>JBCNJP010000010.1:40446807-40647095 GCA_039602395.1 Deinandra increscens subsp. villosa | reverse complement strand
ACAGATACTAATTCTTTTAGGCAAGAATTTTCTAACGCACGATCAAAACGATGTTTTGAGAGAAATACGTTTCTCAGAATAAAGGAACTCTTTCCTTAATCAATCTCAGATTAACTAGGTAGTGTCATAACTCTTTAGCTATATATATAGGGTAGTTTGATTATGAATTCCACCGGAACACCCTTTGATATTCCACAAGTTTGAAATTTATCACGAAGCATCTGCTACTCGGCTTTAACCTTCTGCGTATGTTTAATATTTGTCTGCCAGTTGTAAGATTCAAACTTTACTTCTGGACATCAATAATCCGTCACCTATTCATCAGTAGGTGATACATATTTATGGATGATACTGATCCATTTTCCACAATGATTAATAATATCGGTTTGCATGGAACTAATCCTAGTGCACAACCTCATTTAATGTTTTGCATCTCTTGAGTGTAATCACTACTGCTACAAATTCCTTTTTCCACTAGGTTTGATCGGTAATGATTGTTCCGATGCCTAAGTTAATTTGTTCATTACTTCCTTTCATGCCTGCTACTGGTTAGGATTTCTAAAAAAAACTTGACATCTTCTTAATCAACCTAATGGTGTTACGAACTTTGGAAAATCTTGGCGGCTTCCAACGTATTACCATTTATGTTTCGAATAAACTATTAAGGTAATTCTCATATTGATCATATGAACTTCCTTTCCACCAATCTGTACGCTTCGGAATCTTACATATAGCCTCCTTCTGATCTTTAGCATTTTCTTCCAATGCCTCATGCATTCTTCTCCACTTCTCAAGAACTTTAGAACGTTATTTGTCAGCATGCTCAGCCATGAGATTTCTGGTTTGAAGGGGCACCCGTCATTGTAGTCAATACTACTAATTACTCGTAATGATTATTTTGCTTTTGAAAAGCCATCATCTTGTAGTCTCGTTCTTACTCCTTTACGCTAATCTGATCTCAGATCGATCTTTGAGAAATCGTCTTGCTCCTCGTAGCTGGTTGAATGATTGGTTGATCCTTGGCAAAGGATATCTGCTTTTCACCGACAGCTTCTTTATCTTCTTGCAGTCCACGCATATCCTTGGCTTCCGTACTTCCTTCTTGAAATTGCTGGAGCATCTTAAGGTGAGGTACTTAACCTCAAGAAAATTTCTTGCTTCTAACGGGGATAACTGGTATGGTTCTTCTACTTCTGGCGTTTCTTCTGGCGTCGAGTTGATTTTGAAACTCCATTTCTTCATCAGATGAGCTGTTTGTTGGATTCTCTGGATACTATGTTCGGAAATTGACGCGTTACTGGTACGTTCTCCAGCTTCTTGGTTTTACCTCCGAGTCAATGGCATACGTTGAGTATGACTTACCTCTTAACCCATGTACTTCCATGTTTTGTAATCTTTACTGCCAAGCCATCACGATCCTTGCATATGAAGTCAAGCCTTCAAGTTTGCGCGTAGCATCCCTCGAGTCAATTCATTTAACGTCTAAATTTATCTATCGTCATTCCTAGCTTGACATTGATCTTAAGAAGAACATTTGTCAAGTACTGATCATTTACTTGCATCGGTGCAGTACACTGCGTGACAATTCCTAATCGAATTTAGACTGCTAAATTCGAATCGTCAGGCTCGTCCGCATATCAAAATCTTACTGGTAATTTACGTAATCATAACATTTCTCCCTAAGGCCATTTCAGTCTAAATGGATTTCTTCATACGTAAATACATATAACCTACGTAATATAATATCGGAGTCTTAATAAGACATACGTGGGTACGTTATCGATGTACTCATACCTGAAACTACACTGGATGTAACCTCAGGTTTTGTGCCTGTAATACTGGCTTCATTCTCCAGAGCTTCGAGTGCTCCGTCGGCTTCATACCTCTTTTTCATCTTCAACGGTTACTGATCTTTCATCCTTTTAGGACAATCCGCCATGTTGTGTCCTAATTTTCCACATTCGAAACATCTCTTTAGCTCCGGGCACATACAGAAGATGTGATCGTCTTGGCCACAGTTGTGACAACTGCTTGATCTGCAATCCTTACGACGACGTCTCTTATAAACTTGACATATTGGCTTTCTTACTTCAGTAGCCTCCTTAGCATTCTTGTGGCACATGCCTTCATTGGGCACACTTCTTGTTAAGGCCTCCAAGAGTTGGTTCGCAATTGATAATAACTTAACCTTAAATGTGGTTGCCATCGTGGCGGTTTTCTCTTCTTCGCTGAAGATACTTGTCTTTCTATTACTACTGACATCGGAATTGGCATCGGATGTTCATCCGCATTCTTAGCGTGACTATGATTATCTCTATTCATCTTCTGATCCTATAATTAAAATAGCCGGACATTTCAGAACTCATGTGACGTGAAGTCTCCAAATTTTGAATTCATGATAATTAGATAAGTGCAAGCGTTATACAATTATATAATTATGATGTGTTCAAAACCCAGATACTTTCTTCGCATTCATCCTTAATGTCCATACCTTTCCTTTCAATCATTTATCGGTAATTCTAAAACCGGTCTTTTAAAACTACCTTTCTCTATGCATTCTTTACAAGTTATTGACCACGTATCAAACTGTCAATTAACCTACCCCGCACTAGGCCATACAACGGTTAGAACCTATGATATGTTCATTTGGGTAAAATACCAAATTGCAGTAGCTAATTGCAATCGGGTATTCTCCGCACTTGCATGTCCTAAGTCCTACCTCCTATGTTCCATGTGCAACCTTTTTCCTATGGGCATGCCTATCTTGACTGGCATTTACATTCCCTATCTTACCTTACTTTGTTTACCAAGAGTCCTAGTTTAAGTCTAGATACCATGGTAGTATCTAAATCTCTTAAACCAAAGCTCTGATACCAACTTGTGACGCCCACTCCCAGTCTTGGCTCCAAGAGGGGTCACGTGTCGGATTTACTCATGAACATATGGTACAACAGAGATTACTAAGCAGCATTAAAAACTTTTCATTTATATATATATGCCAAGTACAACAGTAAGGAAGATACAACATAATCTAATAATTAGGTCTTATCTATGTCTATTGCCAGTCTACTACCGAGTCCTTTCCTGATAGCTTGCCCACCTAGTCTATCCTCACCAGAGTCCTTTCCTTGCTACCTTAAACATCGTCATCACCTGACATACATATGTTGTTGGAAAGGTCAGCTTACACTGGTGAGTTCTACGTATTTCAAAAAGCGTTACCTTTGCTTCGAAAGTTTATTCCAATGTCTGGGCCTAATTGCCCCCTTTTATCAAACATTTATCAAGTATAAAACATAACAGAATTATACTATAACTTTAAAACCATTATTATTTAAACATTTACCAGGTATAAGCATTATACCAAAATATAACCCTTAAACATTTAGTACTCAAAGTACTCTAGGTCTCCTAGACCCTCTCTTGTGCAAATAATCATTAGGTATAAAACATAAAAGAGTTATACGAAATATTATAAGCAGTCATTTATTTACTAAGCATTGTCTATGGGAACCACGTTAGTTCCTCGGGCAACCGTCGCCACCCGAATACCTTTTCAATAGAGCAGCCGTCGCTACCCCGGAGAACCGTTGTTCCCCACTTCTAGTTGTACAATCACCTTTTCCCTTTTCACTAGACAATATCTGCTTAGATTAAAACATTTTCATCCTTTTCAAAAGTCCATTTAAAGAACCCTTGTATTTGCACTCATAACCGTTTCAACACCAGTCCATCACCCGTATATGAAAATTAGCGTTTTATAAATATAATGTTATTGGTCTCATTCAAACTTTAGTGAACCCTATACTGGGCTGAATCTATAACATTTCCTATTGTATTACAGGTGTTTATATATGGTAAGTACCGTAGCGTATCCACCACACCTTAATACAAACGGATATGATATAGGATCATCCCACTATATATTACACCTTACAATCATAACAAGGCCAATAAGATTATTTTTACCCGATACTTATTTGCATACATAAGCTTAGACCAAACATTCATATTTTCCATTTTTCAAAACTTTATATAAAAGTTTCATCCTTTACATTACCCGTTAATTATAACTTTCCCGAAAACAGTTTATAACAGGTAATCATCATTCAAATAGTTGTAGGCCTTAAAACATTTCATTTATGTGTATCGGCACAAAACATGTAAAAGGCATTTTAACACATTTCCTTAACATTTCTCATATATAACATTCCTAAAGTAGTTTAGGAGTTTAACATGTTACGACATTTTTCTCGTAAACACTATCATAACCCTTTTTCGTATATTTCAAATCAACAGTCATTTAACAGTTTAATACTATAAAACATTTCATCAATAATAATTTCCATAAAAATTTCATAACCTTTCACGTATATATCAATCAAAAACCATTTAACAATTCTAACAGTTAAGATAGGCAATATTTCGGTTATAAACTATTTGAAAATATTTTCATAGCATTTGTATGTATATCAGCCCGAAATCTTTAAAACATTTAAAACATTTAAAGAGTGGGCTCATAGAACTCACCTTATTCTCTTAAGCAGTTAATTCAGGCAAGACCTCCGCTATGCCTTCCAATTAAACCTAATCGCGTATTGTATGGCGTTAACGCAAGGTTTAATACAATAAACACTTTCTATGTTTATATTGATATCTTATTATCTTAATAACTTTCAATTATTAAGTTCATCCCTTTTTAAAGGTCAAAATAACCAAAATGCCCTTTAGGCAGTTATCCTTTTCTTTTAACGATAAGACGAAGACACGCATTCCTATAAGTAAACGCTCACTCCAGGATCGCCCAGCGAGGTATGCCAGTTCCCAGTTGGGATTTATGCAACACCCCCGCTTTGCCATAAATCCCAGTTTACAGGCGCTTACCCTTCGGTCAGCACGAACTTCTAAGTATCTGATTAACTCGGAATATTCAATACTTTGATACTTATCCATTTTAACTTCATATATACTTATTATATATAAAAACATGTTGCCATACCAAAAATCAAGTCCCCATACCCTCCGGATTATTTTATATTAAATAATCATATTTAGAAACCCCAATTTCTTGAATTTCTCGTTGTATTATTAAAAATCATTTTTAATTCAAACCAACTTAGGGTATTACCCATTATAACCTTTTATAATATCCTTTAAAGATCAAAGCTTAATTCAATATCGTTTAGTCAATTTGGGCAGAGTAACGTTACGAAAACCTTAATTTTGACCCGTTAACAAAACCTTTACCAAACATTTTCCAATTGTGAAATAAACTTAGAGATTTCTTAAAACACATTATTTTAGGATTACCTACAAAAATTCAGAACCTAATTCCAACCCGATCACCCGATTTTGGCAAAACAAGCTCAAGAACCCTAGTTTTTATGCATTTTTAAAAATCATACTTAGAGATCGAATTTGCAAAAACTGAGATAGGTTATTTTAGATGATACTTAGGGTAGCTCAACTCCAGAAATTCAGCTTCAAACTCCAAACGAGCATATCGAATTGAGTAGATGAAGGTTACGGCTTGAATGAGGGTTTTTTTAGTGAAGAATCGAGAAATTGCGAGTTGTTATGGAGTGTTTGATCCTCCTTTTATAGTCATGGAGGTCGCATGGGATTCCTACACGTCTAGGGTGACTATTGTGGCCGAAATTGACACCTAAGCTAGTCAATTTGGTCAAAACGTAAAAAACAAGTCGAGATGTGGTGAAATCTGGTCCGCAAACGGGTCGCGTACCACGAGGAGGGGCTCGCGTACCACCTGGGAACTTTCACAGTTTGGCAGTTTTAGTCCCTGTACTTTTTATTTACATTTCAGCCCCCAGACTTTTACCAAACTATCATTTTATGCTTTAAATATTATGGGGCATATTTATAAAAGTTTCTAAGGCTCGGGACATGCTCGATGATATACGTATACATACGTTTATATATATTTCTTTATATATCACTATTTTGCACTTTAGCCCCCCATACTTTTATCCCTTTATCATTTTACGTACCAAAACATTATGGGACATAATTGTAATATTTGTAGGGCTCGGGATACCTTCAATAAGGTTTATATACTTTCGTTTATTTAAAATATATATTTATATATTTTTCTTCATCAATTTACATTTTGGCCCCTCTATTTCTATATACTTATTATTTCATGCTCCGATTCACTTTAGGACACATTTATAATAACTTTTAAGCCTCAGGTTCCTATAAATACATATAAATACGTATAATACTCGTATATGTTATGTATTTATTCATTTCTAACCATTATTTCAATGTAAGGATACGTTCTTATTTATTTTTCATACGTTTAACTATTCTAACACGTATTACCACATATATATTCATCCGTTTTTGGTAAGACCCGCATAGAAATATGCCACTGACATGTGTACATCCAAAGAAAGAAATGACATATGTTATGTTAATGACACCAAAAGGATATTAAATGAATGGAATTGGGATATGGATGGAATATAATGAAATAGAGCCACTTTGAGGTTCCCTATGAAATGAGGCATGGAGGGAGCCACTATGAAGAAGTTCCGGGAGTTACGAAGGAAGATTCGAGCTCATATTGGTCATGGGTTGAGAACGGGAATGGAACTCTATGAGATCAAATATCCCGTTGTTCCTCAGTAGCTTAGTGGTAGAGCGGTCGGTTGTTAAGCGATTGGTCGTAGGTTCGAATCCTACTTTAGGAGATTTGAAAATCACCGTCAACACCCCGGTGTAGGTCCGGGATACTCCTTTGTTCCATAGCCCTGGGGCTATTTGCAACTATCCAATTAAGAATTCTCAGATGTACTAGTACTAGCAGTGCATCAAAGATGCAGTCATCAATTCTACCGAGAGGCCACAATTGCCGCGAGCAAACATATTAATTTAATGACGAGGAACGCGTTTTTGTTATGCTACTAATAACAGAGAATTGATATGCGTCTAATGGATATCTTTAGTAAATGGATCGCTTGATAATGAAATGAAATCCACCAAGGATTTAAATTGCCATAATCCTGTAAATTAAGTTCTCGGGAACACTATGATCATTGTATACAAATTCGGATTCGAATAGCTTATTATTGTTGTATACATCGATGACTTGTGTACTACTGGAACTCCTCATGAGTTTCCTGAGAGAGAGATAAATTCTTAAAAGGTTGTTTCAAGTGTAAGAATTTTATAATATTAAGTCTTGTCTTGAGCTATACATTGAACACCTTAAAGGTAGAATCACTGTGCACCAATAAACATCACATGGTCATTATGATATGTAAATAAGAATGATACAATATAGTTTGAAAATAAACTGGTGTTATCAGTTGTTGCAAGGATTTGCTAAATGATAAAGTTTATGTACCAAAACTTCTCAAGAGTAAATGCACATGCATAATTGGTTAAGATGGAAAGTTCATAATGAATTGTAAATGTTTGAAGCATTTATATAAAACCTTGAGAACTAAATTATATAAATTAGAAAGTTCTATATGTGGACCAAAAAAAGTTTTATTGAGCTTGGTATAATCGACTCATGATTATCTCGGTATAGAAAGATACACGGTCCATATGTTTTATTAGAAGATCATTCCTTGATTTTATGACTCTTATAGTATATGTTGTTGATATGTTATGAAGAGATCAAACAAGTGCATCACGATAGTTTCATCCATCGACCAAATTACATCTAGAAGATGTTGAAGAGTATATTATGGAAAAAGGCTAATCATTTAGATACGTTAAAGTTTGTCAAATTACTTGATAAAGAAAATGAGAATTTTTCAAAATCTTAGTCTGAAAGTACAATAATTGTATGCATTTGTTGTATTGGTATTTATTGCGAGATATATAATTTATAAAAATGTATAAGCATTATATAAATATTTCTAATGATGCGACATTGAAATAAGTACACATATATTTTGAGGGTATGAATGATATTGGTTTACATTTTACTAACCTTTCAAAATAAGTTTAGTTAGTCTTGCAGATGCAGGTAATATAGCACGACACAATTATAAATAAACAGAAGTGTACATGAAGATCATATAGCATTGGCCAGCAAGAAAGGATCAACTGATAGTCTTATACGAAGACATGTGAGACATATTCTTCAGCTTAATGAAGGCAACATAAAGGTGACATGAAAAGACTTGTTTATCAAATCAATTTCGACTTCAACATTTATGAAATTGGTTCGTGGGATCGGATGAGTTGACTCAAGGATCTTAGCTATAATCATCAGAGGGAGACAATACGCGTTGCACTTTTTTTCCCTTAGCTATGGTTTTGTCCCACTGGTTTTCCTGGCAAGGATTTTAACGATGAAACATCTTTAAGCGTATATAGTTGATAACCAAGGGGGAGTGTTATAAATATATATTATTGTGGTTATCAACGCCTAATATAGATATGCTTGTTCTCCAAGTTCTATTCCCCTATATATACTCTCTTGTATCATATTGTATTAGATACTTGATCAATGAAATATGATCTTTATTTCTCCTTCTGTTCTTTCACTTTTATGTTTGCTAATAAGCCGTTGTTTTACAACAATCTCTATATTTTAATTTAGGGTTTATTTCTATTGTTTTTAGTTTTCCATTATTTTTTACTTTTTAAAGTTGAAATTATAATTTTCAGTGAGGTTTATAGAACGACGATTTTTAAAGTTGCATTGAGTTCTAAAAACAATGACTTTTAAAGACAATACTGAGTTTCAAACTTAATAGTGAGTTTAATAATTTGTAGTGAGTTTTTTAATTTTCATTGAGCTATATAGAACATCAATTTGTAAAGTTGTAGTGAGTTTTAAACACAACAGTGAGTTTTAAGACTTAGCAATGAGTTTTATAATTTAGTGAGTTTTATAATTTAGTGAGTTTTATAGAACAATTACATTTCATGTCTCCAACAACTTTCTAGATTTTCTTTTTGGTTTTTAAAAACTTATCACATAAAAATTTTAAAATAAAAATTAAAAAAACCAAGTTCAAAAGCAATGAGTTTTATAATTTTTAGTGAGTTTTATAGAATAATATAGGGGGTCTACGAGTCTACACTTTTTAAGGGGGTCTACAATGAACATTTGAATATATATATATATATATATATATATATATATATATATATATATATATACTAGCCGTGTGCCCGCGCGTTGCTGCGGCGACGGTTTATAGGGCGTTATTCGTCTTCTGTTCACGCGTTATGGCGACACGACAATTTACAACGTGATATTCGTACTGTTAGGGCGATGCGGCAACAACGACAATCAACCAACGCGATAGTTACTTTCAGTTAGTTTAATTAATAATACAATCACCTTGGCCACCACCATTTGTGTTAGTGCGATGCGATACGACGACATTATACAACGCGGTACTTGTATCATGTGTGTATGATGCGGCGGTGGTTACACTTTACAATGCGGTATTCATTTCTATAAATTGTGCTATGTAGTAGAAAGGTGAGATATTATACTTATATCTATAGTGAGAATTGCAAGTTTTTAAGAACATTTTGATAATCGTCTTATATCAATAATATTTGTGTTTAGCCGGTTAATAGCTGTTATTGAACCCACTTCATCGTCATGGCAAAATTTTATGCTTTGTGTTTAGCCGCTTAATAGCTGTTATTGAACCCACTTCATCGTCGTGGCAAAATTTTATGTGCTAAGTTTGTTATTTCCTAACCGTAAAATTTAGATGTTTACTATGCGCTAAGATTGTTGGTTGCCGGACCATTTGTATTAAAAATGTATAATATATTACAAAATGAAATAGCTGCATGTTTTGTTAAATGTTTTAAGGACGTTGACTATGAATGCAAGATGCCATATTTAAGACTTTCAAATCAATTTGGTCTAATTATTCTATTCATTACCATCTATATGATAGTATTTACAATAACACCACATGATCAGAACACCATGGTAATTTCTTCACTTGTTATCACATCCATGACCACATCCACGACTTCCACATTACTCATTATATGTTGCCACATTCGCTTTTGGGAATGGGGTTGTACCAACGAGATGTTCATTACTTTCAACATCTCCTTACCAATAATATTATCACCAATAGAACCAATTGTGGGGTGATTTTAAAGATCACCGAGTTATACTCATGTATAGACTTAAAGTCTTGCAATCTTAAATGAATCCCAAAATGAACTTTGATAGTATTACCATTTTCTTTTGCATACATCTCTTTTGAATTAATCCAATTGACAAGTGAATTCTCAATAGTATGGTATTTAGTTTTTGAAGTCTAATGGATGTGATGACGTAGAAAAAAATATATATTTCAACATCCAATGTCATCTTAAAACTAAATTATATATTATCCTCAATAACATTGTAATAGCTATAAATTTACAATAAAACATTTGATATCATAATAGTTATAATATGATAGTATACCTATATTAAAAGTATGAAATGTAATAGCTATAAATTTACAATAAAACATCCGACCTTTCTGACCTGGGCTGTTTTTTCTTTCTAAAGGAAAAAAGGGAAATATAATTAGCAGCTTTAGTTTCTTCAAATTTAGAAGTTCTTTTTAAGGAAAACAAGGCACCTTTAGTTTCTAAAATTGTAAGTTAGTTTTTATACAAACTGAGATGTACGTTTTGGCTACTGATCTATCAAATGCATTGAGTTTACTATCTTTTTCAAGAGCAAACCCATTTATTATTTGATAACTAAAAACCATAACTATAACCAAAGAAAACAATATACCTGTTACACAAAACACACAGTGAAGGAACCCTGCAAAAATAAACAGAATTGACGCATATTCAACAAGCAATATAAGAAAACATTAACACTTATTCAACTCGATAGAACGATATCTATGAAGACACATTTTTAAACAAACATTTCTCTTAAAGAATCGCATACCAAAACAGATAGATAACATGATAAACTGCACATGCTGGGTATCTAAGATCAAAAATGAGATTCACATTTAGAACCATTGAAAATTCACAACAATAAAAATCAAAGCATGGCCATTTTGGATTCCTCATTTTTCTTACTGTGAGTGTACTATAAAACAGATTTGACTATTGGTTATACATACATATACATACATATTTGACTCATAACCAAAATTACCTCGTCATGATCACTTTCCTATTTTAACCCTGTAAATAACCATCCCTGTATATATCTAAAAACTGTTTTGAATAATTTCATAATCAAAGAACTACTATGTTATCAAGATTCCAAAAAAAATCAACCTCTAAACAGTCGGAGTAGCACCCTATGTCGAACTGCTCAAACTTCGTCGCTGCAATCACCAGTTTTCTGACAATTAGCACTTGAACGATTATGACAATACCTACAACTTTGATCCCTCTAAACATAGTAAATCTTAAGATGTGTAGTTTGAATAATAAAGCCCACATTTACCTTGCCATAGTGATTCACCAAAAATAGTCCCTTACTGTAATATAGAAAAAAGAGACAAAGTGATGGTTAGTATTTTACAGAAAATTAAAGGTGTCAGAATGGGTTTGGCTCAAAAAGATTAAGATTCGTTTTGACTGCTTGGTTATTTAATTATACACGGCTAAAAGTAGGGGTGTACTTCAATTAATTATTCAACATCTTAAGCACCGCCTAAAGTTTATTAATAAATCATACTACCTCTTTGTTTTATTCAAAATTTTAGATTGTTTATAAATCATAATTAACACATTGTTTGTAAATCTTTAAAATAGACGATAAGTGTTTGCAGGTAGAACAAATTTAATCGGTCCTTTCTGGCATGTACCAAAAAAATCACCCATTTTACTTGGACCGTTTTAACCTGTTACGTAACCAATCCTATAAGAGATAATATGCCCTATCAGGCATCTTTCGACAACAAATTAACACATAAAGTGTTGGCGGTTTGTCAGACTGACCTGTGTAATAAACGTGCTGGTTATAAAAGTAATAATTTTTTTCTTAAATTATTATGTTATTTATTCATTAATTCAATCACAAGTATATATTCCTTTTTAACATAAGAAACGTTGCAGCCTGGAAGTTTAAATAAGCTTGTTTTTTCATAGGACTAACCTTAATTTTCATCATCAAAATCAAGTGTGCTCCTTAAAGATTGGGAGAAAGAAGCAACAGGACCAGCTGGAACATCATCTAAGGCGATAATAATGACTCCATCGACTTGAAAAAACTGAAAAAGGAAAAAAGGGTCAGCACATTTCCCTTGTCACCAAAGCAGCTCACCACGACCCCAGCCCTTCCAAATGGGTCATAAATTCACAAAAACAATAAGGATCCCATAGCACAACAAGAAAGGTGAACCAGGTTCGAATCCGAGACTGAAAACAAAGAGACACAACTTCTAAAACCATGCAAATTTCTACAATTAGATCGAACCCCACAAATGATTAAAAGCCAACAGTTGCTACAACAAAAGCAGTAGTCACATTTTTCATATCTATAGCTCTCACCTATTGAGAGCTAAACATAGCTTCTTCCGACTCAAATTTCATTAGTTTTACCCCATTTGTCCCGGCGTCTTCCTGATGTGTTGCTGAGCTTTAACAAGAGATTCAACCTACATAAAATATGGTCACACAGAATCCTGCAAAACTAACTCATGTCAGAAAACTACAAGATCAAACAAATTTGATACTAACCCGCGTAACCCTACAAAAGCAAATCCATGGTTCAATCAAATACAAATTGTTTGGTTTTACCTGAGAACTATATACTGGCTGGCATACCTCACAAGCTAGAACGTAGAAAATCGTTAACAATTATATCATAATTGTTAACAGTTTGGCAGCACTCTTTAGATAATATTAAACAGAAAGTAGAACTATATCAACTCCCTATATAACATCAATATTGAGTAACTGTTAACAGTTTTCCTTGTATGGAATTTACACTAAATAGCATGGAACACACGTGTATATTGACCCTGCAATCCATAATCATGTGTATTAAAATGTGGCATAAATAAAGTGGGTAAGAACATACAATTCCAAACGAACGGTTGACCCATTTGAATCCCCTTAGTTTGAACCAGCCAAACGGTCAGACCTATTGGGTAGACCAGATTTATATAAATTTTAACTCCTACTAAGTCATTTTCTTGTCAAGAAAAAACCTCTCAAGTTTAGTACAGCCCTCAAGCTCTGGCTGCTGTCTTTTCTTCTTCCTTAACTGGTGGCTGAAGGGTGCAGATGAGGTCGTGACCTGTTACAGAGAAGCAAACAAATAACCTATAAAAAAAAACGCATACACAAAGTTAGAACTACACCCAACGATTTAAAGATTATGAAAATTCAGGGCAAGAAAAGTAACATAAACTCGCACTTTAATTGATTGAAGTATTATTTTTTCTTCAGCATCTAAACCAAGTAATGATTCAGATTTTTACCTGAACTGAGATTGCAAGCAGTGGAAGGGGCTTCACAGTTGAAGATCTACAAAATACCCTAGCCAAATCGCTGTAGAAAAAACATAACAAAAAAAACCTATTTAAAATAAAAACCCATGTCGAAGAACAATTTGAAAACCCAGCAATGGACCTTCTGATAACTGCTCTAAGGAAGATACCCTTGACAAATCATGCGCTACTCATTTGTTCTTGATCAAACAGGTATTTTTCATAAAAGCATGCTTCTTATAATCGTATTTAAAGTTAAAGACCTCGCATTTCATCAATATTTGGTGGTAAATCTTTTTTATAAATCCAATTGAAGGAGACTTACACGAGTATGAATCGGATAGCTCCACCCTAATTCTCTCTGGTTTGATAAGGGCCTGTTACAATACAACCCAACAAGCATACGAAATCAAACACAAATAATGTTCAACAATTGCCTACTCAATTTCACCCCGAGTATTGCTATAACGAATACAAATACATTAAATCAGAGGAGAGATGTTAGCCAAAAACAAATCAAGAATCAAGATTATGTCATCATTAGGACTTATGATCACACACATAAGAAACAGTGGTTGCAGTCTGAAGGGAATATATATCACAGTAAATTACAGCCTCATTAAATCCATCTCCTTTGACAAATCATGCACAAAATTAGAAGCCTCTTCAAAAACCACCAAACTCACCATGTTAAAGATAATAATAATAAATAAAATAAAAAGGTTAGGCACTATAACTAATCAATTATGTATATTGTAAGATCTTTGCAAACCACGTACCTCATTTGCTTGAAGCCCTTCTGTTTTTGCAGTTTGGACCAATCTAATTGTCATCTATCATCGTAAAAATCAAAATTATTAATTAAATAATATCAATTTTAATAAGAATGAAGTGCCAAACTGAAACAACGAATTTTCAGTGAAACAAAAGAAAAAAAAACTCAAAATCTAAAAGAAACTGACTCAACAGAAATAGACCTCCTCTTTCTGTCAAGTTGCAACAACCCTGCAAAACCCAAATTAAATAATTCAGATATATCTTCAAGTAATATATAACATAAAGTTACATGGGACAGATCAACAATGGCGTGAAAATGACAGTAAACACCTTTCCACGTCTGACCATTCCTCTTAAACACACCTGCATACCAGAAAACAAGTGCCCAGGACATACAAGTTATTCCATAAGTACATCCCAAATGCAAACCCTTTGACAACCAGCCACAGTCAAATAGTAATCACAGGGTACACATGAAATAACTAATTTTGAGTGTCAGCTGTTTCAAATTTCAAAAACAATCAACATTTGGTTGTAGATATTGGGCTTTCTGTCAAATTAAAATAGATCTTAGATTTTCTGTCAAATCCACATTTTGACATGATAATAGCATACTATGTTCAGTACTGAGATCGAAAACAAAGCAAACCTTCGTTTTGACCTTGTAAGTTGTAATCGCATATTTAATAGGTAGATTATGGAACCCACTGTTGGACGTGTTTAGTCACCTGAAGTGAGCACACAAAGGAAGAAAAAATAGTTTGTAATCACAAATCTTTAACCAAAACAATCTTCTACAAAAAAATAATAATAACTGAAACTTACGAATCTGTAAAGATCCCCAGAAGAATCGAATATTGATTGAAGAATAGAGATTTTAGGGTTGATTATAGATATAGATTGACGAAGCTTGAAATCTGCGGTTGATGCGGCGACCGGAGATATGTTTCCGTCGGAACCGAGAGGGAGGACGGGAGCGTGCTTTTGGAGGCTAGGGTTTGAAATTAGATGAAATGAGATGAAAATGTTTATATACCTAGGGTTTGAGAGATTTCTAACCGGACGTGGATTTGAGATTTGAAGTTTTTGAGAGTTTTTGTGCATTGAAGACTTGTACATGATACATCTTTACTTGTACGCGTCTTAAAATTAAGACACCTCTACTTTCTCTCTCCAATATGTATTATATATAGTAATAGATATATATATATATATATATATATATATAGAGAGAGAGAGAGAGAGAGAGAGTATTTTTGTAAGAATACATTTATTTAAAGATTACAAAATTATGTAATTTGTGACTAATAAGGAAAGATTTAACAATTACATCTTTAAAAGTTAAAATTTTAAAATTAATGGTTTAAATTTGGGATGTTTGACATTTTTTTAAAAATTAATTATAAGTAAATGATTATGGTGGTGACAAGTGGACAAAGTCTATGTAGACACCCTAGAAAAAAACAACATGACACTTTGCTTTATTAGAATACTAGTATTGAATATCCGTGCATCGCACGGCTGGAGTCTAAAAAAATTAAATAAAAATAATAATGTTCTAACAACCATAAATTCATTTAATTATTTAAAAAATTGCAAAGTGGAAAATATAGATTTGTATACAACGTTTAATTTTTCGTTTTTGAATTTGCCATCTTCATCTAAAATGAGAACTTTCAGCCCAGCCCTACTCTTAACTCTTGATAACGCGACATACAATTGTCCATTTCATGGCACGACTGGGATTTAAAAAATTAAAGACAATAAATAATATAGGCATTTCTATTAAACAGATAAATTTTAAAGAAGACGAAATACATGTTTAAAATAAAAAAAAAATTGTAAGACTATAAATTAGAAAATACAAATTTAAACTTTTTGATTGCACACACATTAAACATAGAAAACACTTGCAAACATGAGCCATTCGATAGATAATGAAAGACAATCATTACATAAAATCATTTTCATGCGGAGGATATCCGAAATGAGTAGAATTATGTACATAAGAAACCATAAAATGCTTTGTTTAAGTTGATAATTTGCCATATCCATATGAGAAAGTCACAAATAATATCACCCTTTCCTATTTTTTACATCTAAATTCCACAAAATGTTCTTTACAATCATCTATAAACCACCACATATCTTAAATTAGGATTCAAAGCCAACAGTCGTTTCCTTCTGTTAACATGTTATGTAATTAATTAGTTAAGTGACCCCAAAATCAAATTATATATAATATTATAAAATAATTTAATATATAATAGCATAAAATAATTAGGATGTTAAGAAGCAAATTTTGATATTTACCCTATACAAACAATAAAGAAGAAACAAATATTAACAATCATACAAAATTACCTAAATGTAATTAATATGAATAGTTCTAAAAGCTTCTATATTTGCATCATTGAGTTACAAACTTGATTACAAAATCATTTGTAAAAAGAACAAAGAAAAATAAAAAGGAATGAAAAAGAGTAAAATTAGGCTGACAACTTTCGACGTTTGACCTTTTTTAGAAAGTTTTTTTTCTATTTTTTGCGTTTCCCCTGAGAGAACATGAATCAGATTAAACTCTCGGTTTTTCACAAATTTTTAACCCTTTCTGGTTCACGTAGTTTTAAGGCATTAAAATGTGGTTTGTTTTCATCGATAGACTCGGTTTTGGGTATAGAATCAAACTGTGGAGACTGATTTCGCGTATCGAGATAATTTGGGGCTCAATGATCAAAAGACCTTTCGGTGACTGTTTTACCACCGTACCAGTTGGTACGCTGGCCCGTACCAAGATGGTACGCATGCCTTTGTGGTACAGCGGATGGCACGTACCAGTTTGGTACGTTTGACCAAGTCTGGTACGGTCAGCGAACTCAATTCGAATGGTACGCCCGTACCACCGAGGGTACGGATGACCATTTTGGTCTGGTCATTGGTACGCTGACTAGGTTTTTCACAAAGTTCAAAGTTTAGGCGTTTCGAGTCAAATTTGAGTCAATCGTTTACGCTTTTTATTATTCCAAACAAATTTAATGTGACTTGCTTTTGTGAATTTTTAGAGATGGCTGTTATGTTACCGTCAAATGACGAGCACAATATTGTGCTTATATCGGTGCATCTTCTAAGTGGAGACCTCAGTTTGGAGGAATTTTTTAGTTCATCCAACGGTCAAGGATATTCTATGCATCAACTCACGACTGTACACCATACAAAGACGTTTTGAATACTTTTTGGAATGCGGCTCAGATTGATTATATTGTTGTGCCACTGGTTATCAGATCGAGAGTAAATCAGATAGATATTACAATTTCTGAAGATGACGTTCGTCGGTTTCTCCAATTTAATGATCAAATTGCTTATTCTATAGAGTTTGACGATGAAGATCTTATTGGGATATTGAGGCGAATAAAATATGATGGGAATCTGTCAACAAAGTGGTTTGTAAGTCAAATGTATGTCCACCGTACAAATATCTGTTACATGTGATTATCAGACGTTTTGGCAATAGATTGAGAGATCACAAAGACTTTGACATGAAGATTCTCTCATTCTTTACAGCCCTGGTCATGAACAGAGAATTCAATTTTTTCTGGTTGGGTGTTTACGTATATGAAAGAAAACATCACAGTGAAAC
Organism: Deinandra increscens subsp. villosa; assembly: GCA_039602395.1. NCBI lineage: Eukaryota > Viridiplantae > Streptophyta > Magnoliopsida > Asterales > Asteraceae > Deinandra > Deinandra increscens. The sequence continues at coordinate 40,629,257 of JBCNJP010000010.1, read as the reverse complement.
ATAAGAAAAGCTTGATGTATCCAAGATTCATTAAGATTATTCTTGATGCTTCGTATCCAAATATTCCAAAGAATGAAGCTTTTGCTATGTCCTTGAAGCACATGAATCAGGTTTCTGCCAGTAAACTACTGGTTTATCAAAAGCGCAAAGGGCAAACATTGCTCCACCGGTAAAGAGGTTAATCGGACACCTTGCAAAGCCAGACTATGTGGCTCCTCAAAATGGTGCTCCACGTCACGATGATAGTTCTGATGATGAATTAGAGTATGATGATAACGGTGATCCAAGGGAAGTTGTAGAAAATCAAGCTGCAAACCAAGAACCACAAAATCAAGAACCGATTGTGCAAGAGCAAGTTATTCAAGAACCTGTCCAGCAACAACAACAACAAGAGCCAATAGTTCAAGAACCAATTATTCAAGATGAGAGGGTTGATCCTGTAGCTGTTAATGCTCAGGATGATGAATTAATGGATGATGCTGATGCTGATGTTTCTGATAAAGATGATGATGATTCGAGCTCGTCTCATACAGATTCAGATTCTGGTGATTATGTGACAATCTTGCATAATACCAGAGGTGTTCAAGTGAAGAAGGGTTCAAAGCAACATATTGCTTATCTGAAGTCCCACAACAAAGATACTTCAAAGTATAACCAATCAAGAGATTAGCCTGAGGATTTTGAAATCGACATTGATTCATTATGTACTCCTACTATGGAAGAATCCGGTTCAAGAGCTGAGATTACTTGGAAAGGAAAAGCTCCAATGCAAGCTACCGGTAAATGTCAAAAGATCGTGTCGAGGCCAAAGATGGTTATTAAACGCGGCACCTTTCTTGATGATTCGAGAAGAGATTATATGGGCACCTCACCAAATAAGAAGCAAAAGACTACTGGTACTCATTCTTCAATTTTGAAACCAACCACAACAACCACTGCTGCTAGTACTCCAAGTTCAACAAATCCACCTGCTCCAATCAGAAAAATCACATTCAAAGCTCCTTCAGTTACTACTCCTGCTGCTTCAACAACTTCTTCTAACAGTAGTTCTGTTGATCATCAACTTGCTTTACTGAAAAATTAAGTTACCTTGTTGCAAGAGTCATACTGTCAAAGATCTATAGAAATTCAAGACTTAAGAGAAAATGTCAAAGTATTAAAAGACAGAGATATTACTAAAGATTGGGAGATTGGGCGGTTATTACAAATTTCAAGAACTCTGGGTGAGCAGTTAAGCCTTGTGCTAAAGTCTTTGCCTGCTCAGGGGGAGAATACTGACGATACTTGCAAGGGTGATGGATTAGAATTTCTGAATAATGAAGAAAAGGATCCTGAAGGAGGTGTTGGTGGTGCCAGTACTAGTAGGTTTGGTACGTCGGGTACTTCCACTGCAACTGGTACTTCTACAGCTGGAACATCTCAGGGGGAGAGAGTTGTAGGGGGAGACGAAATATCTCAGGGAGAGAGAGGTGTGGGAGGAGACTAATATGATATAATTCAATTATCAAGAAGTGTGATTGAAGAGGGAGAGTCCATTCATGAATATTTAAAAGAACAACTTGCTGTGATCTATGCTTTGAAGGTAGAAGAAGTTGATGATGTTCCTCTGGCTGAACCATACAAGGAAAATGATACAGATGATGATATGGAGTTTGAAGAGGAACATGTTGATGTTGAAGACATGACAGCTGAAGAATATCCAAATGATCCAAATATGTATGGAAACTTCACAGATGATGATATATCGGCTGGATTTAACTTCTTCGGGAATGATGATGAGGAGTTGAAAAAGAAAGAGGCTGAGAAACCAACTGAAAAGAATGAGTCTGAAAGCTCCTCGGAAGAACAAGAGAAAAGAAGATTGTTTGATGAGTGGATGAAGGACCAACGAGCAAACAAAGTACCTTTAGTGAAACCTGTCAATCAAAAGCGTTATTTTGACAACAAAGGTGAAGCTGCTGGGAAGATTATTAGTTGGAGGTACGACTCTCAACTTAGATGCTATGCTATTAAGAAAGAGTTCGGGATTATCTACCTGAGGTGTGCTAAAAGGTTTGATACTTCCTGTTTGTGATGTAAGGGAGTTGACCAGGAAACCGTTCTTGAATTATGGTCAAAATGCCCTTACTGAGTTCTTCAAAGAAAGATTATACAAAGAACGTCAAGGAAGGTTTAGATTTGTGAAGCCTCAAAGGGCAAAGTATTAAAAGCATCTTACAAAAGTTCATTAAAACTGGCAAGGCACTGATTATGTTGAAATACAAGAAGCCAGTACAGCTAAAGAAGATCCCTCTGAAGAAGTTAGAGCAGAATTTCATCAAGACATTGAAAAGGTGGTACTATGATGAACGAACTGGAGAAGCAGTGATAGTAATGAAAGAGCATAACAAGGTTGTGAGGATCTTTGATCCGATGTGGTTGATTAATTTGTCCGAGGCTGACATAGACAAGCTGTATCACAACAATATCTTGTATCATGCTGAAGATGCAGATCAAGCTTTACAATTCCAGAAAGTGATACGTGTGTGTTATGCCTTCGGGATTCATTCTGGAAACAATTGACACCGGTTTTGGAAGAAGACTGAAGAAAAAGCTTCTGAAGACTAGCATAAGACAAGGGGGACTTTGTTAGAGCAAGTTTTTATGTCTAATGCTAGGTCTTGGTGTGTGTGTGTTGTTTTGTAATTGTATGTAATATAGTCCCAGCGTACCATGGGGTGGACCAGTTTGTACGCCGCTTCGTACCAACTGGTACGTTGATTAAGTTGGTACGCTGGCCAGTAGACTATAAATAGGTCGAAGTCATTTAGAACAGAGTAGAAGAGTGAGAACTGTGAGTTTATGTGTGTGAAATACTTGGTGTTGTCTCTCTAGTTTTATCTTTGTAACTTTCCCTATTAAATCAATCATAGAAACCGTTATGTATCTCGTTGTTCATCATATCGATTAGATCATGCAGTAGTAAGATCGGCTCGTGTCTTTTCAAATTCAATCACTACGATTCAGTGATTATGATTCCATCGATCTAAAATCTGAACAAATTAAAACAGATCCGATTTGAAATTCAGATCCAAGATGCATTTATAATCAAACTCACACACGCGTAAGTTTCAAGAACTGCCCTCGATTCTTTCATAACGATTACACGTTCAAATCAAATATTTGATTCAAACGTGAAAACCAAAATTATTTGATCTTTGTTGGGGATTTTGCGAATTCGTTAGCGATTTCCTGTTAGAATCTGAAGTCGTGTATGTTCACATTCAGATCAACTAATTGGAGTGGCTATCACTACGATTCAGTGTTCATTGTGTTGGGTTTCGGACAGTGGTATACGGGTGCCCGGTGACTGTTGATACCTGAAATGTGCGTCGTGTGAAGTATCAAATGAAGACCAAGTTCAAGTCAATATAGGGTTGGCCGAACTAGGTCCGAACCTGAAGTTCGGACCGGCCGAACCTGGGGTTCGGAGGACGTTCGGCCAGTCGTGTATAAATAATAGTTTGGTCTTTGTGTTTAGGGTTCTGAGCGAGTGAGCAAATCTTAAGTGTGTGTTTCTAAGTGTGTTTCTCTGTGTCAATTCTTTGTGATTTACTGGTTGTAATTGTTCTCGTTTGATCAATAAAACAATCGGTTATTTACGTTTCGGTGTCCGATTAGCTAGATCGAGTAGACGATCCGATGCTCACGCATTTTCAAGTGGTATCAGAGCTTTCTGGTTCACTCTACTGATCTGTGGTTGCTATTCTCGGATTATTGAACGTTTTTGAAGTTTTCTCGTGTTTCATTTCGTGTTTTCTATCATTTCTGATGTGCAATTTGTGCCAAAACTGTTCCTAAACCATTTCCTATTGGTTTTTCTGATTCATCATATCAAGTTTCGTCAAAATCAGTCCGTTTTCACGAGTTTTTGAAAAATGTCTTCGAGGTTCGGAGGTTACTGGGCAAGCTCGGAGTAACCGTTCCGAACTTGAGGTTCGGAGGTGACTCGGAGAGAGTTCGGCGAGAGTTCGGTGGTGTATCGGTCTCGGACAAGGTTCGGAGCTCGTTCGGATTTTGTTTTAGGTTCGGACTGAGTTCGGTGAGAGTTCGGACGGCAGAATAAGTTCGGAGCAAGTTCGGAGGGCAGAATTGTTCAGATTTTCAACGATGACGGAATTTCAAGCTTTTGCCTCAATGCAAAGTGCTATGCAGACCATGATGAATTATGACAATGAAATCGGAACAAGTCAGAAAGTTCCCAAATTGTTGAAACTAGAAGATTATCAGAATTGGAAGAAACGATTTTCAGCGTATATCAGCACAAATAATATTGACTTATGGATTCCAATTAGAAAATTGTATGAAAAACCAAAAGAAGATGGAGAGTCTAAAGAAATTGAAGATTTTGATGTTGCTGAAAGAAAAAGTTATGAACTTGAACAAAAAGCTTATGGTTATCTTACCATGGCTTTACCTACTGAACTGTTACATCAATTCAGCACGTGTAAGAAGTCAAAGCAATTATGGGATGCTTTATCAGCAAGGTGTGAAGGAAATGATCAGTATAAGAAAAGTCGAAAGAAGGTTTTGAGTAAGGAATTTGATAATTTCCAGCATTATGAGAATGAAAATATAACAGCTCTTGTCTCAAGGTTATCTCATCTGATTAGTGAATTGAAGATTGTGGGAATTGAGAAAACTGATGAAGAGTTAAAGGAAAAGATTATGGAAGCATTACCAGACAAATGGGAAAATTATGTTTTGCTTATCACTCATGATAAAGAATACTCAACGTTGACATTTCATGAGCTTACTGGAAAGCTTCATGCTCGTGAAATGGAAATGTTAAATTCAAAGAAATCAACTGCTACCTTGCAACATCCTGAGTTGTATCATGGTGAAAATAGTGCAAGCATGAGTGCAAAGTCTAAGCCAAATCAGAATACAGCACCAAGTGTTGCTTTTCTAGCTGGAGCTTCAGGAAATTCTGATAACAATTCTTCAAGGGGTTGCCATTTCACTATTCCAAAATTTTCAAATCAAAATGATTTTTCAACAGAATCAACCGATGATTGTGCCAAAATGATTTCTGCATTGATTTCATCATCTTTTGGTCTGATTCTCAAAAATGTTGCTGATGCAAAGTTAACCAGTGAGGATCTTGATGCTCTTGATGATGATCAATTGACTGAATTGGATGTTTCGTGGCAATATGCTATGTTGTGTCAAAGATCTAAAAGATTTTTTAAGAAGCATGGAAGGAGTATTTCTGGTGACAAATTGGGGTTTGACAAGTCAAAACTCAAGTGTTTTAAATGTCAACAACTTGGACATTTTGCCAAAGAATGCCAACAGAAAGCTAATATTTCACAATCATCAAAGCCTGGTTTTACTCAACCATCTACTAGTAATACAGGCAAGACTACTGCTTTGGTTGCTCAAAATGATGGTGTATATGATTGGGGACAAAAATTTGGGTATGATTCCTCAGCCTTTATAGTTACCCATGATTTACAAGAAGATTATGTTTCAGATACTAGTTCAGATACTAGTTCAATACCAAGTTCGTATGCATCTGCTGAAAACTTGGAAAGTTTGATGAAGGAAAATGCTTTGTTGATGAATAAAGTTCAACAATTGACTGAAGAGCTTGAGGTGGTTAAATCTGAATTGAAGATTTCTAAAGAATGTGAAAAGGATTTGGTTTTGAAGAATGGAGATTTGACTAATGAAAACACAATGTTGAATAAAGTTTTAGAAGTATTAAAGCAAGATAAGAAGAATGTTGAAATTTCGAAAGCTGAAATTTTTGAAGAAAAAGGTGAATTAGTCAAAGAAGTGAAGAAATGGAAGGAAGAGGCAGAAGATGCTGCAAATGATTTTCAGAATTTGTTTGATAAATCCAAGATTAAGCTTGATTTGCTTACTAAGAGTATTGAAGAATCTGATGCTAAAATCAAAGCATATCAAGTTGATATGGAAAAGTTATTAGATGATAAGCGGGAGTTGGCTAGAGTTAACAAGGTTCAAACTGCAAATCTGGAAATTCAAAATAGAAATGAGGATAAACTGAAGAAGGAGCTACATGAAGGTCTTGACAATCTTCGTCTGCAAAAATTTGAAACTCATAAAGTTGCCAAGCGCTTGATTGTTAAAGAAAAAGAATTTGCAGAAGCTCAACAGCAAATTTCTGATCTCAAAATTCAAGTACTTGATGCTAAAATATTGCTCAACAATGTTTCAAATTCACAAGTTTTCACGAGCTTCTTAGCAAATGATGCAAATTTTGAAAGGATGTTTGATAAAACTGCATCACCCCCTGCTCATATCAAGGAAGCTGTTAAAGACGTGCAGGAACAGGTTGATGATTTTGATTATTCAAAGATATCAGTTTCTACTTCTGAAGAAGCAAAGGTTGTCAAGAAAAAGAAAACCAAGAAGAACAAGAAAAAGGTCGTGCAATCTGAGATTCCTCCAGCACCAAAGTTTGTGTCAGGTTCGTCTTCTGCTGATAATGAGAAATCGGCTACATCAAGTGACAAGATTCAGTCTCAAACAGAATTTGATGAGACAATTTTCTATGAACAAAAGAAAATCCCTGATGTCAAAGCTGAATTCACAAGGTTGGCAAAGACTGGACATCAGAGTTCAAATACTGAGGAAAGGATTTCAGGTAAATGTACTGGTCTAGGTTTTCAAGTTCCAAAGTCTAAAGCTGCAGAAAGTCCAGCATCTAAATTATCAAACCTAAAGAAGCTTAAAATGAAGCAAATGAAGAAGGATGTGTTCAAAGCAGACAAAGTTCAACCTGAAAGATTTTATAAGCTTAAAGGTTCTGAACAGTTATTTTCTGACAAGGAATTTCCTCTTCATTGCGTGGATGCTCGGAAAATTTCTGAAGTATTTGTGAAAGCTGATATTTCTTCTGAAAGCTCTCAATCTCGTAGCCCAACTTCTAAATGGGTACATGATCACAGGCATCAGGTATATGATTCTCATTCTGATCATGTTAAAGATATTCATATGTGTTCTTCGCAGGTACATCAAAGATGGGATAAAACAACAAGAATTTGTTATATTTGCCGTCGCCCAGGGCATATGGCAAAAGCTTGTCCCTCACCTGCTGATTCGTCACAAAGATTTCATAAGAAATCAGTTTTTGGTAATTCTGCCACAACAAAGTTCTTTGATAACCAAGGCAGAGTTTTTGATGAAGTTGAGCCTACATTCTTTCAAAAACAAAAACGTTTTGTTCCAAAGTTTTCAAAGGATCAAAATGTAGGTTCATCATCACAGTCACCTGTGATTGTTTCATCGAAAACTGAATTACCAAAACAACAGGAATGGAAACCTAAGGTGGTTTCAAAGCAAACTCAGGACACTGGTCGACCAGAAGCGATTCGCTTCGGGTCGTTTGTGAACTAATCCGGCTGTCCAGTGTGCAGGTACTTCTAGAAGACCTATCGATGATTGAAAAATTGTCGATGGAGGAGTATTCTGTTTTAACTTAAATTTCGTGAAATATTTTTCTCACTTGCAAATTGTCTGAATTCTAAACCCTGAAACATATCCGTGTTGATTGATCAATTTTCTTTGCTTACGTTTTTCTCCAAAAGCCAAAAATAGAGTCTTATTTTTGTGTAAAATGAAAATCCAAAAATAGAGTTTTCATTTTAAGGGGGAGAATTGTCAGTAAGGGGGAGTAATTGAGAAAAATGCATGGTATGGGGAGAAGGTGAATACATGCAAAATATAAAATTGTGAGAAATTGATCATTGGGAAATGATGGTACATTGGCATACGTATCTGACTCATGGATAAAGTAGATGAAAGGGCCATAAGATCATTGTTTGATATGCTTGGTAGGCTTGGCAAATCAGAAAGTATTCAGATGTGATATACACTAAATACTAATGCTTGACCATGTGGACAACATCTTGATGCATAATTCATGACACAAAAAGAAAAATAAGTGTGAAATTCAAAATGAGAAGTCACTGTGTATACATGTGTTCATTTTGCAAAGATTTAATCTTGTTTGATTTTCTTTATTTTGTCAAACGATCGGACTTTCTTTGCGTGTCGAAAGACCGACCTGATCGTTGTTCGTTTGACGTTCTGCTTTATTTTCTTTGGTGTTTCGTATAACTCATCGGACTTTCTCTGCGTGTACGGGAGTACCGACCTGATTGTTGTTGAGTTATACAACTTCAACTTGTTTTATTTTTCTTATTTTGTTAAATCCGAGGCCTTATCTGCGTATCGAAAGATCGACCTTAAGGTAGACGATTTAACGTTCTTATTTCTTTTTGCATGGAACACAGTTGACTGTATCATGAAAAATAGTATGCAATGTGAAAGTTCACAAATGCAATCACACAAAAGAAAAAGAAAGAAAAACAGAAAAATGTCTGAATATGTCTGATAGTGTGGGGTACACTGGTCAAAGCAAATTTAATCAATATCTTAACATATTCAGATGTTATGAGTATGATTCTGTCTGAGCTTAAGATGGACAAACTATACCAGCAATCGACATGACTTGTGTGCTTCAATTAATTGAAATTGAAGTGTAGTTCAGTGCGTTATGATCAATATGATCCCATATAGTGATCTTTCTCCTACCAAAAATAGTGTCTGATTCTGTATTACGATTTCATTTCTTATCAAGAAAAGTACAAAAAGATTTTTGGTGTGTTTTAATATAAACTTTCAAAAAGCCAAAAAGATCTTGTTTCTGCTTTATTTTCGATCCGATCAACACGTGATATATAATCATTTTTCAAAATCATATCTTGGAGTCTCGAAGAGACATTTTGCGCCAAGATTATTTAAGTGTTAATGCAGGATGCTGTCGTGCAAGCTATCACAACTTCAAGTCTTCTGAAGCTGTTGATAAAGACCAGAGATATACTAGATATCGTCAAAGTATTCAAGATCAAGTTACGATTGAGTTGAGGAGGAGTTTGTTCGAAGATTCATTTCATTGGATAAACGGATTCTTTACTTGAGGGGGAGCTTGATTGAAGATACATAGTTGATGATATTGAGAAGAAAAGATAAGAGATACTGCACACGACGAGGGGGAGTTTGTTGATACCTGAAATGTGCGTCGTGTGAAGTATCAAATGAAGACCAAGTTCAAGTCAATATAGGGTTGGCCGAACTAGGTCCGAACCTGAAGTTCGGACCGGCCGAACCTGGGGTTCGGAGGACGTTCGGCCAGTCGTGTATAAATAATAGTTTGGTCTTTGTGTTTAGGGTTCTGAGCGAGTGAGCAAATCTTAAGTGTGTGTTTCTAAGTGTGTTTCTCTGTGTCAATTCTTTGTGATTTACTGGTTGTAATTTTTCTCGTTTGATCAATAAAACAATCGGTTATTTACGTTTCGGTGTCCGATTAGCTAGATCGAGTAGACGATCCGATGCTCACGCATTTTCAGTGACGTTAAAAACTTTTAGGTTAATTAAAACATTACCGACCGGGTTTAGTAAATTGAGAGTTAAAACGGATTAAACCGGTAATCCGTTTACGCAGCGGAATAAATAAATTTACTAATTTTCTACGCGTAAACCGAAGGTGTCGAAATCGTGTCAACAGGATCACGATCACCAAAAATATTTAATCACGCAAACACCATTTCGCGGTAAACCTTTTAGCGCGAAAGCAATAACGATTACGTTAATCGAAATAAAAAATCTAAACTAAAATGGAGTTTAGATATACCTTCGCGGTGATCTAACAAACGCTAGAGACACCGAGGAACAACGTGACGACGCTAGGTTTTCACGAAATAACCGATTCAACTTTCGGATCAAATCGTTTAGCAAATCGCCAAAAACGTCTTTAACCGATTCATTGAAAAACTGCAACGATTCGGTTTATGGTGGCGACAATCGAGCACCAACGAATGAAGACTATGACGACGTCTAGGGTTTAGACTAGACAGATGAACGATTAAGGCGATAAAGCTCGCACTCGCGATATCGTAACGACGACGACAAAGGCAAGTGGTTATGGTGTCGCACGAAACGAGATACGCTTCGCGAGGAAGGATATGGCGAGAGAGAGAGAGGTCGACGAGAGGGAGGGGGCGACGACTCAAATGAGGTGCAAGGGTTGGGAACCCCAAACCCTAATCTCTAGTCGTCTATTTATAGGAAACTAATTTCCTTTTAGGTCCCTCTTTAATTCTCTTGCATCGAAATGAACCACCACAGTTTACGAATTAATAAAACCGGTTTATTAATACAAAAGTCGTAAACTCGAGAACTAATAAATTCAAATAACTATTTATTTGATTTATTTCATTCATCGTTTAAACGTTCAATCGATAAATCGAAAATGTTATTCTCCGTTTAATATCGCAAGGATAATAATTCGTAATTAAATAAATAATTACACAATCCCGTGAATTACCGGGTAAACAATTTAAGCGGATTTATATCTCGTTGCCCTCAGTGTAACTCTTTACGGGTCAAACCGGGTCGGGTTCTCGGTGTTGTCGGTTCTGGACAACCATTATCCAACAATCTCCCACTTGGACAGAGTCCGACAATATTTGAAGAAACAGTCAGAGGTGCTCTAGCTACACATGGTTGTCCCAACCAGTTATGACACTTCAAGTCAGTAATCAAGGTATATCTACAAACTCGTGTTGTAGTTTAGACTTATGGTAATGCAAAGTCATTAGTCCTTTCCGTATAAGACATCAATTGAACAAGAGACATGGATTTAATTCATTCTCTTTTATTTTCAATCATTCTATTTCTCGTGTGAGTAGTTCGAAGTGGTCCAATCAAACACACAGTAAGTTTGGGTAAGGCCTTACACTTAACACTTGGAACTCACGAGAGGGCCCACGATGTCTAGCTGTTGCAGTATTAGTGCAAGAGTACAGAATCCCATCTTGACTACATACAGCTCCCACTAAGCTTCAGATCCATTCCCAAAAGTAGTCTTTACTGGCAGTTACGCGACAACGTGTACTACAATCAAAGAACAGTCCTTGGCAAACAGGAGGTAGCATATGTATCTCAGGTCAAAGGACACTACATTCAATCAAATTTGTCTTATGATTAAATCCATGAAGATGATTTGATACGAGTTACGTCACAACGTCATTCCCTAATGAGGTCTGTGAGTCTGGACTGGAGAGTCAACCCTTTGAGTCTAGAGTCAGAATAGTCATAGATCAGTTTTCTTCCCACAAATTAGATCGACTACGGACGGATTTAGAATATTTCACCAAATATTCATGGATGCTTAAAACGTATAAAATTCGAACACGTTTCGTAGAATTCGAAGACTGCATCTAACCCTTTAGATCAGATCGAATGATTTGGTGCAAACGTTAAAGTTCGACATCCCAACAATAAAGTAGAATATCAATGTAGCACAAAATTCAGGTAATACGTAACAGTATTAGCTTATAAATCAAACTCGATCAATGGAACTGTGAATTCTCGTGCTAGGTTCTATGCCTGTGTATTGGTTTTGCCTGTTTAGGTTGTTTCATTAGTTTTTGGTGTTTCTCATGAACAGCAAAAAATACTTAAGTGAATTTGAATGCGTGATAAAACTTGTGCCCTTGGTATGCACATGGATTACTGTGTTATCACAATGGCATGTTAATCGATTATCAACATAATCAAATTAACCTTCTTTGAATGTACCCTTACATTCATGATTCAAAACTTCACTTAAGGTGGCTAGTTGTTCGGTGAGTATGCTCGAGTACTCATCATGAACATTTCATTATCAAGACAAGTTGAGATGATTTGGTTTTCCAGCTTGTGTCATTGGTGTAACTCTTTACAGTGACACTTATGCAACATCCTTATGTTGGATTGTTCTCGTTTCATAACTAGTATGATACGCCTTGTTTCAAAAAATTGAATATATCTGAGGATGCCATTTCAGAAATGTTTTCAATTTGTGTGGTTCTTGAAACTTGGAGATAAGTTGAGGCTTCATTACAAGTTAATCCGGTAAAATTTAATGAACATCGGATCAACACTTAATCGTTATCCCGATAAGGATTAGTGGTGATGCTCCCACTTGCTTTATGTAGACGATGCATTCTTATAATCATCTTTCTTTGAAACCGTTAGGATATTGGTTTGCAAGACAACTCTTAGCAAACATACCTCGTTACTTAGAACGAAGTTATTTAGTTTCATAAACACAGTATGAATCTAAATTGAGTAATATCCAATTGTCATGTCACATACATGAGATAGCAAGATGATATCAAACTGCCAGAGTTTGATGGTATCCAAGATGCAATCATCTTTGTGTTTGAAAGGAGTTGCGTGCTAGACGCCTCAGATGATTATTTTATCAGAGTACCAAGTCTGATTTAGGATTGGCAATTCAATCCAATAACCAACCAGTAATGGAAGTTTTTAGGCAAGTAAAAACTGCAAGGTCCATTTGGAATTATTAGTCATTTTAGAATGCTAACATGTTTTTATCATAGCAACAACCACTTGTTGTGAAAAGATGTTTGTCTAATGAGTCTTGAATATTTACAAGAGTCATAGTGCACAGTCCAGTAATTCCTACAGAAATCAAGTTTCTTTGATAAGGAATTTTGATGTCCATACATCAAAAGGTGGACGTGTATAACTCAAACTTGGTCTCCCGCAAGACTATTCTTGGAACCAATTTGAGTTGCAAGTGATCGGTGAGGAGATGATTCGTGGGTATAAGGTGTAAATGGCGGCCATTGGCAAGTCATAAGTTATGTGTTAATTGGTTTTCCAACTTGAAAACAAATCCTTATAATGTAAGCAATAGGTGCTTAGCAGGATACTTAACACATATGAGTAAAACCCATTTGTAGTCATTAACTTTCAAGGTGTTGTTTGTATATGTCTATTTACGACCATCATGGTCATATGCACAAAACTTAGTGCATTTATATAACAGAATCATACCAGTGATTGTGTTACATAAGTTCTGCTGGTGGCTTGAACTTTTATAAAAAAGCGTTAGATCTCATCAAAGGTCCTATTGTTTGATTTAACGAAATCAAGCAAGTGATTTCACAAAAGCTCAATTTTGATTTAATGAAGTCTCAAGCTATGCGATTCCAAACCATAAGGTTTTATGAATCAATATAGGTTGATTATTCCCGTTGTAGCAAGTACAATGAGAATAAGAGACGTCATGGCTTTAATGGATTTATAAAGAACAACCGCTCTTCTTTTGCATTTAGGCTAGTATCATGATCATTAAATCAATAGCACCAGGCTTAATGTCATGTTATATGTGTTTGAATCTAATCTACCAACCAAGTGAAACATTTTCAAGTGTAGAAAAACAATGCATATCAATAAAGTTTAAACTGGAAACTTTAGTGCATGTTTAAGATTCAAAACAAAGCAAAGTGTATCATCCTGGACCCTGCCAGGGAAAACAAACAAGTTGTTTAAAGATACCACCAAGAATTAAAACGACATGATCTTTATTCAAAGTTTACAATCATGCAAAGATGCCATGTCTTCTTGGTTGTCTTGCTTTCTACGACTTCACGTTCCTACAAAATGTAAAGTATGTCAAACATATATTTTGAAGGATCAAGTTAAGTGGTTTATAACATGAGGTCATAGACATGTACCTCCGGAAGAGCCTACATCGGCATTCTTCCCTTTCCCTTGTCAAGATATTCTGGGCAGTTTCTCTTCCAGTGCCCCATCTTGTTGCATTTGAAGCACTGGCGCTCATCTTGCGGCGGTGCCTTCGAAGCCCTTGACTTGCCCTTTGCGGTGCTACTAGACCCTCTAGTGGCAGCGCCCTTGCCATTCTTCCTTTGCCCAGGTTTCCTCTTAACCTCAGGTTTCTTGACACCTCCGGATCGGATGGCGAGCACATCATTCGACTTACCTTTGCTGCTGTTACCGTTGAGAAAATTAATCTCAGCAGTCTTCAGCATACCATGAAGCTCGGTTACTATCTTAACCAGGCTGTTCATGTTAAAGTTGATCCGGAAGGGAGTGAACGCACTGGAAAGAGAGTGGAGGATCAAATTCGTCGCCATTTCCTAAGGAATGACGTAATCGATCTTCGCAAGTCGGTCGATGTCACCCTTCATCTTAAGGACATGGGCGCTAACATGGCTACCTTCAGCTATCCGACAGGTGATGAGCCTGACGACGGTTTCGTAGCGTTTGTGTCGGGCCTGGGTTTCAAACATGCCCTTAAGTTCCCCGATTATCTGAAACGCCGCCCTGTCAACCATACTCTTATGAATCTCAGTAGACATGGTTGCCAGCATGAGGCACATAACTGAGTTGGCATCCTTTCTCAGTGCCTCATGTGCAGCGCGAGCAGCCGCAATGTTATTTGCGGGTGCTTCGGGCACCTCGGCCTCCAACACATGTTGTTTGTTGGCCATTTGCAAGACTATTTTCAGATTTCGATGCCAGTCGAGGAAGTTGGTGTCATCAAGTTTCTCCTTCTCAAGGAGAGACTTGAGCTGGAAAACCTCGTTGTTTGCAGGAGGATTAGCCATCGGAAACAACATGCAATTTGTTTAGTGTTTCGATGTAACATTCGTATTCAAAAACAGCAAGCAAATTTTGAACAGGAATATGGGAACCCAATTAGTAGTCGACCGTCAAAGGAAGCGTTAAGTGCAATCACCGGTCACCAAGTAATCGGATGGACAACGATTGTCTCTTGTGAAAACCAGTCACAACTCCCGTTTATGAGGCTTTCGCAAATTAATTCGCGAAATACGTTTAGCGTCATCCATGCCAATTTTGTCTACAAATGACCAGATGTACGGTGTTGAAATCTCCAATACACAAGGTACTCCTAAAGAAAATGATAGATGTCCTTAGTGGTCAGTGTGCATGCACGGTGTTGAAATACTCCAATGCACACACCTTGGAAGATACTCTGAACACCAAGTGCGGTGTTGAAATACTCCAACACTGATGCATCGGTAAATATGTTCCAAGTTAGACTTGACTAGGATGGCATAATCTATCCGTTTTGCGGCTTACCAGATAGGATTAATTAGTCAGTTTTTTTTTAAATAATTAAAAGTTTGACTAAAACTATACGAGAACCCTATCTCACTCGGGACAGTCAATTCAATAACCTTCTTATTAAAGACTACGCGTCGCGAGGCAGTTCGATATTTAAAGATCGAAAAATTCGAGAAAACAGTCGAATAAAATTGGTTAAGATATACTAAGTTTTAAATAATCCAAAAACTCGATTCCAATTGATTCTAAAACAGTTTTAATCATTTAAAACTTAGTTTGGAGTTTTAGTTGGCGTGTTAAACAGTTTAAGACAAGCAACCAAAACGCACATGCTAACAGACACACATTCGGCTTTAGGAGGTTCCGATATTGTCAGAGCCTTATGACAATATCGAAGAAGGTCTGGGACGGAAAAATTAAAATCAACCACAAGGATGGAAATAGGCATCCGGCCAACTCTAATGCTCCCACTAGCTTCGACAAGCTCCCGCGTAACAATTGGTGTATGTCCGTCTTTAGGTCATGGATACTTGCCATGCTAGGGATCGTTGCATGAACAATCGACACGATGGGGTAGTCGCATCACAAGCTCTTAACGTTCGTCCAAGGCGAAGTTTAGCTTATACGAGAAAATAAATAAAACCTAATTTATTTAAGATACAACTTTGAACCCAGAAACAAGTGGGCCAAACCAAAACCAAGACATAAATGGGCCAAACGAAAATACGACAACCAATTAGAGCCATAATATGGGTCGAGCCGAATATGCGCGTTAAACAATCAATTAACGAATTGAAAACGTTTGGTGGAATTAAATCGACCAATCATTAAAAAAAAAGCAATTCGTATAATTTTCGCGACTTTCGGGTTTTAACCCCAGTTCGCGAAATCCGCCGGTTTAAAACCGACCGGTTAGGGTTTGCGTGTGGTGAATAAGGCTCTGATACCACTGTTGGGTTTCGGACAGTGGTATGCGGGTGCCCGGTGACGTTAAAAACTTTTAGGTTAATTAAAACATTACCGACCGGGTTTAGTAAATTGAGAGTTAAAACGGATTAAACCGGTAATCCGTTTACGCAGCGGAATAAATAAATTCACTAATTTTATACGCGTAAACCGAAGGTGTCGAAATTGTGTCAACAGGATCACGATCACCAAAAATGTTTAATCACGCAAACACCATTTTGCGGTAAACCTTTTAGCGCGAAAGCAATAACGATTACGTTAATCAAAATAAAAAATCTAAACTAAAATGGAGTTTAGATATACCTTCGCGGTGATCTAACAAACGCTAGAGACACCGAGGAACAACGTGACGACGCTAGGTTTTCACGGAATAACCGATCCGACTTTCGGATCAAATCGTTTAGCAAATCGCCAAAAACGTCTTTAACCGATTCGTTGAAAAACTGCAACGATTCGACTTATGGTGGCGACAATCGAGCACCAACGAATGAAGACTATGACGACGTCTAGGGTTTAGACTTGACAGATGAACGATTAAGGCGACAAAGCTCACACTCGCGATATCGTAACGACGGCGACAAAGGCGAGTGGTTATGATGTCGCACGAAACGGAGATACGCTAGATCGCGACGGTGATCTAGGGTTTGATTCGCGATGGCCCTATAAAGGAGGGGCGACGGCGGCCAAAGAGGGCGCAACGGCGGCGGCGACGGCGGTGATGAGGGCGGCGACTGCTAGGGAGGCGGCGACGGCGGCTTCGTTCTCGGATGATGATGATGATGATTCCTTGATTGTGGGGTACAAGCACCAACAAATCAATCGCCAATCGCTAAAGCTTCGCGAGGAAGGAGACGGCGTGAGAGTGAGAGGTCGACGAGAGGGAGGGGGCGACGAATCAAATGAGGCGCAAGGGTTGGGAACCCCAAACCCTAATCTCTAGTCGTCTATTTATAGGAAACTAATTTCCTTTTAGGTCCCTCTTTAATTCTCTTTCATCGAAATGAACCACCACAGTTTACGAATTAATAAAACCGGTTTATTAATATAAAAGTCGTAAACTCGAGAACTAATAAATTCAAATAACTATTTATTTGATTTATTACATTCATCGTTTAAACGTTTAATCGATAAATCGAAAACGTTATTCTCCGTTTATTATCGCAATGATAATAATTCGTAATTAAATAAATAACTACACAATCCCGTGAATTACCGGTTAAACAATTTAAGCGGATTTATATCTCGTTGCCCTCAGTGTAACTCTTTACGGGTCAAACCGGGTCGGGTTCTCGGTGTTGTCGGGTCTGGACAACCATTATCCAACACATTGCCACCAGAGAGAGATAGAATACTATTGTATTCTTCTCATGTACTCTCTACCAGATCCAACGTATTATGATTTTATCATAAACTACAATTTTGAACCTATTTCACATTTAGTCCTTCTAGTTTTAATAATGACAATTTAGGACCAATATTAATATTCAATGAATTTTCAGTGAAACGATTTGTTCAAAATAACTCGTTAGTCACGATGACATTTAAGCAAGCATGCACTCTTGCTTTAATGTCATACCCAATATTAAATTACACTAAAATATCTAACACTGCTAAATACCTTCAAAACTGTACATCACTACCATTCAGCAACCCCCACCATTCACCAACACCATATCAAGACTCGAGACTCCAAATAGTTCTTTGGAATTAAGTCGACGAACATCATCGTGTTCGTTGTGTAAACCTAAACCTATATTGGGACCAAAAAACCTTAAACAAGGTATCCAAATCTGAGTTCAAATCAATATAATGAAAAAGTAACATGTCAAGTTATAATGACTTTTAATCAAGATCATATCTAATCATAGTAATCATTCTTCTAAGAACTTAATTTCAACCCTGTAAGCCCTACACCATTGATGAATCAGAGAAAGAATCATGGTCCAAATCTTATTAATGTTGCGGTGCATAATAGATTGATGAACGCAATGTTAACAAATCGAAAGTTAAAGGAAGTGCTGAAATTAGGATTCAAAAGAAATAGAGAATGCCGACTAAAGGTAATTAGATCTGACAGGAATCAAATCGGACTGACATGAATCAATCCGGTGAAAGCATAGCACCAATCGACTTAGTTCATGTAAGTAATATCGCCTAAAACCCTCCCACCATCACACCTGAACCAGGTAGATATAAAGTCTTAGTTCTCGCCGGCTAGAGTTGTAAGAACAAAAATATGACATGGATTTCATAGAGAGGATGGATTTCACATGGGTTTTGTTGATTTCTATGATGCGTAGTCTGCAAATGTCAACAGAAATAGAAATGACCGTTGGGGGTGGAGGAAGATTGTAGTGGCCGTCGATTTGGTACGGTGGTGGATGTGTCGGCAGTGGTATGATGGTAGTATTCTAATGTAGGCGATGGATGATTTTAAGAGACTTTTTGCTATGGGTTAACTAGTTGAATCAGGAATCGAGGGTAAACAGTTTAAGGGCATAAAAAAGTTTTATTGTTTATTTATTTTTGTTATTTAATAATAGGGTTATTGTAGTCTTTTTACACAAATTTAACGTATAAATTGGTTAGGAGATGGTAATTACCTTATATATCATTTACCTTATGGTGTCAGTCTCACAATGGAGACTATTCCCTTATACGCGTTTTTTTTAATTTGTTGTTATGGCGGTGACTCTCCATCTTTCTACACGTCTTCTCTGCGTTTCTCTCTCTCCTCACTCATCTTTCTACACGTCTTCTCTGCGTTTATCTCTCTCCTCACTCACTGGTTTTGTAATTCTGTGGGAGGTTTTAGGGTTAAGAAACCATCTCCACTCTCGCATCACTCTCAAGTTCTTTTTCTCTCTCTACGTCGCCGGTTGTTTTACCGGTGGTGGTGGCTGAGAAGGACGGTGGTTTTGGCCATTTACCCTATGGTGTCAGTCTCACAATGGATACTATTCCCTTATACACGTTTTTTGCTGTTGGCGGTGACTCTCAATCTTTCTACACGTCTTCTCTGCGTTTCTCTCTCTCCTCACTCACCGATCTTTTTCTCTCTCTACGTCGCCGGTTGTATTACCGGTCGTGGTGGCTGAGAAGGACGGTGGTTTTGGCTATGACACTTATTTAAGCTGTCGGTTGTCTTACCGGTGGCGGTGTCGTTGAGAATCCAGATCTAGCTCTCCGATTCCGGCGTCGGCAGGCCGTCGGCGACGGCTAAACGAGGTTGTCGGCCGATGTTCGCCGCTGTCGATCTGAAAAATCCTATGATCGTTGCTCCGTCTCCGACGGTGAGGCGTTGAAGCTACGAGGTTGTCGATCGATGTTCGCCGCCGTCGATCTGAAATACCAATGATTGTTGCTCCCTTTCCGTCTTCCGAACGTTGAAGCGACGATCCAGATCCGACAGGACGTTGAGGTGTCTATCGCCGTTTATCCGGTTTTTTACGGACTGGGGTCTTTCCCGGTGATCTGTGGTGTACTTGATGTTCTTTGCATGTGGGTTTTCAACAATACGCATCTGAAACGAAGGTGGGTTTTTTAGAACCCAGATCTGAAATGTAAGTGTGATAATTGTTTCCTTTGTTTTTCATCTTTTGGAAGTTAGGGTTTGCAATTACCATGAGTTGCATTGTGGTATTTTTCGAACAATTTCATGTGTTTGGTTAGTTCATGACAAATTCATGGAGGTTATACCTTTTTCCCGCTTTGGGGTTCTTGATTTTCATAATTATTTGCTTTTTTTAGTTCGGAAGTGGATTATCTAAAGCTTTGGTCAGATCTGAGATGGTAGGTTTCAGGTACCTTTATTTAACTATGTTGAGCCTTAACGGCGATGAAATTCCTGTTCTATTCGATGCAAATGCTTGAATCGCCTACTGATTTAATGACTTTTTAATTCATTTGAGCTCCTGGCCATTTAAGGATCTGTTGGAATGATCAGCTATTAGATTTGATATATATCGTAGCTTTTATTTACAATTTCTCATGTATTTCTTTTACCATTCTTTTCCCTGTGTTGCTATCACATTAATTTTCTGTTGCTTTCAGGTTGTTGTGGTTATGATAATCAGTTCATGAACCAACATTTACTCTGTCGCTTTGAGGCTGCAAAAGTCATCGCCTTACTTTGTTGCTTTGAGGATGCTGTGGCTATGATAATCAGTTCATGAATAGAGATTGCTAAATGATAACAAGGCTGTGATGATTCTTCTGAATTGAGGTTGAAGGTAAATTTTGGTTTATTTTGGCGTGGCAATGAGTTTTGCAGCCATAGGACCATAGATTACTCTTCTATTATAAAATCCTATGATGATTTGAGCTTAAGAAGTTATCTGTCCTTGCTAAATGTTGATTGTACAGTTTTGTTGCTTTGATGTTTCTGTGTTGCTTCTTTTTGGTTGGTTTCAGCTTATCATGTCATGGAAAGAAAATGCTGGATGAAATATCTGACTTGGGTGTGGCAGTCTCTTATGAGAACTGTTCACCAGAAGGTTTTTACCCTTATTGATGGTAAATGGTGTTGTCCAGTGACCTTATCCACATATGTCCGCGTTATATGATTACCTTATATATCATCTTTTTGTAACTATTTAATAAGGCTATGATGAATTTTCAGAATTAGTGTTCAAAAGAAACCTAGGTTTCTATTGGCGTGGCAGTAATTTCTGCAGCCATAGGACCATGATTCCCTTAGGTCAATGTGATAACGATGGGGCATAGATCTGATTCTATGCAACTGTTACATTGATTTGCGACTGAGGTCTTATCTGAGCCTTAATGGCTATGATGATTTGGTTGCATTCTGAGCCTTTCCTGTGGGTATTACCATGTAATGGTTACTTTGGCGTTCGTTTCCTAACGACACTGATGGAATTGGATGTTCGGCGTTCGTTTCCCAACGACACTGATGGAATATTTGGATGTTCATTTTCATTTTGAAAGTCTCCATCTATCTTGGTTTGTCTAATGAAATCTTAAACTTGCATTTTTGCTCGGCTATGATGTTTATCCATATATTGATGTTACACAAGTGATACAATGTTGTTTTTGGCGTGGCAATTCATTTTTGCAGCCATAAAGATACATGTGTTTCTTAGTGGTGCATTCACATATATGGTCTGAGCCTCATTTGTAAAAAAAAATTGATCATCCTATAGGACTTTGTAAATGTTGTGATGTATCTAATTTCTCGATGGCTTTTCAATTTATAAAAATTAGGTCTCTATTTGGTTCCTTAGGAACTCTTAAGGTTAGCTATTGTGTCGATGGTTGGTGATCTGTTTGAAAGAGGCCATGTTTATAACTTTTTTAGATGATTTTTTCATTGAACTAGCGATGCTTGATCTGGATGCCTTTTCTGTGTTTGGGGCAATGACGATAATTTTCTAAGCCCTCATTTCTACATTTCTGATTCATTTCTTGGGTTTGTTGGAGGAAAATATTTCTTTTACACTCAGATTATCACTTGGATGGAATCACGCAGGTGATGGCTGGAAACGTGGGAGTGACTGAAAGCGAAGAATTTGTAATAGAATCGGTTCCGCTGATGAGTGGTCGGAATTGCAAGCGAGCAAATCTATATCCGGCCAACATCCCGATAAGGATTCCGGTTTTATCCATCTTAGCAAGCCTAATCAGGTTCCGTATCTTCTATCTGAAATTCAGATTACATTATGCCTGCATACTACGCTTCTTTCTCAGTTCTGTGTTTTTGTATCACGTATGTTTTAAATTTTTGTTTTCATTGTGTTTTTTGGTTCTAGGGATTCTTTATTAATCGTACATACTTTCTTATTCCTCTTTATGGTTAACATTTGTTGATATGTTTGTATTTTGTTTTTTAGTGTGTTATACGATATATGGGTTTGGAGGATATTGGGCTGCTAAGCTTTCAGATGAATCACAAGATTGACGATGTATGTTTTATGACCCTCACCCTTTTGATTTTATTGATGTGAAGGTATGTTGTTCGTTCATGTTTGTGGTCTTCTCACATTGGCTTTTCTTCTGTATTTAGTTTCCTTTTTCTTACTCATTACATGTGCCGATTTATCTATTTTGTGTGTTAATATGATTACGGTCATGCTCGAAATTTAGTCTCTTGCAATCTTAAAACTTTAACACAGAATGAAAATAAACAAAAAAAAAAATAGACAGCTAAAAATTGACCTTTTTATGATTTAAAGATTCAATATTAAAAAAATTATTGACATGGCTAGCCAACATAGATAATACAAAACTATATGTTGCCGCAACCCAAGTGGTTTTGATGACAACTCTTATAGTTTTATTGGTAACTACTAATATGACAATTTGAGTAAGTTCTTATTGTATGAATTTTGTTTTTGGCTCTGAATGTGTGGATAAATGATGGGTATAATTATTTGAACTTAGATGAAGATGGACAATGTACAATCAACTAAGTTTCACTATCTCAAATTTTTATTTGAGTTTGTTGCAGGTTGGCTGGGATATTACAATTGTATTTTAGGCTATCCATGGTATGGAGAAAGATGTTTTATAACAAAGGTGATTTATTTACCTACTAAATTAGGTAATTGTAATTTTAATAATTAATAAGTTTTCATCTTATTAATGTTATTTCTTTTCGTGCTAACTCACTCATGATTAGAACTCATTTGTGATTAGATTGGTCATATTATTGTAGTTAATTTTTACTTGATATTTAACATGTCGACGTTCGGCAACACGCGCAGGCGTTTATAGCTAAACACTTACATAGTGGACTAATGATATTTTTTTTAACCAGATGCATGATGTGGCGGCGTAACACAACACTCATAAAAACATAACGAACATGATAACACTCATAAAAACATAATGAACATGATAGCTCACCGCAATACGTGGACGGACAAAATATGATTATTTTTGTACTATATGAATGTATGTTGACAAAAAGTTTCAACCCGCAGCAACGCGCGGGTCTTTTACTCGTTTGGACTAAACTGAGATAAGACCAAAATTATTATATCTTTTAAAGTATTAAAATAAAAAAAAAATTACATATTTTGTCCTTTAACTTTGCCTATTTTTCAATTTTTGTCCTTTATCTTTTTTTGTTACAATCTCTATCCTTTAACTTTCTTTTTCGTTCACCTTTTGTCCTTTCTAACAGAATCTGTTAAAATCAACCATTAAGTCATGGGTATTATTGTCTTTTTACCTTTTAGAGCATTTTTTGTAGTTAAATAAAGAATGAGGGGGGTGTTCTGTAAATATATCATTTCTTTTTTCCTTTAACCCCCCCATCCCATTTATTTTTCCTTTTAACACCCCCACCCCCACCATAACCCTAGACATGACCGGCGAACGATGCCACCATTGAACACCGACGACAACCCGGTGATCTGCGACCTGCCGGCGACCGACCACCATGACCAACGTCCTCTTCCCCTCATTCCTTCTTCGATTTCGTTCGCGATTTAGGGTTTCGATGGGGGGTTTGTCTTAATCTGACGTAGCTACGGCTGCCGATGGTGGTTGTGACCAGGTGACCCATTCCTCTTCATCTATCTCTCTTCGTTTTTGGGTAGCGAATAGTCCAGAAGAAGCAGCAACAGCCGCAAACGGCTCACGGCGGCAATGGCTAGGCCGTTGGTTGAGGTTTTCCGAGCAGACGGCGATGGCAGCGCCGCTGCATTGTTCGAACTCAGACGGCCTCACAGCGGCGGGTGTGGCTCCTACCACTGTTTGCAACCGGTCGTCCCCACCTTGCGCCGCCGTTGGTGGTCGTCGGTGGAACCCTAGGCGGGTTCTTCAACCGCCGCAGAAGAGAAGGGGTGGGGGGACCTAGCCGTTGGGGTTGAAATAGAGAGAGATAGAGAAGAGATCGAGACATTCCGGCGACATTCCGGCGAAAGCCTAGGGGTTCTTCATCTAATTTTTTCCGGCGACATTCTACGCACAAAACCGTTTGAGGAAGCCGAGAAGAATGCCCCGTCAATTATTTTTATTAATGAAATTGATTCCATTGCTCCGAAAAGGGAAAAAACAAACGGTGACATCGAACGGAGATCCAACCCAGTCGTGATTCCGGCTACATAATCGCAATTCCGGCTACAGATCGAACCCAGTTGGTGTGGGTTTTTGGGTTGTGTATAATGTTGGATTCTTCTGTTTTTCTAGCTCTAAATCTACTGTTAAAAGACCTGATTTCTTGTTGCTAGATAATGAAATGGTGTTCAGATTGTGGTTGGTGGAGGCTATGGTGGTCGGCAGTGCTTGATGATGTGGGTGGGGGTTGATGATCAAACAGGAGAAAGAAATGGGGTGGGGGTGATAAAAGAGAGAAAAAAAAGATATTTGCAGAACACCCCCCTCCTCTTTATTTAATTACAAAAATACCCTAAAATGTAAAAAGACAAAAATACCCTTGACTTAACGGTGGATTTTAACGGATTCTTTTAAAAAGGACAAAAAGTGAACGAAAAAAAAAGTTAAAGGACAGAGAGTGTAACAAAAAAAGATAAAGGACAAAAATTGAAAAATAAGTAAAGTTAAAGGATAAAATATGTAATTTTTTCTAAAATAAAACCGAAGTTTGAACCTTTACTAGTTTACTGGTAGTAAATAAATAAATACGCGTCCAGGTTTAAATCCTCACCCGATTCTCTCTCTCTCTCTAAGATCGCCATCTCCATCTTGTTTTCTTCTCCTCTGTTGATCTAATCGCTCGCGAACATTTAAAATTCAGAAAATCTACGACGGACATAAAGTTCAGATCGATTAGGAAACTGACAGATGTTCGGAGGTCATTGAATTGATTGCAAATCGAGATTTAAAGTCCCGAAACTGAGATCGGAATGACAAGATAAGACTGTTGCTGATTCAGATGGCGTTTCACCTTCAATTTTTGGTTTTATTGTTGTTTTCTTGTTTCTCGAGCATTCGTTGTACCAGTGACCATAATTTATCGCAACAGCCTACTCCTATCACGCCTATTAATCGCGATCTGTACCGCACTAGGTAAACTCGATATTCTCCGGACAATCATTGATTGAATTGCTTTATTTATGTCAAAAAGTTGTGACGCATGCTTCTAGATTCGAGTTTCATTTCATTTGGTGTTGATATTGTTGGAACTCAGCACGGATCCCATCCTGGGAAAAAAAGGTAATGTGGAGTTGATCTGTTCCATAAATCATAACTGTAGAAGAGATACAGTTTGATCATTTACGTCTAGATTGTACTTCAAATTTCATGTGAATTTTATTATTTCAATAGGATTTCTTCTGAAAAAGAAATTTTGAAACTTATAACATGTTCAACAAATTTGGAATGTCTTTTTAAAGCTTACATATTCATATCAAATTTTGCATTTGAGTAGGTGGGTATTATTTTTGTTTGGTGCATTATCTGTGATTTTATATACATTGAATCCAGGTAAGTGATGTTGAAATCAGTCCAAATTTGAGTGTTCAAAATAAGCTTTTTAGACTTCCAATAGATATCTTCCTTTTCGGTCACACAATATTTATCTGTTTCAGTTGGTCTTGTTAGGATCTCGAAACCAAAATTAGGAATTACAACTGTTGCTCACAAATTCAAATGCTAAACTGATTCTGCTTTGACACGGATTCTAAGATAGATTCTCTGACCCCCTAGAAAGCATAAGGAATTAAAGAAAGCTTGATATAAATGTTTGTGTACCAAAGGGCTTGTAGCCCAATGGCATCCGGTGGTGTACATAGTGGTGTCCCGTCTATGAGGTTGAGCGTTCGAGTCCCAGTGCTGGACAACGGTGTAAATTTAGGAGTGGATTATTGAGTATGTGTGTTTGATGTTTTAAAAAAGTGATTGTGTACTTTTGTCTGTAATTTTCCAGTACAGTTCCAGCTCTTTTTAGATAGAAGTCCAACTTGTTATGCATAGACATCTTTCAACTTATTTTTATTCATAATTGTCTTACGGTAGGGGTAGTGACATGGTTTGACTTCCAGCATATCTTGGTCATACCAGACCAATTTTCTTTTTCAGATAGGAAAATTGGATTTAAATAATCCCAACTTTTGAGTATTGGCCGGCAATAATCCCACTTTCAATAATCACTTCCAATGGTCCCAGCTTTCACCCTATTTACTAATATTGGTCCCGCCGTTAATTTTTTTTTAACTCCGTTAAGTTTTCGTTGACGTGGCAAATGACATGGATTTTTTTATTTATCTATTTAATTTAACACATTCTTTTTCTGACATGGCATCAACTTCTTCATTTTTAACCTAAAATCATATCTTAAAGAGAAAGAGGGAGAGGCTAAGCCTCCGGCCGTTCTTCCGTCGGATCACCGGTCATCGCCGGCGATGAATTTAACCATCACAACCGTTGCCCTTCACACGGAAATACATCATCACCCCTCATTGTTCCACTGCTTCACCGCCATTCCTAATAATCCGTCGCCTCCTTTCGTCAACTGCCACAACCTATCATTTATCCTCTTTTCTTTTATCTATTATATGATAAGATAGTAGCATCTTGCCCTCAAAGCCATCATTGTCGCTAATATCCCATCCCCCTTTTCTTCTTCAATCTCTGTAATTAGTTAAATCCATAATTCTTCCACAGATTTAACTGGTACCTCCTCTAATCGCCCTTTCGTTGTATCTTCGATTTCGGGTTCTTTTGTTTCAGTCAATCAAACAAACAAAAGATTTTGTTGATTTCATATTTTTTTCAATCTTTCATATATGTTATGTGTTGTCTCATCTTCGATGTAGATGAAAATCAATCAAATACAGAAGGACTTGAATTGAGACCTCTAAATCAAAACCATCTTCTCCTTTCTGATGAATAAACCAAAGCCCTTTCAATAACGATTTTGTGTACCTTCGAACTTCGGATTCCAACAACGTTGAATTATCCAAATTGTTCACCTTAGTGGCAGCTTCGATCGGAACAGGGAAAACCATCATCGCCGTTAAACTCATCGTCGACGATGATCGGTGATCCGCCGGAAAAATGGCCCGGAGGCTCAGCCTCTCCTCTTTCTCTTTTAAGATAAGATTTTAGGTTAAAAAGGGGGAAGTTGATGCCAGGTCACAAAAAAAATGTGTTAAAATAAATAGATAAATAAAAAAATCCATGTCATTTGCCACGTCAGCGAAAACTTAACGGAGTTAAAAAAAATTAACGGCGGGACCAATATTAGTAAATAGGGTGAAAGTTGAGACCATTAGGAGTGATTATTGAAAGTGGGATTATTGCCGGCCAATACTCAAAAGTTGGGATTATTTAAATCCAATTTTCCTTTCAGATATGAATCATGGTTATGTTTTCGCTGTGTTAAATTATTTTAATGGGATATTAAGATAAACTTGTAGAAGTGAAATTCTATCTATCACTTATCACTTATGCATGGCTATTGTCTAATAAATTATAGATGATAGCATCATCATCTGCAACAGTGAGACTCCTCAAGATGAGAGAACGTGTCACATATGCCTCATAATTGTTCTTTTGTACAAGTTGAGATGTACTTGTGCACATTGTTATTGTTCTTTCATGGTAGATGGAAACCTTGACACAATGTGTTAATTTGTGCTCAACGAGTTACAACTTACATCTCTCATATCATGCAAATGTTTTTTTCTTTTCTAAACATAGAAAAGAAAATATAAATACCTATATTATCATAGCAAAACATTGCAATAATTTGGTTCTAGAATTTTGTTCAGGCGTCTTTTGATTTCTACTTTCCTAATACGTGTATCGCGTATTTAATAGTTTGGATGAAAAATACCGATGTTCTATAAACCTACATTTTTCTTGGCTTTTTTTTTTAGTGTCGCATTGATGGAAGAGATAGGAGCATTGGTTAACCGACACCAAGATAAACTCCATGTGGGTGTTCTCTGCCTCTTTTATTTCCTGAACTTTTCCCTTCATCATGCTCAGCCATATTTGTCATAATTTCTCATTTGATTCACAAAAATTTCAACAGATGGAGACATTTCAAAGTACAAATAAGGGATATAAAGCTGAACTGAATGTAGTTACATATTGCCGGAATAGAACAGCTATTGAAGACAAATCAAAGTTTCGAATACTTCTTGTGAGTTGTCTCACTTTAAATTTGTAAATGCATCACACTAAAGGCAGATTGAATTATTACCACTTTCAACCTTCATACTTTTGGGAAACAAAGCAAAAGACCTGAAAAAGGCAACGCCTTTATTGTTTTTGACATTTATTGTCTCATATTGTAATTGGTGATCTTTTTGACAGATGATTACTTGTCTTCCAGAGTTTTGGGCAGCATGCGCGGGAGCTTATCACCTCTGAGCTTGCATTAAGGATACTCTCCATCTTAAGTGAGGAGCAATTTTTACCTAAAGTGGATCCACTGCTGCTGAAAAAAACCCTTGAGAAGATTGTTATAAAGGTCAGACTTATGATATTGTAGCTGTACTTCAATTTTTTTTACCATCAGCTGAAAGAAGCGTAGCTCTAACAAAAGTGTGTGTATAAAGGAGTGCTTGCTGTTTTGTAATCACATGTCATTGTGTTAAGCTTATTTGTTTACATAAAAAGGATAACAAAAGATTTCACCCCAAGATGTCATCTCTTTTGTGATGACAAGTTTGATTGATTCCAGAGTGAAGTAACTTGTAGAAGCTTCCATGTGTTCTTTGTATTAGATGCTTAAGTAATTAGTTTCCAGTGTTCTGGAAGTTAAGGTTTTTTTTTTCAAATGTGGATTTGCTTTCTATGCTAGAATTAATATATATATATATATATATATATATATATATAGTGAAAAGTTTATTGTAGACACCCTCATAATTGTAGACATGTAGACACCTTTTTTCACCATTAGATCTATTGATCTAATGGTTATGATTAATTTCTTTTTTCTTTTTTTTTTCCTTTTTCTCATTGTTCAGAAAATTTCACATGTGAAATTAGGGTGTCTACTTGTCTACACTTATGGGGGTGTCTACAATGAACCTCACCCTATATATATATATATATATAATATATATATATTATATATATATATATATATATATATATATATATATATGTATAGGGTTAGGTTCAAATGAGAACTTTTTATTTTGAGAACTTTTGAGAACTAACTCTCAACCACTAATTTTAGATGGGGACCACTATAATTCATGTGGGGGTTTTCCATATATATAAACTAGTGGCTTAGAATAGTTCTTTTTAGTTCTCAAACCCAATTGGTTCTCAAATGATCCTCTCCCTATATGTATATATATATATATGTATATATTTCTGGTAATGTGTAGCCTTTGGAAGATATGATTAATGTTAATGCATTGGGTCTTTCAGGTGGTACCAGTGGAAAATCTGAATGGACGCAAAAAAGTTGAAGAAGGAGACCTTTGTGAAAGAAGAAATGGTCTTGCTGTTAATTTTTGTTGAAATTGATATATGTGTCAACTAAAAGAGATAATGTTGGTCGGTTTCTTAGCTTTGTATTTGACTATTATTTGCAGGAAGAGGAGTTGATCTTAACCGGAATTGGAGTGTAGATTGGGGGAAAAAAGAGAAGGTTAGTGGTTAAAAAATCGGACACCTTTGTATGGGTCGGACTTGACTAACTTAAAACTCTTTTTGTCTGATATATATTAGTTATTTTAAAGATTGTGTAGTTTGTCATGTATAATTAAAATGATTACAATTTTTTAATAATAATCTATCTAATAAATATAATGGTTTAGCTGGTCTAGTTGGTCTCATGCAAAAACGTTTCACTTTAGGCACCCCTTTGATCTGTTTTTGTGTAACCTATTTTTTTTAGTTTACACATTTCACCAGTTTAAGATAAAACACAATAAAAATAACCCATTCATAAATATGTTGAAATTGCCACATCTAATGAAAATATTTACCATTGTTTTTATAGGAGGATGCTCGTTAGGTAGATTTTTTTCCTATCGAGTTGATAATACCACATTCAACCCACTAGTTATCCCTTTCCAATTTAGCTAATATTTTATTTAACCCATTTGTGATAAAACTTAGTCCAGAAGGTGACATATCCATAACTAAATGGGTTAATGTTGCTACCTCTGATGACAATCTTTGTTGGCGTGATGTAGGCTCCAGCCCACTATTGGGCTTGACCGGAAATTAGGAGGAGAGTGGCAGTTAGGGTTCGGCTAGCCCTAGTCCCATTAGGCCCGGTTGTTGCTTTTCTTGGTGAATAAGTTAGCAAGGTGAAACCCTAATTAGTTAGCCTATAAATACATCTCATGTATTTGTAATTCTGGGAGCATCTAATAATATACAAACCCTTGTTACCTCCGTGGACGTAGGTTGTACACTGTGACCGAACCACGTTAAATTCTCGTGTCTTACTTTAATTTATTGTGTGTGTGTGCGATCTTAGACCTAACAAGTGGTACCAGAGCCATGGTTCTTGATGAATCGCACGTTTGTCACCATTAACTAGCCGCCGCTGCCGTCGGGTTTTCGCCGCCGCCTAGGGTTCCGATCAGCCACTGTTTCAGCCTCTGAAACCCTAGCAGCCGCCGCCAACAGCCACATAGATCCGAATGTTTTTCGTTTCAGTTTGCCGCCGTTATTCCGTTTCTTAGGTATTCCGTTTTTTCGATCAGCTTTGCTATTAGTTGTTATGGCAGAAGACGGGAAAATCAAAATCGAGAAGTCTGAGGGACAAGATTTCGGTTGGTGGAAGATGCAAATCGAGGATTTGCTATGTCAGAAGGATCTTCTAAAAGTTTTGGATGGTAAGAAAACAAAGAAGGTGAAGGATGATGAATGGGCTGAGATGGATAGGAAAGCTTTAGTCGTTATCAGTGTACACTGGCTAAGAACGTCGCTTTTAACATCGTGAAAGAAACTACTGCGGGTAGACTGATGAAAGCTTTGTCCAACATGTATGAAAAGCCTTCTGCATCTAGTAAGGTATATCTGATTCGATAATTGGTTAATACTAGAATGAAAGATGGTGCGTCTGTTACCTCTCATGTTAATGATTTCAATACCATAATATCCCGACTATCATTTGTTGATATAAAGTTTGATGATGAAGTACAAGCTTCACTCTTGTTATCCTCATTACCTGAAAGTTGGTCAGGATCAGTCACAACAATTAGTGGATCAACTGAACCACTAAACTCACATTCGATAGCATACGTGGTTTCATCCTAGGAGAGGATATAAGAAGAAGAAGTTCGGGTGAATCTTCCAGTGCTCTGCCAAGCACCGAGGGAAGGGGTAGAAGAAAAGAGAGAGGTGGTTACAAGGGTAGATCCAAGTCAAGAAGAAGGAAAGAGACTCAAGACCGAGAAAAGACATTACCTGCTGGAATTGCAAAGAAACAAGGCACTTCAGAAGCCAGTGCACGAAGCCTACAACTGCAAAAGACAATAAAGAAGTGAATGCAACTACTGATGATTTAGATGACGCCCTCATCTGCTGTGTTCAGAATTTAGCCGAGTCATGGATTATGGATTCTGGAGCATCATTCCATGCTACATCTAGCACGGAGGGGATTAAGAATCTACAAACAGCGGAACATGTAACCTTGGTAACATTCGTTTGTCTAATAATTATTCTCTTGATGTCATAGGAATGGGAGACATAGATCTAAAAACATCCTTGGGTACTATTTAGACCCTGAAGGACGTTTACGGACCCACATCAGTATCTTCATTGGGAGGCTCGCACTACTACGTGACCTTCATAGACGACTCAACACGAAAGGTATGGGTCTACTTTCTTAAAAAAAAATTTGAAGTCTTTAATACTTTTATGAAATGGAAAGTTGCTGGTGAAATTGAAACTAATCTGAAGGTTAAGTCTGTGAAGTCGGATAATGGAGGAGAGTACATCAGCAAGGAGTTCATTGACTATTGTGCTGGTCATGTATTCGGATGATAAATACAGTTCCAGGGACTCCACAACAAAATGGGGTTGTAGAGAGAATGAACAGGACGCTGAATGAGAAAGCCAGAAGTATGAGGTTAAATGCAGGGCTTCCTAAGACGTTCTGGGCAGAATCAGTCTCCGAACTGGTAACAGAACTAGAAACAGATGTCGACACAGGTCCAGAGTTTGAAGTTGGCGGAAATGATGAGTCAGTAGAAGCTTCTGACATTGGGAGTTCAGAGTATGAAGATGAACAGTCCTTACCACAACCTGACCAGAATGATCATTGGGTTAGGAGATCCACCAGAAAGACAAAATAGCCAGACAGGTATAGTCCATCTGATAAATCATCAATTATCTTCTATTGACAGAAAATGGCGAACCCGATTGTTACTCTGAAGCAGTTAAGCTGAAAGATTCGCTCCAGTGGGAACGTGCCATGAAAGATGAGATGGGCTCTTTGATGAAGAACAAGACATGGGTCTTATCTAAGCTTCCGATAGGCAAGAGAGTCCTATAGAATAAACGGGTCTTCATAATCAAGGAAGAACATGATGGGTCTAAACGGTATAAAGCTCGTTTAGTGGTCAAGGGTTTTCAACAGAAAAAGGGAGAAAAAGGGGATTGACTACAATGAAATTTCCCCCCCCCCGTGGTGAAGATGACTACCATCAGATTGGTTCTAAGTATTGTAGGAGCAGAGGGGCTACATCTCGAACAACTAGATGTCAAAACTGTGATTCATTGGAATCCGTGGTCTGACATTCAATAGAAACATAATATATATACAAGAGTAAACCTAACAGACTAGAGGTAAAATAGGAAATACAGCACACTATACAAAGAATTACAGCTCATTACACAATCATCTAATTAAGGCTGTATACAAAGGATCACAACTCATATATTTACTAACAGTCCCCCGCAGTTGAATCTGGAGCTTGGCGGATAGAGAGGCTGTAGCGGAAACGTGTAAACAGGTGTCGGGGCAATCCCTTTGTAAAAATGTCTGCGTATTGGTAGTCGGTAGGGATATGGAGCACCCGAATAGAACCAAGTCGTACCTTTTCTCGAACAAAGTGAATGTCAATTTCTACGTGTTTGGTACATTGGTGTTGTACGGGATTTTGAGCTAGGTAGACGGTTGAAATGTTGTCACAATATATGATAGTGGCATGACGAACCGGAATGTGTAGCTCGAGTAATAGGTTACGAAGCAAAGTAGTTTCAGCCGTTGCATTAGCGACACCTTTATATTCGGCCTCGACACTTGATCTTGATATAATAGGTTGGCGTTTGGAGGACCAAGATACAAGGTTTCCTCCGAGGAAGACGCCATATCCAGATGTGGAGCGTCGTGAGTCGGGGCACCCCTCCCCCCCCCCCCCCCAATCGGCATCGGAGTAAGCTGTAAGTTTAACCGATCTAGAGGGCGTAATGTATAAACCATAAGCACTTGTGCTTTTAAGATACCATAGAATGCGTTTCATAAAATTGAAATGCGGCTCACGAGGTGCATGCATGAATAAGCAAACTTGTTGAACAGCGTAGACGATGTCCGGTCTTGTAAATGTTAGATATTGTAGAGCACCGGCAAGGCTAAGGTAGAGGGAACCATCGGGTAAGGCGTCACCGGCGGTGGCACTTAACTTTGAGCCAGTGTCAACATGTGTAGCACTAGGCTTGCAGTTTGCCATGTTTGCACGGGTTAGGATATCCTTGACGTAGGCCTCCTGAGATAGGAATAAACCATTCTTTTTATATTAAACATGAATGCCATGAAATTGGTGTAATGGCCCAAGGTCAGACATGGCGAATTCTCTTGATAATAGAGCAATGAAGTGTTGGAGAAGCTTGGTATTGGATGCTATTAACACAATATCATCAATGTATAACAATAAATAAGCCATGTGTGTACCATTTTTGTAGACAAAGAGTGAATTGTCACTTGTACTTCTAAAACCACACTTTTGGATGTAGGTAGCGAACCGGTAGTACCAAGCGCGGGGGGCCTGTTTTAACCCGTATAAAGATTTTTGAAGACGACAAACATGTGTTGGCCGTTGATTATCCACAAAGTCGGGGGGTTGGAACATGTAGACAGTTTCGTTGAGATCCCCGTGTAAAAAGGCGTTCTTGACGTCTAATTGGTGAATCGGCCAAGAACGAGAGACTGCTAAGCTTAGAACAGTCCGGATTGTGGTTGGTTTCACCACGGGACTAAACGTGTCCTCACAATCGATACTGACTTGCTGACATTTACCGTTAACCACTAGTCGAGCTTTATATCGTTGGAGAGTCCTGTTAGCATGAAACTTGTGGCGAAAGAGCCACATGCATCGTATAATATGTGTATCAGGTTGTCGTGGAATAAGTTCCTAGGTGTTGTTATCCATTAAGGCCTTGTATTCATCGGACATGGCCGAGTGCCAGTTAGGATCAGCCATGGCTTGTTTGTAGGATTTGGGTAGAGGTGAAATGTGGGAGACAGGTGAGGTGGTTGTGTGTAAGTTCAAGGGCTGTTTTGTTTTTAAATTTCCTGTTTGGAGCGGGTCATCATGGGGTGTTTGGGTGGTGATGATGGGGCTGGTATGGATGGGGCTGTGGTGGTGTTTGGTTGCGGTTCAGCAGAAGTTTGGGGTTGGGACTGTGACAGGGGGGCTGGTTTGTTGGGACGGGTACGATGGGAATATGTGACGATAGTTGGGGGAGTTGGGGAGGTTAGGCGATGGCTAGGGGTGGATGAAGGAGGATGTCCGAAGGATGAACTGTGTTATGAAATAGTAGTGGGGAGGGGTCAGTTTCAAGAAAGGAATAATTATGGGAGGTATTTGATGGTAAGTTGGAGAAGGGGAATGTGTTTTCGTTGAAGGTCACATGTTGTGAGAGTATTATTTTACCGGTGGATATGTCAAGACATCG
Organism: Deinandra increscens subsp. villosa; assembly: GCA_039602395.1. Taxonomy (NCBI): domain Eukaryota; kingdom Viridiplantae; phylum Streptophyta; class Magnoliopsida; order Asterales; family Asteraceae; genus Deinandra; species Deinandra increscens. The sequence continues at coordinate 40,594,502 of JBCNJP010000010.1, read as the reverse complement.
ATAACCCCGAAATTGAGCCGGATAGCCAAGGAATACACAAGGGGAGGAGCGTGGTGCTAACTTGTGTTGTCGGGTGGCTGTAAGGTTTGGGTAACACGCACAACCAAAAACACGAAGATGGTTATAGGTGGGATATTTTAGGTAAAGGGCTGAGGTTGGGGTATGAAGGTTGAGAGTTTTGGTGGGAAGAATATTGTGGAGGTAGGTTGCGGTATGGAGTGCTTCAACCCAAAAACATGGTGGCAGAGAAGCGTGGATAAGAAGGGCTAGCATGAGTTCGTTGATGCGACGAATCATACGCTCGGCTTTCCCGTTTTGTTGGGAGGTGAGGCTGAGGTGAAGCCGTGGCTTCAAGGACAGTAGCAAAGAGATGGTAGAGAGCCCTAGGCTGCTGATACCATGTGATACAATGGAATCCGTGGTCTGACATTCAATAGAAACATAATATATATACAAGAGCAAACCTAACAGACTAGAGGTAAAATAGGAAATACAACACACTATACAAAGAATTAAAGCTCATTACACAATCATCTAATTAAGGTTGTATACAAAGGATGACAACTCATATATTTACTAACAAAAACAGCGTTCCTGCATGGTGACCTTGATGAAGATATTTACATGACACAACCTGAAGGTTTTCAGGTCAAAAGAAAGGAAAATTTGGTCTGCAGTTTGAAGAAGAGCTTGTATAGTCTAAAATAGGCACCCAGACAGTGGTACATGAAGTTCGATGATTTCATGAAAAGAACCGGGTACAAGAAGTGTGAAAGTGACCATTATTGCTACCTGAAGAAATTCAGCAGCTCTTATATCATCTTACTTCTGTATGTAGAATGTAGATGATATGCTGATTGCAGGGTCTGATATGAACGAGATCAGCAAGTTAAAGAAGCAGATGGCCAAAGAATTCGAGATGAAAGATTTTGGTCTAGCTGAAGAGATACTTGGGATGAGCATCATCAGAAACAAAATGGATGGGTTGATAATACTATCTCAAGAGAATTACATCAAGAAAGTGTTAGAGAAATTCAGAATGAATGATGAGAAGACCAAACCGAGAAGTACACCTTTGGGAAGCCATCTTAAGCTTACCAAAGAACAGTCTCCTAGATCAGAAGAAGAAAGAGCAGATATGGCGAAAGTTCCCTATGCATCAATGCATTGTTGGTAGCCTCATGTATGCTATGGTATGCATGAGACCAGACATAGTACATGCCCTTGGGCTTGTTAGCCGCTTTATGTCATATCCAGGGAAGGAACATTGGGAAGGAGTCAAATGGCTACGCAGGTATTTGAAAGGCACTTCAAAATTGGGTCTATGTTTCAAGGGAAAAGATACAGTTCTCAGGGTTTATACAGATGCTAACCTAGGTGGTTGCAAGAAGACATTCAAGTATAGGTTATGTTTTTACAGTGGGAGGTACATCAGTAAGCTGGATGTCTAGACTTCAGAAAAGTGTAGCTTTATCGACAGGAAGCCGAGTACATGGCTGTTGCTGAAGCGAGTAAAGAACTAGTTTGGTTGAAAACTTTTCTTGAAGAGTTGGGAAGAGACAGTCCGAGTATCCATTTTTCTTGAAGAGTTGGGAAGAGACAGTCCGAGTATCCATTGTTCTGTGACAACGAAAGTGCAGTGAAACTTGCAAAGAATCCTGTGTATCATGGAAAGACAAAGTACATCGGGACAAGGTATCACTTTGTCAGAGGTTTGATTGATGATGGTAGGATAAGTTTGAAGAATATCCCAGGTGCGAAGAATCCAGCAAATATGTTCACTAAATCTGTGTCGGTGGATAAGCTGAAGTTCTGTGGAGCTTCAGCTGGCCTTGAGGTTAATTGATGTGAAGGCCGGGTGGTAACTAGGGATGAGCCAAGTTCAGATGGCGATTACAGAAGTACAGATGGAGCACAATTGATCGTGTTTTGAAGCCTCCAAGTGGGAGATTGTTGGCATGATGTAGGCTTCAGCCCACTATTGGGCTTGACCGAAAATTAGGAGGAGAGGGGCAGTTAGGGTTCGGCCGGCCCTAGTCACATTAGGCCCGGTTGTTGTTTTTCTTGGTGAATAAGTTAGAAAGGTGAAACCCTAATTAGTTAGCCTATAAATACATCTCATCTACTTCTAATTCTGGGAGCATCTAATAATATACAAACACTAATTACCTCCGTGGACGTAGGTCATACACTGTGACCGAACCGCGTTAAATTCTCGTGTCTTACTTTCGTTTGTTGTGTGTGTGTGCGATCTCAGACCTAACAATCTTGACCCTATATTCCTGGGAGCATATTTTTCTGATATTTTTTCTTCATTTTTACTTTGTGTGTAGATGATTTTAACTTGTATAAAAATTTAAATTGTGTGATGTTACAAATCTTATTGTCTATGCATCTCAGGATTTTGATCCATATGAGGAGAACCCTGGCGCTGCCCCTTTTAGTGAGCCTGAGGCTCAACTGATGCGGAAGCTGTCAATGTCATTTGACCCGCATATATGGGTCAACGTACATTCAGGAATGGAGGTGAGCAGTACCTCCACCCTTTAATTATTGATACGTTTCTCAACTCTTGATGGATGGCTAGTGATTCAGGATGTTGAATTTTGAACACGTATTAGAGGTCTAAACAGGTCCAAACGAATCAGGATGACCCGCGGCACCGGATTTTGTCCTAATTATTTTTATATAAGTGATTAATGTGTCAAACATGATTACAAATGTTATGTCATTTCAGCAAGGGGAAAATTGCTAAGAAAGGTAACCAAAGATCCCACACTTGAGAATTTGGGGAAGGTATTTTATTTCTCATCAAAAGGAGTGAAAGTTCCAAATTTGACATTTAGGAATGAAAGTTTGTTTTCTGAAAGCTACGGGGAACCCAAACCAGTAGCCTTTGTTGGCAATTTCACTCTTTAATTTGTAAAAGTTTAGTTTTCACTCCTAAATTTAAATTTTCTCTCCTATTTATATGAGATAATTTTTGTTACCTACATTGTCAAATTTGGGATTTTTTGGCACCTCTTTTGACAATTTTTTTTTAACAATATGTTCTCTAAAAAGGTTATTTACGAGGTTCTATGCATTGAATACACTTTGGATTGTTTGACTAGTTTTCTATTTAGCTAACCTGTATTTTTTTCCCCTTACCTATATGGCCCCTTCAAAGATATAAATGAATTACCACCTTTTAATTAATATGGAAGGATAACAGATTGCACATCTAGAGTTCGTTTTTCTTCTTATTTATATCCATTAAATTTGACTCACTGTTTCCTGTTTATATACAACAACAGTTCTTTTTATCATTGGTTTTCATTGACTCTTTTCTTTTTCATAGGCTCTGTTTATGCCATATGATCACAAAAATACAACGCCTTCTGGATTACAATCCCAGAAAATGAAGTTGATGCTTGAAACATTAAACCACAATCACTTTGGAGACCGTTGTGTGGTTGGATCTGGAGGGGGATCTGTTGGGTAAGTATTGTATGTAAGTTAAATACTTATTGAATTTTTAAATAATTAATTCATTAAATGTGATTACAAAACCAATTATTAAATTGCTAATCTAAGTTTCTGAATTAAGCAATTTAAGAGGTTGTAAGCATTTAAATACATGTGGGTCACTTTTGACTATCACTGTTTAGGTTTTGGGTTATTAGGGTGGGGTTTTACACACAAACACATCCTCACTATAATTTAGAGGTAGAGTTTTCATATCGTTTTCAAAGTAACGTATTTGATTCTTTTATTAAGCTATTTTTTTCCTTGTATCATGACACAACTTGTACATCAAATTAGACAAATGCTCATGTTTTATTTCTTGATTAGATCAAAATTTGTTACGGACTAAAATTATTGTAAGTTATGAGACTTGTCTCACATTGGTTGTATGGGCAACTGATGTGGTGTTTATAGGCTAAATGGGCTCTCTCACCCATCAGACTAATCTTTTGGGTTGAGTCTCCAATCTGGTCTATAACAAAAAATGCACAATGATGAAACATAATTGTCATTCGTCAATATATGTAGAGTAATGACTGAAAAGCAACAAAATTGTATAGTTATGTTGACAAATAAGACTAAAACTCGGATAGTGCATAGTGATGTGCTTATAAATTATGCGACTAAAAGTAAAAATGCTTCTGGTTTGTGTATAATGATTAGAATAAAAATTTATAAAACTATTTAAGAACAATGTTTCTTCATAAGTAACCATAAAACTCCAAGTAGTATAGAACACTTATGAATTCTTTTGATGAATTTGGTCTTATCATTTAAATTGGACCCTAAGCACCTAGATTCTCATTAAACTGGTCTTAATCCTCCAATTTTAGTTATTATAAAAGTCCTGTTGTAAGGGCACATTAATATATTTAAGAAATTCATAGAAGTTTGTGTTATTCGAGTTAACCCGAAATCCATTTTGTTGTTAAAAAACAACCCCGAAATCCGACCCTAACTATATTTCTGGTAACCAACCCCGAAAAAACCAAAACCGAACAGTTAGAAAAATAAAAAATCCGAATTTTTCGGTTTTGGTTTAGGTTTTAGCTAAAAACTGAACCGACCCGAACACACCCCTATTCTGGTTTGTTGGGTTAACCCTATTAAGACTTTTAGACCCTATAATACCTGACCCTATTTCCCTTATTCAGATTCGGGTATTTTTGACACCCCTACTTTTGAGCAGGGGTGCCACTGAGTGCAACCTGTCTATTTTCTTGGGTAGAGGAAGGTTTTCCCTTATCTCACCCTACTAGATCCGGTAGGATTTTACTGGGTTGGTTTGTTTAGTTTTACTAACTTTTTAATGTTTACCCATTTGATCAGTTATATGTAAACTATCACCAGAACAAACACATTCTTAATATTATATTAATTTAACTTATCTAAAACAGGTATCTGGCACATGGTACCACAACGGATTACATGTATGATGTGGCAAGGGTCCCCATGTCTTACACTTTTGAGGTCTGTATATACATGCCATTATGTAGTAGAACCCACTACTTATTACCAGCTCAATTTAGTGACACTCGTTGACTTTTCAGATCTATGGAGATGAAAAAGCATCTTCAAAAGACTGCTTCAAGATGTTCAACCCTGTGGACCATCTCACCTTTAATGTATGTCACATGTAGATTCCTATCCTGACCTGCACTTCATTCTTCTTTTTAATGGAATCAACTAAATAATAGTAACTTTTCCATTAACTTAAAAACTAATTTAGTAGCCAACAACTTATGGCTTATTTGGCGGTCAAATTTCTCTCACTCTCAATACTATAGAAATATGACCCCATGTGTGTCTTAAGTTGTAGACTACTAATTGATAACTTTCATAATTGTTGCAAGTTGTTTTGCTGTTTATTTCGCTTGTTTATGAGTTATGTTCGATTTTTGAGACAAAAATGTAACCTTTCTAACATCAAATTCATATGCTATTTTCTTCCATGAACTTACTGGTAAAGTTCAATGTTGGCTATGCTCCATCTCTAACTATTCAATTTAAAAAAGAATAGGTAAAAGGCGAACATATAAAATTTGTCTACAGGTTGGAAGTCACTTTATCTTTTCATATTTATAATATTGTTTTCTTTTCATACCTAATGCATTCTATATTTATAAATAGAAATCAAATTGACCGGTAGTTCAAAACAACTCATTTCAACCCTTTTTCCAACCCGCTATTCTTTCCACCTCTTATTAACAAAAATCAAAATTTAAATGATCCTCTCCCTATATATATATATATATATAGGGTTAAGTTCAATGAAAACTAAGTTTTAATTGGAAAACTGGAAAACCAAAGGATAATTATATTAAATGAAGGCTATTTAGGTAATTTTGGTGTTTCTTTTTTTTTAAATTTCTGTGCCTATCCACCTAATGGCCACCTAACGACCTTAAAAAAAAAAACTTAAAAAAAACGTTTTTTTTTTGTTCATCTGACTATGTTGCATATATGCAACAGTGTATGTCGTTTACGTTGCGGACATGCAACATAGCATGTTACGTATATACAATATATGAAACATACAATGTTGCATATATGTAACATACAATGTTGCATATATGTAACATACTTTGTTGCATATATGCAACGTATGAATCATACAATGTTACATATATGCAAAATGTTATGTTGCATATAGTTAATGTATGCAACACACTATGTTGCATATATGCAACATAGTCGGACAGACAAGATGAACAAAAAAACGTTATTTTTATTTTATTTTTTTTAATTATTTTTTTTTGTTTTTTTATAAAGTTATCATGTGTATATATGTGTAATTAAAAAAAAAAGAATGTGAAATTACCCAAATAGGCTTCATTTAATATAATTTTTCTTTGTTTTTCAGTTTTCCAAATAAAAGTAGTTTTCCAAGGAACCTTACCCTAAGTTTTCCAAATAAAAGTAGTTTTCCAAGGAACCTTACCCTATATATATATATATATATATATAGGGAGAGGATCATTTGAGAACCAAATGGTTTTGAGAACTTTTTGAGGACCATTCTCGGCCACTAATTTTTAGTGGGGGACCAATCAAATTCATGAAGGGGGGTGGGGGGGGTGGGGGATATTCTTATATATAACTAGTGGCTCAGAAGTTTGTCAAAATAAAAAGTTCTCATTTGAACCTAACCCTATATATATATTGAGAGTTGGGGTAGAATAAATCCATCAAAATCCTTACATCCACCCTTTAAAAAAAAAAACACTTTCTGTTATTTTTTTTTTTAAAACATCATAACTCAAATCGCTATGTACTCTTTCCGGAATGTTGAATAGTATATGTATATATTAGTATTAAGCCCACTAGCCCAAATCTAGAGTATTCTTATATCTAGATATTTGTATACTAGATATTTATATAGCTAGATCTAGATACTTCTTGGACTTGTATAAATAGGGGATCAACCTCAATTGTATGTAATTATCAGATTAATACAAAATCAGTTTCATGGTATCAGAGCTAAAGGTTTAGCTCCTGGTACACACACACTCTGCTTCTGTTCAAGCCTACTGGCTCCTGCCCCTGTTCACCCACGGAATTCACTGTTTACTCGCCGGAAAGCACTGTTTGCTCACCGGAAGCACTGTTTCACTGTTCGAAATCACTGTTCATTACTGGAAAAACTGTTCACAGCCGGAATCACTGTTCACAGTGAGTACTGTTCATCTGAAGTACTGTTCATCGCCGAAGTTGCTGTTCATCGCCGGAAAAAACTGTTCACAGCGGAATCACTGTTCACAACTAGTACTGTTCATCGCCGGAGTTAATGTTCATCGCCGGAGTTACTGTTCATCGCCGGAGTTACTGTTCATCGCCGGAGTTACTGTTCATCGCCGGAAAATCGTTGTTCATCGTCGTAATCTGCCGGAAATCATTGTTCACGTCGGGATACTATTCACGCCTGTTTATTTCTTTTTTCATAGTTCTTATTCCTGAAAAGCTAATTTTACAATGAAGAATGGAAAGAATGTTGAGGTTGCTACCGCTCATGCTTACTCACTTAGCCCGGAGGAGTTGGTTAGGATCCAACAATTGCTTAACTCTCCGCAAACCCACTCGGCAAACTCAGGTACGTCTTCTAAACCCAACTCATCGTGGGTGATTGATTTTGGAGCCACACATCACATGACTGGGAATCGAGGTATTCTTTCTAGCCTTCATGATGTTTCCCACTCACCCGTTCGACTTGCTGATGGATCCTCATGCCCGGTTCTTGGAATTGGATCCATTAGCAATTCGAAAAACCTAAACATGTCATCTGTTTTGTTTGTCCCTAAATTTCCTGTTAGCCTTTGTTCAGTAAGCCAAATTACAAAACAAAATAATTGTTCTGTAACATTTTATCCCACTCATTGTGTCTTTCAGGAACTAGGGACAAACCGGGTAATTGGCACTGGTGTTGAATCAAATTGTCTTTATCGTTTATCCATGTTGTCATGCCCCATGGCAAACATATGTGATTCTAGTGTTCGGGAGGCTCATTGTCGGTTGGGTCATCCATCTGCAGCAGCACTAAGGAAAATGAGACCTGATATTTCTGTTCCCTCTGATTTTCACTGCGAGTCATGTCAACTCGGTAAACATACTCGACGCCCTTATCCTCCCAAAGTGTCTAGTCGAGCCAGTACACTATTTGAACTGGTACACTCCGATATATGGGGTCCTTGTCCTACTAAAACTCCTTTGGGTTTCCAGTATTTTGTTTCTTTCATCGATGATTATTCTCGTGCTACCTGGGTCTATTTACTCAAGTCTCGTAGTGAAGTTAGTTCCATTTTTCGTGAGTTCCATTCATATGTTCAAAATCAATTTAACACATCCATTAAAACACTACGCAGTGATAATGCAAAAGAGTATTTGTCCACTGAATTTTTAGCTTATCTAAAAACACATGGTATTATTCATGAGTCTTCATGCGTGTACACACCTCAACAGAATGGCATTGCTGAACGCAAGAATCGTCATTTGTTGGATATTGCGCGCTCAATCATGTTTCATTCTCATGTCCCTCATCGGTTTTGGGGGGACGCTGTACTAACTGCTGCTTACCTAATAAACTGTATGCCATCCTCTGTCCTTAATGGTCAAACTCCGTTTTCTGTTTTGTTTCCTAAAGGAACTCCTTTCCCTCTCCCACCTAAAATTTTTGGGTGTGTTGCGTATGTCCATGATCATCGTCCTGGTGTCAGTAAACTTGAACCTCGATCCATCCGTTGCATTTTTCTCGGTTACTCACGAGTCCAGAAAGGATATCGGTGTTACAGCCCTACTCTTCATCGATACTTCACAAGTGCCGATGTCACTTTTCATGAGTCATGTCCTTACTATCCCGCGTCTTCCCCTCCTGTCCCAGACATGTTTCCTGATGATTCTGATCATGTTACACCCGAGTCTATCACTATTCCCACCATTCCTGTATCCATTGGTTCGTCTGTCCCCCAGGTCTCTGACACTACAGATCATGCTCCTGCTGCTACAGATGGCCTACCGACAGCACCCCCGCCTCTTCTTTTCACATATGCTTGTCGACATAAGGACGCAACAATGGAGACACGTGATTCACAACCAGCCCATGACTCTGGTATGCCCTCAGTTCCGCTTTCTACGAGTACTCCTGTTACACCCTTGTCAGATACTACATCCTTGCCAGATACTACCCACGCTACACCCGTTTATGATCCACCTGGAGCACCATATCCTGATATACCCATAGCCTTCCGCAAAGAGACTAGACAACGCTCCACCCGTTATCCTATTCAGCATCATGTCTCCTATGCACATCTCTCAGCGGAATCCCGTGCATACACCACTGCTATTGATTCTTACCCGGTTCCCCGGGATGTGATGACAGCTCTTGCTCACCCAGGATGGCGAAAGGCCATGGAAGACGAGATAGATGCTCTCCGGGCCAATCATACCTGGGATCTTGAGCCGCTTCCATCTGGTAAGCGTGTTATCGGTTGTCGTTGGGTATTCACGGTTAAACTTAACCCTGATGGTTCTTTGCACCGCCTCAAAGCGCGACTAGTTGCTAAGGGTTATTCACAGGCTTATGGTATTGATTATGATGAGACTTTCTCCCCGGTTGCTAAAATGCCATCTGTCCGCATTTGTATTTCTCTTGCTGCCATTAACCATTGGCCGCTCCACCAGCTTGATGTCAAGAACGCCTTTCTTCATGGTGTTCTTGAGGAGGAGGTATATATGGAGCAGCCACCTGGTTTTATCATCAAGGAGGAGGCCTCAAAAGTATGTCGGTTACGTCGTTCATTATATGGTCTTAAGCAGTCTCCTAGAGCTTGGTTTGGTAGATTCTCTGGTGTTATGGAAGAATTTGGAATGGTTCGTAGTGCATATGATCATTCTGTATTCTTCAGACACCGTCAAGGCCGAAGGATCATTTTGGTTGTGTATGTGGATGATATCATACTTACAGGAGATGACGAAACCGGTATTTCTAAGCTCAAACAGTTCCTTCAGTCTCAGTTCCAGATCAGCGACTTAGGTCGACTCCGGTACTTCCTTGGCATTGAAGTGTCACGTTCTCCACAAGGAATACTTCTATCTCAGCGGAAGTATGTCCTTGATATGTTATCCGAGTGTGGTTTGCTGGGTTGTAAGCCGGTTGATAGCCCAATGCTTCCTACCGGGAAGCTGTTATCCGAGTGTGGTTTGCTGGGTTGTAAGCCGGTTGATAGCCCAATGCTTCCTACCGGGAAGCTTCTTCCAGAGGACGGAAGCCCGATGAAAGATCCGGAACGATATAGACGATTGGTTGGGAAACTTAATTATTTGACTGTCACCCGTCCAGATATCTCATTCGCAGTTAGTGTCTTGAGTCAGTTCATGGCCACACCATATACTGGACACTGGAATGCTGCCCTTCGGGTTTTGAGGTATCTCAAGAACTCACCAGGTCTTGGAATCTTGTATTCTGATCAGGGTCACTGTCGTGTGGGTGCATTTACAGAAGAAGGAGACGGACGGATATCTGGATTCTCAGATGCAGATTGGGCAGGATGTCCAATTTCACGACGATCAACGACTGGGTATTTGTGTTTGTTGGTGGAAATCTTGTGTCCTGGAAAAGTAAGAAGCAACACACGGTATCTAGATCCAGTGCTGAGTCCGAGTACAGAGCCATGGCAGATGTCACTTCAGAGATGATATGGGTTCGTCGTCTCCTTAAAGAACTCGGGGTTATTTCTGATGGTTTGATGCGGCTATATTATGACAATCAGTCAGCTATACATATAGCTAAGAATCAAGTATTTCATGAAAGGACGAAGCACATTGAGGTTGATTGTCATCTAATCAGAGACCGCGTTGTAGGAACTAAAGTTGATCCTCCATCGATTCAACCGATACATATCAAGACAGAGTTTCAACTTGCAGATATTCTTACCAAACCTCTTCGAAAGACTCAGATTGATTTTATTTGTAACAAGTTGGGCATGATTAACATCTATGCTCCAACTTGAGGAGGAGTGTTGAATAGTATATGTATATATTAGTATTAAGCCCACTAGCCCAAATCTAGAGTATTCTTATATCTAGATATTTGTATACTAGATATTTATATAGCTAGATCTAGATACTTCTTGGACTTGTATAAATAGGGGATCAACCTCAATTGTATGTAATTATCAGATTAATACAAAATCAGTTTCACGGAACACCTTTTTTTTTCAATTTTTGTGACGTTTTTTATTATTTTTTTTCCAAAGAAACGCCAAGAAATACACAAAATATATATATATATATATATATATATATATATATATATATATATATTTTTTAAAAAAGTGTGTTTTGGTGCGACTAGAAGAATGATATATATTTTATAAAAAGGTGTGTTTTGGTGCGACTAGAAGAATGGTGTTTCTATAAAAAAAAAAGTGTTTTTTTTGTTGTTATTTTTGAAAAAGAAAAAACCGACCAAAAACCACCACTGCAAAAAAAAAACGTCACAAAAACTGAAAAAAAGGTGTTCTAGAAAGACGCCATAGCGATTAGAGGTATAGTGTTTAAAAAAAATAATAATAATAACTGAAAGTGTTTTTTTTGTGTTTTTCTTTTATGAAAAAAAAGGTGGGATGTAGAGGATGTAGGCTTTTTGGTGAATATATATATATATGTGTGTGTGTGTGTGTGGAAAAGTGAATATGATGCTGTCACGCACCTAAGTTAGGTATGAAACCAATCAAAACTACCTCGTTTTGATTAATATATTGGCGTACTAACTTAGCTTCTCGATTTTAGAGAGTTCTGAACGAATGGTCTGCCATGTTCTTTGCAATGTTCAACATGGGAGCACACCAGATGATGGATCCGCAAGAATCGACCCCTTTTAACATGGATCACTTAATTTCCATAGATGATTACTTAAACGGTTACTTAATCGAGAGGAAAAACAGATACGGCGAAAAGAAGGAGTTTCTTGACCTTGGTTTGCAAGAAATCAGAACCTATTTCAGACTGTTCTTACTGTCTTCGGTGATGTTAATGTTTATGTTCTGTTCCAGAATTGCAAAGAGTAATAGATCTCACTTGCCTTCCATTTCTCTCTGAAATCAAGGTATGTAACATCACTTATTTTTATGGGTTCTCTTTACCATTTTTTTCAAACCGTAAGTTTCGGGTTAGTATATGATTCTGATTTGTACAACATTATTGACAACGGAGGATTCTTTGTTTGAAGTAATAGGAACAGGAAGGTTCTCGACATGTTTGGTCATGTATGACGTTTTCTTGTTAACATGGTGCAAGCGGTTGGTTCGGTACTGTCCCAACTAATTCAAAAACTAAAGTGAATCAAACTAAACCAAACCAAACCATGTCACAATTCAGTTGCATCGGTTCCAAAACTATGGCATCCGTTACCCTCATGCTATATGTTTTATCAGGATTAAAATGTTTTTAGTAGAATTGGGTTTGCCATCCAAAAAGGACTTGCGGCGCAGCTTGTTGCCCGCTTATCTGTCGCCTCTTTATAATTTGTAAATGGTTATTGTTTAATAAAAAAAAAAAAATGTTGAAAAAGTATACGACTAACTCTTTTATTGTATAAATCCATGGTTAAATTATTCAACCGTCCGTGTAGTTTGGGCATGTTGTATGCCTCTGCTTCCCCAACCCCCCACCCCTCAATCCTCATGAAGGTTTCCACTCTTTCCTCATTTTTCTCCTCTATCGTATGTTAAAACCATCTCAGGCTTTCATCTTTTTATCTTTTCTAGAATCCTATGTCACCTTGATTTATACCGAAAAAACTTTATTCTTATCTAGTTGTGCGTCCAGACATCCGACCTCCACTTTCGGTGGCGCATGACAGGTGTATTGCAACCCTATATAATTTTTCTTTTAACATAGTTGGGAACCTCTTATCACACATAACTCTTGTGGCTGGTCTCCACTAACGTCAACCACTAAGTGAGCTAAATCGTTGTTGTCGGTGCTTCTATATACTTAAACTTTGTTGTTTTTGAAAGAACCTCTTCTTCAATAATTATTGTCTATTGAGGTGCCTTATTCGGTGATTGTTAAACTCTTTTCTCATGCAATTGTCATTACGAGTTAAATGACCAAATTCTGTTGGACCGACGTTAATTCAAGACCCTTATGTATCCAAGTCGGTATGAGGGGGAGCAGTGGTCTACTAGCAAGTTGGTTAGGGACCTAAGTGTAACTAGTCAATTAGATAAATAATGTGTTTTATTTAATTGCATTATAATTGCATTAGAGTTGTAATAGGATCTTAATGTAAGACTTGTTTATCAAGTCAATAGGGTCTTATAAATAGGGGACCAAGTAGGGTTAACCAAATAACACAAATTGTAAGGTAAGTTTCTGAGTGATTTTCCTATACCTAATAACTTCGAGAGCTATTCTGGTTTAATCGTTTGTGTTTTCAATATATCAATCCTTCATTTGGTATCAGAGCCGAGATATGAGTGATTATCCGGGTGTACCAAGTCGGGTACCTCGAAGGAGAAGTTTATTGAAGATTTAGAAGGCTTTGCAATCATAACAAACCAAGAAGTCACATGCACCGTGTCGAGCACGTCGAAAGAAATCAATCCAAGGCAAACTGATTGTTAATTTGGTTTCCTTCTAGCGCAAGTTTCAAAAATATTTTCTATTCTCCTAAATCGGGATAAAGAACAGTAAGGTCTGGGATTCTTAATTTTCGAACAAAGGCTTGCGTGATCTTTTATTCTTCTCGATCGTAAATTCTAGACAAGAACAGTAAGGTCTGGGATCACCGATGGTAACATTCAAAAGTGAGGTCCACGTAACTCATCATGACTAAAGAAGACGTAGTTCAAACCGAAGGATCCTACGTGGTTCAGAAAACGTGACGTTCGATGTCCGATGTTGGGACTTACTAACTACAATACGTGGACGGTTCGTATTAAGGTGTTTCGGCTACACAACATCCTCAAAGTTCTCAAAACGAAACCTGCCGTGGGTGCGGATCGATCCAAAGACGACATGGCCATAGCTTTATTGCTACAATCCATACCGGAGGAACTAGTCATGCATGTAAGTCATCTTGATACAGCCAAAAAGATCTGGGATGCTTTGAGAGAATCAAGACTAGAAACCCTTGAATACGAGTTCGAGTCGTTAAAGATTAAAGAATCAGAAACTATGACGACTTTGCTGCTATGGAGGTGTACGAGAGTTGTTGAACCAAGTCACAGGTTGAAAACAACAAAAGGTGAAGCTCCTCATTGACAATAAGTCGACTCTCGCTCTTACAAAAAACCCGGTATTTCATGGTAAGAGTAAGCATATTCACATGCGTTATCACTTCTTTCGTGAATGTGTTCGAAACGACCAAATCAAGGTTGACTACGTATGCGGAGAAGAACAACGAGCAGATATTTTGACAAAGCCATTGGCAAGGCTAAAGTTCATGGAGATGATGGAGCTAGTTAGTGTCGAAGACCTCTCTAATTCGGGTCTCGAATTAGGGGGTGAATGTTGGACTAACGTTAATTCAAGACCCTCAAACATACAAGTTGGCATGATGAGGGCAATGGACTACTAGCAAGTTGGTTAGGGACCTAAGTGTAACTAGTCTATTAGATAAATAATGTGTTTTATTTAATTGCATTAGAGTTGTAGTAGGATCCTAATATAAGACTTGTTTATCAAGTCAAGGGGTTCTTATAAATAACGAACCAAGTAAGGTTAACCAATTAACACAAATTGTAATGTGAGGTTTTGAGTGATTTTCCTATACCTAATATACTTTGAGAGTTATTCGGGTTTAATCGTTTGTGTTTTTAAAATATCAATCCTTGAAATCCTATAATTTGATAGCAATTAATTTAATTCCAAACCGGTCACTCTAATGTAGAATAGGTCAACAAAATACCAGTTTACCAAAATCTGTCATTTCAAGTCAAAATCACCAATTAATTCGATCCAAACCTACAAACTTCGTATCAGGTTACATGGTGTTTTTGTGTCACGTTGCAAATTCATACCGCCACTAGAAATAGGTCTTTTAGACTGCGAGTAGGTAGAAGTTTTTTTATTAAACCCATAAATTTTCTCAAAGGTCTGTAATTCAGTTTGGGTTTTCAAATCGTTGTTTTATAATTTATTATTATTATTATCATCGTAATCGTTTAATCCAAACCGATTTCCACGGGAATAATTGGGTTTCATAACCGGCTAGGCTAGAACCCGATGCTTCTATTTTCTCCAAACACTAAAGAGGTTTAAAACTTAATCTCAGGTGAAGTTGAACATTTTTATTTTTTTCTTTGAACAACTGAAGTTGTACATTTTTTTATATTTCAGTAACTGCTTCATTGATGTTTAAATTTTGACTTGAAGGATCAAATTACATACAATAAAGTGACAGGTAAACGGGTATAAGCTGCGCCGCAAGTTGCACATCTTGAAATCCTAAGATATACTTTTTCTCTGCTGGAGTTTGGAAAAAACAGTTGATAAAAAATATATTTTACGAGAGATACTCCAACATATTCCAAACATTATACAGAGTGTAAAATAGTTCGGAACCAAATTCAATGCTTACTATCTATATTATATTATAATACTTACGAGCAAAACAAGCCGTGCGTTACTGTGGGGGTCGTTAGTTTATTTAATACGTGTCTTGGATACTTGGTACGATCAAGATTTGTAAGTACATGATGAATTGTAAAAATGATACAAAGCTGGTTTGTACCTTGTTATAAAGGATACACATTGGAGAAAACATTTAAATGCACCCCCTAATGGGTGTTTACAAATGTTATGCTAAACTTTGGATAAAACATTTACATGCTAATCTTCAAATATCTATTCTGAACATGCCAACTGATTTAGTCTTCAAAATGTGAACTGATTTTACCTGTAAACGGTTTCATGTAGCAAGCAGACAAAATATCTTCACAGCAGTTGTTAGAACTTCCGTATCACTATTACATTACTTAATACTTATCAAGTGCTTTGTATTTTCGTAGATGTCAAGTGTGAACATTCCTGTATACACTTAGAAGTTCTATCAATCACTATAACAAAAATAGAGTTTTGCTAACTCTATAACTCTTATGGGATTGACCAAGTACTCATCTGAAGTTCTGAACCTACACCAAGACATTAATTAATGAAAGTTGAACAAAACTACACAGCAAATCACTTGTGTATTTATTAGAAAAACAATCAAATTAAATAAAGGAAAACCCACATGCTTTTGTTCTATCTTTTTTCACTCTCACACACACAACATTTTAAATTAGAACTAAATAAAAAATAATTTTCAAAATCACTACTATTAGACTATGAAGCTCTTGAGATCAGGTAGTTTCAAAGAACAGAAAAGTAAATTAGGCTTTGTCGTATTTATTTGATTCACCCAAATTAGAGCTATCCAAGTATACTATGAATCAAAAACAGAAGCCAAGAAACCAAAAACTTATAAAGTAAGCATTTCATCGAACACTTTACATGCATTATAAGAAATTAAGAAAGACAAACAACAAACAAAGAATAAACCCCCCCAAAAACACAGATTTTAAGAATAACATCCATTCGAAATTAAGAAATTCATCTTAAAACAACCAAAAATATTTGAAATGTAAATCTAAAGACTAAAATGCTCAATTGAAGAACATGCATTGGAGATGAAGAAAAGAAATCAGAAAATCTGAAATTGAAATACTCTAGAAAACGAATTAAACATATACATCAAATCGGCAAACAGTTAATGAACTGAAAATCGATGACATTGATGACTGTTTGAGAAAGAAGAAGGAACGAAAACTTACAGAATGGATGACAATAAGCTTAAGAAAGTAATCTGTAATGCTGATGAAGAAGAAAGAAGAGACCCGTTTAAGATACGTGTGAAAAGCAGAAGGAAACACGAAGAAAAAAGAAACACGTATATGGTACGTGTGAAAAGCAAAACGAAACACGTGTAGCGTACAGGAGTTGGCCAACACCAAAAAAATGGATGAAAAAACCGGGGCAAAGAGTTTTGAACACTCGATGACAATATATAAACACAATAACCAAACCGCTATGCCAACATGAATCAATGTAACTATGAGAACAAAACAGAAATAAATATAAAATGTGAATAGTAAGACCCAAAAAAAATATAATCGATAGTGCACAACCACGTGACAAGTTTTTACATGCACACGTGGCATACACAGTGATCTTTGTGTGTATAACTAAGCATCACAAATTGTTATATATATAACAAGTTGCAGACTCGCCCGCGCGTTGCGGCGGGCCTGCAATAACAGTGTCGTTCAGTTTTATTTGATCTTGTGACCCAGCTGCACTTCCTGACGGGCCACTCATTTACCCGTCAGTTTAAGTAAAAAACGTTTTAATGTGGTGAAAATATAAAACTATAAAAAAGTATTGACAAAAGTCGAAAACTTTAAAAGTATACTAAAAAAACAAAAGTAGAGAAGTTAATGGGTATAAAACATAAAAGTCTAAAAGTTTCGTGACGAAAGTATAAAACTATAAAAAGTATACTAAAAAGCCAAAAGTAGGAAGTTTTAGGGGAATAAAACGTCAAAGTCTAAAAGTTGTGTCGTCAAAGTATAAAAACTATAAAAAAAAGCTAGTATACTAAAAAAATCAAAGTAAGAATTTTAGGGGAATAAAAAGTCAAAGTCTAAAAGTTGTGTCGTCGAAGTATAAAACTATAAAAGTCGTCGTCAAAGTCAAAAACTCTAAAAGTATACTAAAAAATGAAAGTAGTTTAATAAAAAACAAAAGTTAAAAAGTTAAGAGATATAGAACCTAATAAAAAACAAAAGTTAAAAAGTTAAGAGATATAAAACGTAAAAATCTAATAGTCTCGTGGTGAAAGTATAAAACTATAAAAGTATATTAACAAACGAAAGTATAAAAATTAAAAGTTTTGTGGCCAATGTAAAAGACCACAAAACTTAAAACAAAAAATAAACTTTAAAAGTTAGAGGTTAGAAAACGTAAAAGTGTGAAACATATGTGGCTAAACTATGAAAACCTAAAGTTTACTATTCCGTAAAAAAACAAAATGTTAAAGTTTAGGGTAGAAAACGTCAACATGCCAAAGTCTGGTGGCAAAACTTTGAATAAGAAAAAGTTTACTTGTCAATATGCCAAAGTCTAGTGGCCAAACTATAAATAAAGAAAATGTAAAGTTCAAGGTTGAAAATGTAAATGTTATAAACTATTGTGGTCAAAGTTAAAAACCTAAAAAATTAACTATTCATGTCAAATTTTATTGTTATATATATAATAAGTAAGACTAGATCGTATTTTTACACTAATTCTGAAAAGTTTAAAAGGAGAAAATTTTCTTTTATGAGCTTGGTTGAAGTAAACTAATATCGACTCGCAAGCGATTGAGATCAAATTAGAAACAGTTGATATTGTTTACAAGGATATAGAAGCAACAGTAGCGATTAGAAAGAGATGGGGAAGCGGAATATCACAAATGATAGATGATAAGAGAACACATACACAATTGATATCTTTCTTGCCCGATCTACGACATCTTTCTTGCCTGATCTACCGTTCTTTTGCAATGGGCGATGAGTGCACTATGACGATTTGATGACACACTTTCTACTTCGCAAAATCACACATCACGAGCTACTTGAGAGATGCCTTCCTATTTTTGAGTTCACATGTGGGTTGCACGGATGGGGATGGTGCGGATCGATCACATACGCGTGACCGGTCTGCAGGTGTCCGAGTGCGCTTGGTTCAGGTACGTGCATTCCACTGGTACTGTGTGCGGGCCCTTCCAAGTTACGAAAGACATATGCCCTCTATATGCTAGCACACATGCGAGATGTGAACCTGTTACTGGTTGTCGCAGATAGCTTTAGGGTCTATGTGTGGGTCTGTAGATACGATGCGCGAGTCTAGGTGACATATGCACGGCTGTAGAAGGGGCTGGAGCACAAGTGCGTGTTCGTCCTGTCAGCAATCGCTAAAACAATCTAGAAACCACTAATTCATAACAGCCGCGGTTGTTACGTTTTTCCACTAGAATTTTAAATCTGAAATGACAGTTTTTTTGGTAAATGAAAACCGCATTGAAGGCGTTCAAAGCATTTGGCTGTTTTTTTTTCTTTTAATGTTCAAGTTCACTTCTACTTATAAATAGTGGCCTCATGGGTTGAGGCTAACACACCAATCAATCCTTTCCTTATTCTCTCTAAATCCTTCATGCCATACTCTCTCAAGAGCTCTCTAAAACGCTATCTTCTTCATCTATCTTGCTTTAAAGATCTTCAAGGTAAACTTTCAGGTGCTTGGTCCTCCTTGACCGTACAAGCAACTTTGGCTATTGTACCTTGTGAAACAAACAGGCTTTCGTGTGAAAACTCGAAATTTGTTTAAGCGCCCCATGTTTTAACATGATCCTTAGCACTCCATTACGAGATTTATTCATTTTGTGTCATCTCTTCATCTAAAATTTTCTTAACTTATATTTATTTGTATTGTAATTCTAAAAGTCTTGTATTGTTATTCCCATTTCCATTAGTATTTCATATGCGTTATAACATTGTATTGTAATTTATATTGTTATTCCCATTTTCATATTAGTTTTTCATTTGAGTTATAACATTGTATTGTAATTTGCTGCTTTCAATATTTCTTTTGTAATCGTAATAAAAAGTATTCTTTTTTTTAGTTTTAGTTTTAGACGAACGATTCCTACAAACTTAAAACAAAATTTTTAAAACATCATTCGTTTATCGTAAACATTTTTAACTCGATTCAAATGAGTTTTATCTCGTGGTAGTTTATTGTAAACATTTCTAACTCTCGAAACCATCCATTTGTTGGAGTTTTTTCTTTCATTCTAACGTACGCGTTAAAAAGAGTTACATTTTCTGAAATCAACTTTCATACTTTTTTTTTCTTCAGAAATAACTACTCCTAGCTCTAGTGGATCCCCATTGGTTGAGGCTCAAGCCGATGTGTCAGCTAAAACTATTACAACTCAAGCCAAAATATCCGAGAAGTTCTCGGTTGTTCGCTTCAAAAGGTAGCTAAAATATATATTGTTCTATTTTTTCACCTCGAACCTTGCGATGTTCCTCATTGAAAATCCTCCCGATCTTAAAGAAGGGGAGACCGATGCTCAAAGTTTGAGCGCGGTAGATGCTTGGAAGCATTTGGATTTCCTATGCCGCAACTAGGTGTTGAAAGGCTTAGTGGACTCTTTTTCTAACATGTACCACTCCCTTTAGTTTATCAAATAATTATGAGAGTCTTTCGAACACAAGTACAACACTAAGGATGCCATAATGAAGAAATTCGTTGTGACCCGTTTTTTGGGCTACAAAAATGACTGACACTAAAACTATCATTTACCAAGTCCAAGAGTTCCAAGTTATACTTCATGATATCCATGCGAGGGTATATCCCTTAGTGGGACTTTTCAAGTGGAGACTATGATTGAGAAGTTGCTACCTAGTGGGGTTGAGTTTAAGAATTATCTTAAACACAAACGAAAGGAGATGGACGTTGAGGAACTAAACACATTTATAGTTGAAGTCAATATCGTGGGTAACAACCTATGCTGGTGATATGCATCAAAATATACATGTTTATAGATCAAATGTTTCCCACAATACTGGTTATTTCTAACTAATTATGCATAAAACAGTTCAATATTGTTTCATTTACAGTTTTTTTAAAATAATCTAGGTCAAAAATAAAAAAAAGAAGTCAAATATGCTAAAAAAGAAGACAAAATAAAGTTTTATGAATTTTTAGGCCTTGGCACGACCCCGTGACCACCTAGACATGGGCCATGCCCAACTATAGAACATAACAAAGCTTGTTGACATCTTTCCTTTGACAGACACAGGCCGTGCCCATGCGAACCTGACAAACACACCTCGTGCTTAGAAGACACGCCTCGTGCCATTATCGACCAGATTTATGAATATACACTGACAAGCACGGGCCATGCCTAACTATAGAAGATGACAAAGCTCGTTGACATCTTGCCTCTGACAGGCACATGTCGTGCCCTTGCCAACCTAACAAACACACCTCATGCTCAGAACACACACCTCGTGCATTACGGACCAGACTTGCAAATATACACTGATAGACACGGGCTATGCCCCGCAAGGGCACGTGGCCGTGCCCCATCCGTACAATCGCGTATAAAAGGCAGCCTCCTGTCACTTCATAATTTGCTGAATTCTTCTGTTCTTCTCTGGTACTTAGATCTGATTTTACTTTGAGCAACTTATTTTTTGGTGTTTTCAAGTTATTTCTTCAAGATTATAAGAACTCAAGCTTAATAAAAATATGATTAACGTTTGTCTATGAACTTGTCACTTTCTTAAGCAAATCATTAAATTCATCAGTGGCTAAACTCTTATACTCATTTAGAGGAAAACAAACCTTTGGCGGATTGGTATATTGAGTTTATAAACTAACCTTAAGGTGTGTATTAATGACTTTGAGAAATGTAGGTCCCAAATCAATCCAAACACACGATATCGATCTCGTATACGCGTGCGGAATCCGTGTAGACGAGTGATTCAATAACGGAGATGATATAGAAAAACCATGAACATAATGAACGATAAACCTAGAAATGATGCACACGATTCTATTGAAACTCGTATGATACACCCCTGTTTAGAGAATTCGTCTATCCCCTTGACTCCTCAAAATCGCTAACTACACTAATGAAGCATATGTGTGTTTATATACTACACACACATATGCGTACAAGGCATTCTGGACCAAGCCCAACACTCACTAAAACCTGTTAAAATCTACTCAACAGCTAATAACACTCACAAACCTACTAGTAAATCGAATGCTAAATAATTAATACAAAAACCTCTATTATATCCTTACAATCTTCCCCTAGGCTTGTGGTACTAGATATCTTCATCTTCTGAAACTCTTCTTCTTGACTCATTAGTGTAGGTGTTGGTGAAGATCATTTCTTTGACAATCTTCATTGGGCAACATGAGAAACTCTCGACGATTCTTTCTCTCTATCAGCATCAGCTTGGACTTCTATAGATGAACACATGGTGAGAGGAGCATTCTCAAACAATTTGCTCCTTTTGGAATATTCAGTAACTGTTTTGAAATGCCTTTCACTTTAAAGGATAAAATTTTAAAACCTCTATCTTTGGTATACGTGGTTGTTGTACTTGGAAGCATGACATTCACTTCATCTACATGCTGAACATCTTTTTCTTTAAATACATTGATGCTATATGAAAGAGCGTATGCGGATGGATCGTGATCAGCTCGACATCATTGTGTAAAGAAAACGTTGAACAAACGTGTAAATATAATACTCAATCTCATTCAGTAAGCAAGAACAGTTTACAGAGACTCAGAGCACAAAACACGTTCACTTACAAACACATAAGAAAACTTTGTTACAAAAATCAAACCTATCAACCTATATATAACCCCCACTTTCCAAACTCTAATTGCTTTCAACTTGTTTGATTTCTTTTAATTTATTTTCTCAATACTTATGCATTCTCTAGCGTGCTCACAAGGCCGACCTGATTGCTAAGTATTTGAGGCTTCTGCTTTCTTTTTGCAAGAAACACCATGAACTTGATATCTTTGTGGCATTTGATTCTGTATAAGCAAGTTTACAATTTCAGTATGAGAAATCTGCTGCGAGTAACTTGGCTTAAATAAAAGAAAATTACAAAAATATGAAATAAGCGGATTGCCAGTATTCCTGATTGTGTGGGTAACATGTTATCAATGCTCGATAAATACACTTAATTTCATATCAGAAAGTGTTTTGGTCAAAAACTGCCTAAGCAGTTAGTTGATCAAACTTTGTAAGTGAGGTAGTGTGTTGAATGAATTTGGCAAGGGAAATGTAAGTTTAGCTGTTGACACAAGGATGTAACGAGGGAAAAATCCAGGAATCCATGAGTATCCTCAAGGATCCTAGCAAAAAACCTTGGGAGCCGGCGTAGAGTGCCTGCAGCCTCAAACTTTTATATAACGGAAATTGTTCAAGTACAAATAAAGTGAGCTCATATTCTAAGTGTTACAGAGAGTTCCGTATACAAATGTTGTGTGTTGTGTGCAGCCCTAGAGCTCGATATATATTAAGGATTACATAATAACTAACTCCCTAAGAATTAGCAACTAATCCCACATCGCCTAGCTAGCCGTTAGAGTCCACTTGGTCCACATTTTCTATTAGTTGACCGAGTCTTTAGGGCACGTGTGTCATATCGAGAGTCATCTGCAAAAAATAAACAAAAGGGAAGGTAATCGTTAGCTAAAAATAAAATTCAGGATCCTTACAGTGAAGTGCTTATGAGCCTCTGCGAGCTGCTCAAGATATCCTGAAATCTGGTACCAACAATTGCCCCCAAATTTTTGGCGGATGGCGCATGTGAGCCAGCTGTCAAGAATTTGAATTTTCTAGCATTATCATTAACGTAATCATGATCAAAAGGAAATTAATTCGACCCAACTCCCAAGCAAAGTTCCTGTTGGTATCTTTAGCTTTAAAAGCTTTATCCTTCCTTCATTTTCTTCATATCTCTTTTGGAAACCCTAGAGCTTCTCCGATCTCCACAGGTCAGTTCCTTTCTCTTCTTCTTCTTCTTCTTCTTCTTCAGTTCTTTTACGATGGGCAAGAAGATACTCCGTTCTAGCGCCATCATCCCCGACAATGTGGACGCCGGGTTCACCGATCAGGGTTTACTTTCGGCGACTGAGGAAGAAACCTGCAACTTCGACGATCGCAAGATTGAGATGTTGTAGCGATCCTCATGCTTCCCTGTCGGAACCGAATTCCACCCATACGACTCTCGTCTGAAAGCTGATCATGTTTCTTCTGATTGGGTCTGTTTTCTGTATTATCCCTTCCTTATCGGCATAAGCTTCCCGTTTCCTCCTTTGGTAAACGAGTTCTTTTCGGTCACTAACTTAGCTTATTCCCAAGTCATGCCAATGATTTGGCAAATCCTCTTCTCACTTCACCATCTCAATCATACCCGTGGGTTGAACATTGGGGTTTCTGAAATTTGCAAAGTGTACCGGCTTGGCAACCATGGTAACAATAGGTTTGTTCTGAAAACCAGAACCGGAGAAGCCCAAATGGTTCCTAGGGCTTCTCACAATGATCATGATTGGAGAAGCCAATTTTTCTTTGTCAAAAGAAAAAGTTTAACCGGTTTCAAGAACCTTCCTACCCCATGGGTCATCAGGGGTAGGAAGAGTTTCCTGAGCTACTTCAAATTTGTAAATTCTTTACTTCTTTTACTGATTTGCTTGATTCTTGTATTTGCAGCTCCCAAATTTGAAGCATTGATCAAACCTGCCCGAGATTCTTCCAAGAAGCTCCAAGAACTCTAGAGCATCCCAATTTTTGAAAGAAGCTACATTCCTGAGGGCGTAGCAAGTGCTCGGACCACCCCTCAACAATCTCAAAGCCCATCTAAGACTATGTCTGCAGGTACATGAGGGCATTTGCTTCTATTTTGTTTTGAGCTGCATTTTACCATTTCGTAAAACTGATTTCTTTTTGTCTTTGATGAAGCTCCAGGTTCGGCCTCTAACTTCTCTTTCCAAGACCTCAAGTCCCTAATTGCTAAGAAGGAAAAAACTGAAGGAACCAATAGCAAGGCACCTTAGGATGTCTCAGCTCCCAAATTCCGCTCCCAACACTCGATCCAAAACCTCCTCTGCTAAGATGCGAAAAGTCTCTAATGCCACCATCAATGTGGACAGTTTTGATGGCCTCACTCCTATTGCAGCAGCCAACAAGCTGCTTTCTCTGCAGGCTGTTGTGAACATTGTAAGTGTACATAAATAATAGAGAAGTATGTTAAAATTCGAGATAGAATACTTCCCTTGCTGATTCTGATCCACTTGATTTGATGCAGGGTATTGATAAACTAAGCCATGAGGTAATCGAGCTAGAAGGCAAGCTGGAAGCAGCCGAGCAGAAGCTTGAAACAGCTGAACTTTAAGTTGATGAAGCCCTGCTACGAATTGAGCAGATGTGTAAAATTGCTGCTAGCAAGAACCGCTATCATGAGAAGCAGCTCAAGGAGCAGGAGGCTGCTGCTGCTCAAGCCTTGAAGCTGGCCGGTAAGAATGCAAAGTCCTCAGTCACCATCAGTGTACTCGAGTGCATGATCGAGATGGCCACTAATGCACAGGCTGAAGGCTTCAATCCCGAGAGCTGGCCGGTTCAGGATTGGAAGGAGAGCTTCGAGAGGTTGAAGGCTGAGAGGGACGAGGCTGCTGGGAAGGTTGTTCAGGGGGCTGAGCTGGAGATCATGGTGGTGGATAAGGATGCTGGTGCTAGGAAGGACAATGGCAAGGATGTGGAAGCTGCAGTGGAGAAGGTGGGTGATGAATGCAATCTTGACTAGGTCGTAGCCCATATTTTTTTTATCTGTTGGTTGGTGGTTCTTAAACAATGATGTGGTGAAACTAAGACAATGGTAGGTTAACTCATAGAAGCTTGGATGGAGGGACCTTGAGTTTCAAGGCGAAGTCCAAGCTTCTCAGACAATATTTTGCTACAGTTGGCCTCAGGTGGAGGGATCTTGGGTTCCAAGACGAAGCCTGGGGTCAACTTCTTAATTTTCCTGCATGACGAACATAATCTAGTAGCATTTTGACCATTATGGTGTGTTGTTTGTAGTTCAATTATGTTGAAAATTCTGAAAAATAGTTCAGTGAGGATCCTACAGGATGCTCAGTATCCTTACTTAATTTAAAAACTTTAGATTTTTACAAAACTTGCTAAAATTAACAAACCATGATGTTACCCAACATTCAGTTAGTGATAAAAACGTATAATATCTGCATTACCAATGTCACATGTTCGAGAATCTTCCAACTGTTGAGATAGTCAAGATCCTTGAGGATCCTCAGGAATCCTTAAGATAGACTTAATGAAATCCTGATAAGTCTTGAGTACTTAGGATTGAGTCAAACAGGGGTCAAGCCCATCTTAATCTTTTGAGGCATAAGGTGCCTTATGAATCTTGGGTCTAAGCCAACTGGGGTCAAGCCCATAAACTTTTGAGACATGAATATGTCCAAACCTTAGTTAATGTGGAATCATTAAGAGCCTTTGTTAAACTGAGGTCAAGCTCAAAAACACTTGGGACTAAGCCAACTAGGGTCAAGCCCATAAAACTTGAGAGACAAGTGCCTAAACCTTTGTTGACATGAAAATGCCAAAAACCTTAGGACCTTTTTGGGATGGCACGTCCGCCACCCATTTTTGAGATGCACACTATGGCCAACAATGATGAAATTATCAGCCACCCTTAGATGGACTGGTCGCACCACCTTGAACCATAGGCCACCATCGTGCGCTCCTGGCGAGGGTCATGCGCTCCAGGCAATTCCCATTAGTGAACGAGAAGGTGAAAACCTCCTAAACCTTTGAGTGCATTCAGAATGCTTTAGACTTAGAAGAGGTGATCAACCTCTAGCTTCTGACAGGATGCTCGAAACTTCTGCAAAACACTCAAGGCTTGGTGAGGGGTGGGTGTTAGCTTGGCTAAAACCCCTCCGATGCCTAAGTCAGTAACCACTTCATAAAGATAATAATATGAAATTGGAATAATAATCAAAGACATACCTGAAGTTTTTGAAGCTTAAACGAGGCTCCTTTGGGAAGCTCAGAGGATCCTGAGGGCACTTACATAAAATATGACTTTAGATGAATTGCGTTCCAGGCTCTTAGGAGCAGCTCACCTTCCATAGTAGCCAATCTATATGCCCCCTTTCCAGCTTCTGAATCGACTAAGTAGGGACCCTCCCACTTAGGTGCAAGCTTCCCATCAGTTAGATTGGTAGTATTCTGAAAAGCCTTTCTAAGTACCAGGTCTCCTACTTGAAACCTTCTGATCCTGAGGTTCTTGTTGTAAGACCTGGCCATCCTTTGTTGGTATGCCGCCATTCTGAACTTTGCAAGATCTCTGATTTCGTCAACTGTTTCAAGATCTTCAAGGAGCTTCTGATTGTTAGCCTTAGGATCCCGGCAACTTGTTCTAGCAGTCGGCATCACCATTTCAGTAGGGATCATAGCTTCTGAACCAAACACCAATGAAAAAGCATATACGGATCGATTCTATGGTAGATAATATCGAGATGAAAGTTTTGTCATATATCTGTTTTGGTAAAAAATTCACAAAGGAATTTCGTATTCCAAACTTAGATTATGAGGTAGAGTGCTTAATGATCAAATGAGCAAGTAATCCAAGTTAAGATGGTGAAACGATGATTTAGCGAGGAAACTCCAGAATCCTTCGAGTTGCCTCTGGGAATCCTGGATAAAAACCTCGGGAGCCGGCCGAATAGCCGCCTCCTAGTCAATTTTATTGATAACGAAACGAAGAATTACAAGTGTTGAGCTATTGTGATCGAAATCTAAGTGTTACAGAGAGTATTTTGTGAGTGTGAGTGGTATCCGGTCCCTATCATCGATCACAAGGCTGATATATATAGTTACAAGTCAATAACCGAAAATGCTAAAAATAAGGGATTCTTCCACCAAGTCTTTGTGAACGTTAGGAGTCAGTTATGGCACGTTCTTTAATGCTTGACCTGGTCTTTAGCCTTCATTTACACGTCCCTTTAAGCCTGCAATTAATTAGGACACGTGGATAATTGAAACGGTTAGTCGATAACTGCATTTCAGGATACCGAACCTGTCAGGATACTAAACCACTTGAGCTTCCGGCAAGGATCCTGAAATAAAACAACCAACTGTCCTATATTTTAGGGATTCTCCCCATTGAGTCAATATGAACGTTGTGGACCACTTAGTCCACATTCTTTAGTCTTTGTCCGAGTCTTTAGGCTAGTTTTACACGTTTTCTTGACCTTCAAGCAAATATATACGAGGAACAACATAGCGGTTAGTCGATAACTGTAATTCAGGATTCCCGAGCCTGTCAAGATTCTTAACCCGTCTGAGGATACTGGACCATTTGAGCTTCCGGCAAGAATCCCAAAATATCAGCCGAAACAATTGCCGCTGAATTTTGACAGTTGTCGACCATGAAGACGGCTGTGAAAATTCAAACTCTTGAAATAATTACGGAGGTGACTCGTTAGCTCCTGATTTGATAACGACGCAGCTTCTCATGAGACTTCTCCATATAACCCTGATTTACCGTCGGAACCTTCTCGATTTCTCTTTTTGTCCAGGTTAGCTCCCTCCCTTTTCTTTTCGATTTTCTTCCACGATCAAGGCTAATGAAGCAGATGCTGAAGGTTTCACTGCTTAGGCTTGGATGCAACTGCCTGGAAAGGAACTCTGGAGGAGCTTGGGGGTGCTGAGAAACTGGAGTTACCCCTTTTGAATTTCCTGCATGGTTAATACTAGTATCCGACTTTCTTTATCATGGTGTGTTTGCCCCTTGTTTTTTATTTTGTTCATGAAAAATTTTGAAATATTTAAGTGAGAATCCCATCGGGTTCTTCAGGAATATTAAGGTACTAAAAATGCTTTAAGTTAAGTATGTAAGTCGACAAACCATGACACAAGTCAGCATGATAAAATGTAATAATTTGAAAGTACATTACCTGAATAGTCCCTTAAGTAGGTTTTACCTTGGGTGCATTTAGATAGATTCTGGAATCCTCTTTCAACATCCTTGAGGATACCTGTGGCAAAATCATAGTAGTTTCGAAATTGAGTTAAACTGGAGACAAGCCTGGGATGCTTGGGACTAAGCCAATTCTGGGGACAAGCTCGATAAACTTGGGACTAAGCCAATTCTGGGGACAAGCCCGATAAACTTGGGACTAAGCCAATACTGGGGACAAGCCCGATAAACTTGGGACTAAGCCAATTTTGGGGACAAGCCCAAAAACATGCATTCATCAAGATATCTCCTATTCTATTTTTGTAACAGAATCATTATACAACATTCATCAAGAAGCAAATAACCAAAATCATCAGGCAAACTTTATGTACATATCTTACTTGTAGATATCAGATTGGTCATGCACATTCACATATTATACAAGTACCTTCAATCTTTAGACTTAATCTATCCATGACAGAAAAACATATATGCTGATGTACTATCATTTCTTGCTTTGTCAGATCATTTTTCAATTTTCTTTTGTTATATTTTCCATACTCAATTTCTCCCCGTAAATCAACAAACTCTATTTTTCTGAATTTTTCAAATTTCTATCTCCCTAAAAGTATGCACGAAAGAAAATGAAAAACCAAAACAATAATGAAAATGATCGATCAACACTGACACTCCTTTGAAAATGAAGTGTTTAAAAATTAGTTTTTCAAAGATAAGAACACTGCAATTTAACTTAAATCTCACACAAGTATTCCACTGTCAGCAATATTTCACTTACTAATAGGTCTTTGTGAAATACCTGAAAACACTGGAAACCAATAAGTCCTTAAAATCCCGACCCTCAGCCACAATTTTAGGTCGTCCAGTGTCTTCAACAAAATCACTGTTGGCTGTTGAGACAACCTTAGGTCTCTATTCCATTTTTGGTTTTAAATTTTTTAATGAACCATTATCGACTGATGAATGATAGTCAGAACTATTACCTAATTGTTTAGAATTAATTTTTTTTCCATAAAAAGTTACTATTTGGCATTGGTTCATTAAATATTATGCCTTCTGGATTAATAAATTTTGTATTTTTGGCATATGATGATGAGTTGTTAACATTCATAGGGTAATTTTTACAACAATATCCCTTTTTACGACAAATATAACAACATCGATGATCAGTAATCAAAATAGAAATTGGATTACCATGTCGACCAGTCGATCCATCATCATAAATGATTAGAATAACAGGTTTGTTTTTTCTTTGGTTTGGTAGGTTTTTGAAAACACTTTTCAAATGGAGAATCGTAAAAACCCGAATCATCTCCATAACCAAAGAATTTATCATGACGATAAGACATGTTTGACTTAGCGGAATGAAATGTACTCAAACTTTTACTTCTTTTTGGTGTAGCATTAGATATGCAAGAAGACTTTTCAGTCGAAATCTTATCATGTGTAGTTAAAGGAGAAACTACCTTCTTCCAAACTTGAAGCTTCTTATCTAAAAACACCTTCTGTTGTTTCTTTTTCTCTGCAGTTACCACCTTCTTGTTGGTAATTTTGATTTGAACCTCTTTGCTTTCAAATCCTAAGCCACCATTTTTCTGTTTGAGTTTATCTTGCACATAATTTGGTATCTCATGACCTTGTTTAGCAAGTTTAGAGAACTCAGACTTGATTCCTTTGAGATCATTCTTCATGGAAAGTAAAGTTTCATCAACGTCAATTGTTGAAAACTTATTCACATTTTATTTTCCTTCACATTTTATTTTCCTTCATTCCATTAAACACCTTTTCTTGATTCAAAAATGTAGACGCTGAAGTAAACTTAGATCCTTTGCTAAAATTAAACTTTTCTTCAGTTTTCTTTTTATACTTGGACCTTGTTTTCTTTCCTGAACTTGGACCATCAAATTTTGAATAATCATGTTGTTCAATACCAATATCCACAGGAGCATGAACTTGATGAACATTTGCATTTTTATTATTTTCTTCACTCTTCTCTAGCTTATACAAATAATTCAGGAAATTTAATGAATTATTGCAATTCTTTAATTGCCTTTGAAAATAAAAAGTTCCTATCTTCAGCTCAGAAAATTTTGTATTAGCTTCCATTAACTCTTTCTGTGAAGCAATGAACTTGTCAGACAACTGATTATATTCATATTTATGACGCCTTCTCAACTCACACTCTTCCAGAACTTCAACAGTAACCCTTTCTAACTTCCTTGTATAATCTGCAACATCTTCCTTCAAAACTCTATTTTGACGTTGCAACAAACCATTTTCACCACGCAACCTTGGGAGTTCCTCCTAAAGACTAATTATCCTTTCAGCAGCGTCGACAACAATTATCTTCATTACATCATGTTTTTCCTTCCAAGGTTGTAGAACACGTAAACGATCTTGCTAGTGCATGATTACAATCGGATTTGAACACAACGAGGTAAATAAACTTCTTTGTATTGATCACAACTCGTAACAGAGAGAACAGAGAGTATACAGGTTTACACCAGTGAAAACACACAGTTAAGAACGCTCAAACCTCACTCGCTTACTCTCTAAACAAGCTAAGACCTATAAATAGGCAACTGGCCAACGGACCAACTAACCAGCGTACCAGGTGGTCCGGCGTACCACCTGGTCCGCCATTGGTTCGCTGGAACCAGAAAACCTAAACTTACAAATTACATACTCAAAATAACAAGCCCTAGCACTAGACAACTATATATGCTTCTACAAACTCCCCCTTGTCTTGTGCTAGTCTTCAGAAGCTCTTGACTCTGTCTTCTTCCAATCCCTTCTTCTGTTATTTCCTGCGTGTATCCCACCACCAAAGCAAACTCTTATAACCTTCTGAAATTGCATAGCTTGATCAAGACACTCAGGCTTGTAAAGAATCTTGTTAGAATGTAGCTTCTCAATATCATTCTTTGAAAGATTTATCAACCACATTGGGTCGAAGATTCTCACAACCTTGTTATCTTATTTAATCACTATCACCGCTTCTCCAGAAACTTCATCATAGTACCACCATCTCAATGTTTTGATGAAATCCTGTTCAAGCCGTTTCAAAGGTATCTTCTTAATCTGAACTGGCTTTTTATACTTTAAAATCACCACTGGTCTGCCTGTGATTAGATGAATATCTGTTGGATGATCAGAGTAAGTCGGTCTTTGAGGAGTCAAAAACCTAAACCTTCCTTGACACTCCTCAATCAACTTCTCTTTAAACACAGCAGCCAAAATGTTTCCTCCATGATTCAGAAACGGACTTCTAGACAAGTCCCTCACATCACAAACAGGCAAAGTGTTGAATCTTGAAGCATTCTTCAAATAT
Organism: Deinandra increscens subsp. villosa; assembly: GCA_039602395.1. Classification (NCBI taxonomy): domain Eukaryota; kingdom Viridiplantae; phylum Streptophyta; class Magnoliopsida; order Asterales; family Asteraceae; genus Deinandra; species Deinandra increscens. The sequence goes on along the minus strand of JBCNJP010000010.1, from coordinate 40,562,543 downwards.
ATAATCCCAAACTCCTTTTTGATAGCATAACACTTGAGTTCAGAATCATACATCCAGCTAATAATTTTCCCAGAAGCTTGTCTGCCTTTTCTGTCAAAAAACTTTTTCTGATCAACAATCTTTGAAGGTTTTTCAACTTGAACTGGGAGCTTCTTTGCCCTTTGCTCTTTTAGCCATGCTTCAAACAACAACTTCTTCTCCTCTTCTTCAGTCATATCAACATTCTCAGATGCCTCAGGTTGAGTTGATTGTTGCTCTGATTCAACCTTCTCTTCACTATCTCTACCAAAGAAATCAAAACCCTCAGAATAATCATTATCAGAAAAATTCCCATACATCTTCGGATCATTAGGATATTCTTCAATTGTCATATCTTCTACCTCCACCTGCTCATCTTCATACACAACTTCTTCTTCTGAATCATCCTCCTTGTATGGATCAACAACTGGCACCTGTTAGAGCATTTTGTGTTGTCTAGTGCTAGGTCTTGATATATTGAATATGTAATTTATAAGTTTGTGTTTTATGGATCCAACGGATCAGTGGCGGATCAGGTGGTACGCCGGACCACCTGATACGCTAGTAAGTTGGTCCGCTGGCCAGTCTCTATATATAGGTTTCAGTTTGATTCAGAGAGTGTGAGTGAGGTCTGAGCTTTCTTAAGTGTGTGTTTTACATGGTGTAATCTGAATACTCTCTGTACTCTCTGTTTACAAGCTATGATCAATATAAAGAAGATTATTTACCTTGTGTGTCCGAATCTGATTGTAATAATGCACTAGCAAGATCGATTACGTGTTTTACAGCACCTTGTCAACATCATCAACATTTAAAGCAAATATGGCTGCCAGCTGCTCCTTGGTATAAGGATTAACAAACCCTCCTTCTTTCATTTCCACCCTTGATACCGGAGTTACATCATAAACTTCCTTATCTGCAGACTCCCCCTGAAATGTTGTGGCTATACCAGCAGTAGCAGATGATGTTCCTGCTGCATCAGTACCAGTACCAGCACCACCAACACCACCTTCTGGATCATCAGGGTCATCATTCAAAAATTTCATGACTTCCTCTTCTTCTCTGCAACTTTCCTGTGCATGTGCTTAAATCGATTTAACATCAAGTGAAAATGATTTAACCCTTTACAAGTCAGTCTCGTCAAAACCCGAGACTTAAAATCCCAAAAATCGAATGGTTAAGCACACCATGAAGCAAAACAAGACCACCACTGAATGCGGAATTCAATTACCTACCTGTAGCAACAAGAATTTTGAACAACACTTCGTTAACGAATGAGAAATCACGAAAAAACGACTGAGAGGGTTTTGGGGTTTTTCTGTGTTGAAATTATGTGGTCCGGAGATTATGAAGACTCACGGACCAGATTTCCCTATTTATACCCAATGTGGTCCGCCAGCGGACCAACTGGTCCGCCGGATCAGAAAAGGACCACTTTGCCCCCGATCATCAAATTTCTCATTTTTCATCAAAAACGTTCAATTTCTTCAATTTCAAACATGATGAGCTGATTTAGCATCGATTGTGGTTCATTTTAATCAAGAATTTTCCATCACCGAATTCAGTTGATAAAAAATAAACCGGAATGAAGATCTTTTTGATTTATCAAATTTATGCTAAAACACACCTAAAATCTTTTTGATTTATCAAATTTATGCTAAAACACACCTAAAATCTTTTTGGAATTTTCTAAACTTAGTAAAAACACCAACTAACAAAAATTTAAATGCGATAACTTATATTTTTGCGAGAAAGATCACAACGTGAGATCATATCAGACATAACGCATCATACACATTTCAATTTCAAAATACTAAGCATGCAAGTCAAGTTGTCTGAGAATACAACCGTTTGGTTTATTTCAGCTAAAGCAAGTCATGTTTATAGCTTTCTGATATGGAATTAATTGTATTTATCAAGCATTAATAACATGGTACCCACACGTTCAGGAATACTGGCAAACTGCTTATTTCATTTTTATATTTTCTTTTATTCAAGCCAAGTTACTTGCAGCAGATTTCTCATACTGATAATGTAAACTTGCTTATACAGAACATATTTTCACAGAGATATCTTGCTCATGATGTTTCTTGCAAAAAGAAATCAGAACCCTAAACAAACAACAATCAGGTCGGCCGGTAGGCACGCAGAGAAAGTCCGATTGTTTAGGAAAATAAGAAATGTAAAATAAAGCAGAAGTTGTATAATCCAACAACAATCAGGTCGGTACTCACGTACACGCAGAGAAAGTCCGATGGATTATACGAAACACCAAGAAAATAAAGCAGAACGTCAAACGAAAAACAATCAGGTCGATCTTTCGATACGCAGAGAAAGTCCGATCGTTTGACAAAATAAAGAAAATCAAACAAGTTTAAATCTTTCAAAAATAAAGTAAGCATACATCAGAACATCTCTTTATTCTGTTTTTGGTATTTTCTCATCTTTTTATGCCAGATTTACACGGTACCCATCACGGTGTGTAACCACAATTATCAAGCAGGCATTATCTTTATATCATACTCACATATATCAGACTACTCAGCACATTCAATCAAAACAAACAAGTACCTACATCCTTTCTTTCTACTCTATCCATGGCAGATAACGTATGCTGATGTACCATCATTTCTCACAAGGTCGGATCAAATTTCTCAATTTTAATTTTTCAAGTTTTTTATGTTTTAGCTTTTTCAATTTTTTTTATGCTTTTTCATTTTTCAATACAGAAAATACACTATTTTTGTATTTTTCAATTACACCCCCTAAAAAGCAGAAAAACAAATAAGAAATAACAAAACAAACAAAAACAATCAACTGAACCAGATCAAATAGCAGTTAAGCGAGTAACCCCATTGATTTTCAATAAAAATTGAAAACGAACTTTATCAAACGCTTTTGTAAACAAGTCAGCTCTATAAAAATCAGTGTGAATTTTTTGCAAATCGATCAATTTCTTTTCGTAGCAATCACGAATAAAGTGATAACGTATATCAATGTGCTTAGTTTTGGAATGTTGCACGGGGTTTTTCGTGATAGAGATGGCAGCTGAATTATCAATAAAAATGGGAGTAGTTAGAAATGTCAAACCATAATCGCGCAACTGCTGTTGTATCCACAAAACTTGTGAACAACAACTGGAAGCCGCCACGTACTCAGCCTCCGCAGTCGACGTTGCAACCGAGGTTTGCTTTTTGCACTGCCACGACACTAGTCGTTCTCCCAAAAATTGACACCCGACGGTTGTGGATTTGAAATTTATCTTGCATCCACCATAATCAGAATCAGAATATGCAGTGAAGTCAAACTTATTGTCATTAGGATACAAGATACCCAGATCCTGGTGACCCTTCAAATGTTAGGACCGATTTTCACTACGAGAATCTCGATCTTGAGCAAGAACATGTTCGGATTCGAAAACTCAAAACAAATGAAGAAGATGATGATGATGAATCAAGAAATCATAACATAGAAAGATGATGAACATAGTCGAATGATTTCATTAATCGAAAGATTACAATCAATGAATCATGAAGAACTCTCTCTCTCTCTAGAATCCATGACTCACTCTCTCTCTAGAATGGAAATCTCACACTCTACAAGAAAATCATCATCTCCACATTCTTGAATTTAAGATAATTACGGAGCTCTTCGAAGTTCATCCGGTTGGTGGTAGCAATGATGTACTCAACAGAGTCTGGATCAGGTAGATCATCAGCAGGATCTCCAGGAATGAAGGATTTACCCATGTCAAGAACAAGATCAGAAAGACGATCTCGGATCGGTGCAAAGTCAAATGTTTTGTCAGAATCAGCAAATGGATCTGACAGAGGATCAACCAGTGATTCAGGAATCTTCTCAGCTTCATCAGCACGAGGGAGATTAGAATTCAGTCTCTCTTCGTCAGTATACAACTTAGTCAGCTCAAGATCGGTAAGTCTAAGAAGATATTCCAGAGGAATTCTGTCTTTCATAAGAGACCTCACCATCTGAGCAGTTTCTGACACTTCATCCACATCAACGTCTGTTCCTTCAAGATTAGTGACGATGCGGATGGTTGGCTCATCGTCCTTGGATGGTGCAGATTTTTCAGGTAACGAATTTGAACCCTTTCCATAAACAACAGCTGTAGGATGATCTGATTCATACCTCTTCAAAGCTTGCTCTCTTTCTCTGACCAATCTATTTTCTTCATCAAGTGTTTCTGCAATAAGAGCTCTACGTGATCGGTCTCTTTCAGCTTCTTTTCTTAACTCTTCGGCTTCGACTTCTTCTTGTGTAAGAATCCTTTTTCCTTTGTCTGTGGTTGAGGGACCAGGTTGTTCAGAGACAGCAGGTTCCTGAGTTAGTGTAACCTCATCATCACCAGTCACAATTTCATCAGGAAAAATAGGAAGGAAGGAAGGATGGAAAGGAGCTAAATGGACCTGAACATTTGGAGCTTGATCGGTAGAAACATCAGGATTAACTTGAGAAATGGTTGGAGTAGCAGCTTCTTCAAGATTGATAATTTCAGCATCTTCAGGAATAGAACCGGTAACATGTGGAGAAGAATGAAGAGCAGGAGTTTCATCAGTTGGCACACCAGTTGGCAGAGAGACATTCACAAACACTCCATCATCTACCTCCATTTTGACTTGAATTGGAGTAGGAATAGGAAGTTCTTCTTCTTCATCTTCACTTTCAATCAAATCCAAATCAATGTAGTTCAGTGGGTTAGCTTGATTAACTAGAACATTTAGTCTTTGTTCCAGCTCATTCATATCTTCCACATCACTGAAATCTACCGTGTAAGGATACTCTTCATAGGTTGCTTCACTATCATCTTCAACGGTGTCAATGAGTATCCCACATGAATTTCTTCTCGTGTATATCTTTTCAGCATAATACTCACGAAAGTCTGCCATGGAGAAGTCCAAGAAAGTCGAGTCGACGTAAAATCTACGGACACCTTCATTTACAGGAACAATAGCAGATGATGGAAGAGTGGCAGCTTGACCAGAAGGGACGATTGCAAGTTGAAGAGAGTTATCCATCTCTGATTCTACTGGTTCCAAACTAGATGATTCTTCAATGGCCTTGAGTGCCGGTGCAAACCTTGGCAGCTTCAAGTTCTCTGGCAAAGGAGCCAGCTTCTTGAGTGAGTCCAGGATTTCATCAACTAGCTCATCACGAAGTAGACTATTCACAAATGATTCTTCATCCTCAGACATGCTAGGCTCATCTCCTTCAATTACTGTATCAGCATCAAAATCAAAGTCACTGTCGTTTAAGGAACTTGAGGAGTCATGATCTCCTTTAGATTCTTTACCAGATGGAAAATTAGCACCATCAGTTCCTTGATGAGTTGACAGCTGTCCTTCTGGGAGCTCAGTATCTTTATTACCTGCATCACCACTGTCTGGTTTGTCATTGAGCTGGGTTTCTTCATTTGATTTGGCCAGCAGCTCCCTAAGCCTTTGGATCTCAGCAGCCTGTTCAGCAATTACATGTGACTGCTCAGAGATTTTCTGGTTGGCCACTTGTAGAGAACAATTAAGATGATCATTCTGACTCTGCAGATTTGACACTTCTGCTTGGAGTTCCAACACTCTTTCAGATTCGGAAGTTGTCGGGCTTGAAGAGATAGCACCAGTGGCTTCAAAGGTGGCAATAGCAGTTTCTGCAATAACTTCTAGAGGTCTCATATCCAAATCAATCCTTTCAGTTTGAATCATAGGAGATGGAGAGACAGAAGTAGTTGCTAAGGTAGTTTCAGGTTGAGCTCCAGATGAACCAACAATTTCATACTCATTGGAGGAGCCAGGCTTTCTTCTAACTTGAAGTTTTTCAGTGCAGGACTTGCTTCTCTTAGCTATAATAGTAATTAATTCAGAGGATTGATTGCCTTCATTAGCAGTTCTTGTCATCTGATGAGATAGAAAAGTAGTAGGAGACTTTGGAGGGCTTTCAGGTTCATCTTGTAGATCATATGAGAGATCTGCTTGATCAAGAGACACTGGAGTCTCATCTTCATCAAAATCATCCTCTGAAGGTTTGTAGCTGTCATCCGACGATGATGGTTGTGTCATAGAGGCCCTGGAAGATTCTCCAGTCCTCTGTCTTTTCCTTGGATGAATTGCTTCAGCTTGGTCAGGAGTGTCATCTGAGCTTGAGGAGCTAGATTCTTCATCATCGGTGTCATCACCCTTCTCAGCTTCAGAAGATAACACATTCACTGGACTAAGCGGTTCAGCATGCTCAGATGCATCAACATTATCACCCTGGAGATTCCCAAGGTCTTCAGTAGCAATAGCATGATCTGGTATAACTGGTGCATTCAAGTCCAATGTAGAATGAACTTGAGCCACTTCAGAAGGTTCAGGTTGTGCTTCAACTGCAGCTTCACCCATGTGGACATCTCCTTCGGCATCAGCGGGAGCTAATCGAGCAATCATTTCAGGAAAGAAAGGTACTTCGATTCCTTGATACTTGCCTTTGTGGTACTTGCTGTAAGAACCAGTGTTCATCGAACTGGTTGAGAAGGTCTCTCCTTGCTTTACCAAGGTTGGATAGTAATGATTCAAGATTGCCTAAACGAAACGTGGATACATCAGGAACTTGTTTTGTCTTCCAGTGGGATGTAAGTTAGAAATCATCCACTTCATCAGTTGGTGAGAAAGATTGAAACCTTCACCGGAGACAAATCCATGAATGGCATACGTAGTGTCCTCAATGAAATCATCTGGAGCAGCCTTGCGATGACCAAATGCAGATATGAAGAAGCTGATGATGAATTTCCAGTTCGTTGGGAATAAGGTCTTCTGAACTTTGTTACTAACGTCTGGGAGGAAAACACCAGAATATCCCATTCTTGTAAGAGTTGCTTGCCACTGAGCCCTTGTAAAGGTCTTGGGCTTGTCAGCATCATCTAAGTTCAGGACAGTTCTTATCTTTTCTTCCGTGATTTCAACATCAGTATTTTGAATCTTTGACCTTATTACACTTGATTCATCGTCAAGCTCAGCAGATTCAGCATTATTCCAAAATGCTTCAATAATACCCTTGTAAATGACAGGATTGATCTGCATAGCTGTTGCCCAGTTTGATTCTAGCAAAAGGTCGAGAGCTTGCTCATCAGCACCTTCCCAGTTTTTGTTAAAGATGCACCTTCCGTTGTGCAGGCGACCATACTCTAAAGCTTCAGCAGCTTGTCTGGGAGGCATCTGCACACATAGAATTACAAGATTATATCTAATTCAATGCTAGATGAATGTCTTGTCACACTTAACCCGTGATAGTGACAGAGCTTTTCATTCAAGCATTAATGACATAAACTAACTCATACAGTGCATTTACATCAAAATGATCACAAGCAACCGGAATGTCATGATTAACAAATGCAAGTATCTCAGGAGAAATTAACAGATTAGACAGAAGAAATAAAATCTGGAAAATCAAGGAGCCAGATCTAAATCTCCAATAAAATTGACTTAAATTGAATGTTTTGCATGAAAATTGAAACAGGACCCAAAAGAAGATTAAAGCAACTAAATTTGAAATTGTTGGAGGGTCAAGGAGATTCTCAATGAGAAATCTACTACTTGGTTTCGACAACAATTAGAGGTATCCAGCAGAGGAGGGCTTGGCACACTGGGATTAACACCTGTAGGTATATGTTGTCCCAATTTGTCAAGTCAGTTTAGGGAAAGTCACATAGTGACTTGGTTCCACCCGAACTTAAGAACTCCTTGTTTTGATGTTAGTAAACAACAAAGTTAAAAACAAAGTTTTACATTAAAGACAGTAAAGATGGATATAACAAAGCTTAAACATTCAAAGACCAGTTAAATGCATGTAATAAGTGTAGCAATGACTTGTCAAACATACAGAACAATCCTTGTAAATCACAATTTGAATCATTTATAGTGAATTGACTCAAGTCCGCTAAACAGAACAACAAGTCCGCTAGGATTCATTAAGTTTGCTACGAGAGAACAAGTTCGCTAGGCACATTAAAAAGTTCGCTAAGCAAAGGAACAAGTCCGCTAAAGCAAACAAATGCGCTAAAGCAAACAAGTACGCTAAGAACTAATGAAGTTCGCTAAGTAGACCATGAAGTATGCTAAGGACTGAATCAAGTCCGCTAAGATCAAAATGATCTCATATGCAGATTCACTATACATAGAAATGACAACAAGGACTATAACTCACATATCAATATTTAACAAGTATTTTCTAGATGCAACAGAGTCATGTAAACACTTATAAGCAAGTGAGAAGTCATAATGGGTCAACAACTTCAATATGATCATTTAAAGGACAAACTGTGATTGATTAAGCTTAACAGATTAGATGGAACTAACACATGTTACATTTAATCCTAACACACAAATATAAGCATGTATGGACCAAACAACACATACCCAAATCACCAAATTCACATTTAAGCTAAAATAGTCACATAAGTCACATAAAAACAATTTCATGCAGGATTTGACTTATTAAAGTCAAAATGACCAAATGGGTGACCATTTAGAGCTTAAACACCTAAGACAGATCATATGAACCTTAGAGGCATCATAGATCACATCCTATGTATAAATGCTCTCGATTAGTCACAAAGATGGTCAATTTAACTTAATTAGGTCAAGACATTCAAAATTATGTCAGTCTTAGTGCAAACTGTATCCAAGATCCTCTCTACCTGAGTTATGACCTGTTACAGACCCATGAGAATCTTAACCGGCCTAAACCACCAGTGTTAGGCTCAATTGGATGACAATTTACACAGAGAGAGACAAGCAAGATTATAAAGAATGAAGTAGGTTGATGCACTACCTGATTGATAACATGAGTGCATGAATTGAAAAGCACATACCTTTCTGAAGATCTAAGGTAGACTATGATCTAATATAAGATGCAGTATATTTCTCAATGACTCAGTGAGTAATCTGCTAGGATCAAGCAGATTAACTTTAGAAATCAAGTAAGCAATCAAACAAACTAAAGTAAGATAAAGATTGCCCCTGTGTAGCCAAAATTGAGACTTAAACACTCATTGTCAATTGATAGACCAACATACCTTTTTGGATGATCTAGAGTTTGCTAAGATCAATGAAAAAGATGTAATGCTCTTGATCAATCTCTCGATAGTAGTAAATTCTGTTTTTGTAATCAGACAAGTTATGTTAGACATCAAAATTCTAGACAACACACAGAAAGATATAGGCAAATTGAACTTAAAGGCATAACTTGAGAAACTTTAAACTTAAACTATCAATGCGATGAGTGACTAGACTAATCACCAGTTATCAGCAGATTCTCAAGTTTTAAGTCTCAATCAATTTATAGTCATGGACAATAAAGGATAACAGATTCTGACTGGAGACCTTATAATTTCAACACTATGTGGAATTTGTCAAGTCAATCCAATCATAAAATAAAAACAGCTTGAAACTTCTAATTAGCCAAAAGTAAACTCACAGGCACACTAGCACAAACAGGTTTGACTTAACTAAACTGAGTTGAAAGTAGCCACTTTGAGTTCTATCAAGCTAAGCTAAAATTCCAAATAAATGATAATTTAAATAATAAAAAATATTCCCAAGTATTCAAATAACAGAGGAGTACAATATCCAAATTTGTCAATCTAAACAAGCAATGGGTTTAAACTGGTTAACAGGTGTATATCAACAACCAACTGTTATGAATATCTCAAAGGAACCATAAGAGATTTCAACTTTATATACAATCACACAAACCCCTGTACATAATTTTATTGAGAGTAAAAAGTGAAACTTGTGAGTTTAGATTCACATACCTTAATCTTGGACACAAATGTAATTAGGAACAAGAAATAGGTAACTCAAATCTGTACAATCAACAAAAGTAACACATTAGAACCCTAAAATTAAGAACATCGAACCTACGGCTCAATCACTATCACCGAGACCAAAATTAAGACACATAATCTCAAAATCAAACCTGAATATGCGAGAAGAGTGAGTGAATCAACCCTAATCGCGATGAGAGTGACAGATTTGAGAGATACGAGAGAGTTTCAATCGAACAGTGAGATATGGAAGTCGGTTCGTGTGTATGTGAGCGGGTGAGAGAAATTTTGAAAGAGTGAATAATAAACTGAGTTAAGTGCTCTATTTATACACTTAGGTTTAGCGAACATGATAAAAAAAATCTCAGACAAACAAGTTCGCTAAGGGTAATCATCAAGTACGCTAAGCCAAAGTATATTTAATAACTACGCTAAAGAGAAAGTTAAACAAGTTCGCTAAGGCCATTGACAAGTACGCTAAGCCTAATGAAGTTCGCTAACCCATGAAGTTCGCTAAGGCATAACAAGTACGCTAAGCCTAAATGAAGTACGCTAGGTTAAGAAGTTCGCTAAGGCTTACCCAAGTACGCTATGGCCAAATGAACTTGAGACACCAACAAATTTTTCAAAGTAAAAACAAATGCGCTAAGGCATAAACAAGTACGCTAAGAAATGTTTAGCCTCAGTAAAAATTTTAAGGTAAGTGGAGAAGTTCGCTAAGGCAAATTCCTTCTTAGCGTACTTCTCAAACACTTGAAACACAAAACAAAAACAAGTTCGCTAAGAGCAAAACTTGTTGAGCATGCTTAGCGGACTTGCCTCAGGTAGAAGTACGCTAAGGCAAAAACAAGTCCGCTAAGAGCAGAATTGTAATGAGATGTTAAAAATTTCAAAGTCCAAAAATTTACCAAAATATAATAGATTTGAAAATTATCTACAAGCTTAAAAAAATTAAAGCATGCCTGCCACCAGTAAGTAACCTACCAGGAAGATAAATTTTGAATTAAAAGACAAGTACTTGTTAATTTCAACAAATTTGATGATGACCCACCTAGTACCTAAGTTTTGACTTTAATTGGTCAAAATTCCACCCGAACTCAAAATTTCCAAAATATTATCCGAATTGGGTCAATTTTCCACCCGAACTCAAGAATTCATTTTTCTTTCAAGTTGGTAAATTTCAAACCAATACCTAGATTAGTTATAGTACAAGTTGGTCAATTTTTCACCAAACTTGGAAATTTAAGCACATTGGCTTAGAGAATTCACATATTTTGAATGGTCGTGGTCAGACATGTTTAGAATCAAACCGATCATTTACGTGATCAATAACACTTATAATTCAAATCACCTTTCCTATCAGGTAACCTAAGTCAGATTGTCGGTATTGTTATCCACTTAAGCTCAAACATGGTAATTTTCAACTTTTCTCATGTGATGTGATTTTATCATGTTTTGGTCCGATTCAGAGAAACATTTTATGGGGTCCTTATTTGGTTGGAAGTTAACAGTATTCTACCTAACGTCAAGTAGCTTTTCAGATTCAATCACACATTTAAAAGTAATCTGTCCCCCTTTTCTTTAGTGTTAAGTGACTCATTTCATGGATATAGTCATGAAATCATGATAAACCTTCTTTCATGACTATAAAAAGTGATGATTGGCGGTGTGAGAGCGTCAAGGTCAGAGTTTCCTCAGCAGATGACCTCTCACTTTATTTGATGAAATGATTGCGTAAGAACACAAGGTCAGAGTTTCCTCAGCAGATGTGTCTTAGCATTATTATATGACGGATGAGAACTCAAGGTCAGAGTTTCCTCAGCAGATGAGTCTCATTGAGCGCCATCAAATGTCCTTTGTATTAATAATACATTTAGGAATTTGGACAGATGATGTGCTCGGTTTTGAAATAAGTCAACTTAATACTGAAGAAACAAAGGATGTGTGATTTGAGTTTTCTTACTAAGACTACTGAGTCGGGCTAATTTAAAGAATATACGACTGTTTAAACTTCCGTGGCCCACATTTCTCAGTGAAATTAGTGTGTAATCACAGAGAGCTGTTTACTTCTCAGTATGTTGAGCCTACCGACACATCAAATGATAGAATTACCGATCGATTGGATCATATCCTATGGTTAGATCGACAAGACCAGAATTATATCATGTTCAAACATATTGTCTGACCACAGACCAAAAATTTTGATTTTTCATTGTTTTTGCCAATCCTCAAAGGTCTTGTTGACTTGAGTTCAAAAACACTTATTTGAAGACATAAATAACACTATTTTTAATAATTTTTTTAAATGTTTTTGGTTTATCTTCCACAATGCAGGAACGGCAGACAGTCACCAAACATAAGTAAACAATAAAAATCTTTTTGATCTTTTAAGACAGACAAAATTGACACTTGACAACCACAAACAAAAAGTTTAGGTCAAATCAGGGTCAAATGATAAAATAAGTCAACAAAGCAGATAAATGTAAAATTTGTAACTAAAGAAATCAGAGATAACACTTCTAAGCAGCTAAACCTATAAAGTTAAGATACTAACATACTAGAGAATGGAGAAAGCTTAGTCATAGTTTATCATGCCTACTGCACTAACCAGAAAGTTAAACCTAGACATATCAAAGGGTTTTGTGAATAGGTCTGCTAACTGGTCCTCGGAGCTAACATGGACTAAAGTGACTAGCTTCTTCTCGGCACAATCCCTAATGAAATGGTATCTAATCTCTATGTGCTTAGTTTTAGAATGCTGAATAGGATTTTTAACAATAGAAACAGCAGCAGTATTATCTATATTAATAGGGGTACCCATGAAGTTCAAACTGTAATCCAGAAGCTGATTCTGAATCCAAAGCACTTGAGAGCAGCACGATGCGGCAGCAATGTATTCCGCTTCAGCCGTTGAGACTGACACTGTTGTCTGCTTCTTGTATTGCCATGAAACTAACCGGTTACCCAAGAACTGAGCTCCTCCCGTTGTCGACTTACGATTGAGTTCACAACCAGCATAGTCACTATCTGAGAAGGATCGAAGATCGAAGGACGGGTCTTTAGGATACCAGAGTCCTCTGTTTGAATTGGACCGCAAGTATCAAAAAATCCTTTTCACAGCTAGTAAGTGCGATTCTTTCGGCTTGCATTGAAAACGGGAACATAGACAGACTCCAAACATGATGTCGGGACGGCTGGCTGTCAGATACATGAGAGAACCAATCATTGACCTGTAGAGATGCTCATCCACACAAATACCTTCCGGATCCTGATTGAGTCTATGACGCGTAACGACGGGTGTAGAAAAACCCTTAGAATCATTGAAACCAAATTTCTTCAGGATTTCTTTGACATACTTCCCTTGGCTGATTAAGATACCATCCGGTGTCTGCTTCACTTGAATTCCCAGAAATAATGTCAGTTCACCCATAGCACTCATCTCAAACTTCTTTTTCATCAGTTCCTCAAATTCGTGACAGAGAGCAACATCTGTTGAGGCAAAAATGATGTCGTCAACGTACACTTGTACTAACAGCTTGTCTTCACCAACATGACGAATGAAAAGAGTCTGATCAATGACACCCCTCTTGTAACCATTTGACAGCAGATATGTTGATAATGTCTCGTACCATTTCCTCGGGGCTTGGTGTAGACCATAAAGAGCCTTATCCAGCTTGTAACATTTCTTGGGAAAAGATTTGTTCACAAACCCCGGAGGTTGGTCTACGTACACGTCTTCGTCGAGCTCACCATAGAGAAAGGCGGTTTTCACATCCAACTGATAGACGGTGATGTTCATTGACGCAGCATACGCCAAGAAAATCCGGATTGCCTCTAGACGAGCGACAGGAGCATAGACATCGTCATAATCAATGCCATCAATTTGCTTATACCCTTTTACAACTAATCGGGCTTTATTCCTTATAATGATTCCACGGTCATCTCTTTTGTTCTTGAAAATCCATTTGACAGGAATGGGTTCCAAACCTTCTGGCGGGTCCACCAAGTGCCAGACATTGAGCAGTTTGAATTGAAGAAGCTCTGTTTGCATAGCATCAATCCAATTTTCATCAAGAAGGGCAGCAGCAACAGTAGTAGGCTCTTCTTGTGATATGAAACACGAAAACAGACAAGTGTGCAGATCCTTTGTTTTAAAGTGTAGTGAGACGCACATCAACAGGACCGATGATCTGACTAGTGGGATGATTCTTATGAATTCGAGTCTCTTCAACAGCAGGTGCTGGAATAGACGAGTCAAGATTCCCAATTTGAAGATCGTCGCCTGGGGTCTCTCCAGTTTCAATTTCAGATATGTCATCTGAATCTGACTCATGAGTTTCAGTTTCATTTCCAATAAAGTTTTATGCCTCAGTTGTTGCTTGTGCTGGTTCTGTCTCCACAATTACAGGCTCGAGAATCTGAACTGAAGGCTGATCAGGTAAATAAGTTGTTGTTGTCGCTTCAGTGACATCAGTTGATGGTTTTGACTGTTCTCCCCTTGATATCGTCGAATATCAACCGAATAGATGGAATCCAGGATAGACGAAGTAATTGGAGCAAACATATCAACAGAAGGAAGAACTTCTTCATTTACTTGTTCAGCTTGATTTAGCAAATTACCTGCAACATCAGACTCAAGCATGTTAAAAGTAGAAGAAAAAGTGTCACACCCCCAAAATACCACTAACGGAGTTTATACCGTTAAGGGGCGCGACTAGACCAGGATCCACAACCATAGTTACAAATACTAAACGAATCAGGGTTAGTTCAAACACAAGTTATAAATCAAAGTCTTAAATTACATACGCAGCGGAAAAATAATTGTCCTTAGCACTAACCACGTGCTTTACATAATTGTTGTTTTAAATTCCCAATTTAGTTTAAATAAAAGTAAACATCCTCTGTGCCATGCCAACCTCCAGCGGATACTCCTTAGCGATCTGCAAAAGTTTAAACCACGCAAGTGTCAACCTAACGGTTGGTGAGTTCACAGTGGGCTTGTCGTGCATTGGCCCGGTCTCATAATCACAATTCGTATCAAGGTATACTTACAAGTTATTTATGTGTGAAAAGCAATGCTCGTAATTATTTCTTTGTTTATAAATGAAGTTTCCGTGACCTACGTCATCGGGTATGTACTAGTTCCGTAAAGTTAAAGGACTCAACCGATATCGCGGGTAGCTAATCCGTTGTTCCATGCTCTAAGGAAGTTTGTACCAAAGCTGACTTATTTTGTGGGGGCCGAGCCATCCCGTACGGTGCGGACCTACGTCATCGCGGTTTTTGCCTCCCCCGTGTCCTCTCGGGACTACGGTCAAATAGGCTGATATTGTTCCTCCGTGCACTCCCCGTGCCACGGGGCGGAGTTTGTCAAACTCCAGTAGATCTACCCAACATCCCCTCGCTTTACAATTAATGGCACAATTTTAGTTGAGGACTTTTAAGTTATAGGGCATCCTTAGAAAACATGTGATATCATGTGGTTTAGACTTTAACCTACACTAGCCATATTAAAACAGTTTTCGTTTCAGAAATAGTTTGTTAAGTTTCACCAGTGTTTCCCATAAAACACTTTAAGTTCATTCAATGGGTGCCGAGCACTCCGAGTTTTCATGTTCATCAGGGAGGTGCCTAGCACTCTCGAGTTTGTCAGCATTGTTTTTCTTTTAGTTGATCTGTGTGACCCAAACGGGTTCACGGTAATCGGTTTAGTGACACTCACCTTTGGTTGCACTGCTACACTTCAAGTAATCCAAATATTGTTGTTTAACGAAGACCTAGAACACGTTTAGGTCTTAAGTATTAGTTTCGTGTCTAATCTTTACTTAACGTCACTATGGCCCATAACATAGCACGTTGCAACTATGACTCGACATACCGACACACGACACCAATGGTTGATCATAAACAAGGGTTCATATAAATCCGATATCAAACATGTTTCATCATAGCATAATCATGTAAGTCATGGCATAACACTTAAGCAAATTTCACAAGTTTGGTTTTTAGGTCAGGTCTTAGTTTCGCTAGCACAGTTTCGCTAGGCAGTTTCGCTAGGTGCACGGGCAGCACTTTCGCTAGGCAATGCCCGGTGACACAGTTTCGCTAGGCTAGTTTCGCCCGAAACTGCTGACGCAGTTTCGCTAGCCTAGTTTCGCAGGGAAACTGGTTTGAACTTTCGTTCAGGTATTTCGCTCGGTAGTTTCGTTCGAGCTGGTCTGGTCAGGTTACCCGGCGACACTATAGTTTCGCTGGGTAGTGTCGCTGGAAGGAGATATAATTTCGCTACTTAGTTTCGCCCAGAGAACACGCAGTTTCGCTGGTCGCGAAAAACATACGGATTTGCCTAAAAATCAACCTAACAGCTTCTGATCTTACATGCAATTCATTATTTAGCATCCATAGGCATTTACCAACATAAATCAAGCAGCTTTATCATGTTTAACATGCATTTTAATCATCAAATCTCTAAAAACACTTCTAAACCCTAAAATGACCAAAATTGCATAAATCATCATCATGGTTTGTTTTTACACGTAAAGTTTCTGACTTTATGGTAGATCTAGCATTCCTAAGCAACATATTAAGAGATCAAGTGATTTCATGTAGATTTAGGCATGCTTTTAAGAGAAATACAAAGAAAACACATGAATGGTGGTTTTTGGAGACTCACGGTTTGATCTTAGGATCCGGATGTATGATCTTCAAGGCTGAGATCTTGGTAATCCTTGGTGATCCTCAGCTGACCAGAAATCTCGAGGTAGGAGAGTGTGTGTGTGTTTGTTGTGTGGTTTAGGCAAAATGAGGCTACTAGGGTTTATTAAGTTTATTTATATCAGAGGCTAGTTTCGCTGGCAGTTTCGCTGGCCAGGCGAAACTAGCTCTGGTCTCGGGTACATTGATCAGTCTAGCCTGCTACCGGGCGAATCTGTAGTTTCGCTCGGTAGTTTCGCTGACTACCAAAGTTAGGCAATTTTCACATAATCAAGTATTTACAATTAATCATGCTATTCACAATAATAAGTCATGTATTTAAATCACATTGCACATAAAGACAATCAATGATGAACACGTAACACATATGGACGGGTTCGGTGATCAACCAAAGGTCGTGGACGTATTCGGCCTAGTTATGCATTAGCTACTAAGTTAACACTTATAACGTAACTAACGGATTTGTCTAACGGAAGTTAACCTTGAAATTCTCGGGTGTCACATCATTCCCCTGAAATTGGAATTTTCGTCCCGAAAATTATTCTTGTGTCGTAGCGTTCGCAGCATCAGTTGTCGTCGTTGCTATCGTCGCTGGGGAAAGAAAGCAAAAAGTTTTAGGGTTGTCACATCCTCCTCCTGTTAAGGAATTTTGGTCCCCAAAATTAAATCATACCTTGAGTTTCTGTGGACGTTTGCTCAAACAAGTGAGGATACTTTTTCTTCATCTGATCCTCACGTTCCCAAGTATATTCAGGTCCACGCCTTGAGTTCCATCGCACCTTGACGATCGGGATCTTGCTACGTTTGAGGGCTTTCTCCTCGCGTCCCATGATTTCTACTGGTTGCTCAATAAATCTCAGATGTTCGTCAATTTCCAATTCCTCCAGAGGAATTACTTCGATGTCTTCAGCCAGACATTTCTTTAGATTGGAAACGTGAAACACGTTGTGAACTCCATCGAGTTCAGCAGGGAGTTGCAATCGATAGGCCACCGGGCCTACTTCCCCAATAATTTCAAACGGACCGATGTAGCGAGGATTTAACTTTCCACGCTTCCCGAAGCGTATCACTCCCTTCCAGGGAGATACCTTCAACAATACTTTGTCACCCACCTCAAACTTTAGAGGTTTTCGGCGTTTGTCGGCATAACTCTTTTGTCGATCACGTGCTGCAGCTAGTCGTTGTCTAATTTGAATAATTCGCTCGGTCATATCATGGATAACTTCCGGTCCAGTGAGTCCTTTCTCACCCGTTTCAGCCCAACACACGGGCGATCTACATTTTCTGCCATAAAGTGCTTCAAAAGGTGCAGCACCTATACTTGAATGATAACTATTGTTGTAAGAGAACTCCACCAGTGGAAGGTGAGTCTCCCAATCTTTCCCAAAGTCAAGGACGCAAGCTCGGAGCATATCTTCTAAGGTTTGAATGGTTCGTTCCGATTGACCATCTGTTTGTGGGTGATAGGCTGTACTCATATCTAGTCGGGTTCCCAATGCTTCCTGCATCGATTGCCATAATCGGGAAGTAAATCGAGGATCTCGATCGGAAATGATAGTCTTAGGCACACCGTGAAGCTTCACAATTTTATCGATGTACAGCTTTGTCAATTTATCCATATTATCACTTTCCTTCATCGGGATAAAATGTGCAGATTTGGTTAATCGATCGATGACAACCCAAATCGCATCCGGTTGATTTGATCGATGAGGTAGTCCCGTTACAAAATCCATGGAGATGTCCTCCCATTTCCATTCTGGGATTTTTGGTTGTTGCAGTAAACCAGAAGGCTTTTGGTATTCAATCTTGACTCTTGAGCAGGTTAAGCATTTAGCCACATATCGAGCAATGTCGGCTTTCATATTCGGCCACCAATAAAGATTCTTCAAGTCCTGATACATTTTATCTGATCCGGGGTGTACCGAGTATCTTGACTTGTGAGCCTCGTCCATTACGAGCTCACGGAGATTTCCAAACAATGGAACCCAGATTCTGTCATTATAGTACGTGAGTCCATCGGACTTAACTTCAGAATGGCCATCTACACCACGCAGTGCTTCAGCTGCGAAGTTTTCTGCTTTCAAAGCTTCTCGTTGGCAGTCACGGATCCGATCCGGTAATCCTGAATGTATTGTAAGTTGAAGCGCTCGTACCCGACGAGACTTTTCGTACTCTTTTCTGCTTAGGGCATCTGCCACTACATTTGCTTTTCCCGGATGATATTTAATTGCCAAATCATAATCGTTCAGTAATTCAACCCACCTTCTTTGCCGCATGTTGAGGTCTTTCTGATCAAAGATGTGTTGTAAACTTTTATGATCGGTGAATATTGTGCACTTTGTTCCGTATAGGTAATGTCTCCAAATCTTGAGTGCATGAACAACGGCTCCTAAAATACCACTAACGGAGTTTATACCGTTAAGGGGCGCGACTAGACCAGGATCCACAACCATAGTTACAAATACTAAACGAATCAGGGTTAGTTCAAACACAAGTTATAAATCAAAGTCTTAAATTACATACGCAGCGGAAAAATAATTGTCCTTAGCACTAACCACGTGCTTTACATAATTGTTGTTTTAAATTCCCAATTTAGTTTAAATAAAAGTAAACATCCTCTGTGCCATGCCAACCTCCAGCGGATACTCCTTAGCGATCTGCAAAAGTTTAAACCACGCAAGTGTCAACCTAACGGTTGGTGAGTTCACAGTGGGCTTGTCGTGCATTGGCCCGGTCTCATAATCACAATTCGTATCAAGGTATACTTACAAGTTATTTATGTGTGAAAAGCAATGCTCGTAATTATTTCTTTGTTTATAAATGAAGTTTCCGTGACCTACGTCATCGGGTATGTACTAGTTCCGTAAAGTTAAAGGACTCAACCGATATCGCGGGTAGCTAATCCGTTGTTCCATGCTCTAAGGAAGTTTGTACCAAAGCTGACTTATTTTGTGGGGGCCGAGCCATCCCGTACGGTGCGGACCTACGTCATCGCGGTTTTTGCCTCCCCCGTGTCCTCTCGGGACTACGGTCAAATAGGCTGATATTGTTCCTCCGTGCACTCCCCGTGCCACGGGGCGGAGTTTGTCAAACTCCAGTAGATCTACCCAACATCCCCTCGCTTTACAATTAATGGCACAATTTTAGTTGAGGACTTTTAAGTTATAGGGCATCCTTAGAAAACATGTGATATCATGTGGTTTAGACTTTAACCTACACTAGCCATATTAAAACAGTTTTCGTTTCAGAAATAGTTTGTTAAGTTTCACCAGTGTTTCCCATAAAACACTTTAAGTTCATTCAATGGGTGCCGAGCACTCCGAGTTTTCATGTTCATCAGGGAGGTGCCTAGCACTCTCGAGTTTGTCAGCATTGTTTTTCTTTTAGTTGATCTGTGTGACCCAAACGGGTTCACGGTAATCGGTTTAGTGACACTCACCTTTGGTTGCACTGCTACACTTCAAGTAATCCAAATATTGTTGTTTAACGAAGACCTAGAACACGTTTAGGTCTTAAGTATTAGTTTCGTGTCTAATCTTTACTTAACGTCACTATGGCCCATAACATAGCACGTTGCAACTATGACTCGACATACCGACACACGACACCAATGGTTGATCATAAACAAGGGTTCATATAAATCCGATATCAAACATGTTTCATCATAGCATAATCATGTAAGTCATGGCATAACACTTAAGCAAATTTCACAAGTTTGGTTTTTAGGTCAGGTCTTAGTTTCGCTAGCACAGTTTCGCTAGGCAGTTTCGCTAGGTGCACGGGCAGCACTTTCGCTAGGCAATGCCCGGTGACACAGTTTCGCTAGGCTAGTTTCGCCCGAAACTGCTGACGCAGTTTCGCTAGCCTAGTTTCGCAGGGAAACTGGTTTGAACTTTCGTTCAGGTATTTCGCTCGGTAGTTTCGTTCGAGCTGGTCTGGTCAGGTTACCCGGCGACACTATAGTTTCGCTGGGTAGTGTCGCTGGAAGGAGATATAATTTCGCTACTTAGTTTCGCCCAGAGAACACGCAGTTTCGCTGGTCGCGAAAAACATACGGATTTGCCTAAAAATCAACCTAACAGCTTCTGATCTTACATGCAATTCATTATTTAGCATCCATAGGCATTTACCAACATAAATCAAGCAGCTTTATCATGTTTAACATGCATTTTAATCATCAAATCTCTAAAAACACTTCTAAACCCTAAAATGACCAAAATTGCATAAATCATCATCATGGTTTGTTTTTACACGTAAAGTTTCTGACTTTATGGTAGATCTAGCATTCCTAAGCAACATATTAAGAGATCAAGTGATTTCATGTAGATTTAGGCATGCTTTTAAGAGAAATACAAAGAAAACACATGAATGGTGGTTTTTGGAGACTCACGGTTTGATCTTAGGATCCGGATGTATGATCTTCAAGGCTGAGATCTTGGTAATCCTTGGTGATCCTCAGCTGACCAGAAATCTCGAGGTAGGAGAGTGTGTGTGTGTTTGTTGTGTGGTTTAGGCAAAATGAGGCTACTAGGGTTTATTAAGTTTATTTATATCAGAGGCTAGTTTCGCTGGCAGTTTCGCTGGCCAGGCGAAACTAGCTCTGGTCTCGGGTACATTGATCAGTCTAGCCTGCTACCGGGCGAATCTGTAGTTTCGCTCGGTAGTTTCGCTGACTACCAAAGTTAGGCAATTTTCACATAATCAAGTATTTACAATTAATCATGCTATTCACAATAATAAGTCATGTATTTAAATCACATTGCACATAAAGACAATCAATGATGAACACGTAACACATATGGACGGGTTCGGTGATCAACCAAAGGTCGTGGACGTATTCGGCCTAGTTATGCATTAGCTACTAAGTTAACACTTATAACGTAACTAACGGATTTGTCTAACGGAAGTTAACCTTGAAATTCTCGGGTGTCACATCATTCCCCTGAAATTGGAATTTTCGTCCCGAAAATTATTCTTGTGTCGTAGCGTTCGCAGCATCAGTTGTCGTCGTTGCTATCGTCGCTGGGGAAAGAAAGCAAAAAGTTTTAGGGTTGTCACATTTCTTGGGAAAAGATTTGTTCACAAACCCCGGAGGTTGGTCTACGTACACGTCTTCGTCGAGCTCACCATAGAGAAAGGCGGTTTTCACATCCAACTGATAGACGGTGATGTTCATTGACGCAGCATACGCCAAGAAAATCCGGATTGCCTCTAGACGAGCGACTGGAGCATAGACATCGTCATAATCAATGCCATCAATTTGCTTATACCCTTTTACAACTAATCGGGCTTTATTCCTTATAATGATTCCACGGTCATCTCTTTTGTTCTTGAAAATCCATTTGACAGGAATGGGTTCCAAACCTTCTGGCGGGTCCACCAAGTGCCAGACATTGAGCAGTTTGAACTGAAGAAGCTCTGTTTGCATAGCATCAATCCAATTTTCATCAAGAAGGGCAGCAGCAACAGTAGTAGGCTCTTCTTGTGATATGAAACACGAAAACAGACAAGTGTGCAGATCCTTTGTTTTACTCCTAGTGAGACGCACATCAACAGGACCGATGATCTGACTAGTGGGATGATTCTTATGAATTCGAGTCTCTTCAACAGCAGGTGCTGGAATAGACGAGTCAAGATTCCCAATTTGAAGATCGTCGCCTGGGGTCTCTCCAGTTTCAATTTCAGATATGTCATCTGAATCTGACTCATGAGTTTCAGCTTCATTTCCAACTAAAGTTTTCTGCCTCAGTTGTTGCTTGTGCTGGTTCTGTCTCCACAATTACAGGCTCGAAAATCTGAACTGAAGGCTGATCAGGTAAAGAAGTTGTTGTTGTCGCTTCAGTGACATCAGTTGATGGTGTTGACTGTTCTCCCCTTGATATCGTCGAAGTATCAACCGAATAGATGGAATCCAGGATAGACGAAGTAATTGGAGCAAACATATCAACAGAAGGAAGAACTTCTTCATTTACTTGTTCAGCTTGATTTAACAAATTACCTGCAACATCAGACTCAAGCATGTTAAAAGTAGAAGAAAAAGTCTCAAGGTCATACATGCTATCAGGAGCAGGATCTCTAGTATTCTGAGCATGCTCGTTAAAAGTAACGTTGCACGATTCAAGAATAACTTGAGTTCTTCTGTTAAACACTCGAAATGCTGGAGAGCTCATCGAGTATCCAACAAAATAGCCTTCATCCGCCCGAGGGGCAAATTTAGCTAACTGTTCCGACTGGATTAAAACAGTACAAGCGCATCCAAACGGTTTTAATCGTTTTAAGTTTGGTTTTTCTTTTGAAAACAGCTCGAAAGGCGTCTTGTTAGCATGTTTAACCAAGAGAGTTCTATTTAGAACATAGCAGGCTGTATTCACAGCTTCTGCCCAAAAAGACAATTTAAGATTGGAATCAGCAAGTAGAGTTCTGGCACACTCAATGATTGTTCTATTCTTCCGTTCTGCAACGCCATTTTGTTGAGGCGTGTACGGTGAACTGAACTGTCGAAATATGCCCTTTTCATTGCAGAAAGCTTCAAATGTCTGATTCTTGAATTCTGACCCATTGTCTGATCTGATGACTTTAACTCGCTCTTTGCACCGATTCTCAATCCGCGTTACAAAATCCTTCAGGATCTCAGCTGTCTCAGACTTCTCTCTCAGGAAGAACACCCACGAGTATCTGGAGTAATCGTCGGTAATAACCAAGCAGTACGACTTTCCCCCTAAACTGTAGACGTTCACTGGCCCGAAAAGGTCGAGATGGAGTTGTTGAAGAATTGCCGTCGTTCTTCCAGGTGGCTTTGGCTTGTGAGATGTCTTGCGCTGCTTTCCTTTCAAACACGCCACACAGTTATCGGTATGGATGAATTCCTTCTCCGGCACACCGACCACGTGTTTTCCTCTTACAAGGCGGTTCATGTTTCGAAAGTTCACATGTCCCATTCGCCTATGCCATAAAGTTGAGTCATCTTCCGAAGCCTTCGCCAAGAAACACGCCACTGAACCAGTCGGCCTTGCAGCAGACATATCTAAGGCGTACATATTCCCGTTTCGTTTTGCACGAAATAGAATTTGATCTTCGGGAACCTTGAATCCCGGCTTCAGGATATAACACTCCTTATCATCGAATAACATCGGCATTTTGTTGTCGCAGATCTGTGATACACTGAGCAAGTTGAACTTCAGATTAGAGACCAGATTCACTTTGTCAAACGAGATTTCTCCATTAGACAAGAGACCGTTTCCAATTATTCTACCACCACAAACATCACCCCCAAAGGCAACAGAACCGCCATGAGTTATCGTTTTGACATCAGATAGCAGGTCCTTGTTCCCTGTCATGTGCCTAGAGCAGCCACTGTCCAAGTACCATGTGTTCATAGCACTCCGGGCCATTCCTTGCACATGAAAAAGAAAGTGATTAGTTCAAGGAAGGACCCTGGCCAAATTGACCAGGAGCCTTCTTCTTAGGTACTTTCGAGGTGGAGGGAGCAGTTGGTGCGTTCACAACAGCAGGAGAGGCAGATGGAGCAACCTTGAATGTAGCAGATGGTCGAGGAGCCGTGACAGGTTGTTGAACCATGAGAGGCCTTGGAATGAATCCCGGCCTAGGTCGAGGCGTCCAAGACCTAACAGGAAGAGTGTTTGGTGCAGCCATTCTCATTTGATGTTGAACGTTTGGCCTGAACGTATTCACACTCCTACCGAGACCACGTGGCACATACGGGGCCTGATTTGGAATGTAGGGCTGATTTGGGTAGGACTGTTGAAACATGGTGTCAAGACGCTGATCCACGTAATCTTCCCCATAATTCCCATAATACATTGGAGCCAATTGGTTTCCTTGCGAACCTACTTGCTGTTGTTGGTAGTAATGAGCAGGAGGCACTGGAGCATTGTTGAAGTGAGAGTATCCCGTATTGTAGACACAAACCCTGGCATCATGATGCGAGTTTCCACAGACAGAACACCCTCCATTCTCGACAGTACCCTTAGCAGGAATTGCAGCAGATTGTTCAACAGACTGAGGAGCCATTTGTTGAGGCTCATTTGAGGTAACACCTTCACCCTTTTCATTTTCAGCTACTGGCTTCTTCTTCCGTCTCCTAGTCTGTTTCTTCTTCTTTGGTGTAGTTTCATTTTCAGAAATGTTCAAAACAAACTCACTTTGCTCAACCGACTGATACTGATCTTCATTATCATGTGGAACAGTGATAACTGGATCACTTTGATGTCTTTTGTTCTTTGGATTCCCAGTCTTCACAAAAATCACAGATGAAGTACCAGCTTCATCGGGAGCAGCATGAACAGATGATTCCTTTTGCTTAAGAAATAATGGCTGAGGTACAGCTTGTGCAGCTGGAGATGTTGCGATCGGAACAGAAGCAGGAGGCCTTTTCTGAATAGATGTCACCTTACCATCGGTGATTGTAAGACCGGCTTGTGTGTGCATGACAGTCTTACCATGTTTCAAAGCCATTTCTGCGAATGCCTTCGCAAACGCATCATCATCTACAACTTGCTGCGAATCGAGTTTGTCATTTTCAACACTCATTTTGGGCTTACGCCTCCGAACAGTTTTTGTCCTTTTAGGGGCTTCATTAGTTTTGAAAACATCAAAATTTTCATTAAACAGAAATGATTGACCATTTGAGTCATATTGAGTACAAACTTTTAGAAACTCAGATTCAGCAGCCTTTTGCACACACGCTTCAGAAACAAGCGAGTCAACAGAACTAACAGAGAAAGACTCAAAGTCACCAAACTTCAAAGTTTCATCAATCGGCGGGAGCCCAGAGCCAGTTTCAGTGGCAGAGAGTTGGGCTTCCATCGATTGGATATCAGAAGCACTCGGAATCATGCTTGGATCAATGAACTTAATATGACTTTTGGGGTTGATTTTAGTTAACTCAGGGATTGTCAAATAGTTATGATTTAGTGGATGTTCAGCTGCACTATCACAAATTTCCCTTAAGAAACCCAAACTAGTTCTTAGCCGTGCCATGATGTCTTTAGCAACAGCATTACCCAAGTGACCAGGATTAAGTTTCATTAAATCAATAGCTTCACGAGCTTTAGCATATTCATTTCTCAAAGAGGTTTGATTTTTCAAAAGATCCTCAATTTGAATTTTTAAAGTTGATTCTGTGTGCTTCTTGATTTCAATGTCATCTTGAAGTGACTTGATTTTCTCAAGGAATTTTTCCTCATTTGCCTTGAGGATTTCAACCTGACTTTCGCTTTCAGCCGCCTTAGCATGCAATTCTAGATTGTATGTGTGGTATCTAGCGACAGTTTCAAGGCAATTTTCAGAACATAAACTTTCTTTTACCTCATCGGGAATGGATCCACGTTGGAGCTCAAGAAGTCTTTTGCTAGCTTCAGATTCGACCTCAGTGTGACTTACAACAGTGGCTGAATCAACAGAGGGAGAAGTTCCATCAAAATCTTCATCAATACCCGCCATCAGACAGAAGTTGGTGGGGAAAAGAGGGTCAAAAACAACAGACTCAGAGTTCTCTTTTCCGTCAGAATCCACCACAAGAGCGTAATCAGGCTGGTTTGCAGAATGAGATGGTGCTGAAGACGTCCAATTGTAGTTCCCATCCTCGAGAGATACCAAAGCTTTTCCAGTGCTATCAACTCTTTGTGCAGACGATGAGCTTCACGATCCTTGATGAGAGACATTTGAAGTGGTATGCTGTGGCTTCTGGTAGGAAGAGTTGCCAGTTTTCTGGTATGACTGGTTACTATTTCCGCTCTGCTTCTGATAAGTGTGGTTGCTTCCACCCGAGTTAACAGGAACATTCCAAGTTTTGGGCTTAGGACATTCACGGGCGAAGTGACCAAGCTCCTGACAGTTGAAACACTGAGCTTTAGACTTATCAAAGCCGATGTTAGCATTGGAAGCAGGTTGAAACAGCTTCCTTCCAGTCTTTCTGAAGAACTTTCTTGTCCTGGCAGCAATCATTCCCATCTGCCACTTGATATCGATCTCTTCAAGATCATCAGCAGAAATCTGGTCAAGATCTTCTTGACACACAGTCATAGTCTCAATGTTGCCTGACATCTGAGAGTTCATGCAAGCAAGGAAAGCATTACACAGATCTTGATCCATGTTAGTGGAGTTTGAAGAAACAGGAGCTGACGATTGACCATAGTACCCAGAAGGTGGAGCTTGAACAAATGACACACTTGATGGTTGATGAGTTGCATGAGATACTTGAACTTCAGGTTGATTTGGAGTCGGAGTTGGAGTAGAGGCAGGAACAGGTACACTGGGACCAGAAGATTGAGAAAACTGATGACTATCCTCATACATGGCAGCAGCAAACGCAACATTGGGAGCATTGGATGATGAACCCTTAGAGGTCACATTACCCATGAGTGACTTTCCTGTGCGTTCAACTGCTCTAACCTCATAATCACGAACTTTATCAATCATGTCCATGTAATCAGCGTTGAGGAGATCAGTGCTGTCAATCAGATAGATGACATAGGAGGCAAACTCTTGAGGAAAAGAGTGCAGAATCTTCCTTATGATGTCACCAGTATCTGGACGAATCTTCTTAGTGGTCATCTCAGTGATGATCCTGCAGAATCGTGTGACATGTGTCTCAAACGACTCTCCAGGCCTGTGAGCAAAAGTATTGAAGGCAAGTTTGAGTTTCTCTAGCCTTCTCTCCTTGGTTGCTGGATTGCCCTCATACTTCTTCTCTAGACCTTCCCAAATCTCATGTGCAGAAGTAGCATCCCGAAACTGATGCAACAGATCATCATTAATGGCCATCTTGATACAACCCAATGCACGCCTATCAATTTTCAGCTGAGCATGTTCAGCTGGAGTCAGCTTGTCCAAGGGCTTTGGGAGCATCCTCTTCTTAGTGTTAGGATGATCAGCAACAGTAGCAACTGCAACACCGGCAGCAGGTGTTGTAGCTTCTTCAACTTCAAACACAGCTGGACCAGTGAGAACAAAAGTGAGTAGGTCAAAATCCAAATATTCCAGAAACAGTATGAACTTCCCCTTCCAGTCATCAAAGTCACTAGCACCCATGAGTCTTGGAGGGCGGTTGTTTCCTTGCATGACCGGAGTGAAATGATTCCCTTCAGACATCTCAGATGAGACAAGTGCAGAATTTCAGCAAAAGTTGCTAAAACGGGCCGAACGAAGAACAAAAGCTCCAAAATTGCTTGTAAACACGAAGATTGCTTGAATTCACACAAATCCTGCAATCATAAACATTAATGGAGTAATTAAACACTAATATTTAGGTGTAAACAGCAAAAATTGAAAAATTCAAATTTTGGACTTAGTCAAAATTTTGAACAGCTTGTTCTTGAGCAAGTTCAAATCACTAAAAATCAAAGTTCATAAAAATGATGTTTGAAGGCATAAATAGATGCGAAATGATGTTAGGAACAAATGTTTCAACTAACACAAACCTCAAAAATCACTCTATGTGACTGAAAATGGATCAAACAGTAGATTATGTGAAAAAGTTAAAGAATCTCGAAAAATGCTTAACAAATCTTCAATACTTGATGTTAAAGAGTGAAATCAGTGCCAATGATTTCGGTTTTAGTAGTCTAATACTCGATAATAATCAATTTCAGCAAAGAATCATCATAAAAACAAATTTGAAATTTTTTTCTCAAGAACAGTGAATAAAACGGCCGAACCTTAAATTCACCAAATTCAAAAATTGACTAATCAAACATGAAATAAACATAAATCTAAGCATGTTTTTAAGTTCCTAGAGTGATTTCTACCAAGAATCAACTCATAGATCTAGCAAAAACAACCAAAATTGATAACTCAAATGAGATTTCTTCATTTTTGAGAAAAACTTCAAAGATTAAGAACATGGCTCTGATACCATTTGTTAGGACCGATTTTCACTACGAGAATCTCGATCTTGAGCAAGAACAATGTTCGGATTCGAAAACTCAAAACAAATGAAGAAGATCATGATGATGAATAATGAATAATCATAAACAAGAAAGATGAAGAACATATCGAATGATTTCATATAACCGAATGATTAGTTACAAGAAATCATGAAGAACACTTTCTCTCTCTAGAATCCATGACTCACTCTCTCTCTAGAATGGAAATTTCACACTCTACAAGAAATTCATCATCTCCCCATTCGGAGACTCCTTTTCTTGTAATGGGCACCCTCACTATATATAGTGAGGGTGACTAACGACAGAAAAACATAACGAATTAACAGAAATTACAAGTAAAGATAAATAACATAAACTGTTAATTAAATTAAAGCTGATTAAATTAATCCGAAGCTTGACTCGCTCGAACCGATCTTCCGTTGACTTTTACGTTGACCGTTGACCCGAACGGTTGACTTTTCCAGAAAACGGTCTTCGGTCCAATCTCGCAAGCCTCGAGCATCACAACTCAGTCTCTAAATCGATTCACATGGATTCTTCAGTCGAATGCTTCGGTAAACAGATTTGATGGCGTCAGTCACATAAATTTTTGTTCTAACAATTTCCCCCTTGACTGACGCTTTCAAATATGTTCAACTGCTGAAGAATCGCTCTGCCATACATCTTCAATGAGAAACTGATAAACCGGAGACAATCTGTCGAAGAGATTCCCCCTCTGAATAAACTTCTTCTGTTCTCGTTGCTCCAGTTCGAGATCCAAGTGCTCTACTCACTCGGTTCACACGGTCGGGTACAATACTAAGAATATGCTACATCTCGGAGTCTAAACTGCAACAAACTGAATCAGATAAACTAATCAAACACTGAACATGCTCTAACTCCGAATAATCGACCCGATATCCAAATCCATAATAATTCCTCCTATTTCTCTAAATCTATCCAAAAACATCAAGTCGGAAGCGTAAAAATGAGATGCGGAGAGTCGAACCGTCGCGATCGGTTGCCTAGAGAAACCGGATAAACAATCTTGAAATCGGACAATCTTGCGAAAAACCGGAAGCCGGATGCTGACAGTTGTGAATAATCCGCGTGACTGAGGTTGGATGCGAAAATTAAAGTAAATGTCAAATTTCTTCAAGAAACGGTCATCCGAGAGATTTAACCGGATAAATTCCAATATTTAACTGAGATTCCAGTTAATCCGGTTAGTTGACATCGGCACTTCGTCAGCTAAACAACTTAGAGTGAGATATAACGAAAAAGTTTGCATGCTTAACCGAAAAACGAAACTACCCCGTCAGTGATCGTTAGCTAACGTGGTCTGAAGTCACCAAAAACTTGAACCCAATTAAAATAGAATAAATCCGCGACCAATAAAATATTTTCTGAAATTTCGTCGCTGCGTCATCTCGTAAGTCTCGTTGAGAAACTAATAAGAAAATACCCGTATTTGACGAAATAATGCTTAAAAATTAATTAGCCAATAAAAAAATCTCTATAGAAAATACCCGTATTTTAATAAGTACGCTAAAGAGAAAGTTAAACAAGTTCGCTAAGGCATCAATAGATGCAAAATGATGTTTGAAGGCATCAATAGATGCGAAATGATGTTAGGAACAAATGTTTCAACTAACACAAACCTCAAAAATCACTCTATGTGACCGAAAATGGATCAAACAGTAGATTATGTGAAAAAGTTAAAGAATCTCGAAAAATGCTTAACAAATCTTCAATACTTGATGTTAAAGAGTGAAATCAGTGCCAATGATTTCGGTTTTAGTAGTCTAATACTCGATAATAATCAATTTCAGCAAAGAATCATCATAAAAACAAATTTGAAATTTTTTTCTCAAGAACAGTGAATAAAACGGCCGAACCTTAAATTCACCAAATTCAAAAATTGACTAATCAAACATGAAATAAACACAAATCTAAGCATGTTTTTGAGTTCCTAGAGTGATTTCTACCAAGAATCAACTCATAGATCTTGCAAAAACAACCAAAATTGATAACTCAAATGAGATTTCTTCATTTTTGAGAAAAACTTCAAAAATGAAGAACATGGCTCTGATACCAATTTGTTAGGACCGATTTTCACTACGAGAATCTCGATCTTGAGCAAGAACAATGTTCGGATTCGAAAACTCAAAACAAATGAAGAAGAAGATGATGATGAATCATGAATAATCATAAACAAGAAAGATGAAGAACATATCGAATGATTTCATATAACCGAATGATTAGTTACAAGAAATCATGAAGAACACTTTCTCTCTCTAGAATCCATGACTCACTCTCTCTCTACAATGGAAATCTCACACTCTACAAGAAAAATCATCATCTCCCCATTCAGAGACTCCTTTACTTGTAATGGGCACCCTCACTATATATAGTGAGGGTGACTGACAACAGAAAAACACGACAAATGAACAAAATTACAAGTAAAGCAAATAACGTAAATTGATAATTAAATCAAAGTTATCCGAAGCTTGACTCGTTCGAACCGATCTTCCGTTGACTTTTACGTTGACCGTTGACCCGAACGGTTGACTTTTCTGGAAAACGGTCTTCGGTCCAATCTCGCAAGCCTCGAGCATCACAACTCAGTCTCTAAATCGATTCACATGGATTCTTCAGTCAAATGCTTCGGTAAACAGATTTGATGGCGTCAGTCACTTAAATTTTTGTTCCAACATCAAATAAGCAAAAATTCTATCTACTGCCATCATGTGAGAAGCCTTCGGAGCAGCTTGATATCTAGCACATAAACACACAGCAAACATGATGTCAGGACGAGAAGCAGTTAAATACATTAAAGAACCGATCTTAGCCCTAAACAATGTTGGATCCACTTTGGCACCAGTCTCATCAGGTCCAAGACCATGAGAAACCTGTATTGGAGTGCTTGGAATCCTAACATCACCAATCTTGAATCGAGCCAAAATGTCAGTAACATATTTCGATTGATATAGAAAAATGCCTTTGGCCGATTGGCGGACTTGAAGACCTAAAAAGAATCCCATCTCGCCCATTGAACTCATTTCAAATTTCGTTTGCATGACACGCTCAAATTCTTTGCACAATGTGTCATTCGTGCTCCCAAAAATGATATCATCCACATACACCTGAACAAGCAGTAAATCTTTCCCAAACCGCTTCGAAAAGAGTGTGCAATCTACAGTGCCACGACGAAAACCGTTGTCGAGCAAATGTGTAGAAAGCGTCTCATACCAGGCTCTCGGGGCCTGATGGAGACCATATAACGCTTTGTCGAGTTTGTACACACGGTCAGGAAAGTTAGGATCATAGAATCCAGGTGGCTGCATCACGTAAACCTCTTCACGAATCTTCCCGTTGAGAAATGCACTTTTAACATCCATTTGATACACTTTAAAACCATGAAATGCTGCGAAAGCCAAAAATATCCGAATAGCTTCAATCCGCGCGACTGGAGCATATACCTCATTGAAATCAATGCCCTCGATTTGCGAAAATCCTTGAACCACTAATCGAGCTTTATTCCGAACAATGATGCCACGATCATCCTTCTTGCACTTAAAAACCCATCTAGTACCACATGCTTTCTTAGCATTTTTGGGAAGATCAACAAGATGCCAAACACCCAATTTCTGGAATTGTTGCAACTCCTCCTGCATAGCCTCAACCCAAGAAGAATCTTCCAACGCTTGTTTAACATTGGTCGGCTCAACTTGAGATAGAAAACATGAATGAAACATATCATTCTGAACACCCGAATTTCGAATTTCAGCAATCAAAGCATCCACATTATTAGATAATTGATGACGTGTGCGCACTCCAGAAGTCAAATCTCCAATAATATTCTCCCGAGGATGAATAGAATGACTCCGGAGATTAGTCGAATCAGGAACCTCAACAGTATCAGCAAGAGTATTGAGAGTAGCATCTGCATCCTCTGAGCTTGACAATTCACCAGGCGATAAAGTATTTGGAACGGACGAACTTGTGCTTGGTAAAGTAATTGGATCAACCAAAGGTATGGATTCAGCTTCATGAAATGTATTGTCATCATCATCAGATGAACTCATGGTTTCTAGATCAGAAATATTCTGACTAGATGAAGCAGAACCAGAAGCAGGGGAAAACTTTGGTATGCATGATCCAGAATTAAGCATGGTATGTATAATAACACCAGTCATTTCTTTAGTAAGCTCCTCAGCAGATTCAGTGTGTGCATCCAAGAAAGAATCAAAGAACGTCTTATAATCAAAAGAAGAACCATCAACCGATTTGGGCTTCAGAAAACTATATCTTCGACAATCCACATGCAAATGACTCTCAATGGTCTTTGAAGACGGAAAATAGACACGTTTCATAGGATAGTGATAACCAACAAAAATGCCTTCCATAGCCTTAGCTTCAAATTTACCACCACCTTTGAGAACAGTGTATAGACACCCAAATGGTTCGAGAAAATCTACATTCGGCTTTCTACCTTTGAGTAATTGATAAGAAGTTTTGTTGAACCGCTTAACAATAAGAACTCTATTAAGCACATGAAAAGCAGTATGAACTGCCTCAGACCAGAACCTGATTGGTAAATTTGCATCAGCTAACATAGTTCGTGCGGTCTCTATTAAAGTTCTATTCTTTCTTTCAGCCACTTCGTTTTGTTGTGGAGTGTATGGTGCACTGAATTCATGTGAAATTCCGAAAGAATCACAAAATGCTTTCATCGTTGCGTTCTTAAATTCAGTACCATTGTCGATACGAATGCGACAAATCTTGTGCTTGTAGAAATTCTCAAACTTGGACAATAATCGTTGAATAGTTGCTGGAGTTTCATCTTTTGAATGCAATAACGCTACCCAAGAGAAACGTGTTGATACATGGTCCTTGATCGTTATGTGAAGTATCGAATACAAGACGAATCACACAAGATTGCTGAGGTCCGAACTCCCAGCGAACCTGGAGTTCGGACAGCTCCGAGCTTGTGGCCGAACCTGAGGTTCGGCCACTCGTATTTCAGCATGTATAAATAGTTCATCTTGTATAGAATAGACAAGCTTCCGTGTCATATTTTCTAAGTGTACTCTGTGGTTTTCTCAGTGGTTAATACAAGTCTTTTGTATTTACTCTCTGTGTTTTACTTGTTTACATTGATCTCATATCGACTAAGTAGAAGATCCATACGCTCACGCACTTTCAAGTGGTATCAGAGCATTAGGTTTGCTCTACTAGTCGGAAATCAGTGTTTTCCAGAGTTGTTGAGTTCGAATTCACGTATTTTGACTTTCAAAGCTCATTTTTCATCTTCATTTCTCAAATTCTTCATTCAAAACTTCATGATTTACGTCAAATATGTCTGTGTTTGTTCGTTCTCAGTTGATTGAGTGTTCACAGCTCGAGAGGTGTCGATTTCAGTGAGTTTTTCCGAAATTGTTGAGTTTTTCGCGTTTGGCCGAACCTCAGATTCGGCATAACCGCTCCGAACATCAGGTTCGGAGTAAGCTCGGTCATTGTTCTGCATTCGGTGAGGTTTCGGAGCTTGTTCGGAGAAGGTTCAGACTATTTTCTCATTCGGTGAGAGTTCGGACTAGGTTCGGAGGTACTTCGGCGTTCACTAGTTTTGTTGAGTGTTCGGAGCAGCCTCGGAGGATATAGTAGGTTCGGACGAAGTTCGGAGTGAACAGTGTTCAATTTTTTGAAAATGTCCGATTTTCAAGCATTCGCAGCTATTCAAAATTCAGTTCAAGCTACGATGCAAACAATGATGAATTATGATAATGAAATCGGAACAAGTCAGAAAGTTCCCAAATTGCTAAAATTGGAAGATTATCATAGTTGGGTTAAACGGTTTGAAGCATTTGTCGATACAAATGACATTGATATGTGGTTAGCGTTCACTGAGCAATATGTTTATCCTAAAGATGAAACTGGTGAACCTATTCTTCAAAGGAAAATGTCGTCTGAACAAAAGAAAGCTTATCAAGCTGAAAAAAAGGCATATGGTACGTTAACGATGGCATTGCCTAAAGAGTTACTTCATCAATTTGCTGGTAACTACACATAAAAAAGTCTATGGGATGCATTGGAAAAACGATGTGAAGGAAATAATTAGTACAAGAAAAGTCGCCAAAAGGTTTTGAAGAAAGAGTTTGATAGTTTTAAGCATTATCAGAATGAAACGATTCCCAATCTAATTGCAAGATTCGCTCATCTGATAAGTGAAATGCGTTTGGTGAATCTTACTAAAGAAGAGGTTGATATGAAAGAAAAGATTTTGGAAGCATTGCCTTAAAAATGGGAAAATTATGTGATGATGATTACTCATGATAAAGATTTTTCTGGATTGTCTTTCAATGATTTGGTTCAAAGACTTCAGGCTCGGGATATGGAATTAATGGTGAATAAATCACTTCCTACACAAATTCAGAATCCTGCAGTGTATCATGGTGAAAATGACTCTACAATGAATGCTGGGAAGTCTAATATTCTTAGTTCTGCTCCTCCTACAGCATTTCTAGCAGGTAAATATGAAATTCCAAGTTATTCTTCTGCTGGTTGTACTGTGTCATTTCCAAGCTCTTCGACTCAAAGTGCATTGTCTATTCAAACTGTCGATGATTATAATGCATTGATGTCTGCATTAGTATCTTCATACTTTGGTGTTATCACTGGTTCTGTGAGTAATGCTGAGTTAGCAAATGAAGATTATGATCAGATTGATTATGATCATTTGGAGGAAATGGATCTCAATTGGCAATATGCTATGTTGGTTCGTCGAACAAAGAATTTTTTTAATAGAACTGGTAAGAAGAGACTTAATCAGGAAGGAAAGATTGGATTGGACAAATATAAGGTAAAATGTTATAAGTGTTCAGTTTATGGTCACTTTGCTCGAGAATGTCCAAGTTCTACAGAAAGTAAATTGAAGACTGGTCAACATGCACATTAATTTTTCATCCATCAAATGAAGCTTAGAAGGTTGAGAAGAAATCTGCTACTCTTGTTCATGATTGGACCAATACTTTTCCACATTCAAGTGAATTTGCATGGAATGCAGATACTGAAGCTAAGAAGAATCATACTCCAATTTCCATTGCTTTAACTGTTCGTCATGATGATGATGATAGTCTTCTGACTGATTCTGATTCTTATTCAAGTGCATCTTTGGTACAAGAAGAATTATCTAAAGTTTCTACAAGTTCAAAGGTTGAAGAGTTTGAATGTTTCAAATGTAAGAAATTGCTCCAGGAGATTGCAAGTTTTAAACAACGTTGCCAAAATTCAACTGAAGAGATTGTGGTGTTAAAGAAAGAGTTAGAGGATTTTCAAAAGAAATATTATGAGTTGGTTCATGTTCATGAAGATGTTTTGAAAGAGAAAGCAAAATTGGCTGAAGAGTGTGAGAAAGCAAAAGCTGAGGCTTTAGACGCAACTCAAGATTTTGAAAATCTGTTTGAGAAGAGTTATCCGGTTCAACAAAAATATGAAGAAGCTACGGCTCTTATTGCTAAAACTGCTGTTACCGTTGAGAAGCTTCAAAATAAGATCTCTATGCTTCAAGATGAGAATACTATCTATCGTGACAAGAATGAGGTATTGACTAAAGATGTTGAGATTTACAAGAAAAAGAGAGAAAGTGTTCTTGAAGAGTTATTTGCTGAATGTGAGATCAGAAATTTACAAACTTATGAACTTATGAGTATGATGATCTCAATGCAAAGTTTATCAAGTCATAGACAGAAGTTTTTAAAGCTCATCAAAAGATCAATGACTTGATATTGGAAATTTTGGAATTGAAAAGACAAGTGAAAAACTGCAATTTGTCACCGAGAATGCTCAACTTCCTATACAAGCAGGATCAGAGTTCAGAAAGTTCTAAGAAGGATGATGTTCATTTGTTTCCTCAACCAGTGGATTTGGTTGAAGTTACTTCTGCTCCGATTGATCAAAAAGATGAATTGCATGATTATTCCAAGTTTGCTACTCCATCCAAGAAGAACAAGTCCAAGTCTAAGAAGAAGGAGAAGCCTTTGGGTGATGCTCCTAAATTTGTTACTAAGTCTGTTCTGTTGGAGAATGAAAAAGTTTTTGATAAGGTTGCTTCAAGTTCTTCCTCCGCATCTGAAGAAGAAAAAGTTTTGATTGAAAAGAACAAGCTAAAGGATATTAAAGCCAAATTCACTAGTGCAGCTAAGGCAAGAGAAGCTTCAGGTTCTTCTTCCAATTCTTCAAAGGTCTCAGGTTCCAAACACAAAGGTTTGGGTTATGAAGTTAAAGAAGATCCAGTTCAAGTAAAGAAACCGGTGAAAGCTGACAAGGTTGTTAAAGCTAAAGTTGCTAAGAAATCACCATCTCAGAAAGATTTTTTTTATGATTCTGGAAGATCATCATCGTCAAGGAGTCCGTCTCCTAGGTATGATTCTTCTGATGGTTTCTTTGATAACTTTGATTATGAACATTCATCTGGTTTTTCAAAATCAAAACAATTTTCAAATGTGTTTAGAGAAAGACTTTGTTATGTATGTCGTCAACCAGGAGATCTAGCTGCTGATTGTCCGACGACTGTATATATCCACAAAACTGCCAAATATGTGGATAACAAAGGTCAAATTTTTGATGAACCATGGTCTCCAAAGATTAAATCAACTTGTAAATCGTCTTGGTCTAATCCAAGTACGTCGGTTGAATCTGATTCTGGTTCTGATAAAAAATTACAAATTTTACAAATCTGGAAACCAAAAGTTGTTTCCAAGGCCAAAAAGGACTTTGTGGAAGACACCGGGCGACCCGATGATATTGAATCGGGTCGATCCCAGCACAACTAATGTTTTATTTGGTGTCAAGCAGGTGTTTCAGGAAGACCTTTGGTGATTGAAAAATTGCTGATTGTGAAATATCTGTTATAATTATATTGATTTTCAAAATCACTTTTGTTTTCAAAAAGGCTATACTGCTAGTATTCGTGTTGGTTGGTCAATTTTTCTTGTTTTTACTCCGTCTCATTCTGAGGGGGAGTTTGCTTTTGCAAAAATTCAAAAAAAAGTGTGTTGTTTTTCAAATCGTAAAGATGAAAATCTATAAATAGAGTTGTCATTTTTAGGGGGAGAAATTTGGAAAAGACAAAAACAATGAAAAATGCAAAAATCCAAAAACATTGAAAAATGAGAAATTGTATCCGACATGTTTGGGAAATGATGGTACATTGGCTGACATTGTCTGACTCATGGATAAAGTAGATGAACAAGCCATAAGACCATTTGATCGATGTGTAAGGTAGGCTCGGCAAATCAGAAAGTATACAAATGTGATATTCACTAAATCTGATGCTTGACCTAGTGGACAACATCTTGATGCATATCTCATGATATATCAAGAAAAAGATATGTGAAAAATAAAATGAGAAGTCACTGTGTATACATGTGTTCATTTTGCAAAGATTTAAACTTGTTTGATTTTCTTTATTTTGTCAAACGATCGGACTTTCTCTGCGTATCGAAAGATCGACCTAATCGTTGTTCGTTTGACGTTCTGCTTTATTTTCTTTAGTGTTTCGTATAACTCATCGGACTTTCTCTAGTGTACGGGAGTACCGACCTGATTGTTGTTGAGTTATACAACTTCAATTTGTTTTATTTTTTTATTTTGTTAAATCCGAGGCCTTATCTGCGTATCGAAAGATCTACCTTAAGGTAGACGATTTAACGTTCTTATTTCTTTTTGCATGGAACACAGTTGACTATATCATGGTTACAATCATTGTGTGATTAAAATCACAAATGAGATCACAAAATGTGATAAGAAAAGCATATCTGAGTATGTCTGATAGTGTGGGGTACACTGGTCAATGCAAATTTAATCAATACCTTAACATATCCAGATGTTATGAGTATGATTGTGCCAGAGTTTAAAGTTGGACAAATTATATCTGCAATCGACATGGCTTATGTGCTGCAATAATCGAAATTGAAATGTAGTTCAGCATGTTATGATCAATATGATCCCAGGTTGTGATCTTTCTAACAAAAGACAAAAATAGTGTCTAATTCTTATCAGAAAATACCAAAAAGATTTTAGGTGTGTTTTGATATAAAGTTTCTAAAAGCCAAAAAGATTTTGTTTCTGATTTGTTTTCGATTGATCAACACGAAATACAAAATAAATTTTCAAAATCAATCTATCTTGGAGTCTCGAAGAGACATTTTGCACCAAGAATATTTATGTTGGCAGGTTTCTAAGTGGAAGAGAACATCACAACTTCAAGTCTTCTGAAGTTTGTTGATAAAGAGATTACACACGATGCAATATCAAGTATTCAAGATTGATCTCATCATCAGGATCGAGGAAGAGTTTGATTGAAGATACAAGATACAAGTTTGAATAGAGAAGATGATACTGCACATGCCGAGGGGGAGTTTGTTGATACATGGTCCTTGATCGTCATGTGAAGTATCGAATACAAGACGAATCACACAAGATTGCTGAGGTCCGAACTCCCAGCGAACCTGGAGTTCGGACAGCTCCGAGCTTGTGGCCGAACCTGAGGTTCGGCCAGTCGTATTTCAGCATGTATAAATAGTTCATCTTGTATAGAATAGACAAGCTTCCATGTCATATTTTCTAAGTGTACTCTGTGGTTTTCTCAGTGGTTAATACAAGTCTTTTGTATTTACTCTCTGCGTTTTACTTGTTTACATTGATCTCATATCGACTAAGTAGAAGATCCATACGCTCACGCACTTTCAAAACGCGAGAAATCATCTGTAATCACCAAACAGTAAAAACTTCCATCCACACTGCTTACATTCATAGGACCAAAAAGATCCATATGAAGTAGCTCCAGTGGAGTAACAATTGAATTAACACGTTTGTACGGATGAGACTTTTTCTGTTGCTTCCCCTTTTTGCATGAAACACACACATCATTAAATGAAAAACGATTCTTAGAGACTCCCTCAACCAAATTGTGATTAACCAGATAATTCATCTTGCGATGGTTAATATGACCCATACGGCGATGCCACAAAATCGATTCTTTTTCAGTGGCTTTAGATAAGAAACATGTAGCCGACACTGCAGACGAGGACTGATTCATATTCAGAACATACAGATCTCGAAATCTTGGTGCACGTATCACTATCCAATCATCAGGAATTTGAATTCCGGGCTTCAAAATGATACATTCAGAGCTTGTGAATGCAGTGGTGTACTGCTTATCACATATTTGTGAGACACTCAAGAGATTGTGCTGCAACTCTTCCACAAATTGAACTTTGTCAAATGTAATTTTGTCGTTGCCCAGTTTTCCTTCTCCAGTGATTCTACCTCCTTTATTGCCAGCAAAGGTAACTCCCCCACCATCGATTGGTTTGACATCGGTAAGCAAGGAGAGATTACCAGTCATGTGCCTGGATGCTACACTATCAATAACCCAAAAGTTGTTGACAACTGGCTTTCGAGCACCCTGCACATAGTAGCAATTTATCAGTGAGAATCTGGACCCAAGCATTTAGCTTTGGGTCGACTTGTGTCTTCTGAAAAATCTTCAGTGGCTTTGGAAGTCATTTTAGGCAGCCACTTTTGCCTGGTTACCGGAAACAGAGGAATCTGTGGTGACATTATCTGAAGATGAACTATCAACAGATTTTTTAGTTTTGTAAAATTTTTCTCTTTTGAAAAAATGTTTTGTAACCACATTTCCATCTGTGTGTTTTGGCTCAGAAACATTTTCAGATTTCTTTGACTCAACAGCAGAAGCTCGTTTCTCAGCCAAAACAGGACAACGGTTATGTATGTGACCTTTCTGATAACAGTGATAACATCTCCTACGATCAACAAACACAACAGGAAAATGAGATCCTGAGTCAAGTGAAATATCATTATCAGACATGTGACGTGCCTCTCTCCTTGGGGCTTTAGCATTAAATCCGTGCGATTTGTGCTTAGGGAGAGGTTTAAACAATGGTTTAATATAGCCAGATTGGTTATAAAAACCAAACTCATCAACGCCACACTGATCAGCATACCCTTTGGGTTTGACACGAACATTCTTAATTTTCTCAAACTGTCCAAACTGTTTTTCATACAATCCAAAATCATCGTAAAAATCATAATCTTCACAAAAACCATATGCTTCAAAGTCAAAACGATTTGTTTTCGTTGAAAATTTACCATCAGAATTATAAAAATTCTTAGGCAAGTACTTTGACGGTTTTGACTTTGTGAAAAATGTCTGATCATCAGGACTAGTCTTAAATTTCAGCAAAGAACCAGTTTTCTCAGGTTTATGATCAGACACAGAGTTTTCTTTTTCATCAACATAAAACACTTTGGACACTTTGGTTGGGTCAACACAACATAGTGGAAATTCTTCATCCGAAAAAATGGTATCACTACCTTTCAGAGAATACTTTTTCACTTTCTTAGAACACTCACCCATCTCAACTTTACCTTTCTGTTTTACATCCACATTCCCAGACTTACCATTCTTCTTTTCAGGCTGTTGAACTTTCTCAGATTTCTTTTGATTGACCTTAGAAAGTTCATCAGGATGTCCAAAACCAATACCATTGAATTTTTCCGACTTTGACAAAGGTACCAGTATTGAATGAACATCTGGTGTGATTGTGTTGCTCTTAGTTACAGATTCTTGTTCATAGAACAAATCACGACCTTTTGCAAATTTTGAATTTTCAAATTCTTTCATTTTCTGTTTAGTTTCTTTGACTTTCTGAGCAACTTCTAAAGGTGTAAGTTTTACACTTTTAGATGATTTTGCCATAGAATCATGGGACTCAGACTGTTTGAGCACCACATTGACAGTTTTGGACACATTCTTCAAAGGCTTCCATTTATGAGTGCCTTTAGATTTGTCAGATGCTCCTTCAGTAAACATGGAATAATCAAACACAACAGCTGGTTTGATATTAGAGTCATTTGGGCCTTTCCCATGCACAATCGGTGGTGGAACTGAAGTACACCCTGATTCTTTAAGCACATCTTTTAAATTTTCATCTTTGCACATAAAACTGGCAAAGGAAGATGAATTTTTGAAATTTTCCAATTGTCTCTGAAGATCCAATATTTCAATGTTTAGTTCAGAAATTTTAGAATTAGCTTCTGCAAGCTTTTTCTCACAAAAGATATAATCCTCAGTTTTGTTATTTAGTTCAATTTTTGTGCTTAGAATCAAGGCATGCTCAGTTTTTAGTTCTGCCTTTACGGCCTCCCACCTTTGTTTATAAATTGTGACATTTTCTTCTGCCAATTTGTATTTATCATGATACATAACTTTCTCATCAGAAAGTTCTTTCATTTGATTGGCAGTGTTTGTGCACAATTCACAGATGTTAGAGTTAACCTGAACATCAGCCATGAATGCCTGATGACCCTCAGCAAAGAAGTCTTCTCCTGGAAGATCAGAATCATCTTCAGTTGTGACAGTCCTCTCCTCAGTGCATAGAAATGTAGACTCGTCAGGAAAATCTGCAGCCCAGTCGTAACCCTCACCGGTTTGTGAGACTAAGGCTTTAGATTCTGTGTTGGATCCACTAGCAGCTGCATTTGAGCTTGATGGATTTGCATTGCTTCCCGACCCTTTGTTACTCTTAGAGGCATATTTCTGAAATAACTTGGAAGTCTCCTGTTTCTTTTCCTTGGTACATTCTTTTGCAAAATGTCCATAATTTTGACAGTTATAACATCGGACCTTAGACTTATCAAATCCCAATTTGCCTTCAGGATTAAGATCTTTACGACCATTTTCTCCATAAACCTCTTACCTCTTCTAACATCATTGCCATTGACCAATTAATATCCATCAACTCTAGATCATCTGGATCAATTTGCTCATAATCTTCTTCAGTCAGTTCAGCACTTGTCAGCTTTCCAGCTATCACTCCATCGTAAGACAAGATCATTGCCGAAAATAACGCCATATAATCATTTGTAGTTTTTGCTGAAAACGTATTCTGACTTGGAGCAGGTGAAGATTGATTAGAATACACTGGATATGTAACAACCGCTTTGGTAGAATATCCCTCACTTGGTGAACCTCTTGACATGCTTGCATGACCACTCGAAACATTTTCCACATAAAATGCCGTTGTTGGTGGATTAGAATTTGCTTTAGCCTTTGCATGCATCGTGGACGCATTATCACCAAAATAGACATCTGGATTTTGAACTTGAGTTGGTAAATTTTTTACACGTCTCATATCCAACTCACGAGCTAGCAAATTTCGAGTAAGATCATCATATGTGATATCATCAAAATCCTTGTTATGAGTTAACAAGAGAATATATCCTTCCCAAGTTGCTGGCAAAGTATCCAAAAGTTTCTCTTTCAGTTCTCCAGCATCCTTTTTCACCCCAACGATATCCAGCTCACTCACCAAATGAGACATTCTTGAAATTAAATCATTAATGCTTTCATTAGATACATGACAGAAGTTATCGTACTCTCGCAACAACACCTTTTTCTTACTCTTTTTATATTGTGCATTGCCTTCACATCTATGGCACAATTCTTCCCATAAAGCCTTTGATGTTGTGTGCATCTTAAATTGATGTAATATATCCTTTGGTAATGCCATCGATAAGTTTGAGTACGCTTTTCTTTCCAGTTTGAAAGCTTCCTTTTCAGCATCATTCATTTTGTTGTATGGTTTTTCTTGACCAACAAATTCTCCCGAGGTAAACTTTGGGACTGTATAGCCATCTAACATCGGAGTCCAAACAGTGACATCCGTGACACTGATGTATGATTCATATCGGGTTTTCCAATTGTGAAAATCTTCAAACTTCATCAATTTAGGAACCTTATTGGTAGTTCCTATTTCATTGTCATAGTTCAATAACGCTTGTACAGTTGACGAAATCGCAGCAAAGGCCTGGAACAGATCCATGATTAATAAAACTTCAATTCTGTTGTCAGCGGACCAAAATATCGAACCCCGGACAAGATAATGACCTCCGGACCAAATTCCAAGTTAACGGACCAGAAATATTCACCCCGGACCAAAATTCAACCCGCGGACCAGAATTCTTCTACCGGACCACAAACTACCCGCGGACCAACTGGTACGCTGCTCACTGGTACGTTGTAACTGCCGCGGACCAAACGACAACCGCCACGGATCAGTGTTTGAAGATTGCTTGGCGGACCAGATTCAGCGGATCACTGAATCTTATGAACTTTCTCTTGGGGACCAAAACCTTCAACCGGCGGACCACTAGCGGACCACCCGCGGACCAGTACCAAAACACATAATTTTCACTATTTTCGACTTTTAATGCTTGAAAACAATGTACAACTCAACGAAAATGAACTAGAAACAATCCGAATGAAGAAAACATACTGAATTGATGAAGAACTGAGAAGAATTGATCGAATTCTTACCACAAATGAAGTTTTTTCTCTCCAAAACCCAAAGCCGATCTGCAAATCACAGCAAACGAGCAAACCTGCTCTGATACCACTTGTAGAACGCGTAAACGATCTTGCTAGTGCATGATTACAATCGGATTTGAACACAACGAGGTAAATAAACTTCTTTGTATTGATCACAACTCGTAACAGAGAGAACATAGAGTATACAGGTTTACACCAGTGAAAACACACAGTTAAGTACGCTCAAACCTCACTCGCTTACTCTCTAAACAAGCTAAGACCTATAAATAGGCAACTAGCCAGCGGACCAACTAACCAGCGTACCAGGTGGTCCGGCGTACCACCTGGTCCGCCACTGGTCCGCTGGAACCAGAAAACCTAAACAAATTACATACTCAAAATAACAAGCCCTAGCACTAGACAACTATATATGCTTCTACAAAGGTAAACTTTTGGTAAAGAGTGCCTCAAAATCTTCAGAGCTTCAGTGGCTTTAGCTTTTGCTTTGTTACACTCTTCAAACAACACATTCTTTTCTTTCAACAAATCTTTAATGATCTTAGAAAGTTCACCACACTTTGTACACATTGAAGAAACATTTTTTTG
Source organism: Deinandra increscens subsp. villosa (assembly GCA_039602395.1). Lineage (NCBI taxonomy): Eukaryota > Viridiplantae > Streptophyta > Magnoliopsida > Asterales > Asteraceae > Deinandra > Deinandra increscens. Next base: position 40,518,109 of record JBCNJP010000010.1, on the reverse strand, counting down.
GAACTTCTACTACAAAAACATCACAACTTTTATCAACGGTCTCACACTTGCTCGATTCAGATACAGTATCAGTTACACATTTGGTAACTTTTCCTGAATTCTGAGAAAGTTTAACTATGTGTTCTTCACATTGTATCTTTATAGTGTGACAACTAGTAAATTTCCAGGTTAGCTCCGTTTATAACTCTGCTTAATTCCGTTAAACAACTTCGTTATCTATTAAATCCAAGTAAACATCATGTGTGTTACTTTACCGAATCCTTTCCCGAACGTTGGTTGATAAATTAAATAAAATATTAAGCTACCAGACATAACTTGAACAAGTCATGTTATATGACTTTATGTGAACTTATGTGTTAACTGAGTAACGTGATCACTTCGTTATATAATCTCTCGAATGATGTTCTGTAACCTCGCGTATTCCTAGAAATGCATGACTTAGTGTATATTGTTAGAAAACCTTGTGAACCATGGCTTAGGTCTTTAGTGTGAAATTGGGCTTTCGCCTTTACATTCAGTTTATTTGGCCTGCTATGGAGGTCTCAGCCCGTTAGTGTGTAACATCCATCTATTTCCCATATTCGAAACCCAACCCTTTCTTCAATTTTCGGCTCAATCCTCAATAACATTAATGTTATATTACACTTCCATATGAAAGTACTCTAAAAATGGTGAACGTAGGCGAAAACCGTCCGTGAAACGGATTTATAACGAAGTGGGAATCGCGGAAACAAGCTTGGAGTTTGGGCTTATTTGTAAAAAAAAAAAAACGAAATCCCTCCTCTAAACCCATCCTACATCGCCTCCAAAACAATACTTTGCTCCCTCTCACACCTATAAATATCCTTGCCATATTTCTTCTAACTTACAACTCCTAGTTTGAGTATAAGCAAGTGAAATAACCAAAATTTTCTGGTTCCACAAGTACAATACCCATTTGGGTGTCGTACTTAGTATTTTTATGCTCTCGGCAAGTAGGTGCTACCATTCGACGTCATCTCGTTTGTAAAACCTCTTCGAGATAAATTCCCCTCTCTTCTTTTCTTTTCCTCCTTTTCATTATTCGTTTATATATCGTTTTCTTCTTATGATTATGTGTTCCTCGATTCGATTAGTTGACATAGCATTGTTTGATGATTTCTTGTTTTGATGATGACTCCATGTATTGTGGTGTTTAGATGATCACATTTATCATATGTAGCATGTTTATGGTTTGATTTGGATGATTATGTGTGTTTAAAATATGTAGAACTTAATCATCACTGATGTTAATTGCTGTAAAAATCGACCTAGGTCGAAGTAGTGGTCAAAACACACGGGAAACATCAATTAACAAAATCCCATTTTCGGACAGAATCTGTCCCACATTTTGCCCGTTTTGTAAGCACCATAAGTCACTCGATTGTTGTCCAAATAGAGTGATTCGTTTTGCTAAAGATAGTTTTATATCTTAGATTTAATTTGGATATTCGCATACCCTCTGAACCTCAGTTTGGTCACTTAAATTTCTGCTACAACGTTGGTGTGCAAGCTACCTTATGTCTGAAATCATGAACTTGTGCCGATGTTTTGAATATGCTAACTTGGTATTCTTTGATCGATCTTTGAATGAAAAATGTTTAAATAATATAGAAGTTTTCAACTGGAAAGTTTGGTAATTAAACCCTAAAATTTGGTCGAGTTATTTAATAACAAAGTCAACATACACATTTTTCCTTAACAACAACAATACAGAATTCTAGTTAAATTCAAAACGTCATAACTCACTCAATTCTTAACAAAATAGAGTTATTTTCTTTTGAATAATGCCATTTGGTGTCATAGGTTTCTTTTTGATCTAATGAAACTCACAAAATTCACTATTTGGGCATTGTTCATGTCGTTGCAATGTCAGTGCGCAAACAGCAATGTTCCAGGAACTTGTATTTTGTGTTGCTGTTTTAGGCATGATAAATTGATATTTGAAATATGTGTTCAACATGAAACGTTTTTAGATGTAGGGATTTATGTGTCTGAAAAGTTTGGGGATTTAATTCCGAGTTTAGTTCAGGTTGTAGGGTGGACTCCTGGGCATCGATTTTAGTTGCTTGTAGTGGAATGTATGCATGCTTGTATGATGTGCACCCTTATGCTCATGCATGTTAGGACCAAATGTTATGACTTGTTAAAGTGTGAAAAACTGAATTACTTGAAAAACCTTACACTGTACAAAGTCCTAAGTATCTCGTCTCGATGGGAATGACAAGACTATGCAAAGCCGCCCCGTTGACTTTGCACCGTATGGGTGACGTATGTCATGTTTTGTTGACTGCTTTTATATGTATTTCTAAGCTTGAAAACTTGTGCATATAGTTGCATGTGTTAGAGCATATATATATATATATATATATATATATATATATATATATATATATATATATATATGTGCATAGCAGTGTGGTCTTGTTATGAATCAACATAGAATCATGCTAGTTACAAATGACATTACTCTCAAACATATCAACCAATGTGTTCTCGGGTCATTGAGTCGGACTTGTGTTCCTCTATTCCGATTCTCTAAGTCGTTAGGAAGTTTCCGTACACTCTCGTTGTGCTTAATCAATTCACTTTTGTGATAAACTCTAATTGACCTTAATATACACGTATATTAGGTCGCGCGTAAAAAGATTCGCACTTGTTAAAATCTAATTGACCTTAATATACACGTATATTAGTTTCACGGCCCCACTTTACTTATTTTCCTTTCTTTTGGGGGAGAGAACATGCAAAATTTATGTACTATTTTTAGACAACTTTTATATTTTCAACATATCACATGCACTAGATTGCTAAACACAAACATACTAAATTCCATACTAAATTGGACCGTTAATATGGGGATAGCGAGGTAATGTTGAGTAGTACTACTGGGATTGACAACCCCCTTCTCAGCGGGCACGTGATGCACCACCTGATTGGCGATCGGACTGAGAACAATATTAGCCTAACATACCATTGTTTCGGGAGAAAACACGGGTAAGGCAAAACACGTAAGGATTTTTCCTACACATTTTCAGTTAGCTTCGTTTGCGAACTATCTAGGTGACATGAAACTGTAGGCTAGCTACCTACGATATGGAAATAAGGTATAAACTTTACAACTTATTTATGAACCGTATAATTGTTGGGTCCATGGACTAAAACTAAACTGGATACCAAAACCTGTGAACTCACCAACCTTTGGTTGACACTTTCATTTAAACATGTTTCTCTCACGTCGTAGGTGGTCGAGTATCACGAGTATGCATTGCGTGAGTACTCCAACTTTGTCATAGTTTTTGTACAAATTATTTTGTTTCAATTGGAAATGTTTTGTTTATGCTTCCGCATTGTAAAACTCTTATTTTATATAAATGAAATGCAAACCTTTTATTTATCGTTAATGGTTGTTGGTGTAACTAATGGACTGAGATCCTCTTTTGTCACACCCCACACGGTTAAACTCCTGTAGTGGAAACTGGGTGTGTGACATATAGTATCCCATACTAATTTTGCTTTGTGATGATACTTGAATTGACATGAAATGTGGGTAAGGCCACAATAAGAAGCTCAAATGCCTTTACATTTCGATCATAGGACTGTCTCCCCTTAGAAGAAAAAACTCTTTTATCCTTAAATTCTCTATTAAAATCACTTGGATATTTATACCCATCTATAATCTGTATCCACAAGGTTTTATCTAAATCATCAATATACGTTTTAAAACTTATTGCCCACTATGATAATCCTCAAGTATTAACAACTTTGGCACTTTCTGACATTGATGAGCAGTAAATGCATCAATTGCATACATTTTGAAAAATTGTAACTTTCTGCTCCAACGAACCACGGATATCAAGTTTAACGAACCGAATTAGTCAAACGAACCAAATGAGTCAACCCAAAATCCACGAACCAAACTTCTGAAAACCAATCAACAAACCACCTGATGCACCAAACCAAACTTTCAATGAATTGGAGCTGGACTATTATTCATGAACCGATGCTTCGCTGGAGTAACTGTCTCAAACTGATTGATAACTGCCACGAACTAAACTTGAAGATGCACTAGGCGAACCGGATATCAACGAACCGAATATGAAGATATATGGAACGAACCAATAACCAACGGACCAAACCTTTAAAGATATACTAAATGAACCGACAAACTCAACCAACGAACCAAGACATGCAACCAACAAATCGAACCATTTTCTTTTGATTTTGACGAATTTGGACGTTTTTGAATGAGATTTGCAGCGGTAATGAAGAAAAAAACTTTACGAACCTTTGGAGACCAGATTTGAGACCAAAAACACTCAGCGTGATGAAAATTTGGTGAAAACCCACTTTCTCTCTCTAAATATCTCGAAAATGACCAAAAAATTGACCAGTAGAACAACCTGGATTGCTCTGATACCACTTGTAAGTTCCTGGAAGGATCTTACTACTGGTTTGATTATTAATATAAAAAAGATAAGATGTAAATAAGATTGTTTTATTATTGAAATCAGCAAGACTCAATACAAAACTCCCTCTAGTTATTTATCTCTCTAGAATGCTCTCTGGACTCTCAAAAGTTATGTGCAAATGCACATATCACAACTATTTATACCATGTTACGGCCCAACGAACCAGCCTAGCAACGAACCTATGGTTCATTGCTAACGAACCAGCAGTTCGCTTCTTGGTTCGTGGCAGCCTTACATCATTTCAATAACTCTTTTTAACTAACACGATACATCTATATACAACACATGAGACACCCGGTTTATACTCTAATAGATTCATCTTGGTTCCCCTCAACTTGTGAAACTTTTTTTCGTTGTACTCTTGGAAGCTTTAATCAAAACAACAAACTTCCTCTAAACATCAGATTTTTGATAGGGTAAAGCTTTGATCAACAGGATCATGAATTTTGTCACAACCCGAAAAACCAACAGCAGAGTATCACCGCGAACAGGAGCGTGACCGACCACGATCTGAGTCGCTAGACACACCGAACACTCCATTTGCTCGACACAACGTTTGGATATCATTTTTCAGAGTTAAGGTTCTAAAATAGTTTATCAAAGCTAATAAAAAGTTTTTCAGATTTAGCGGAAGCATCTTAACATAGTTAAAATTTAGTTTAGCAGAAGCGAAAATTAAACAAACAGTTCCAAATGTCTTTTCGCTCAAGGCGACAAAAGATAGATTAATATTTACAAACCATGCAGATTAGACAAATGAATGATCCTAAACGTGCTCCTTAGTGTACCTCCTAAGGACCTGAGAAGAAACATACTAAAAAGTGTCAATGCAAGGTTGGTGAGTTCACAAGTTTAAAACAATAAATAAACATTTATAAAAACTATTAAATAATAGGTTACCCTCAACGAGGCATAACCCAAGCAGGGACGTCCTCCTGAAAAGCTGATTTATATACCCATTTATAGCTAGTCCATAAGATTATTTTATACCACCATAGCATTAGCGTGACATGTTGATACATGGTTCCTAATCGTCATGTGAAGTATCGAATACAAGTCAAAGTTACATAAGTTTGCTAAGGTCCGAACTTCTGGCGAACTCCAGGTTCGGACAAGTCCGAACTTGTCCGAACTGGAGGTTCGGCCATTCGGGTTTCAGCTAGTATATATATTTTATCTTGTATTCAGTTCGGTAGGTTTTTGGTCATATCTCTCAATTGTGTACTCTGTGGTTAATACAAGTCTATTGTATTTACTCTTTGTGTTCTGTGCGCTTCACATTGATTTTATAACGACTAAGTAAACGATCTACCGCTCACGCATTATCAAGTGGTATCAGAGCATTTGGTTTGTTCTACTGGTCAGAAATCTGTGGTTTTTTTGGAGTTTGAGTCAAAATTTCTCGTGTTACGAATATGAGTATCATTTTGGAGTTTATTTGATCTTCTCGAGTGTGTCTTTTATTGAAAATCTTCTTCTAGATTGTGTCTATCGTGTTTGCTTGTGTTTCTGTCAAAAATCTCGTTTAAAATCTCTCAAAATCCCGAATATGGTGTCAATGGTGTTCGGATTTGTTTGAGGTTCGGACAACTTCGGAGTAACCTACGAAGCTCGGTCAGTTTCTTAGTTCGGTAAGAGTTCGAACATCGTTCGGTTAAAGTTCAGCATAAGTTCGTCCAAGTTCGGTTCTTTATCCGAGAGTGACGTTCGGACAGAGTTCGGTCGCATTTTAGTTCGGATAAAGTTCGGACGAAGTTCGGAGACAGTTCGGACGAGGTTCGGAGTGAACAGTAACCTGATTTTCAAAATGTCCGATTTTCAAGCGTTCGCAGCTATTCAGAATTCGGATCAAGCAACGATGCAAACAATGATGAATTATGATAATGAAATTGGAACAAGTCAGAAAGTTCCCAAATTACTCAAATTGGAAAGTTGGGTTAAAAGATTTGAAGCTTACGTTGACACAAATGACATTGATATGTGGTTGGCGTTAACTGAGAAATATGTTTATCCAAAGGATGAAACCGGTGAACCCATTCTTCAAAGAAAGATGTCATCTGAGCAAAAGAAAGCTTATCAAGCTGAGAAGAAAGCTTATGGTACATTGATGATGGCTTTGCCTAAAGAGTTACTACATCAATTTTCGGGTAACTACACATCAAAGAGTTTGTGAAATGCATTGGAAAAGAGATGTGAAGGCAATGATCAATATAAGAAGAGTCGTCAGAAAGTTTTAAAGAAGGAATTTTGATGTGTTGCAAACACATCCCTAATTCCTAAGTCTTTTTATTATGTTTTTGAGTCAAAGTGAGTCGATTTGTGTTTGTTTTACATTGTTTTGTTTTAGTTTGAATTCTTATGTGTTTGTCTAGTGTCTTGAGTCATTTTTGCAGATTTGTGAAGTCCTGAGGCCACGCGAGAGAGATGTGGAAGATTTGACAAGAAAATAAAGAAGGGCTAAAGAAATGTCTCCAGGCGTATCGCCTGGAGAAGAGGAGGCTGCAAGCATATCGCTTGCAAGTGAGAAGTCAAAGGCGGTTTAAAAAGTCAAACCCGATTAAATTGTCGTGTAGCAGGGATCAGGCGTATCGCCTGCCACTTTCAGACCTCCAAGCGATACGCTTGGAGGGGGTTTTTCCGGAAACTTAGCCCGATTGATATAAATTCGATTTTAGGTTTTCAAATCGGCATTCTTCGACTTTGAGATGAATTCCAGAGAGACTAGAGGCGATTTTCGGAGCAGGGAAGAGCTGGAATCAAGGGAGACCAATCGGGGATCAACATCTTCATCAAATTCATACCCGGTTCTTCCTTTACTTTCGAATTAGTGTAATTGCTTGATCAAGACCATGTTTTGTTTACAAATTCTGGAACTTTTCTGTGTTTGTGATTATCTCATGGTGGTTGGCTAAGTAATTTGCCGCCACCTGGACCATTATGACTATTGTTTGATGTTTACGACTTTAATTCGGTTTGAGTTATCTGATTGATGTTTGATAGTCTTTTAAATTCCATTGACTTGCTGTGATGATGCATGAATATACTTGAATTGGATTGTTAGTTGTTGATTGGACCTTGCTTTGCTTGCGGATGTCTTCCGGTTTGGGTAAAGTAGTTAGCTTGTAGGTTATTCTTGCATTTTAACATAATTGCTTAATTGTGGTTATAGGTCTAGTTAATATTTGATGATTTGAATCTTGTATGTTGCTAGCTAAATAGACTTAAAAGGGTGATAGCTATTGGGTAGTCGGGTTGGTTAATTGCTTAGGATCGAGTTGTCCCAAAAGGAAATTCCTTAGGTCAATTGTCTAGCTTGCTATTCTGAATCATTGCAGTTTGTTAGTGGTAGCTCCGGTTAGCCTAAGGTGCCTTAGATTAGATTCGAGGGTGTTTAGGTTTAGCTGAAGTAGGAAGTACCTAAAAGGTGAACTCTTGTCCGAGCATAGGATTATCTGTTAGGAATGACTTAAAAGGTGAACTAACCGCCATTAGGATTTCTTTAACCGAGTTGAGTTGTGAGTGTTGAATAAAAGTCTAGGTCTGGGTGGTGTCTCTCTCTCATCTGAATTTCTCCAAAGTTTCTTGCTTTCGTCTGTTTGCTCGTTGTTTTAGTTAAGTTAGTTAAATCTCAATTCAAAAACCCAAATCCAAATTACTCAGTATTTCCATTTTCTAGGTCTAGGTTAATTCTTGTTTTCATAGTGTCCTAGGTTCGATATTCCGGTCTTGCCTTAGCTTTACTATAATCCGACAGGTTCACAGCCTTAGGGTTCGGTTCGGTTTAGGTTATTTCGGTAAAATTAGGTGTGTCTTAGGTCTAGGTTTAGGTCTATTTTATTAGTATTTTTAGAGTCGTTCCGAACACATCAAGTTTTTGGCGCCGTTGTCGGGGACACTTGGCAATAGCAAAATTAACTTAGGTCGTCGTTAGGAAATTTTGAGTCTTTTCGGTTTTTCCTGTGTCTAGAGTCTTAGGGTTTCCGTTTTAAGTCTAGATTTTTAGGTTTAATTTTTCTTTTAATTTATTTGAGTCAGTTTCCCCATTTTATGCCACACACCCGTTCACGAGGTCCTCCTGAGCTTTCACCATTTTCTGATCCCGACGCGGATATTCGTGAACGGTTTCGCCTTCGTCGCACGGAGCTAGAGGCTTTCATCATTTCCACCGCTCATTCCAAACCATCCTCTTCCACACAAATCGCACGCGACACCAAACCCATTCCATTCCCCGATTTATCATCCATGGCGGCACGTCGCACCGTCCACGAGCAGGCCAGCGCCGGAGTCACTGAGGCTCGGTTTGCTATCGCTCAGCCTGATATTGCCAACACCTCGAATTGGCAAGTTCCGTCCCACGTCATCAACGCTTTGACGCATTCCATCAGTTGCATGGACGTGAGGACGAAGATGCACCGACGCATATCTCGCGCTTCACTCGAATTTGCAACACGTTCGGACTCACGGGAGTCGCGAACGAAATCATTTATCTGCGTCTGTTCCCATTCTCCCTTACGTCTCGAGCCGTCGAGTGGCTTGAGACGCTTCCGCCAAATTCGATCGCCACCTGGGACGATCTGACTGCTAAATTCCTGAAGAAATATCATCCTCCAGCCAAGGCTGTGCGAACTCGGGAGGAAATTCACAGCTTCCGCATGGATCCCGACGAGCCTTATTCTGTAGCTTACGAGCGATTCAACACTCTTCTGAGAAAATGTCCGCAACACGGGTTGACGGACTGGGCGATCATAGAGAAGTTCTACAACGGACTTCCTTACTCTGTTCAGAAAGAGTTCAACATTTCGGCTGGAGGACATATGATGGAGAAGCTCACTGTTGACGAATGCAAATCACTTTTCGAGAGCTTCGCACTTGCTGAACAGCAGGCACCCGGAGGTCGGAGAGCCACCTTGGCCCCGACTAGATCACTCGTACCATCTTCATCTACCCGGGGTGTCAATCACATTGGCTCAGAAACCATGCCACCTAGGGAGTTAGAAAACATTTATAAAGCTTTAGAAGAAATCAAACTCCATATCAAAGCCAAATGTGAGCTGTGTAGAGGCGCTCATGACACCCGAGACTGCCCGCTTGCTCCCGCTGAGCAGGTGGACTACATTGGAAACCGAAACCAGTTCGGTAATTCTTTCCAGTCTAGGTGGAGGAGTGGCCAGAATTCAGGATGGCGAGAGGGAGGTAACCCACCTGGTTTTCCACCGAGAAATAACTATGGTGGAGGAGATGACAGGGCTGGTTTTAAGGAGATCAGAGAGCTTATGGCTAACCAGACCCAGATCCTGCAGCAGATTATGGCGAGGGATGAAGGAACGCAGAAGAAGCTAGCTGAGCATGACACGTTATTGAGGAATCAACAAGCTTCATTCCTTGATTTGCAGCGTTCGGTTGGAGATATTGCGAAGCAGCTGAAGGAGCTCAATTCCCGTGGGGGTCAGTTTTCTGGTAACACCTACAAAAACCCCAATGCTAACGTCAATGCCATCACTACTAGGAGCGGGAGAGTCGTTCAGAGTCCATCACCGGCGGTTATTGATGAGGAGCCGGTTGATGAGGAGATAGTGTTAGAGATGCCTGACGGGAGGGTGCACGAGAGCGTTACGCCAGAAAGTACCGCACCAAACGTCGAGGTTGAGGGAGTGAAGAGACCACCGGTTGGAGAGAAGCCGCTGAAGTGGGAGGCGGTGAGAGAGAAGAAAAGAGTTCGTTTTGCGCCTAAGCCGATCACGGCCGATGATTTGAAGCAGGTGCCTTATCCTGAGAGGTTGATTCAGCAAAAGAGCGCGTGTGAATATGGGCAGTTTTTAGAGCTTCTTAAGCAACTTAGGATTACATTACCTTTCACTGATGTTATAAAACAAATGCCTAAGTATGCTAAATTTTTAAAAGACATGTTAACAAATAAAAAGAAGCTTGAAGCTTTATCTGATGTTACACTTGATGCTAATGCTCTGCAATAGTACAGAATAAATTTCCTGAGAAACTTAATGATCCAGGGACCTTTAGAATTCCTTACTCTTTTGGTGATTCTTCTGTTACACGTGCTTTAGCTGATTTAGGTGCTAGTATTAATGTCATGCCATATTCTGTTTTCATGCACCTAGGATTAGGCGAGTTAGAGCCGACTTGGATGACAATTTCTTTAGCAGATAGGTCGGTTGTTAGGCCCAAAGGAATAGTGGAAAATGTACTTGTTCAACGAGTCCGTGTACTTTCTAGGATCTTTCATGTCTATGGTGGATAGTTGTGTTAGTTATGTCAGTGGTGAGGATTTGGTAGTTGGGAATAGGTTGGAAGGAGAACCTATAGTTGAGGATGAGTGTGGGGGAGATCCCGGGGGGTTAGATGAGTTAATTGATAAGAATGAGCATTTTGACCCGTTAGTAGAACCCGGAGATGAGCTAGTGGTTGGAGAATGTTTGGTAGTTGAGAATGGTTGTAGGAGAGCCACACTTGGTGACATAGGTGAGTTCGATGATAGGATTGTGCTTAATCCAAGTGTGGGGAGGTTAGTTTTGCTTGTTATTAAAAATGACCCGGAGTTGAGTTTTCTAGAAAAAGTTAAGTTTCTTCTGGGTCGCTACAAGAATTGGAAAGTTAAACAATTGTTTCATTTGCTAAAGTTTAGTGCTTTATGGTTTGGCAAGTTAGTAGGAAGTTGGATAGAGGAAAACCGGGTGCAATCCGGTAGTTTTGTGTTGAGAGATGTGAAATCAAGGCCTCCTGATGGTTTGGGAGGTTGTTTCTATGTTTTGTGCTAATCGATGCAGTACCCGGTTGTATATTATTGTATTTGTGTCTTTTAAATTCTGCAATTTTTAGTTTTTGTGCACTTTGCGTCTTTTCGTTTTGTGTTTTTCAGTGTTTGCAGGGTATTTTGGAGATTCAGGAATTGGCATAGGTGAGTTGTGCAGACCAAAATGCAGGTTTTGGCTGGAAATTTCGACTAAGGGACTTGGAGCGGAGAAAAAGAGATAGAAATTTTTTGAGGCAATAAGCTCAAAATTCTCTGGAAATCGCGTTCCAAGCGTATCGCCTGGAGGTTGGTAGGTTATAGGCGATACGCTTGCATCTTGAAGCGGGGCCGGTTGTATGCAGTTCCAGGCGTATCGCCTGGGAGAAGCATTGGATGTAGGCAATACGCCTGGAAGAGGTATTTCAGAAATCTTTAATTTTCATTTTTATTTATTATTTCTGTTTGCCGGATTTGCGGTGGTTCGTTTGCGGCTGATGTGCTGAGTCTCTGGAGTTTCAGGTGAACACGTTTCAACTTATCTTGTTTTATATTTTGCTAGTTTTATTTATTTTTCTTTTTCGTGCTTTTATTTTCTACTTTATTTTTGTTCCATTCCACATTGAGGGCAATGTGTAATTCAAGTGTGGGGATGGGATACTTGCGTATTGAGTCAGTTATTTATTTTTAGTGTGTTTAATTGAGTCATAAAAAATTGAAAAAATTGTTCAAAAATGTCCGAGGTTCTGGCTGCATCTAAATGGAAAATGATAGGAAACTGGGAATTAATTTTCTAATTTGTGCTTGAATGTTAAAATAATGACTTACGGTTAATAATTTGGGAAATGTGTTAAGTATGATTGAATGGAAAACATTACTAGTCTATGATGTGTCGGTAGGCCCAGCTGACCTAAGAGTAGCTTAAATAGCCTGCGTGTTTATTGTTGTATAAATATGCTAATCAGTCTGCTAGTGGGTTCCCATTTTAGGAGTGATAGGGATTCTGAATCTGATGATTAGGAGGAAAGAGACCGCTTTAGGCTAGATACTCCTATGTCCTTAGAATTTCAAATGAGCATGTAGTTAATAATTTGGTTAATGAATTAGAGTGAAGGGGCAGAATACGCATGTACAAACTAAGGATAGTATCCCGTGGTAAGTACCTCTGATGATGTTCCTGATCTCGCGGGCAAAATACTCACGTATGATTTCGGGGGTAAGACCTTGTGAAAGAATGCCTCTGATGATGTCCGTTGATAAGTTAGGTAAAAGTAACCAATTAAAAAAAAAGAAAAAAAAAAGAAAAAAAATGAGAAAAAGAAAAAAAAGATGATAAAGTAGTGAATAAATGCTCAGAAAGTTGCATATAAATAAATAGTTATTCTTTGGACATCTTAGTATCTGGTTTAAGGGGGGTTGGAGAAAATATATAAATAAAAATCATTATTACCCTTTGCTTTGACTGAATATGATTCGGTAGTAGGTTGAACTAGAGCTTTCTTTAGTGGGATCCATAGGCGACTGAACTTATATCTGGTAATTTCATAAACACATGGAGGCGAAAGAAAAGGTTGGTGGTTGGGTTTAATCGGATAGAAATATCGGCAATTGTAGTTAGTGTGGTAGTACGTTATGGAATGTGGAATTGGTTGGTGGCTGTTGAATTTTGAAATGTTAAATGTTTAGAAGTCAAGTTCCTGGTTGTGATTCCATTGCAGTATTTTTCGAGGACGAAAAAAGAGTCAGTGTGGGGATGTTTGATGTGTTGCAAACACAACCCTAATTCCTAAGTCTTTTTATTATGTTTTTGAGTCAAAGTGAGTCGATTTGTGTTTGTTTTACATTGTTTTGTTTTAGTTTGAATTCTTATGTGTTTGTCTAGTGTCTTGAGTCATTTTTGCAGATTTGTGAAGTCCTGAGGCCACGCGAGAGAGATGTGGAAGATCTGACAAGAAAATAAAGAAGGGCTGAAGAAATGTCTCCAGGCGTATCGCCTGGAGAAGAGGAGGCTGCAAGCATATCGCTTGCAAGTGAGAAGTCAAAGGCGGTTTAAAAAGTCAAACCCGATTAAATTGCCGTGTAGCAGGGATCAGACATATTGCCTGCCACTTTCAGACCTCCAAGCGATACGCTTGGAGGGGGTTTTTCCGGAAACTTAGCCCGATTGATATAAATTCGATTTTAAGTTTTCAAATCGGCATTCTTCGACTTTGAGACGAATTCCAGAGCGACTAGAGGCGATTTTCGGAGCAGGGAAGAGCTGGAATCAAGGGAGACCAGTCGGGGATCAACATCTTCATCAAATTCATACTCGGTTCTTCCTTTACTTTCGAATTAGTATAATTGCTTGATCAAGACCATGTTTTGTTTACAAATTCTGGAACTTTTCTGTGTTTGTGATTATCTCATGGTGGTTGGCTAAGTAATTTGCCACCACCTGGACCATTATGACTATTGTTTGATGTTTACGACTTTAATTCGGTTTGAGTTATCTGATTGATGTTTGATAGTCTTTTAAATTCCATTGACTTGCTGTGATGATGCATGAATATACTTGAATTGGATTGTTAGTTGTTGATTGGACCTTGCTTTGCTTGCGGATGTCTTCCGGTTTGGGTAAAGTAGTTAGCTTGTAGGTTATTCTTACATTTTAACATAATTGCTTAATTGTGGTTATAGGTCTAGTTAATATTTGATGATTTGAATCTTGTGTGTTGCTAGCTAAATAGACTTAAAAGGGTGATAGCTATTGGGTAGTCGGGTTGGTTAATTGCTTAGGATCGAGTTGTCCCAAAAGGAAATTCCTTAGGTCAATTGTCTAGCTTGCTATTCTGAATCATTGCAGTTTGTTAGTGGTAGCTCCGGTTAGCCTAAGGTGCCTTAGATTAGATTCGAGGGTGTTTAGGTTTAGCTGAAGTAGGAAGTACCTAAAAGGTGAACTCTTGTCCGAGCATAGGATTATCTGTTAGGAAGGACTTAAAAGGTGAACTAACCGCCATCAGGATTTCTTTAACCGAGTTGAGTTGTGAGTGTTGAATAAAAGTCTAGGTCTGGGTGGTGTCTCTCTCTCATCTGAATTTCTCCAAAGTTTCTTGTTTTCCTCTGTTTGCTCGTTGTTTTTGTTAAGTTAGTTAAATCTAAATTCAAAAACCCAAATCCAAATTACTCAGTATTTCCATTTTCTAGGTCTAGGTTAATTCTTGTTTTCATAGTGTCCTAGGTTCGATATTCCGGTCTTGCCTTAGCTTTACTATAATCCGACAGGTTCACTGCCTTAGGGTTCGGTTCGGTTTAAGTTATTTCGGTAGAATTAGGTGTCTCTTAGGTCTAGGTTTAGGTCTATTTTATTAGTATTTTTAGAGTCGTTCCGAACACATCAAATTTGATAGTTTCAAGCATTACCAGAACAAATCAATTCCAAATCTGATTGCAGGATTCACTCATTTGATGAGTGAAATGCATTTGGTATGTCTTATAAAGGAAGAAGCTGATATGAAAGAAAAGATTCTAGAGGCTTTGCCAGAGAAGTGGGAGAATTATGTGATGATGATTACTCACGACAAGGAATATCTGGAATTGTTTTTCAATGATTTAATTCAAAGAATTCAAGCTAGAGATATGGAGTTGATGGTGAACAAATCACTTCCTACACAAATTCAGAATCCTGCTGTGTATTTTGGTGATAATGATTCTACCATGAATGCTGGGAAATCTAATATTGTTAGTTCTGGACCTCCTACAATATTTATTGCAGGTAAATCTGAAACTCCTTTTTATTCTGCTGGTTGCAATGTTTCTGTTCCGATTTCTTGAACTCAAAATGCATTATCTGTTCAAACCACCGATGATTATAATGCTTTAATGTCTGCGTTTGTATCTTCATATTTCCGGGTTATTACTGGTGCTGTTAATAATGTTGAGTTGACAATGAAGATTACGATCAGATAGATTATGATCATTTGGAAGAGATGGATTTGAACTGGCAATATGCTATGTTGGTTTGAAGAACGAAGAAATTTTTCAATAGAACTGGCAAGAAAATGTTGAATTAGGATGGTAAAATTGGATTGGACAAATCTAAGGTTAAGTGTTATAAGTATTCCGTATATGGTCATTTTGCAAGAGAATGTCCGAGTTCAATTGAAAATATGCTAAAGTCTAGTCAACATGCTCATATGGTTTTTCATTCACCAAGTGAAAATTCAAAGATTGAAGAAAAAGCTATTTCTTTTGATGAAGGATTAAATGAGGTGTATTGGCATCCAAATGAATTTGCCTAGAATGCAGATTCTGAGGCTAAAAGGAAAATTGCTCCATTTATAATTTCTTTGACTGCTCAACATGATGATGATGATAGCATCCTGACTGATTCTGATTCCAATTCGACAATATCAATGATTAAAGAAGTTAAAGTCGAAGAATCAAGATGTATTGAATGTTTAAAGCTAAGTAACAAGATTGCAATTTTTGAGGAAAGATCTAAATTGTCAATTAAAGAGATTATTGATCTTAAGAAAGAATTGGATGATTTTCAAAAGAAATATTATGAATTGGTTCATGTGCATGAAAATGTTTTATAAGAAAAGAATCAATTGGATGAAGAATGTGAGAAAGCCAAAGCTGAAGTGTTAGATGCAGCTCAAGATTTTGAGAATCTATATGAGAAGAGTTATCCTATTCAACAAAAGTATGAAAAGGCTAATGCTCTTATTGTTGAAACTGCTGCGACTATTGAGAAGCTTCAAAATAAAATTTCTATGCTTCAAGATGAAAATTTTCTTTATCGTGACAAGAATGAAGTATTAACTAAAGATGTTGAGATTTATAAAAAGAAGAGAGAAAGTGTGCTTGAAGAGTTGTTTGTTGAGTGTGAGATCAGAAAATTACAAGCTTATGAATATGATGATCTAAATGCAAAGTTCATCAAGTCACAAAAGGAAGTGTTTGAAGCTCAGAAGAAAATTAATGAATTACAGTTAGAAATTTTGGAGTTGAAGCGGCAAGTAAAGAATTGTAATTTGTCACCAACATTGCTGAATTTTCTATACAAGCAGGATAAGAGCAAGGAGAATTCTAAGAAAGATGATATTCACAAGGTTCCTCAACCAGTGGATTTGATTGAGGTTACATCCGCTCCGCTTTATCCTAAGAGTGAATTGCATGATTATTCGAAATTTGCCACTCTATCCCAGAAGAAAAACTCAAAGTCTAAGAAGAAAGAGAAGCCTTTGGGTGATGCTCCAAAATTTACTTCAAAGTCTATTTTTCAGGAAATGAAAAGGTGTTTGATAAGGTTACTTCAAGTTCTTCATCTGGAACCGAAGAAGAAAAAGTTTTGGTTGAGAAGAACAAACTAAAAGATATCAAGGCTAAATTCACTAGAGAAGCTAAGGGGAGAGAAGCTTTTGGTTCTTCAAGTACATAAAAATCTTCAGGTTTAATGCACAAAGACTTGGGTTATCAGGTGCAGGTAGCACTCGTTCAAACAAAGAAGCCAGAAAAAGTTGAAAAAGTTTCAAAAGTTAAAGATCAAAGGAAATCACATTCTCAGAAAGATTCTTATTATTCTGGAAGGTCATCATCTGTAAGAAGTCCATCTCCTAGGTATGATTCTTCTGATGATTTCTTTGATAACATTGATTCTAAACATTCATATGGTTTTGAAAATTCAAAGAATTTTTCAAACATTTTTCGAGAAAGACTTTGTCCGACGACTGCATATATCCACAACACTGCCAAATATGTGGATAACAAAGGTCGATTTTTTTGATGAACCATTGTCTCCAAAGATCAAATCAACTCGTAAGCCGCCATGGTCTAAACAAAGTACGCCGGTTGAATCTCATTCTGGTTCTGATAAAAAATTAAAAAATTTTCAAATATGGAAACCCAAAGTTGTTTCCAAGGCCAACAACGACTTTGTGGAAGACACTGGGCGACCCGACGCTATTGAATCCGGTCGAGCCCAAAGCGTCTAATGGTTTATTTGGTGTCAAACAAGTATTTCAGGAAGACCTATCCGTGATTGAGAAATTGCTGATTGTGGAATATCTGTGCTAACTAAATCTGAATTTCAAAATCAATCTGCTTTTCAAAAATGTTTAACTGAAACTATTAGTGTTGGTTAATCAATTTCTTTGTTTTTCACTTCGTCTCATTTTGAGGGGGAGTTTGTTTTTGCAAAAATACAAAAATAGTGTGTTGATTTATAAAAATGTTAAAAATGAAATCTATAAATAGAGTTGTCATTTTTAGGGGGAGAAATTTGAAAAAGACAAAAATATTGAAAAATGCAAAAATCCAAAAACATTGAAAAATGAGAAATTGTATCCGACATGATTGGGAAATGATGTTACATTGGCTTACATCGTCTGACTTATGGAGAAAATAGATGAAAAATCCATAAGACCATTTGGTCGATGTGTAAGGTAGGCTCGACAAATAAAAAAAGTATTCAAATGTGATATGTTGATGCATGAACCTTGTGTGGTCGTTACTGTTCGAATTGTCAAACAGACTGATTTGTCGAAAACATGAACTGAGGTCCGAACCTCAGCCGAACTCCAAATTCGGAGTTGTCCGAAGGTGGTCCAAACTCCAATTTCGGAGGAAGCTCGGAGCAGGTTCGGAGGTTACCCAGTTCGGATAGAATGAAGAAGTATAAATAGATTCGTCTTTGTATTTCTTTGTAAGTTTTCTGTCTTGTGTCTATGTGTTCAGAGGGGAGGTTCTGTCCGACCTCCCCCAGAGCTAAATTGCTTGTATACTCCTTCGGTTTATGTAACCTTTCAACACAATATATGACAAAACTTCCGTCTCGTTATTATCTACCATAGAATCGATCCGTAAACGGTTTTTCAAGTGGTATCAGAGCTGTTGGCTCTTTCTATGGTCGAAATCTATCGTTTTTCTTTATTTCGAGATGTTAAACATTTGGTTAGGGGTGATTGAAAGTGTTTTTGATTGATTTTCAATCAATCGAGTCTTTCTGAGTCATGTTTTTACCTAACAGAAGCCTCTAGATGTCAAAATTCGATCAAATTCTGAATCTAGTGTGTTTTTTCCGAAATTTTTTGGTTTTTCGCGTTCGGCCGAACTTCACGTTCGGTGTAACCGCTCCGAACTCCAGGTTCGGAGTTCGCTCGGCATAACCGCTCCGAACTCCAGGTTCGGAGATGGCTCCGAAGGTCAGGTTCGGAGATGGCTCCGAAGGTCAGGTTCGGAGATGGCTCCGAAGGTCAGGTTCGGACTAGGTCCGAAGGTCAGGTTCGGAGAGGGTTCAGAGGATCGGGTTCGGAGGTAGATCGGACAAGGTTCGGACGAGCTCGGATACATTGTTGATGATGCAGTTTTTGTTCAAGAATTTTTTTTTTCAAGAAATGAGTTTGTGGGTAGTCATGGTTCTTGATGATGGACAGAGATTCATGAACGGGTGTTTCTGATGATGGACAGAGATTCGGAGACATGGATATGATTACTTTGAGGCGATTGTTTGAATTCTGAGAAATTAAGTCTTTGTGATGGCGTTTATCAGAGTTTATTTGTCTACACAAACCGAAGAATATTGAAGATTTGAATATGTCACTTATTTAGGGGGAAATTGGGGACCCTAAACCTTTCAAAGTTTTATAATTAAAAAAAGTGAATATTCAAAAGCAATCAGTGAAGATTGAAGATTTCTTACAAATGCAGTGATGTTTGTGGATTTTGTTTTTTATTCACAACGATTAAATGAAGTGATCCTGCATCTTGATGTCATATCCGGTGGTTTGAAGTATCTTTCAATGTGATTGATAAGTTCTCATAGTGGATGTGCTTGAAGAAAGGGGAATTTTGTTGATTGTTGTGATTGTACAAGATTGCAAGCTGTTTCCTGCATACCTGATGATTCGGTCAAGGGAAGTTTGCTAAAGATAGAGGCGTCTGCAGCAAGCTGACTGAAGATTGCTAGAAGATCAATGTCTGGATTCGACAGTAACGTCCAAGGGGGAATTTGTTGATGTATGAACCTTGTGTGGCCGTTACTGTTCGAATTGACAAACAGACTGAGTTGTTGAAGACCAGAACTGTGCTCCGAACTCCAGCCGAACTCTGTGTTCGGCGGTGTCCGAAGGTGGTCCGAACCTCAGGTTCGGAGAAAGCTCGGACAGAGTTCGGAGGTGCCGAGTTCGGACCTTATGAAGAAGTATAAATAGATTCGTCTTTGTATTTCTTTGTAAGTTTTTGTCCAGTGTCTTTCCGATCAATGTGTTGAGAGGGGAGGTTCTGTCCGACCTCCCCCGGAGCTAAATTGCTTGTATACTCCTTCGGTTTATGTAACCTTTCAACACAATATATGACAAAACTTCCGTCTCGTTATTATCTACCATAGAATCGATCCGTAGAGTTCGGACCTTATGAAGAAGTATAAATAGATTCGTCTTTGTATTTCTTTGTAAGTTTTTGTCCAGTGTCTTTCCGATCAATGTGTTGAGAGGGGAGGTTCTGTCCGACCTCCCCCAGAGCTTAATTATTGTATACTCCTTCGTTATGTAATCATTCAACATGATTCAATGACAAAACTTCCGTCTCATCCATAGAATCGATCCGTAAACGGTTTTTCAGTTGGTATCAGAGCTGATGGCTCTTTCTATGGTCGAAATCTATCGTTTTTCTTCATTTCGAGACGTTAAACATTTGGTTAGGGGTGATTGAAAGTGTTTCTGTTTGGTTTTTAATCAACCGAGTCTTCCTGAGTCATGTTTTTACCTAACAGAAGCCTCTAGATGTCAAAATTCGATCAAATTCTGATTCTGGTGCGATTTCAAAAATTTCCAGTTCGAGTTCGGACAGGGTTCGGCCGAAGAACAGATCTGAAAAATAACCGCTCCGAACTCCAGGTTCGGACGTCCGAAGGTCAGGTTCGGAGGAGGTTCCGAAGGTCAGGTTCGGACTAGGTCCGAAGGTCAGTTTCGGAGAGGGTTCGGAGGATCGGGTTCGGAGGTAGATCGGACAAGGTTCGGACGAGCTCGGATGCATTTTTGATGAAGCACTTTTGGTCAGCACGGCCCCAGCCAGGGGCTCTGCCCCTTGGACCCCGCCTAGGGGCTGCCGCCCCTTGGACCCCGCTTCTCAGGGGCGCTGCCCCCGAACCCCCGTTAGGTGGGAATTTTACAGAAGCGGATCAGTTATCGAGTTTACCCTTGATTTGGTAGCTGTGGGGTGTTATGTTTGAAGAAAATCCAGATTCCGATACTTGTTACGAGTTAGTGATCGAATTTCAAGAAATGAGTTTGTGGGTAGTCATTGTTCTTGATGATGGACAGAGATTCAAGAATACGTGTTTCTGATGATGGACAGAGATTCGGAGACATGGTTATGATTACTTGGGAACATTTGTCGGAGATTATCTTTCTACACAAACTAAGATTGAATGAGATTAAAGATTCCATTGTGGGCCAATTGAGTTTATCATTCCACTACAAGAATGCGGGGTTTGGAATCATAAGAAATTGAAGATTTGAATATGTCACTTATTTAGGGGGAAATTGGGGACCCTAAAACTTTCAAAGTTTTATAATTGAAAAAGTGAATATTCAAACGCAATCAGTTCAGGGATGATGGTGGTTTTTGATCTTCATGGAAATGTGGTATATTCTGATGTTCGTGCGAACCGATATGTCAAAGTTTTCAATTATGGTTTGGAACTTTCTGTCATATGCCTGATACTTTCTTGAGTTGTCGAAAGACTTGGTCAGATTCCAGTCTGCAACGAGATATACGTTTACCGGAGTAATATATTGGGATGGATTTGATGCTGAGGGGGAATTTCAGTGGTTGAAGATGCTGATTATGTCTGTTTTCATAAAGATCAGAATGGGTTACAATTCGGTGAAGATTGAAGATTATTATCAAGATGCAGTGATGTTCGTGTGTCTTTACAATTTCCGAGATTCGAATTGTTTCCTGCATACCTGATGATTCGGTCAAGGGGTGTTTGCTAAAGATAGAGGTGTCTGCAGCAAGCTGACTGAAGATTGCTAGAAGATCATTGTTTGGATTCGACAGTAACGTCCAAGGGGGAATTTGTTGATGCATGAACCTTGTGTGGTCGTTACTGTTCGAATTGTCAAACAGACTGATTTGTCGGAAACATGAACTGAGGTCCGAACCTCAGCCGAACTCCAAATTCGGAGTTGTCCGAAGGTGGTCCGAACTCCAAGTTCGGAGGAAGCTCGGAGCAGGTTCGGAGGTTACCCAGTTCGGACAGAATGAAGAAGTATAAATAGATTCGTCTTTGTATTTCTTTGTAAGTTTTCTGTCTTGTGTCTATGTGTTGAGAGGGGAGGTTCTGTCCGACCTCCCCCAGAGCTTAATTGTTGTATACTCCTTCGTTATGTAATCATTCAACATGATTCAATGACAAAACTTCCGTCTCATCCATAGAATCGATCCGTAAACGGTTTTTCACTCTTCCTCGATCTTGACGATGAGTTTAATCTTGAATACTTGATATCGCATCATGTGTAATCTCTTTATCAACAATCTTCATAATACTTGAAGTTGTGATGTTCTTTTTCCACGTAGAAACCTGCCAACATAAATAATCTTGGCGCAAAACAGCTCTTCGAGACACTAAGAAATTTTGATTTTAAAATTTGATTTTGTATTCCGTGATGATCAATCGAAAACAAATAAGAAACAAGATCTTTTTAGCTTTTAGAAACTTTATATCAAAACACACCTAAAATCTTTTTGGCATTTTTGGATATGAAATGTAAATGCAATACAGAATTAGACACTATTTTTGTCTTTTGCAAGAAAGATCACGACTTGGGATCATATTGGACATAACATGCTGAACTACACTTCAATTTCGATTGTTGTAGCACATAAGCCATGTCGATTGCAGATATAATTTGTCCAACTTTAAACTCAGGCAGAATCATACTCATAAGATCATGATATGTTAAAGTATTGATTATATTTGCATTGACCAGTGTACCCCACACTATCAGACATACTCAGATATGCTTTTTCTTATCACAATTTTGTGTTTTCATTTGTGATTTAATCACATAATGATTGTATCCATGATATAGTCAAATGTGTTCCATGCAAAAAGAAATTAGAACGTTAAATCGTCTACCTTAAGGTCGATCTTTCGATACGTAGATAAGGCCTCAGATTTAAAAAAATAAGAAAATAAAAACAAGTTGAAATTGTATAACTCAACAACAATCAGGTCGGTCTTGTGGACACGCAAAAAAAGTCTGATGAGTTATACGAAACACCAAAGAAAATAAAGCAGAACGTCAAACGAACAACAATCAGGTCGGCCTTGTGAGCACGCAGAGAAAGTCTGGTCGTTTGAAAAAATAAAGAAAATCAAACAACTTTAAATATTTGCAAAATGAACACATGTATACACATATCAGGAGATATGCATCAAGATGTTGTCCACTAGGTCAAGCATCAGATTTAGTGTATATCATGAAAAACCGTAAGACGGATCTTACTAAAGGTTTGCTTGATCGTAGAGTGAAAACGAGACGTAAATAATAGTTTGTTTTATTGAAATCAACATAGACTCAATTACAAACTCTCTCTGAAGCTCTCTAGAGAAACACTGTCAAAAACACATAGTTAAGAACTGGTCTCTCTCACTCGTCTCATTCGTCATTTACATTCAAAGCACAAGTTCCTATATATACACGTTTGCTCCGAACTCCCTCCGAACTCCAAGTTCGGCCGGTCCGAACCTCAGGTTCGGACCTAGTTCGGCCGGCAGCATGAACTTGTCTTGAACCTTCACATCATCTCGTTCAGATACTTCACATGACGCACAGATTATGTATCAACAAACTCCCCCTCGTCATGTGCAGTATCTGTTCGCCAGTTAAAACATATTCTTTGAACAAACTCCCCCTCAACTTGATGGTAGCTTGATCTTTGAATACTTGACGATGAACAGTCTCTTTCATCTTTATCAACAGCTTCAGAAGACTTGAAGTTGTGATAAACTCTTTCCTTTGTGTACCTGGCCAACATAAATAACCTTGGTGCAAAACTTCTCTTCGAGAAACCAAGATATGAACTTTGAAAATGTTTTTCATATCTTGTGTCGATCAATCGAAAACAAATAAGAAACAAAATCTTTTTGATTTTTAGAAAGTTTATATCAAAACAAACCTAAAATCTTTTTGACTTTTCAAACTTATGCTAAAACACACCAAAAATCTTTTTGTACTTTTCAGAAATGAAATGTAAATGCAATGCAGAAACAAACTCTATTTTTGGGTATTTTGTGAGAAAGATCATGACGCAAGATCATATCAGACATAATGCATCTAGCACATTTCAATTTCGATCTTAATCAGCATGCAAGCCAAGATAATCGCAAATACAACATTGATTGTTTATTTCAGCATGTACCAATCATATTTATCGTTTTCAGATATGCTTAAGGTAATTTTTATCATGCAGTGATAACTCGGCCTCTACTCTATCAGAAATACTAGCAAATCATCATGTTTATCATATAGAAGTAACTTTTATTTGAGATTTAAACATCCTTGATGAGTCATGCAAAAATAAAGCAGAACCTCAAATACCTAGCAATCAGGTCGGTCTTTCGACACGCAGAGAAAGCCCAAGTATTTGAGAAAATAAAAAAGCAAAAACAAGTTGAAATTGTATAATCCAACAACAATCAGGTCGGTTCTTCCGAACGCGCAGAGAAAGTCCGATGGATTATACGAAACACCAATAAAAATAAAGCAGAACGTCAAACGAACAACAATCAGGTCGATCTTACGATACGCAGAGAAAGTCCGATCGTTTGACAAAATAAAGAAAATCAAACAAGTTTAAATCTTCCAAAATGAAAACATGCATTCATCAGGATATCTCTTTATTCTATTTTTGTTTTAGAATCATCACATAGCATTCATCAAGAAGCAAACAACCAAAGATTATCAGGCAAGCTTTATGTTTATATCTTACTTGCAGATATCAGATTAGTCATGCACATTCACAGATCATACAAGCACCTACAGCCTTTAGACTTACTCTATCCATGGCAGATATCGTATATGCTGATGTACTATCATTTCTTGCTTTTGTCAAATCAATCTCTCAATTTTTTTTTATCTTTATACTGTCCAATTTCTCCCCCTAAAATTCAAACAAACACTATTTTTATTGAATTTTCAATTTTTCTCCCCCTAAAAATATAAACGAAAGAAAAATGAATAACAAAAATGAAAATGATCGATCAACACTTGACACATTTTGAAAAAGATTTTGGAAAAATCAGTGTTTCAAAGATAGGAACAATGCATTTTAACTTAAAACACAAGTATCTCACTGTCAGCAACCTCACGATTACTAACAGGTCTTCCTGAAATACCTGCAAACACTGGAAAATAGTAAGTTCTTAAAACCCCGACCCTCATCCCCAACGATGATAGGTCGTCCAGTGTCCTCAACAAAATCTGTGTTGGCCGTGGAGACAACTTTCGGTCTCCATTCCTGTTTTGGTTTGATGATTTCTAGTGAACCATTGTCAATTGATGAATGACAATCAGAACTACTACCCAAATTCTCCGAAAGAGACTTCTTTTTCCATGAAAATTTAGTATTGGGCATTGGTTCACTAAAAATAATGCCATCAAGATCAACATACTTTGTATGTTTGGCATTGGATGATGAATTATTAGTTGTCGTAGGACAATTATTTGCATAATGACCTTTCTTACGACAAACAAAACAAAGTCTTTTACCAGTTGAATTTATAGAAATCGGTTTTCCAAACTGATCAGTCAGACATTCATCATAAACTTTTGAAAAAACAGGTTGAAATTTCTTTGGTTTATGAAATTTTGGAAAACATTTTGGAGAATCATAAAAATCAGAATCATCTCCATAACCAAAGAATTTATCTTGACGAGAAAACCTGTTAGAAGTAGCAGAATAAAATGAATCTGAATTGTTACCGCCTTGTGGTGTAGCATCAGATATACAAGAAGACTCTTTAGAAGAAAGCTTTTCATCTGGTGAAGATACTTTCTGCTTCCAACATTGTATCTTCTTATCTGAAAACACCTTCTGCTTCTTTATCTTCTTCGCTTTGAACTCCTTTTTGTTGAAATCCTTAGTCGGCATTTCTGTTCCTTTAAATCCCAAACCTCCATTTTTCTGTTTAAACTTATCTTGAACAGAAGTCGGTATCGCATGACCTTGTTTGGCAAGCTTTGTAAATTCAGACTTGATACCTTTCAGATCATTCTTCCCGGAAATCAAGGAATCATCTATCACAATTTCAGAAAACTTTGGCACCGTTACGTTTTCTGGATTTCCATGAAACACCTGTTCTTTCTCAAGAAAAATAGATTATGAATCAAACTTCAACCCTTTGCGGTAATCAACCTCCTTCTTATTCTTCTTTGATTTGATGTTAGTTTCTTCCTTGAACTGGTATCAGCAAACTTTGAATAATCATGCTGTTCAACACCAGATGATGTAACTGGAACAGACATTTCAATGTCCACTGGAGCAGGAACTTGATGCAGACATTCATTTTGACCATTTTTCTCACTCTTTTCCAGCTTATACATATAATTCAGAAAAGTCGGTGAATGGTTGCAATTTTTCAATCTTCGTTGCAAATCAAACATCTCGATCTTTTGTTCAGATATTTTCATATTAGCTTCCGATAACTCTTTCTGTGAAGCAATGTACTTGTCAGACAATTTGTTATAATCACTGATATGACATCGTCTCAAGCGACACTCTTCCAGAACTTCTTCAGAAACCTTCTCCACTTGTTTCTTATAGTAAATAACATCCTGTTTCAAAATGTTATTTTGACTTTGAATCTCACCATTTCTATCACGCAACTTGGTAAGTTCCTCTTGAAGTTGAATTACTCTATCAGCTACTTCAACAGCACCTTTAGTAACTTTTTCATATTTTTGTTGAAGAGGATAACATTTCTCAAATAAAGCATCAAAATCTTCAACAGCTTCCTTTTCTTTAGCTTGAGCTTTATTGCATTCTTCAACCAACAAATCCCTTTCTTTCAACCATCCTTCCTTAATACTAGCAAACTCCAAACAATTTGCACATGATATAGACACATCCTTTTGAATTTTGGTAGCTAAATCATTACAAACTTTACTTTTCCAATTCTCCACTTCTTTTGTCAAAGAAACATTTTCTTCAGTCAGCTTTTCCACCTTTTTCTCTAACTTTTTAATTATTCCTTTAAACTTCAAATCTTGATCAATTTTTTTCTGAGAAAGTTTAGACATATGTTCCTCACACTGTGTATAGGCAAAGCTAACATAAGAAGTGTAGTAGCCCTTTCATTTTATTCAAATGCTTCCCTTTCTTCACTTGAAAAATTATGCATTTCCTTAAAATCACCATCACTATAAGTTGGATACTTATGTTCGTTTGTAATTGGTAACCATAATTTTTTATCCAAATCGTGTACATATCCTCGAAAAGTTGTTGCCCAACCTTGATAATCTTCAAGATTTATCAACTTTGGCACATTCTGACGATGACGCTCAGCCTCAATTTCATTCATCTTTAGAATTTTAAAATCCTGCTTGGTCCGAACTTCCACCGAACTTTGTCCGAACTCCACTGATCCTCCGATCTTGCTCCGAACGTTGTCCGAACTCAGATACACAATCCGAACTATCGCCGAACTTCCTCCGAACTCTCAACGAACCTTATAAACATCGAATACCCTCCGATCCTAGTCCGAACTCTCACCGAACGAGATATATAGTCCGAATGCTCTCCGAACGAGCTCCGAATTTTCACCGAACTACGAAACAGACTCCGATCCTTCACCGAACTCCTCCGAACGTACTCCGAACCTGGTGTTCGGAGCGGTTATGCCGAGCCTACTCCGAACCTGGAGTTCGGAGCGGTTATTTTTTGGTTACTCCGAACCTCGAACGAATGTAAGCACTCTCGACATAATTTTCGCGATTTTGAGAGAATTTGGACGAGATTTTTGACAGAAACTCAGATAAAACCCATAGAAATGTTTTAGTAATGAAAATCACTCGAAAAGATCAAAGATTTACTCGTTTTTTTCAATGAAAACAATTCGGTTTTATCAAGAAAACAACTACAATCAAAGCAAACGCAATAGAGCAACCTGGATTTGCTCTGATACCAATTGAAAAACCGTAAGACGGATCTTACTAAAGGTTTGCTTGATCGTAGAGTGAAAACGAGACGTAAATAATAGTTTGTTTTATTGAAATCAACATAGACTCAATTACAAACTCTCTCTGAAGCTCTCTAGAGAAACACTGTCAAAAACACATAGTTAAGAACTGGTCTCTCTCACTCGTCTCATTCGTCATTTACATTCAAAGCACAAGTTCCTATATATACACGTCTGCTCCGAACTCCCTCCGAACTCCAAGTTCGGCCGGTCCGAACCTCAGGTTCGGACCTAGTTCGGCCGGCAGCATGAACTTGTCTTGAACCTTCACATCGTCTCGTTCAGATACTTCACATGACGCACAGATTATGTATCAACAAAGAGTTTGATTGAAGATACAAGATACAAGTTTTAAGTGAAAGATAATACCGCACATGCCGAGGGGGAGTTTGTTGATACATGATTCCTGATCGTCATGTGAAGTATCGAATACAAGTCGAAGTTACACAAGTTTGCTAAGGTCCGAACTCCTGGCGAACTCCAGGTTCGGACAAGTCCGAACTCCGAACTGGAGGTTCGGCCATTCGGGTTTCAGCTAGTATATATATGTTATCTTGTATTCAGTTTGGTAGGTTTTGGTCATATCTCTCAATTGTGTACTCTGTGGTTCTTTGTGGTTAATACAAGTCTATTGTATTTACTCCTTGTGTTTTGTTCGTTTTACATTGATTTTATAATGACTAAGTAAATGATCTACCGCTCACGCATTATCATGACACCATTACTGACATCTACCTTGCCTTCTAACCATACCGTTTGCAAGTATGGCCAAGCTAGAGATAATATAAGACCTGCCCCACTTCCAATGGTCGAGTAGTGCTTGTCAGGCCTAGTAGATCTACCTCATAATTCTCCGTTATTAATTATTCATGGTTCACAATAATAGAAGGACTTTCAGAACAAACAGGTTAATCCATAGTTTATAAAGTTTTGGTATATAACATCAAGTTAAGTTTGGAAAGAAAAAGTTACCATATGTCTTCTCCCCCAAAAACATAAACGGTTAAAAAGTGGGTATGAACTCACCTTAGGGTTAAAATTTAGTATTCCATATAACCAACCAACGAAAGCAGTGAATTCCTTAGACTTCACATAAGACACATATCAGTGTGAGTGTTGACTGTGTTGACCGACTGTCCCGGCAACGCACAGACAATAGACAAGTTGACTCGAATACACATTGGTGATCAATTTAGGTTTTCTAATATTTATCCTAATACGTATATCAATATAACATGTCACATGCCGATAAATATAAATACATCACAGTTTACTACAACGTTATCCCGCGTATACGATGTACGATTGACGGGGTAATCGTACAAAGTCTTGTCATTCCCACCGAGATGGGAGACTTAGGACTTATACATGTGTATAACTCATAATTAATTTGACTAATAGCATGCAATGACATAACACGATCATACACATGCGTCACATAGTTATTTATTTTTCCGGTAAGTATATGTTTTCCGCATACGAGCTAAGTTTGCATCAAAACCACATTGTTATTGCACGTTAAGCCACAGTAACCACGTTTAGCATATTTCAAGTCACATAAGGCCTTCGCAACATCTAACATGCAAGTTACTACACCCTACGACCGCGTTTCATACGTTAAAAATATATATTTATTTAGATACATTATTTTTCATGGAAGTTTTCCATCAAGCATCAACTTTATCTTCCGATTTGCATCCAATACCATCTATCAAGTCACTTTAACATAGATCGAGCATATATCAACCATCTAAACCCTAGATCTAGCATGGAACAACGTAAATACATGATTTTTTATTAAATATTTAACGTAAAGATTGCAACTTTATTGCATAACAAGCATAGATCTATCATCATCAAGCATTTAGAACATGAACCATGCATAAATACATAACCTTTATCAAGTTTCATGCATGTAAACCCTAAATCTAACATATATAACCTTAAGAGCATTCACAGCCCATTCCCTATAATGGTTGTGAGGGTAAACCTTAAAATTTAAGGTATAGTTTTGAGCGGTTGTGAGTAGAGGAGAGATAAATATTTAAGGAAAAATCTGGGGAATCCTTATATTTGAGAAAAAATGAGGAAAAATGAGGAAAAATCTGGTAAATCTTTAAAATTCAAGGTTTGAAGAGAGAGAAAAGGTAATGATAAAGGTATAAAAAAGTATTATTTAATTGTGGTTGTGAGTGGAAGAGAGAGAAAAATAATGATAAATATATAAATTATAGGGATAAGGATAGAGAATGGGCTGTGAATGCTCTAATCACCATAAAAATCATATTTTTATAATCAAAAATCAAACTTTATATATCCAAACACTAGATCGATGCATAATATCATCATATTAACATCAAGGAACCTTAGATCTATCATAAAGTTAGGATTTTGATGATCTTTAACCAAGGTAAACCAAAGAAATTAACATACCGATGAATACGTAATGACCGAGGATGAAATAAAATCTTGATTCCCGATGTAAAGCTCCCAACTTGATGGTTTTTGATCAAAGAACACTTAGGTACGCTTTTCCGGTCTGATGGGACTTTTTAGGAGAAGAAAATGTGTGCAAATGAGGCTAATAATGAATTAATAGTGGAAAATTAGGGTTTTAGCCCGACTGATGGATTCACGGACTGTCAAGGGGTTCAACAGGGCAGATTTGCGGTCCACGAACCACCTGGTCAGCCCTCCCGAGTGGACTTTCATTAACCGGGTCCCAATTTGTCAATTTTTTCGCGTTTTTGGTCCCGATTTGAAAGTGCGTGGGGGGGGACGGACCGGCTAGCTAGGAATCGATTGGAAACATGATTAACGACACGATTACGATGTAAATAATGATTTGGACAAACTTAGAATACAATGAAATCAACATAGAGATCTCTCAACGTTCACACTAGAAATCACATACAAAAATGACCAAGAAGCTTGAACTTTCTACACCTATTACATATTTATAGAAATCTACTGCCAAAGAACTGGATTACCCACGAACTGGCAGTTCGTGGCTCGGTATGTTCCTGGGTTCGTGTCCCAGTTCGTTTTCAGGGTAAAAAGCTTAAGCTTTAATTGTTTTCTTCACACTGATCCAGCTTCAGCCATTCCATGTTCTAACAAACTCTCCCTTGGCTTATGCTAGTTAGGTCCTCTCATCTTCAAGTCTCTGCTGCCTCCTCAGTCCATATTCTCCGATTGTTTCTTCCAGCGCATACGTCAAATGCAAAGCAGATTCGAATCACCTGCTAAAATTGTAAAGCTTGTTCCATGATGTTGATACATAATCTGTGCGTCACGTGAAGTATCTGAACGAGACGATGTGAAGGTTCCAGACAAGTTCATGCTGCAGGCCGAACTAGGTCCGAACCTGAGGTTCGGACCGGCCGAACTTGGAGTTCGGAGGGAGTTCGGAGCAGACGTTTATATATAGGAACTTGTGCTTTGAATGTAAGATACGAGTGGATACGTGAGAGAGAGACTAGTTCTTAACTATGTGTTTTTTACGGTGTTTCTCTAGAGAGCTTCAGAGAGAGTTTGTAATTGAGTCTATGTTGATTTCAATAAAACAAACTATTATTTACATCTCGTTTTCACTCTACGATCAAGCAAACCTTTAGTAAGATCCGTGTTACAATAACATCCTGTTTCAAAATGTTATTTTGACTTTGAATCTCACCATTTCCATCACGCAACTTGGTAAGCTCCTCTTGAAGTTGAATTACTCTATCGGCAACTTCGACAGCAGCTTTAGTAACTTTTTCATATTTTTGTTGAAGAGGATAACATTTCTCAAATAAAGCATCAAAATCTTCAACAGCTTCCTTTTCCTTAGCTTGAGCTTTATTGCATTCTTCAACCAACAAATCCCTTTCTTTCAACCATCCTTCCTTAATACTAGCAAACTCCAAACAATTTGCACATGATATAGACACATCCTTTTGAATTTTGGTAGCTAAATCATTACAAACTTTACTTTTCCATTCCTCCACTTCTTTTGTCAAGAAAGCATTTTCTTCAGTCAACATTCCCACCTTTTTCTCTAACTTTTCAATTATTCCTTTAAACTTCAAATCTTGATCAATTGTTTTCTGAGAAAGTTTAGACATATGTTCCTCACACTGTGTCTTCACAAAATCCCATATCCGTTTTGCCTTTCGAAACTTCCTGATTGGATTCTTAAGAGTTATAGGCAAAGCTAACATAAGAAGTGTAGTAGCCCTTTCATTTTGATCAAATGCTTCCCTTTCTTCTCTTGAAAAATTATGCATTTCCTTAAAATCACCATCACTATAAGTTGGATACTTATGTTCGTTTGTAATTGGTAACCATAATTTTTTATCCAAATCGTGTACATATCCTCGAAAAGTTGTCGCCCAACCATGATAATCTTCAAGATTTATCAACTTTGGCACATTCTGACGATGACGCTCAGCCTCAATTTCATTCATTTTTAGAATTTTAAAAACCTGCTCGGTCCGAACTTCCACCGAACTTCGACCGAACTCAACTGAACCTCCGATCTTGCTCCGAACGTTGTCCGAACTCAGATACACAGTCCGAACTATCGCCGAACGAGATATATAGTCCGAATGCTCTCCGAACGAGCTCCGAACTTTCACCGAACTACGAAACAGACTCCGATCCTTCACCAAACTCCTCCGAATGTACTCCGAACCTGGTGTTCGGAGCGGTTATGCCGAGCCTACTCCGAACCTGGAGTTCGGAGCGGTTATTTTTCGGTTACTCCGAACCTCGAACGAATGTAAGCACTCTTGACATAATTTTCGCGATTTTGAGAGAATTTGGACGAGATTTTTGACAGAAACTCAGATAAAACCCATAGAAATATTTTAGTAATGAAAAACACTCGAAAAGATCAAAGATTTACTCGTTTTTCAATGAAAACAATTCGGCTTTATCAAGAAAACAACTACAATCAAAGCAAACGCAATAGAGCAACCTGGATTTGCTCTGATACCAATTGAAAAACCGTAACACGGGTCTTACAAAAGGTTTGCTTGATCGTAGAGTGAAAACGAGATGTAAATAATAGTTTGTTTTATTGAAATCAACATAGACTCAATTACAAACTCTCTCTGAAGCTCTCTAGAGAAACACCGTCAAAAACACATAGTTAAGAACTAGTCTCTCTCTTACGTATCCACTGGTATCTTACATTCAAAGCACAAGTTCCTATATATAAACGTCTGCTCCGAACTCCCTCCGAACTCCAAGTTCGGCCGGTCCGAACCTCAGGTTCGGACCTAGTTCGGCCTGCAGCATGAACTTGTCTTGAACCTTCACATCGTCTCGTTCAGATACTTCACGTGACGCACAGATTATGTATCAACAAACTCCCCCTCGTCGTGTGCAGTATTCCTTTTCTAATTTCTTCAACATCATCAAAAATGTATCTTCAATCAAGCTCCCCCTCAAGTTAAGAATCCGTTCGTTCAATGAAATGAATCTTCGATCAAACTCCTCCTCAACTCAATCGTAACTTGATCTTGAATACTTGATGATATCTTGTATATCTCTGGTCTTTATCAACAGCTTCAGAAGACTTGAAGTTGTGATAGCTTGCACGACAGCATCCTGCATCAGAACTTAAATAATCTTGGCGCAAAACGTCTCTTCGAGACTCCAAGATATGATTTTGAAAATTGATTTTATATCACGTGTTGATCAGATCGAAAATAAAGCAGAAACAAAATCTTTTTGGCTTTTTGAAAATTTATATTAAAACACACCTAAAATCTTTTAGTTTTTTTATTTTTATTTTTTTTATTTTTTTTTTGAAATGTAATGAAATTGCAATACAGAATCAGACACTATTTTTGGTATGAGAAAGATCATTATATGGGATCATATTGATCATAACGCACTGAACTACACTTTAATTTCAACTAATTGAAGCACACAAGTCATGTCGATTGCCGGTATAATTTGTCCATCTTAAGCTCAGACAGAATCATACTCATAACATCTGGATATGTTAAGGTATTGATTAGATTTGCTTTGACCAGTGTACCCCACACTATCAGACATATTCAGACATTTTCTGTTTTTCTTTCTTTTTCTTTTGTGTGATTGCATTTGTGAACTTTCACATTGCATAATATTTTTCATGATACAGTCAACTGTGTTCCATGCAAAAAGAAATAAGAACGTTAAATCGTCTACCTTAAGGTCGATCTTTCGATACGCAGATAAGGCCTCGGATTTAACAAAATAAGAAAAAATAAAACAAGTTGAAATTGTATAACTCAACAACAATCAGGTCGGTACTCCCGTACACGCAGAGAAAGTCCGATGAGTTATACGAAACACCATAGAAAATAAAGCAGAACGTCAAACGAACAACGATCAGGTCGATCTTTCGATACGCAGAGAAAGTCCGATCGTTTGACAAAATAAAGAAAATCAAACAAGTTTAAATCTTTGCAAAATGAACGCATGTGTACACAATGACTTCTCATTACTATTGTCACACTTATTTTTCTTTTTGTGTCATGAAATACGCATCAAGATGTTGTCCACTTGGTCAAGCATTAGCATTTAATGTATATCACATCTGAATACTTTCTGATTTGTCAAGCCTACCAAGCACATCAAACAATGATCTTATGGCCCTTTCATCTACTTTATCCATGAGTCAGATACGTATGCCAATGTACCATCATTTCCCAATGATCAATTTCTCACAATTTTTATATTGTGCATGAATTCACCTTCCTTCCTTATATATATTGCATGTATTCACCTTCTTCCCAAAACATGCATTTTCTCAATTACTCCCCCTTACGTACAATTCTCCCCCTTAAAATGAAAAACTCTATTTTTGGATTTTTCATTTTACACAAAAACAAAAATCTATTTTAGGCGTTTTGAGAAAATCTTGTAAACAAAGAAAAGTGATCAATCAACACGGATATTTTTGCAGCTTTAGAATTCAGAAAATTTGCAGGTTAGAAAAATATTTCATGAAATTTAAGTTAAACAGAATACTCCTCCATCAACAACTTTTCAATCGTCGATAGGTCTTCTAGAAGTACCTGCACACTGGACAACCTGATTAGTTCACAAATGACCCGAAGCGAATCGCTTCTGGTCGACCAGTGTCCTGATTTTGCTTTGAAACCACCTTAGGTTTCCATTCCTGTTGTTTTGGTAATTCAGTTTTCGATGAAACAGTCACAGGTGACTGTGATGATGAACCTACATTTTGATCCTTTGAAAACTTTGGAACAAAACGTTTTTGTTTTTGAAAGAATGTAGGTTCAACTTCATCAAAAACTCTGCATTTTTCATCAAAGAACTTTTTGTTGGCAGATTTACCAAAAACTGATTTCTTATGAAATCTTTGTGATGAATCAGCAGGTGAAGGACAATCTTTTGCCATATGCCCTGGGCGACGACAAATATAACAAATTCTTGTCGTTTTATCCCATCTTTGATGTACCTGCAAAGAACACACATGAATATCGCTAACATGATCAGAATTAGAATCATATACCTGATGACGATGATCATGCACCCATTTAGAAGTTGGGCTACGAGATTAAGAGCTTTCAGAAGAAATATCAGCTTTCACAAATACTTCAGAATTAACTTCCCCTGATCCTCCGATCTTGCTCCGAACGTTGTCCGAACTCAGATACACAGTCCGAACTATCACCGAACGAGATATATAGTCCGAATGCTCTCCGAACGAGCTCCGAACTTTCACCGAACTACGAAACAGACTCCGATCCTTCACCGAACTCCTCCGAACGTACTCCGAACCTGGTGTTCGGAGCGGTTATGCCGAGCCTACTCCGAACCTGGAGTTCGGAGCGGTTATTTTCCGGTTACTCCGAACCTCGAACGAATGTAAGCACTCTCGACATAATTTTCGCGATTTTGAGAGAATTTGGACGAGATTTTTGACAGAAACTCAGATAAAACCCATAGAAATGTTTTAGTAATGAAAAACACTCGAAAAGATCAAAGATTTACTCGTTTTTCAATGAAAACAATTCGGTTTTATCAAGAAAACAACTACAATCAAAGCAAACGCAATAGAGCAACCTGGATTTGCTCTGATACCACTTGAAAAACCGTTTACGGATCGATTCTATGGTAGATAATAACGAGACGGAAGTTTTGTCATATATTGTGTTGAAAGGTTACATAAACCGAAGGAGTATACAAACAATTTAGCTCCGGGGGAGGTCGGACAGAACCTCCCCTCTCAACACATTGATCGGAAAGACACTGGACAAAAACTTCCAAAGAAATACAGAGACGAATCTATTTATACTTCTTCATAAGGTCCGAACTATCGCACCTCCGAACTCTGTCCGAACTCCCTCCGAACTTGGAGTTCGGACCACCTTCGGACACCGCCGAACACATAGTTCGGCTGGAGTTCGGACCACAGTTCTTGTCTTCAACAACTCAGTCTGTTTGACAATTCGAACAGTAACGGCCACACAAGGTTCATACATCAACAAATTCCCCCTTGGACGTTACTGTCGAATCCAGACATTGATCTTCTAGCAATCTTCAGTCAGCTTGCTGCAGACGCCTCTATCTTTAGCAAACTCCCCTTGACCGAATCATCAGGTATGCAGGAAACAGCTTGCAATCTTGTACAATCACAACAATCAACAAAATTCCCCCTTTCTTCAAGCACATCCACTGTGAGAACTTATCAATCACATAGAAAGATACTTCAAACCACCGGATATGACATCAAGATGCAGGATCACTTCATTTAATCGTCATGAATAAAAAACAAAATCCACAACCATCACTGCATTTGACAGAAATCTTCAATCTTCACTGAATTGTAATACATTCTGATCTTTATGAAAACATACACAATCAGCAGCTTCAATCATAGAAATTCCCCCTCAGCATAAAATCCATCCCAATATTATTACTCCGGTAAACGTATATCTCGTTGCAGACTGGAATATGACCAAGTCTTCACAACTCAAGAAAGTATCGGCATGTGACAGAGAGTTCCAAACCATAATTGAAAACTTTGACATATCGGTTCGCACGAACATCAGAATATACCACATTTCCATGAAGATCAAAAATTACCATCAACCCTGAACTGATTGCTTTTGAATATTCACTTTTTCAATTATGAAACTTTGAAAGTTTTAGGGGTCCCCAAATTTCCCCCTAAATAAGTGACATATTCAAATCTTCAATATTCTTCAGTTTGTGTAGACAAATAAACTCTGAAAAACGCCATCACAAAGACTTAATTTCTCAGAATTCAAACAATCGCCTCAAAGTAATCATATCCATGTCTCCGAATCTCTGTCCATCATCAGAAACACCCGTTCATGAATCTCTGTCCATCATCAAGAACAATGACTACCCACAAACTCATTTCTTGAAATTCGATCACTAACTCATAACAAATATCGTGATCTGGATTTTCTTCAAACATAACACCCCACAACTACCGAATCAAGGGTAAACTCGATAGCTGATCCGCTTCTTTGAAATTCCCACCTAACGGGGGTTCGAGGGCAACGCCTCTGAGAAGAGGGGTCCAAGGGGCGGCAGCCCCTAGCGGGGTCCAAGGGGCAGAGCCGCTGGCTGGGGCCGTGTTGACCAAAAGTGCTTCATCAAAAATGCATCCGAGCTCGTCCGAACCTTGTCCGATCTACCTCCGAACCCGATCCTCCGAACCCTCTCCGAATCTGACCTTCGGACCTAGTCCGAACCTGACCTTCGGAACCTCCTCCGAACCTGACCTTCGGACGTCCGAACCTGGAGTTCGGAGCGGTTATTTTTCAGATTTGTTCTTCGGCCGAACCCTGTCCGAACTCGAACTGGAAATTTTTTAAATCGCACCAGAATCAGAATTTGATCGAATTTTGACATCTAGAGGCTTCTGTTAGGTAAAAACATGACTCAGGAAGACTCGGTTGATTAAAAACCAAACAGAAACACTTTCAATCACCCCTAACCAAATGTTTAACGTCTCGAAATGAAGAAAAACGATAGATTTCGACCATAGAAAGAGCCAACAGCTCTGATACCAACTGAAAAACCGTTTACGGATCGATTCTATGGATGAGACGGAAGTTTTGCTTCATCAAAAATGCATCCGAGCTCGTCCGAACCTTGTCCGATCTACCTCCGAACCTGATCCTCCGAACTAGGTCCGAACTCAGATACACAGTCCGAACTATCGCCGAACTTCCTCCGAACGTACTCCGAACCTGGTGTTCGGAGCGGTTATGCCGAGCGTACTCCGAACCTGGAGTTCGGAGCGGTTACACCGAACGTGGAGTTCGGCCGGACGCGAAAAACCAAAAAATTTCAAAACAAAACTCACTAGATTCAGAATTTGATCGAATTTGAACAATCAGATGCTTCTGTTAGGTAAAAACATGACTCAGGAAGACTCGATTGATTGAAAACCAAACAGAAACACTTCCAATCACCCCTAACTGAAGATTTAACGTCTCAAAATGAAGAAAAACGATAGATTTCGACCATAGAAAGAGCCAACAGCTCTGATACCACTTGAAAAACCGTTTACGGATCGATTCTTTGGTAGATAATAACGAGACAGAAGTTTTGTCATATATTGTGTTGAAAGGTTACATAAACCAAAGGAGTATACAAACAATTTAGCTCCGGGGGAGGTCGGACAGAACCTCCCCTCTCAACACATTGATCGGAAAGACACTGGACAAAAACTTCCAAAGAAATACAGAGACGAATCTATTTATACTTCTTCATAAGGTCCGAACTCAGCACCTCCGAACTCTGTCCGAACTCCCTCCGAACTTGGAGTTCGGACCACCTTCGGACACCGCCGAACACATAGTTCGGCTGGAGTTCGGACCACAGTTCTTGTCTTCAACAACTCAGTCTGTTTGACAATTCGAACAGTAACGGCCACACAAGGTTCATACATCAACACATGAAATCAGGATGAAACACTATCCGGGAGTGATACAGTTTATCAATGTCTCCCTTTGATAAGTTGATAAGACAAATATGATCAAAAACTCTAACCACCTTGTTCTCTTCCTTCACCACTATTACCACTTCGCCAGTCTTGTCATCATAGTACCACCAACACAAGGTCTGAATTAAATCAAGTTTTCTTCAGAGGAAACTTGTTCATCAGAAGTGGCTTCCTTTTAAACTTCAAGACTATCCCCGGTTTTCTAGTTTTTGGATGGTTCTTCGTAGGATGCTCAACCCTCTTTGGTCTCCGAGGCTTCACGAACTTAAATGTATTCTGACATTCAGATTC
Organism: Deinandra increscens subsp. villosa; assembly: GCA_039602395.1. NCBI lineage: Eukaryota > Viridiplantae > Streptophyta > Magnoliopsida > Asterales > Asteraceae > Deinandra > Deinandra increscens. Next base: position 40,479,362 of record JBCNJP010000010.1, on the reverse strand, counting down.
TAGCGTTCACTTGAAGTAATCACCCATCCACCCTTTCTCATGATTGATGAACGGGTTTTTTGTAAGCTCTCTCACATCCCACACCGGTAAACGACTAAATTTTTAGCACAATTCAGATATTGGATACCAAACTCTCGTTTGATTCCATAGCATTTCAGGCTCTCATCGTACATCCAACTTATAATATTTCCAAACGCCTGACCCTTGATTCTAATCTGTTTGCGTTGCTTTGGAGGTGGAGTATAGTTTGCATGAAAAGTCTTGATAAACTCATAAAAATCTCTCCATTCTTTCTGTTATTTTACCTCTTTAGCAACTGGATCATCTGGAATAGTAGCTTCTTTCTTCTTAATTTCAACCTCAGCCTCATTGCCCTTTTCTTTTGCAAAGAATTCATCAAACTCCTCATCATTAGAATTGTTGTTGAAGTTTGAATACATTCCAGGATATTCTTCTTCAGTAACATCCTCGAATTCCACATCATCAAAGAAATCATCTTTAGATGATTCTTTATATGCCTCAGGCTCAGCTTCGGTTGTATTTTTCATATTATCTTCATTAAAATCAAAGATGGCTTGTATTTGTTCAATCGTAAGTTCATGAATAAACTCTCCATCTTCAATTTTTCCAATCTCATGAATGTCTTTAGCCGCTTGATTTGTACTGATTGAAGATATGGGTATGATGTTGTAAGGACCAGAAGACTCCCCCCTAGATGCAGATGAATCAGCTAAACCAGATGCTCCAGCTGTGCCAGAACCTCCTCCAGCAGCACCCTCAGTATCATCGTTATCTGGTTCTTCATTCAAAAACCGTAGTTCATCACCCTTGCATCCTAACTCCCCCTCAGCATCAAAATTTTCTTGTAATAACTTGAGCTGCTTAGAAATTTTTGAAATTTCATCTTCATGAGCATTAGAAACAACCTTTAGTTAATAAATTTCTTTTGCTTTTGCTGCATCAGCCTTCTTGACTTTTTCATAATTCATTTCAGTTCAACAATCTCCTGTGATTTAGCTTCATCCTTATCCTTCAACTCTGCAATCTGTTTTTGACATTCAGTCAACATAGTTTAAAACAGGTCAATCTGAGACTATGAGAGCACATTCGGAGAAACATTAATATTGAAGTCTGGAGATGCCTGAGTTGTTGATGTAGTGGTGGTTGAAGAAACTTGAATAGATGTACCTCTAAGTTGTTGAGTCACATATTAGGCACCAAAACCTGTTAAATGTGTTGTGCTTGTTGTAGACCCAGATCCAATAAACTGCCTCACAACGGAAAATTGATTTAATTGAGAAATAATATTCTCAAGTGCAGCAGATGTAGCTAGAGTAGAATTCAATGGAGGTGGGGGACAAAATACGACTTCCAGATGAAGATTCACCACTGGATTTTCTTTTCGGAATCTCTGAACATTTCAGAAATTTTGGACACACAGTCCTACCAGTAGTAACAACCTTCCTCTTATGATGTGGCAGAGTAGAAGATGAAGTAGAAGGTTGTTTGCCCTTGCCCTTTTCATTGTCTTTGGTAGTGGGCGGAATATAATCTTCATCATTGTCAGAAGGAGGATTATTCAAGAAACAATCTTTGTAACGTTTATTGCTCTTACCGAGTCTGGCTTTGTATGCTTAATGCTCTTTGCTCCCCTTCAGAACCCACAACTCTTGAGAACCAATAGAAATTGATCGTACGGGGCTTATTAACATCAGATTTGGCTTCACTAACCTCATCATCAGCATCACTACCTGTTCTCTCATCATCATCTTCTTCTATCACATTCATGGGAATTGAAGTGGCAGCACTAACCTCTGCTTAAGTCACAAGAGGATTTGGAATAACCAGGGTTGCTGTTGTTGTGGTTGTTGTTGTTGTTGTTGTTGTTGTTGTTGTTGTTGTTGTTGTGGTGGTGGTGGTGGAACGACCGGTTTTTGAATATGTTCTCGGTAACAATCTTCCAACTAGCTGTAATCAAGTTCATCACTTTGAACTATCATCATGCCTTGGTGCACCATTAGCCGGAGCCTGATAATCAGTTGTTGCTAAGTGACCAATCAACCTTTTCATCGGTAGAACCTCATTAGGATGCTTCTTCTGGTAAGTAGTAAGAGTTCAAACACTACTTTTAGTTATATGCTTCAGCAACATCTTGTGAGCTTCATTCTTGACTAGTTGAGGGTAACCGTGATCATCTATAAGAACCTCAGATACATGATTACCCTCTTCTGTCTCTGACTGACATGATCTCTCGTATACCAGAATATTAATCCAGCAAAGTTGTATGGTCGGTTGAGAATCAATGTTGCCATAACCGACAACATCTTTTGACCAATTGTATCATGACCAGACAACCTGTTCCCCAAGCAATGTAATAATACATGTGCCAAGTACTTGTATGGAACACTGAATTCTACTTTCATCACCTAATCAAGGTTTGGATCTTCATTATACCATATCCTTTTCAGCAAAGCAACAATATCTGGCTTGTAAAATTCTAACGGAGCCTCAACATCATCATTATCAAATTTCAGAACTCTTTTGATATCGGCCTCAGTAACTTGACCTTCAATTTGTTGTACTGTGCCTGTGATGTAGATTAGATCTGCCATTACTGTTCTGACGGTATTCTGAATTCATTGATGATGTCATCGTACGGATCACAGTCGGTTGTAATTGCATAATGTATCCTTGAACGTCTTAGGAATATACCACCTAACTTTCCCATCTTTGATCTGACAACACCAAGATGCGTACAGATGTTGTGCCTATTAGCAGTTTTTAATCGCTCAACCATTTCTAAAAGTACATATTACAAAATGTTTATTAAATTTAACATGATGATAAAAAAATGTTCACCATGTTTGTTAATTATTTCTTAATCACTTGAACGATTAACTTTTTGAAAACTTTTGATTGTAAGGAAGTGAGTAACGAACTCAATAACAAACACGAACTGACTTGCGAACTAGTATACGAAGTGATTTACGAACTCAACACAACAAAGTTAACTAACGAAGTGGACTAAATCAACACACGAACTTACTCACGAAGTTGACCTTTGACTTTGACTGATCAGGTCACGAACTGAAATGAAGTGGACTACGAAGTGAGTTATGAACTCTCACTTCATTACACAAAGCGACAACTCGTCTATGTGAAAAAACCGAACGGTTTTTCAATCTTAACTCACGATCTAGGTGATAATTTGACAAAACAATTGCACCAATCGACTCGTCTCAACAAGCCGAACACAATGGTATAAGTTTTAGCACCTAAAACCGGTTAATCATGAGTTAAATCTCGGTCCAACATGAGTTCGCGACCCGAACTTGTTTTTTAATGATCTGACAATCAAAACATGGTCAAAACATGATGTAAAATACACCCCCATGGTTGGAATTTCAACCCCTACCTGTTTTCAAACAAATTTTGGCCAGAAATTTGCTGTAAGTCGAAAATATGAACGATACGAAGTGACAACGATATTAGGGTTTATGAAGTGAGTTTTGGGAAAGTTGAGTCACGAAGTGACGCTTTAGCTATTTATAGCCCGTTCACTTCGTTTACAGAAGTGAGACTTCGTTGAACTACGAACTGATAGTTCGCATCATATGAGACCACACTTCGCATCACAGTTCGTAACACTACAAATTGACAATTCGTTTTGTCACTAAGTGAGTCACTTCGTTCAAAATTTTTACTTTTCACCCCTGAACTTTGTGATGGTTTTCAGTTTGATTCAAAAGTTTAAAATTATTCAATTTTTCTCTAAAACTTTGAATCGCACACTTGATGAGCTTGGTAAAGATCAAGACAACTTGGTTTCCCGGCATTTGTTTAATTTTTTTTTTTTGAATATAATCATCATTCGATCGAAAAAAAATCAGAAACAAATTCTTTTTGGTTTTTCTAAAATAAGAAAAACACACTGAAAATCTTTTTGGAAATTTCAAATACTAACTAACAAAACTGAAATGAAATTGAAATTACTTATATTTTTGTGAGAAAGATACTAACGCGAGATTATATCAGCTATACGCATCGAGCACAGTTCAATTTCAATGTAATCAGCATGCAAGCCAAGTTGACCGATAATACAACTTTTCAGTTTATTTCAACTTTAGCAAGTCAATTTTTATAGCTTTCTGATATCTATTATCAGTATATTTATCAAGCACAGATAACGTGAAACCCACACAATCAGGAATACTTGGCAATATGACTTGTTCATTTTTTTTTCTTTTTCACAGGATTTTATTTTCCACAGAGATTTATCGTTCACGGTGTTTCATGCAAAAAATAAAGCAGAACCCTAAACAAAAAGCAATCAGGTCGGCTTGTAGGCACGCAAAGAAAGTCCGATTTTTTAGGAAAATAAGAAATAGCAAATAAAGCATAAATTGTATAACCCAACAACAATAAGGTCTGTATTTCTGTACAGACAGAGAAAGTCCGATGAGTTATAGAAACACCAATGAAAATAAAGCAGAACCTCAAGTGAACACCAATCAGGCTGATCTTTCGATACCAGAGAAAGGCCGATCACTTGAGAAAATAAAGAAAATCAAACAATTTGAAGTTTTTGCAAAATGAATGCATGCATGTTTTTGATTTTTTAAATCTTTGCCAATATCACGCAGTATCCGTCATGATGTTTCATCACAGTTATTAGGTAAGCATTATGTTTATATCATACTAGCACACATCAGATTTGCTTAAGCACATTCCATAAGTCAGACAAGTACCTACAGCCTTTATCTCTACTTTATCCATGGTCGATAAGTAAGCTGATGTACTATCATATATCACTAGGTTGGATCAATTTCTCTTTTTCATTTTTCTATTTTTATACTTTATACTTTTTTGCATTTTTCAATTTTTTTTTATCTTTTCCATTGCTCCCCCTAAAATGAAAAACTCTATTTTTGGATTTTTCATTATTTGCAAACAAAAACAAACAAATAAAAAAGCTAGTGTAAAAACAAAACGACAAGCAAAATTATACAACTGATAATTTATTCTGCTTGTAACTTTCTGTTGCCGTTGATTTGCAAAAGAAAGTGAAAATGAGTTTTGTCAAATGCTTTTGTAAAAAGAGTTGCTCATTAAAAATCAGTATGCACTTTTTGCAAATCAATCAGGTTTTTCTCATAGCAATCTCAGATGAAATGATAACGTATTTCAATATGTTTAGTTTTGGAACGCTGGACCGGGTTTTTGGTAATGCAAATCACAGTAGAATTGTCAATAAAGATTGGAGTAGTAAGAAAATTCAAACCGTAATCCCACATTTGTTGCTGTATCCACAAAACCTGAGAGCAACAGCTCGAAGCTGCTACATACACGGCTTCTAAAGTCGATGTGGCAACCGACGTTTGCTTCTTACACTTCCATGACACTAACCATTCTCCCAGAAAATAACATCCCGCCGTCGTGTATTTGAAATTTATCTTGCATCCACCGTAGTCAGAGTCCAAGTAGGCTGACAATTCAAATTTATCATCATTAGGGTACCAAATCCCGAGATCAGGATTACCCTTCAGATAAGCAAAAATTATTTTCACTGCGATTAAATACGAAACCTTAGGACTAGCATGGTACATGGAACACAAACAAACAACAAACATTACATCAGGTCTACTAGCAGTTAAGTACATTAATGACCCAATCATGGCCTGGCAAAGTGTTGGATCAACACATTCACCATCCTCATCTGGTAAGAGGCTATGATTAACCTGAATCGGAGGTCCTGGAATTCTGACATCTCCAACTTTGAACATTGTCAAAATGTCGTGCACATATTGTTAGAGCATAATCTGGTTCGTCGTGTGAAATATCAAGAACAAGACAAAGATGCTTGGAAGACTGTACATGAAGTGACCCGAAGTCACAGTTCGTGTGTCTACACGAAGTGACCCGAAGTGGCAGTTCAGACCACTTCGGATGACTTCGTATAAGGTCCAGTTCGGGTCAGTTAATGGCTATTATAATAGCGTTATCTTGTTTAGATTAAGGACACTTGTCAAATTTACTGTGTGAACTGAGTGTGTAATTATCTGTAGTCTGATAATACAAATCTCATTGTATTTACCTTCTCGTGTCATCTTTACAACTCGAATTACATTGATTTACAATTGATCGAGTAGATGATCCACCGCTCACGCACTTCCAAATGGTATCAGAGCTTTTGGTTCAATATACTGATCATTAAATCTGTGTTTTTCAAGTTTTTGGTTTAAAAAGTGGGGTTTTTTTCGAAAATTTGGTACATTTTTGCTTCTGGTTATTCATCTTTGTTGAGTTTTTAGTGAAAAATCCACTCCTAAATCATTCCTCTCAAATATATATGACTTAATGCTGAAAATCTCGTTCTGAAACACTCACAATCATGAAATTTGAGTCAAAATTACTCTGGTTTGTTTCAGTTATGCTGAAGAGCTGTCTGTTTAAAAAATAACCGCTCCGAAGTATGAGTTCGGTCCAGTTCAGGTGAGTTCGGTCAAACGAAGTACCAGTCCGGTTTAAGTTCGTACTAGTTCATAAGAACCAGTTCGGATCACTTTTCAAAGTCTCAGTTCAGATCAAGTCTGTTTGCTTCTCAGTTCGCTCCAGTTCGGTTCTATTTCGCTTAGCTTCGTTTCAGTTCGGATATATAATTTCAGTTCGGATAAGTTCGGGTAATCAGATTATAAGATAATTTGAAATGGTAGATTATCAAGCACTTGCTGCTATGCACTCATCGGTGCAATCCACGATGCAAACCATGATGAACTTTGATAATGAGATCGGACTAAGTCAAAAAGTTCCCAAATTACTCAAATTGGAAGATTATCATAGTGGCGTGAAACGTTTCAAAGTGTATGTTGATACAAATGATGTGGATATGTGGTTATCATTCACGGATCAATATGTGTATCCAAAAGATGCAACTGGAGAGCCGATTCTTCAAAGAAATTTTAGTTCTAAGCAAAAGAAAGCATATCAAGCTGAGAAAAAGGCATATGGTACTTTGACGATGGAGTTACCCAAGGAGTTGTTACATCAATTTTCTGCTTACTATACATCAAAAGCTTTATGGGATGCTTTGCAGAAAAGATGTGAGGGTAATGGTCAATACAGGAAACCCGATAGAATGTTTTGAGAGATGGAATTTGTTAATTTCAAGCATTATCAAAACGAATGAATTCCAAATCTAATTGCTAGATTTTCACACTTGATGAGTGAAATGATGTTGGTAATCATTACCAAAGAAGATGCAGATTTGAAAGAAAAATTATTGGAGGCGTTACCTAAAAAATGGGAGAATTATGTCATGATGATCACACATGATAAAGAATATTTGGGTTTGTCATTCAATGATTTAATTGAAAGAATTCAAGCTCGAGATATGGAATTAACCGTGAACAAGTCCATGCCTACTGAAATTCAGAATCCGGCAGTATATCATGGAGAAATGTTTCTACCAATCCTGCTATGAAATCAAATGTTTTAAATTCCGCACCTCCTACTGCATTTGTTGCCGGAACATCTAAGAATTATGGTTATTCTTCTGGTTATACTATTTCAGTTTTAAGTTCATCAACACACAATGCTTTATCTGTTAAGACAATTGACAATTACATGGCATTGATGTATGCATTAGTATCGTCATATTTCAGTGTTATTACTGGTTCTGTGAGTAATGTTGAATTGATAGAAGAAGATTATGATCTGATTGATTATGATCATCTTGAAGAAATGGATTTGAATTGGCAGTATGCTATGTTGGTTAGAAGAACTAAAATATTTTTTAGCAGAGCCGAGAAGAAGAGGTTGAATCAAGATGGGGAAAAACTGGATTAGATAAATCGAAGGTAAAATGTTACAAGTGTTCACTTTATGGACATTTTGCTCGTGAATGTCCAACATCTACTGATAATAAGCTTAAGTCTGGCCAACATGCTCACTTGGTTAAAGCCTCTCCAAGCAAATCTACTCCAAATCAACAAGCCTTTGTTTCAATTCATGAGAAAATGGCAGAAATATTTTGGCATCCAAATGAATTTGTGTAAACTCGAATTGCCCCGATCTAGTGATTTGTACACTGAATTTGGACCGAAAGTTAACCCGAACTCAAGAACATAAAAACGTAAATAAAACTTAGCTTATAGCTCGAATTTGATCAATGATTACACGAATAGACTCGATTCTAGTAACTAATCATGATCCTAAATTTAGTTCTCTTAAAGATTCAAGATGAAAAACTCCTCCCTGTAAAATTTGAATCTGAGAAAATGAGTTCGTTCTTTTCTCATTCACCCGAACTCAAAATTTCACACACACACACACACATATATATATATATATATATATATATATATAGATCAGTTCGTCCCAATTCGGTTGTTCCAATCCTTCACTTTTGTTGTTACTTTGGCAGTTCACATGTCGTTCGGATCACTTTGTTTTCCCGTTCTTTTAACATATCTTATGTTATATGCGATATAACATCTCACATTCAAGTCCCTCAACTATCTATATTGACAATATCTACCCTTTGACAAGATTTAACAAATTTAACTAAATAAACTAACAAAGTTATCTAATACATCACACGTCACACAATTTATGCACTAACAAACTCCCCCTTGACGTGTGCTATATCAGATCTTCAAACTTTTTGGAACTGTTGTTAGTTGATGTAGGGTAGGCATGGCAGGAATAGGATTGTGTGAGCTGAACCATTTCTGAAAGTAATTAACTCTTTGAAAGCTTCACAACTATGCTTGCAATCCATTCTGAGATCAGTGTTCGAGAGAACACGAGAACTTCTACCTGCAGCTTCAGAAGACAGAAGTGTAGTTATTCCTTTTCTAAACATAATTTTAATCTTGGACAAAACTCTCCTTCAGAGAACCAAGATATTTTGAAATCAGTTTTTTTTTTTTAAATTTGTTGTATCCCGTGTCGATCAGATCAAAAACAAAGAAGAAAGAAATCTTTTTGGATTTTACAAAGTTTATACTAAAACACACCAAAAATCTTTTTGATTTTTCTGAAATGAAAAATAAAATGCAATACAAATCAGACTCTATTTTCGATTTTGCGAGAAAGATCACGACACACGATCATATCAGACATAACGCATCTAGCACATTTCAATTTCGGCCTTAATTAGCATGTAAGCCAAGATAATCGTAAATACAACATTTATGTTTATTTCAGCATGAACCAATCATTTTTATCATTTTCAGATATGCTTAAGGTAATATTATCATGCACTGATAACTCGGCCTCCACTCTATCAATATTACCGGAAAATCATTATGTTTTATCATATAGAATCAACTTTTATTAGAGATATAAGCATTCTTGATGAGTCATACAAAAATAAAGCAGAACCTCAAATGCCTAGCAATCATGTCGGTCCTGTGGACACGTAGAGAAAACCCAAGTATTTAAGAAAATAAGAAGGAAAAACAAGTTGAAGTTTTATAATTTAACAACTATCAGGTCGATACTTCCATATATGCAGAGAAAGTCCGATGAATTATACGAAACACCAAGAAAAATAAAGCAGAACCCCAAACGAACAATAATCAGGTCGATCTTTCGATACGCAGAGAAAGTCCGATCGTTTGAGAAAATAAAAAAAAACAAACAAGTTTAAATCTTTCAGAATGAAAACATGCATTCATCAGGATATCTCTTATTCTATTTTTGTCAGAATCATTACACATCATTCATGAAGAAGTAAACAACCAAAGATCATCAAGCAAGCTTTATGTTTATATCTTATTTGCAGATATCAGATTAGTCATGCACATTCACAGATTATGCAAGTACCTACAACCTTCATGAAAACACATAGAGCATCGGATCTAGTGATTTGTACACCGAATTTGGACCGAAACAACACCGAAAATAACCGAAACGAAGAACACGAATCAAGTAATTTAAACTCAGTTTATAGCACGAATTCGATCAACGATTACAATGAATAAACTCGATGTAGTATACGTAATCTAAAGATCAAGATCAAAAGCTCTCCCACTACAAATCGATTCTCAGAAAAACGGTTATTATGAAGTTCCGTCTCGCCTCCGAACTTCAAACCGTATATATATATGCTCCTGATCGAGATTTCCGAACTCAAGGTTCGGTGGAGGTTTGTGCAATCAAGCCCTCCACTTTATTATATTGACACAAACTACCCTCTAACTTGATTTAACTATTCTAACCATCTCAACTAACGACACTAACTGGAATACACACACATCACACATATTTTGCACCAACAAACTCCCCCTTGACGTGTGCTGTATCACATCTTCAAACGCTTTGAATTTGTTGTTAGTTGATGTAGGGTAGACATGGCTGGGACAGGACTAAGTCAACTGAACCATTTCTGAAAGTTATAAACTCTTTGACAACTTCATAACCATGCTTGCAATCCATTCTGAGATCTTTATCTGAAAGACTTTGATGATTTCAACCTGCAGCCTTTAGAAGATAAAAGTGTGGTTTCTCTTTTCCAAAACATAACTCTAATCTTGGAAGCAATCCTTCTCCTTTGGAGAAACCAAGACATTTAGTTTTTGAAAATTTGTTGTATCCCGTGTCGATCAGATCAAAAACAAAGAAGAAAGAAAATATTTTTGGATTTTATAAAGTTTATATCAAAACACACTGAAAATCTTTTTGATTTTTCATAAACTGAAACATAAATGCAATATAGTATTAAACTCTATTTTTGTTTTTGGTGAGAAAGATCACAACATGAGATCATATCACTACTAGAAAAAGGGTCTTTCTTGACACGCGAACGATGACGCACAGTATTTAATGACGCGCAAAAACGAGTGTCATAAAAAAACTATCAAGAATTGTAAAATCCTAAGGCTAGATGACGCGCATTTTTGAGCGTCATAAAATTCTTGTCATTATTTTGAAAAAAAAAACACGGAGTACACTTAAAAAATGTGCGTCATATAAAAAGTGTCGTTTTATGTTTTTCTTTTCCCCACTAATTTTTCCCCAAAATTTCATTTCCCGCTACCTCGTTCCTTTCCCGCCGACCTCGTTCATTTCCCCCTAATTAGTACTCAGCTCCTTCAAATCGACCGCTTCAAATCGCTCTCCTCCGACCACGCCTGGAAGAAAAACCTTAATATGTATTTCTCCCCACACCACTTGCGACCACGCCTCTGACCACCACCGCGCCGTCCAACTCTCTGAATCTGTCCTAATTCAATTTATCTCCATTCTCTCGTCTCCCTCACACAAATCACCGACCCCAATCCTGCTCCCCATTCCCTCGTCTCCCTCACACAAATCACCGACCCCAATCACGGTGTGGAAGGAATTCAACCTTCCGTCTGTGATTTTCCAATCTGGCGGAAACCCTAACACCGGACCATAACACCGCCTCCCAACGACGCCGGACCCTGGCATCCGGGCGGAGCTTCGGTTTCTGCTCTGATAGCGACGCAGAACGGCGCCAGACAGATAGCACTGTACATAGCGGCGGATTTTGACGCTGATTTTGACGTGTTTCATGTTGCAGCAGAAGATTAGGTCTAAAGATGATTTTGACGAGTTTCATGTTGCAGCGGAACGTGGTTTTTTAGGTATTCAATTGCTTTAGATCTTATCAATTTGAGGGAGTTAATTTCTTTTAGAAGTTTATTATTCGTTGCGATCTGAGCTATTATAGTTCCTAATTGCATTTGAACTGTAATATTATATGATTGTATGAACCCTAGATATTAAATTCTTTTTTTTTTAAATCAACTTTATGGTAATCATCAATTGGAGTCATGAACTGTTTATGAAATCAAGTTCCTGATTTATGAGATTCTGCTGACTTAAAACTAGCTGCTTTCACCTTGTAATTTGAAAGAAATATAAGGTTGTGATGCCCAATTAGATCGAATGATATTGAAATCCAATGTTAAGCCTGTTTTTTGCTTTGACTCACAATGTTTATATACATCCTTTCAGTAGCATCTACATCAGGGTTACATGAGTCCATGTTTCAAAGTTTAAACAAGGTAGACTGAACTTAAACACATCAATGTTGTTCTAGTGATGTTTATTTTGCTTAATGTCTATGTTGGATGGTGACATTCAGCTTCTATTCATTCTCTTTAGTCATGTTAGAATCTGAAAGATGATTGTTTTGGTGACTTTTATGCTGGAAATGATAAGTTAAATATTAGGGGTTTCTGTAGACAATGTGGTATATTTTTTTAAGCTTAAGGGTGTTTGATTTGTAAATAGCAATCACATTATTATCACCAATGAACATAAATGATTATCATCTCAGGTGTACAGATCTACATACACCCATCATGACAATAACAAGCTGCATCCGACCCGAAGCAACAACCGAGGCTGCAGGCTGCAGCAGAGTTCCTGAAAAATGCCTTAAAGCCATTGAACAATTTGAAGATGTGGTAATTTGAATTGCGGTTGTTGACTGTTTAATATTGGGGTAAGTTCTTGCTGACCTATTTTCTATTTAGTTGCATTTGTGCTTTTTTGTGTGCTGACCTAATTTCTATGTAGTTGCATGTGTGTTTCTCTGTGATGTTTATAATCGGTGATACTTACTTGCTAACTGGGAAAAGAATTGAGTAATGCAATTGAAAAAAATAAAACCTTATAATCCTTATTTACATGCATTCATAACATCTCGAGTGAAAATAAAACAAAAGCTGCAATTTTTGTGTTGCCTATTTTGAATTATTGGAGGTTCTTGCTCAGCTAACTTTGATGTATAAACATTGTGTGTTTCTTATGTTTGACCAATAATGCCTTTATAGGTAATGTGGAAAACCAGTTTTGAGTTTCTGATTTGTTAGTAGCATTTGCAAAGTGTGAGATTTAAAATTTCCTGTTCTACTAATAGTGGCTATCTAAGGTTAACTTAGAATTGCAGCTTTAGTGCTATGTGTGTAAACATGTTGTCAACGGTTTCTTATGTGTGTCTATAGTGTTTTTTATGTCAGTATGTAAAAGTCATTTTAGAATTGCAGCCTAATTGCTATGTGTGTAAATATTTTTGTCAACAATTTCTTATGTGGGTGTGTAGTGAGTTATAGATATTTAGCTTTGTATATCAGTATGCAAACATGTTTTTAGTTGTTTCTCATGTATGTTTAGATTATTTGATTAGTGTATGGTGTATTGGAATATATTTGGTCACTGCATTAATTCGTTATTATGTGTACACACCTATATTCTTTGTTATACATATGATTACTCGAATTATACGCAAATACCCGTTACTCTTTTGTCTGTCATAAATCTAATCAGTAAAACTATTCAAACTACAAAATCAAACTTGACTGATTCAAAATGACGTCTAAAAGCATAGCATACATAATGCCAAGGGACAAACCTTTCCCAATGGAAGTAAGGTTGATAAGGAAATATTTTCCTTATATTGGAACACAAGAGAGCAAAGACATATTCTACTTGCTCATCGATGCACAGGTATGTTTGTAAAATGATTCCATATACCTATACCTTCTATTCGTACTAATGACATTTCAATTGTATACCTTTAAACATGGCAATGTCACTGATTGCTTGGTTCCACTTCTTCAATCTAGAGTCAAAATTTTGATATTATAGTTGTTCCAAATTTTGTTACAGATCTTGGGTCTATTTCTTCAATTTAAAATCAAAATTTTTATATTATAATGATCACAGGTACACCATGGATCACTATAGCATTGGTTAGATGAAGGAGTATCCCCAGCTAGACATCTTAAGCGCAATGCATCCAAATTGGGTACGTGGCCTTTATATACGTACATATGGAATTTAGTATAATTGGCATCAACTTGACCAACTTGACTGGAATAACAAAAAAACAAGCAAAGGATGTAGACTTGATTGTAATAACAAAAAAAAAACAAACAAAGGATGTAGACTTGACTGTAATAACAAAAAAGACCAAAACAAAGGATGTAGATCTTTTAATGTTTCAAAAAGCCTTACCTTCACCTCTATCACATGCTATAAAGAAGATTTTAATGTTTTAAATTTTGTGCCATGACGGTATGTAGGACAAGGTTGGTGGTGAGAACTAAGAATGACTTGTGTGTCTTTGATTGCTTATATTTTTCCAGTATTCACAACTTCATACCTCTGTTATCTACAATAAATAAAGTAGCATGTTAATATCAAGTAAAAAAATCGACCTTGTTTACTGCAATAAATAAAGTTGTATGTTAATATCAAGTACTGCTTTGTTTTATGTATGTGTAGGAGGAGGAGAAAGCTGTTGCTGCTGTCAAGATGGATGCTTCTCAGCAGCCGCCTACCACCACCTCACAAGATGAGGAGGAGACAACCGAGGGGAAACTGCTGCTGTCAACGAGGGGAATGGCTCTCAACAGACTTGTAAGAACTCCACCTATATCATAGTTATTAAATAATGAAATTGCTGCTGCAACTTTACAGAACCGTAGTAACATTTTTAGACTAGATTTTATAAGAACTAACACTGTATTTGTGGCTGCACAGGGTCTGTTATACAACCGTATAAGGCTGGTAAAACATAGCGATACATGGCTATGGAAAAATACAGCGACACAGGTTAGATTGGTCTTCTTTTTGCTGGTTATTTTTGACTTATTCAAGGTCAATCAACACTAGATTTTACATAACTACAATTGTTTATAGGCAATTTGGGAACAAAGTGATGATTGGCGTTCACTACCGTTTCATTTTAATCCCCCACACATCCTTTTGAAGGTTTCACTTGTCAGCAAGGACTCCTCAAGAGGGCTTGATAATGCAAGTATTGAGATGGAAGAAGCTAAGGTTACGTGTAGTAGTGTAATGTAAACTAATGTTAACTTTGTAATGTTTGCTTTATATATGAAATGTATTATTTTGTTATAAGTGAATCTATTATTGATTTTGAGGTTAATTGTCATTAATGTGGAAATGAGTGAATCTAAAATATATATATATATATATATATATATATATATATATATATATATATATATATATATTTTTAATTTTTTTTAGATTCATGACGCGCAAAAATGCGTGTCATAAAAAGATTTATGACGGGGGCTTCCTTGACGCTTATTTTATGACACAAATTTATGACGCTTTTTTGCGCGTCATAAATGGGATGACGCTCATTTTGCGCGTCAAGAGGCTTCTTGACCCTGCCTTCCTTGACGCTTTTTTGCGCGTCATCTGGGCCCTTTCTTGACGCGCAAAAAGCGTCAAGAAAGGCCATTTTTGTAGTAGTGTATCAGACATAACGCATCGTACACACTGCAATTTCAAAATACTAAGCATGCAAGCCAAGCTGACTGAGAATACAACCATTTGGTTTATTTCAGCTAAAGCAGGTCATTGTCTATAGCTTTCTGATATGAAATTAAGTTTATTTATCGAGCATTGATAACATGGTACCCACACAAGCAGGAATACTGGCAAACTGCGTATTTCATATTTTTGTATTTTTTTTATTCAAGCCAAGTTACTCGCAGCAGATTTCTCATACTGATATTGTAAACTTGCTTATACAGAATCAAATGCCACCGAGATATCAAGTTCATGGTGTTTCTTGCAAAAAGAAAGCAGAACCCTAAACAAACAACAATCAGGCCGACCGGTAGGCACGCAGAGAAAGTACGATTGTTTAGGAAAATAAGAAATGTAAAATAAAGCAGAAGTTGTATAATCCAACAACAATCAGGTCGGTACTCACGTACACGCAGAGAAAGTCCGATGGATTATACGAAACACCAAAGAAAATAAAACAGAACGTCAAACGAACAACGATCAGGTCGATCTTTCGATACGCAGAGAAAGTCCGATCGTTTGACAAAATAAAGAAAATCAAACAAGTTGAAATTTTTCAAAATAAAGCAAGCATACACCAGAACATCTCTTTATTCTGTTTTTGGTATTTTCTCATTTTATTTTGCCAGATATGCACAATACCCATCATGATTTGTAACCACAATTATCAAGCAAGCATTATCTTTATATCATACTCGCATATATCAGACTACTCAGCACATTCAGTCAAGTCAAGCAAGTACCTACAGCCTTTCTTTCTACTTTATTCATGGCAGATAACGTATGCTGATGTACCATCATTTCTCATATGGTTGGATCAATTTCTCTTTTTAATATATTTCATTTTTTTTAATTTTTTCATTTTTTTTAATTTTTTCATTTTTTTAAGGAAACAAACATCACACTATTTTTGTGTTTTTCAAATATTCTCCCCCTAAAATTCAACAAACTCTATTTTTGAATTTTCCAAAATTTTTACCCCTAAAGATATGAAAGAAAATAAAAGAAAAGAAAATAAAAGTGATCGACTAACACGGATACCTTGGATTTTTAGATTTTGAAAAATCATTTTTCTCAAAAATGTTTATGAAATATCAACTCTGTTAAGCGCTAACTTAGGCAAAATACTCCACTATCAGCAACTTTGCAATCACTAATAGGCCTTCTTGAAGTACCTGCACACAACCTCAAACAATTTTTTTTTGTTAAATACGGGAACCCAAACCGGCTTGGGTCCATCCGTATCCTCAACAAAATCGTTTCCCGCCGATGTTGCCATTTTCTGTTTCCAAGAACGAAATGGTTTAGACGATTTCGCCCGATGCGAATCAGAACCATTGAAAAACTTTGACTTGTTGAAAACCATATTCAACAACTCTTCGACCAACATTTTCTCAGGTTTTGAGTGATGTTGTCGATGCCCATAATATGAAAACTCATTTGAATAAGGCATTTTAAAATCATTATTGAAAAATTGTTTTCTTTTTGAAAAATGTGTTGGTTTTGAAAACTGTGATGACCAATCATCATAATTTGAGGTTCTACCAACAACCGGCTTCTGATGAGCTGGCTTTCGTTGGTTTTTCTGATTTTGTCTAATAGGTACCTCATTAAGAATCATTGAATCAGATGATGACGATCTATATGAACCACGTGAAAACCTTTTTCGAGTAGCACAATCACGAATCATATGTCCCATCTTGTTACAGTAAAAGCAAGCTCTCCTATCAACCGACTTAGGAGATGACATGGATTCTGTTGACATTGTAGAATGTTGAGAAGAATCACTCTCTAGACTCTCTAACTTAGAATTCGTTGACAAAAAATCAGCTTCGGGTTCACACAAGATATGATTCTCAAGTGGAATCTCCTTTTCTTTGTGAATCTTAATATCCTCCACAATGTCTTCTATCTCAAGCATATCTTGAAAATCATTTCCAACATTCACGTTCTCGTCTTTGCTTTCATATCCCAGACCACCATTCTTTTTAGATTTATCTGGTACCGACTTAGGTTTCTCATGACCTTGTGAAGCAAGTCGTGAAAACTCATCCTTGATGGCATTTAAATCATTTTTATTGGAAAGCAAAGATTCATCAATCACAATCTCCGAAAATTTGTTGACTTTCACTTTTCCTGAATTGCCGTCAAAAACCTTTTCCTTATCAAGCAATATGGAACTTGAAACAAATTTAGTTCTCTTGTTAGCATCAAAATTCTCTTCATTTTTCTTCTGCGACTTTGACTTTTTCTTCTCAGAAGAATTATCAGGAAACTTTGAATAATCATGAACTTTTTCCGTTGCTTTCAAATTATTGATAGAATTTTCAATAACCACAGGAGGTGGAACATTTTTCAGAATAACATCACCAAAAATCTGTTGAAAATTCTCCTTTTTGCATAAAAAATTTGTGAAAGATGATGAATTATTGAGATTATGCAACTGTCTTTTGAAATCACACACCTCAATCTTCATATCTGCAATTATCTTTTGCGCTTCAGCCAACTCTTTTTGTGTTGCAATGAGTTCTTCTGTTGTTCTATTCAGAGTAAACTTTTCTCTCCTCAACTGATCATGAGCATCATATGTTTCTTGAACAACCTTTTCCCATTTCTGTTTATAAATCTCAACATTCTGCTTCAAAAGCTTGTTTTCACAAAGCAATTCAGCTTTAGCATCTAACAGCTTCGTGTTATCCTCTTGATGGCTTAATTCTTTAGCACTAAGGTCAGCAACATCCTTTTCTAGACCTTCAAGTTTGATCTTTGATTTTGCAAACAAATCATCAAAAACCGTCGTCATGTCATTCGCTTCTTTCTTCCATTTTTCAGCATCCTTCATCAAGTCATCATTTGTTTCAGTCAGCTTTAAAACTTTTGCAATTAACTCGGCATTCTCATGCTGAAGCTTTAATTCATTCTCAGCAGCTTCACATTGTGAAGACCCATCTTTTTGAACTTCTTCCATAACTGCAAAACAACCTTTATCAAACATTTCACAATTTGCAAAAGAAGTATATTCTTCACTATCAACCTCCTTTACAGATGCATTCAATTCAGCATATTTCTGTGCAAGAGCATCCCAAAACACTTTAGAATTCTTGCATGTCTTGAATTGTGGTAGTAGTTCTTTTGACAATGCCAATGTGAGAATATCATAAGCTTTTAATTCTCTTTCATAACATTCTCTTTCCTCAAATGAAAGATCTCTTTGAAATTTAGGAATACCATGCCAATCAGTCGGATATGAATAACTTTTATCAATCGCCTTCCAAAATTCTTCAAAGTTAACGTTGATAAAAACCTCAAAATCCTTTTTCCATTCTTGATAATCGTCAATTTTCAACAACTTTGGTACATTTTGGCGTGTGCCAAATTCGTTGTCATAAGCTTGCACTCCATTCATCTTGTTCAAATCAATTCACCAACCGATGAACTCAAATCGTTGACCGTTGAACCCTGTGGGATCACCAAACTTAAATCCCGAAGTAAATTTTTTTTTCTTTTTTTTTTAAAATATGCCCAATGTGTCAACAACACTTCAGTTATGAACCCGATCAATTTGCCACCAAAGTTCTTGAAATTTGAATCAACACCAATGTTCACGATCTTTTGATGAAATAACCCGGATATTTTGAATAACCAAATGACCAATCTTTCAAAATATCTCTCCAACGTGTTACTAGCTTTTGAAATAAAAACTCAAATCTCTTTATGGCACCAAATACTTTGATCGGTTTGAATAATGAATTCGAATATCTTTGAACGCCATCTTGTAGAAACCCGTCAAAATATAACCTTTTGGAACACACAAGCTTTTAAAAATTTAACCAAGTATCCTCTTCTGATTAACCCAAATATGAACCTTGTCAAAATGTATGCCCGATGTATGAACCAGAATACCCGATGGACTGAAACAGTTATTTTGTAAACAATGAGGGTTTGAAGTGAAAAAATATCAATTACGTACGTATGTATATGAATTTTAATTCAAACAAGACTTTAATCCATCGCAACTTCTTAAAAAGTAATCGAATCACAAAATTGAAGATACGGTTGTGATCGAAATCGAAAAACGATTCAAACTAGATGCATTGTTGATATATTTCGGTGAAGATTTGGAAAACCGAAATCGAACACGGAACCAGGACGAAGAACAATGAACTGAGAATTGTGATTTTAATCAAATAAGAATGAAACACAATTTCGCTTGTATCAATGAATTCGGATGATCAAACATGCAAAACGAAACTTATTGTATCGAAATTGAGATGGAATTCCAAGATATATGCTATCCAAAATAAGAAAAATTGTCACAATGAAGAAGCTAAATCGTAAATCTGATTTCAATGGAAATTGAATCACATCACGTAATCAATAGCATCAAAGTACTCGAAATCACACATCGAATGAAAAGGAAGCAGAATTGAACTGATTATACGAGATTTTTGTATGAATCGGAGAACACGATGAACATGTAAGAACGATAGAAAACAACAACAAAAAAACTGTGAATCTAAATGAACTCGATCTTAAACGGAACTCAAATCTGATTACACTATTAGATTTGTTCTTCAAATCTAAATCTGTTGATATCGAATTTACATCGAAAGATTGAAGAATTAGATATTCACCATTGAAGACCAGTAGCTTGAAGATGAACACAAGAACATGTACTGTGATTTGCGAATTTGATCAAATCACCACCAAATTTGATTTTAAAACATGATATAGATCCGTATTGATGTCCTAAAACTTCTGGAATCAAAATTAACACTGAAACAAACTCAATTCTGAGATTAATTTGAATATCAGTGAAAAACACAACGAACAATTTGACTTTTTAAAAGTCAAAATCGGATCAAAATCAACCAATTTAGCTCGGATTTCACTCAGAAATGGTGTAGAATCACGCCTGGATTGCTCTGATACCAATTGAAAACACATAGAGCATCGGATCTAGTGATTTGTACACCGAATTTGGACCGAAACAACACCGAAAATAACCGAAACGAAGAACACAAATCAAGTAATTTAAACTCAGTTTATAGCACGAATTCGATCAATGATTACAATGAATAAACTCGATGTAGTATACGTAATCTAAAGATCAAGATCAAAAGCTCTCCCACTACAAATCGATTCTCAGAAAAACGGTTATTATGAAGTTCCGTCTCGCCTCCGAACTTCAAACCGTATATATATATGCTCTTGATCGAGATTGCCGAACTCAAGGTTCGGTGGAGGTTTGTGCAATCAAGCCCTCCACTTTATTATATTGACACAAACTACCCTCTAACTTGATTTAACTATTCTAACCATCTCAACTAACGACACTAACTGGAATACACACACGTCACACATATTTTGCACCAACACTTCAGACTTAATCGATCCATGGCAGATATCATATATGCTGATCTACTATCATTTCTCGCTTTTGTCGGATCAGTTTCTCAATTTTTTTATTTTTTTATATTTTCCATAATTTCTCATCCTAAAATTCATCAAACTCTATTTTTTTTTATTTTCCAAACTTTTCCCCTAAAAATATGAAAGAAAGTAAGAGAAAAGAAAATAAAAATGATCGACCAACACGGATACCTCGCATTCTTGAATTTTGAAAATCATTTTTCTCATTAATTTTTGAAATATCAACTTTGTGAAGCGCTAACTTAGGCAAGATACCCCACTATCAACAATTCCACAATTGCTAATAGGTCTTCTTGAATTACCTGCACACAAACTCAAACAATGTTTTAGTTAAATACGGGAACCCTAATAGGCTTAGGTTGTCCCGTATCCTCAACATAATCATATCCAGCCGAGGTTTTCATCTCTTTGTTTCCCAGAATGAAATGGTGTAATTGAATTCACCCGATGTGAATCATAACCATTGAAATAGGTAGACACTTTAGAAACAAGATTCAACAACTCACAAATCAACATCTTCTCAGATTGTGGGTAACGTTGGTGATTACAAGTGATAACCACGATGATGTGTAAACTAAGAGATAACAAGCTATATATAGTGCAGATGAGATCAATCACAGCCATTGATCTCATGTGATCTAATCTAGATCGTACATTACAAAGTCAAATCTAAGCTACCAAAAGAATAAACTTCGACATTTGGAATGACTTGTGTGTTGACAGCAACAATCTACTTTTGGAGAGCGGCTTGGGCAGATGTAGAAGCATACGAGAAGCTTTTGCAGGATGGGACTGCAGAAAAGACATCTCAGGAAAAGTCAGGTTGAACTCATTATCTGATGGATAATCGAGTTCACCCGGAATATTCACTAAGTGACAAAATTGCTTCTTTCCGCTTGAACTTGTTGTTCCGCTTGAAGTTGTAGTTCCGCTTCAACTTCAGCCGGAATTGTCAAAACTAGAGTTCAGCCGGAAAACTTCAAAATTGAAGTTCCTTACATAATTTATTCGCTTAACTTGATAACATTTTAAAACCTCGATTCTGGCCAAAGTTGATTCGTTGTTCATACAATGAGTATCAACTAAAATTAAGCATTCGCGTCACTTATACAAGTGTTTCTCTTCTGGCCAAAGCTGATGAGTTGTGCTTGTATTCAGCGAACCTAATTTGTACATAAAGCTTAGATGCATCATTTCTGGCCAAAGCTGATGTGGTATATTACTTTATGCACATACCTCTTATTTCGTTCATAATGCTTAGGTGATAGGCAAGTAACCAAAGCGAAAGCTGACTCATTTAAGTAGAACCTTATTTTTCTATTAATTTTGGTGATTGTAATAGACTTTATCACAGCTTCATTACTTTATTATTATGGTCCTTATTTATGCATGCTCGTTATTACTATCCAATAAGTCACTCTAATTCTTTTCACTATGTATCTCATTATACTCACACTTGTCCACTCTAAGCCTTAACATTCGGAGTAGAAACCTTAACTGGAACCAATTTTGCTGCTTGGAAGGATTCTGTGAACTTGTCTCTGGGCATATTAGGTTTTGATCATGCACTCCTAAATGATGCCCCTTCTGCCCTCACTAGTTTGAGCAATACTGAACAAAAGAGTGCCCATGAGAAATGAGAGAGGTGTAACGAGAAGTGCCTTTTGATCATGAAGATATCCATTGACATTGTCATTAGGGGAGCCATACCAGATTCTGACATGGCCAAAACTTACTTGGCTTCTGTGGAGGAGTATTACAAAGGAACCTCAAAGGTGCATGTTGGCAATCTTATTCTTAAATTGCTAACTTCTAACTACGATGGATAAGGTTGTATTCGTAAGCACCTGATGATGATGAACGACATCGCCAACAAGCTCAAGGCTTTAGAGATGCCGATCGGTGAGACTTTCCTGGTTCACTTCATTATGACCTCTCTTCCCGCGTCTTTTGAAACCTTCAAGGTCAACTATAATGCTCAGAAGGATAAATGGAAGATGAGTTAATTGAGATGTGCGTGCAAGAGGAAGAACGTCAGAAGCTCGACAAACCAGAAGTTGCTTACCTCATAACTGCTAATGCCAACAAGAGGTAGGGAAAGTTTCCACAAAGGGAGTATCTAAAGGTTCAGAAGAAGGATGCAAGTGCGTCATCCAGCTCTAACAACTCTAAAGATAGGCTTTATTGCAAGTTCTGTCGCAAGAATGGACACACTCAAAAGGACTGCAAAGCTTTCAAGGAGTGGCTGACTTAGAAAGGTAATCATCTAAATAGGATAACTGAGTCCTTTAATTTAAATGTTCCAACTAATTCATGGTGGTTTGATTCTGGTTCTATGGTTCATGTAACTAACTCTACTCAAGGATTCCATACAATCCAGAAGTTGGATAGAAACCAAAGAACGCTTAAGCGTGGGAATAGAAAAGATTTAGCCGTTAAAGCTATGCGAACCTTAAATTTAATAATGAAAACTGGTTTATGCATTAAACTTTATGAAACCTCATATATTCCTAAGATTACTCGGAATCTTGTATCAGGACCAAAGTTGGACATGGACAATTTTGATGTTTCTCATGGTCATGGAAAACCTACTATCTATTTTAATTCTCAAGTGTTTGGTTTTGGTTATCTGGATGGTTGTCTTTATAGATTAGAACTGGATGATGTTTACTCTAATTCTTTGTTGTCATATAACATTAATGAATCATCTACAAATAGAAAACCCAAAAGAGACTTAGAAACTTCATCTATGTTATGGCATCAACGTTTAGGCCATATCTCACGTGATCGTTTATCGAGACTCATGAAAGATGAAATTTTACCATCTCTTAACTTCAATGATTTTGGAACATGTGTGAAATACCTTAAAGGCAAAATGATATCAGCTAATAAGAAGGGCACCACTAGAAGTACTAAATTGTTAGAAACTATTCATACTGACATTAGTGGCCCCCACACTACCACTAGATTACAGGACGTAACTCATTTATCACTTTCATAAATGATTATTCTCGTTATATGTACTTGTATCTCATTAAATAAAAATCTGAATCACTAACAACTTTTAAAGACTATAAAACTGAAGTTGAAAAACAATGTGGTCTTCAAATAAAAGTTGTCAGGTCAGATAGAGGAGGTGAGTATTATGGTAGACATACGGATTTGGGTCAGGCCCCTGATCCATTTTGTGAGTTTTGCAAAAGCCAGGGGATCGTGAACCAATATACCATGCCTGGTACTCCTCAACAAAATGGTGTTGCTGAAAGGAGAAACAGAACCCTAATGAACATGGTACGAAGTATGTTCCCTCGAAATCTGTCCCTAAAACTCCTTATGAACTCTGGACATGAGAGAAACCGAGTCTAAGATATATGAAAGTATGAGGTTATCTTGCTAAAGCCAAACTCTACAATCCCTTCTTAAAGAGACTCGACATGAAAATCGTAACTTGTAACTTCATCGGTTATCCCAAACATTCAAAGGGTTATAGGTTTTATTGTCCTTCTCATGTCACTCGTATAGTAGAAACAAAGAATGTCGCGTTTCTTGAAGATCATAACATCAGTGGGAGCAGTGAAAATCCTTTTGACGATTTGCGAGAAGTACAAGACGCGGGGGGGGGGGGGGGGACTCATCGATTACTCCTCTTGTACACGCTTCAGAAATCAACATTGCACCCACGCAACCTCCCTCACAAGGAAATGAAGACGCTTATAACGAAAAACCTCAAGCCAATGCTGAACCCTCTGAACCCATTGTTCAACCCAAGAGGTCATTTAGGGTTAGAAAGCCTACTAACTTTGATGATTATGAAACTTACCTGGATGATATTAAATCAGATGGTGGAAAGTTTGTTGATCCTACCTCTTACAAAGAAGCCATGAACAGTGATCAGTCTTCTGAATGGAATAAAGCTATGCTTGACGAGCTTAAATCCATGAAGAAAAATGACGTTTGGGATTTAGTTGAATTACCCAACGATGCAAAACCCGTAGGATATAAATGGGTCTTCAAAACCAAACTAGATTCTCAAGGAAACGTTGAATGCTACAAAGCAAGATTGGTTGCAAAAGGCTACGCTCAGAAAGAGGGAATTGATTACCTTTTCTCCCGTATCTTGAAAATATTCCTTAAGGATCGTTGCGGCCCTAGTAGCTCATTTTGATTTAGAGCTACATCAAATGGACTTCAAAACTGCTTTCCTGAATGGTGACTTGTATGAGGAAGTGTTCATGACACAGCCTGATGGGTTTAAACCAGAAGGTCAAGAACACTCAGTCTGCAAGCTAAAGAAATCTATATACTGGTTGAAATAAGCATCTCGTCAGTGGTATCTAAAGTTTAATGAAGTCATGAAGAAACAAGGTTTCCTAAAGAATCAAGTGGACCAATGCACATTTCTTAAGATGAGTGGGAGCAACTTCACTATACTTGTCCTGTATGTAGATGACATTCTATTGGCAAGTAATATCTTAGATATGTTGCACGAGTCAAAGCGATTACTTTCACATAATTTTGACATGAAGGATCTCGGGGAGGCTTCTTACGTCATTGGCATCGAAATACACCAAGATAGAGCAAAAGGGATCTTACGCATGTCCCAAAAGGCCTACATTGAGCGTGTCCTCGCTCGATATAACATGCAACATAGTTCCCCTTCTAAAGCTCCTGTAGTTAAAGGAGATGTTTTCGGCTCTTTCCAATGCCCGAAAATAGATGATGAAAAGGAGCGTATGAGAATGATACCTTATGCATCTGTAGTTGGGAGCCTTATGTATGATCAAGTTTGCACTCGTCCATATATTTCTTATATTGCTGGAATGTTAGGCCATTATCAAACTAATCCTGGCCATGATCACTGGAAAGCAGCTAAAAAGGTTCTTAGATATCTGAATGGGACGAAAGACTATAGACTGACTTACAAAAGAAGTGATAATATAGAACTAGTTGGATATTCTGATTCCGATTTTGCCAAATGCAAAGATGATAAGAAATCCACATCGGGATACATCTTTATGTTAGCAAGTGGTCCCATCTCATGGAAAAGTCATAAACAACAACTAACTACAACATCCACTATGATGGCAGAATACATTGGTGTTTATAACGCAACCTGTCATGGAATGTTGCTCAAAAATGTGACCACTGGACTCAAAGTTGTTAATTCCATCTCTAGACCATTGAAGCTTTATTATGATAATCCAGCTGCTGTTACTTTTTCGAACAGTAACAGCTCGACTGGCGCTGGACTATATCTCAATACAAAGTATTTGTTCGTTCGTGAACGAGTTGAGGAAAACACTATTTGTATTGAGTATATAAGTACTAAGGATATGCTTGCGGATCCGATGACTAGAGGTCTCCCACCTAAAGTATTTGAAGAACTTGTTTCGAGGATGGGCTTTACTAAATACCTTATTTAGCATTTCGTACTTCTTATCTATAATTTAATTTCCTCTCCGTTTTGATTTATTTTATCTCTTAATATGTTATGCATGCCTGACGACATATAGATAGTTTTGAATATAAATCAACGTTAAGGGCTTATTTTCTAAGAATGATTCTAGTTTTAAGTCGAATTTTAAATTTGGGATTGTAGTATGATTAATTGGGGTCTTGAATTGGATAATCAATTTTATGACTATATTTTTCTGCTACAATTTTGGTTTAAAATTGAAATGAGTATTAAAACATGATCAGGCTTAGCTAAAATTACAATCACTCGGCCAAGTGGGAAAATGTTGGAATATATATCTAATATATATATATATATATATATATATATATATACTAGTATGGTGCCCGCGCGTTGCGGCAGCGGTGGTTTATAGGTTCGTTATTTGTCGTTTGTTCGCGTGTTTTACAACGACAATAATTTATGACACGATATTCGTTTTCGTTAGCGTGATGCGGCACGACGACAATCTATAATGAGATACATGTGCGCTCGGTGACGGCGCACGATACGATGACGACGAACTACAAACATGTATGATAAGAACATGACGCATGTCATTCGTGATTTACCGAGTGTGTTCTTTATAGATGGTCAAATAAATAATAACAATTTAATTTGGTAGACAATACAATTCACCTCCCAAAACTTCTTCCCAAACAATTCAAAATAAATTGTTTACTATAATCCATAATGCTTTATTTTTATTATTACCCACTTTTATAACTAATTATTAGTGAAGTTAAAAATAATTATAATTGGATCTAGCTCAAAATTATCCAATTGATATGACTAATCAACCTGTCTATGAAAATCAAATACCCATATTTAGGTTTTCTAACTCAAGTGTTGGCTCAACCAATTTGAGCGCCTTAATTCACTGGTCGGGCTGATTGAACACGATTTAAGAGCCAGATGATATTATAATAATTTTAAAGAAATATTTTAAATATAATGTATAAAATAGAGTGTCCATGTACTTGATACATAAAAGTTATATGCATTTTCAGTACCGTATGAAAATTTTATATGCCTTTTAGGTGATTATAAATTAGAAGTGTATTAATTTAATTTCAATCAAAATGACAAGCAAATATCTTCATAGCATAGTTGGTAATTCAATATGTTTCCTGTATATACCAATTCAAGGGTTCGATTCTCTCCACTACATGCGTAGGAAGTTTTTAATTTTCGATTATTCAAATTCTTTCCTATCATTTATTCCTTTAAAACAACTCTCCTTGTGCCACATCGCTTCTTAGAAGAATACAAAGCTTCTGGCCATTCTATATTCTATAAAGTGAAAAACTTAGATTGAAAAAGCTAAACCTGGTCCTTTGGCCATAATCCAGTTTGACATGAGTTGGTGGTTAAGCCCGGTTTTGGCATAAGTGTCCTCTTCCTTGTAAGGTGGTTCAAGTGGAAGTGGCCATAACTGTAACCAATAGTTCC
The DNA here is from genome assembly GCA_039602395.1 of Deinandra increscens subsp. villosa. Lineage (NCBI taxonomy): Eukaryota > Viridiplantae > Streptophyta > Magnoliopsida > Asterales > Asteraceae > Deinandra > Deinandra increscens. The sequence goes on along the minus strand of JBCNJP010000010.1, from coordinate 40,451,698 downwards.
CAAATGAACAAATTCAGACCAGGTTTAATATAACATTGCCTTTATAAAAAATGATGGGTCTTTTTCAAAAGTCATATTTTATAACCTCCTCAATAATCATAATTTAAAATGAAGAGACTTTTTCAAAAGTTATGTTTTATAACCAATCCAATGATATATATTCATCCTAGAATAAATTTGAGGGAATTAATTAGTCATCTATTGATCAAATAAGAACCAAGAGACCACTAAAACGAAATATTGAAACACACCCAACCCAATAACACCCACAAACAAGGTAGCACCTGCAACTATAGTTTTGTAGAATGTTTTAAACACTACTACCAATCTCTCTTCAAAAGAAGACAAGAAGATGATCTGACAACACTTTTTTTCTTTGGTTTTCTCCACTTTCATCAAAACACCCATCCATCTCTATGAACATTACTTTCTCTATCTCTTCATGTTTAGTAAACCTGCAAAACCCAGAACTAAGATTAGATTAATAGACAAAATTCATTGTGAAGTCTTTGTAAATTGCAGACCAATTGGTTTGATAACGCTTCGTATAGCGTTGTAAGGGTAATGATTCACACAACTATAAACTGATTCGTTTGTTTGTTTCATTAAGAATCAACAAATCAAATATTAAAGATCATGAAACAAATCAAAAAAAGTCATAGGCATTAAATAGTTTGTACCTATTTGAAGCTGTTGTAACAGTTGGCAACCAAAACAAATGACCCATTTAACCACAAATCCACTGCAAACAGTATTTGTTTGGGATCTCCAACAGCAAGGGCCACTCCTCAAATCCACAAAACTTTAAATCAAATGAAAGGTATGCATATTAAAAAAAACACCTTAAGAGATATCAAGGCTTTAAAGTTAACCATTCCTCATAAGATTAAGTAAAAAAGGTTTGATACACCATGAAAGACATTTATAAAACAAAACAACGTGAGTGCCAAAGTAGAGAATACTTAATAGACACTACGTTATTCGAAAGACACTACATTAGTTATACAAATAAATCTATAGAAATAAAGAGGACAATTTTTTTAGGAGAAGAACACCTAAAAATGTTATCACCAACCTAAAGGATGAATATAGAAGAAATAACATGCTTTATAAATGCAGAAAGTTTTGCTGCAGAAACTAGAAAGCATATGCAATTTAGGATAAACATTTATCTCCGTCTAAATAGTCAAAGGTGCATATCTTCTTTTTAGACCAATAAGCTGAGCAATGAGTTAGAATCTAAATAGAATGTTCAATAATTAGAAGTTTGAATTAGCGACACGTTGTTAGTGACGTTATACTGAGAAATTAACCTCCAGGAATTGATTAAGAATACTATTGTAACAGTTTTGTTCTTCTAGAATATTGTAACAATTTTAGAATACATCAGTAATAGCAAGAACTAAGTTATTATTGTTTTATTTCTTATCAATCTTATCAAACAACCCACGTGAAATGTAACACAAATTTGTAATACTCACCTTTTGTATCAGCCAATAGACGTATGGATCACTTTTTTTCTTTTTAAATTACCCCAGGTGAGTTGGAGAAGGTGGCCATAATTCTTAGGCGAGTTGGATATTTTCTGCCCTTAATGGATCAGTTTTTTTTTAAATTACCACAGAACCAAAATAAATTATGGCTTCAATCAGTTAATGGGATTTAACACCAACAACAGGGGGTGTGCCACCTTGAGCTTTTAAAAGACCAACAAAACCACACAATCCATTGAAATGCTCTGCAGTCCCACTTTACAGACATATAAAGTGATTAACAGAGTTTGAAGAAATCTTTACCTCAATTATTAAGCAAGACGGATCAGAATTCAGAAGTCAAATAAAGTGATTAACAGAGTTTGACCCGTTACTCAACCTGTTTCGCCCCAGCTCAATTCTTAAATACTTATTTCATGGATTTTAGCCGGCCTTTTCAATATGTGACATAAAAAATAATAATAAATAAATAAATAAAATAACTTAATTTATTAATAGAAATTAGTTTAATTTCAAGTCATAGGGAAAAAATAATCCCATCTCAACCCTGAAGTACTCTTATTCATGTGTTTATCAACGAATAGCAAATTTTGGACTTCATTCTGGTCGGGTTGGAACTCTTTAAAACCTGCATTTAGTTTGATAATAAAAGGTCAACGTAGGTCTTTCATCCACAACGCAAGGAACTATTCCTACCCCAATTTGTGAAACTATTGTAGCTTTATCTTCTTTTTGTATTTTAAAGTGGTTACCGAGTTTCAAACCCTAGGTTCTCAACTCGCCTATTTTCAAGCACCTTTTGTCATTTTGTTTCACATTTTTCATAAGTAACTATATTGGATTATTTATAATTAAAAAAATGGTAGTATTGCAGTAATAGCCGGAATATTTCAGTCTGTTTAACCCATTTGAACCTGTTTCCCTTTAAGCTATTTTTAATGTTTATCGTATGAGACAAAGACTACCCAAATTGACTCGTTTCTTATTAATCGACCAACAGAATACTATGTACTTCCATGGTGTTTTGTTGATCTAAATTGATAGAAGGAGGTTGTTGTAGAACTCAGTTACATTGTTTTTTCTACAATAGGAGCTGTTTAGAGGTTCTGTTTTATTTTATAAGTATAAGAGCATGATTATGGCTGACACACCTTTGAGTTCTCCTACCCATGCTCCATTAGTTGTCACTACGATCAATTTTTCTGCTCTTGCCATTGCCTCATTGTCAAAATGGGATATAACCTTTGTCCGTAAAGTGAATATGGTATTCTCGCCACTGCAAAGAAAGTAAATAATCTGTAATTTGAATATTGTCATGATCAATGTCTTCAAAACAATTTTTGAAAATATATCAAGTGTGTGACCTATTTATTTGTTAATAAATCAACTTTTTTACTTTGACTAACTTACATGTAAGAGAGTTGAAGCTTTAGCAAATAAAACATCATTGCTAATAGATGGTAATCCATCTGCATACAATGGAGTTGCACCCGACACCTGATCAGGAGACAAAGTTTACAAAAACGGTGACATCATCAACTCCATCACTTTCCATCTAAGTCCAACCCTCGTCACTGAACCATTAATTGCTTCATTAAAACGTCTGCACAAATAAATAGTGCACGAAGAGGAGTGGGTCTTCTCCCCCAGCTAGTGACCATCGGTTGAGAAATCTCTTGTAAAATCTGGTTAAAGAAATAAACAGATTTGAAGCCTTAGCAGCAGCCTATTAATTTATGGTTTATAACAACACATTAGCTTTTCTAAGAGCAAACCATCGTGGGGAAAGATTTCTCTGTTTAAAAAAAAAACATGTATTCAAGGATCTGATTAAACACTAAAATAAACAGGAAATAAATAAAAACTGCTAGTTCAGGAGCTAGTACAAATGGTAAACTTAGATATTATTAAGAGCCAGTTCCATCACCCATTTTTTTTTTCAAAATAAACCCAATAAATTAGTTACTTTTAGTATATTTATGTTACAGAAAGAAAAAAAACAAACAATCCCATAATCTGTCTAATTTCTAAATCATTGAAACCACAGTAAAAAAACAAACAGAACTCGTATACTTTTTTAAGAGAAAATAGTGAACCCGAGACTCGTTAAACACATCGAATTATCCATATTGTAACTTATTACAAACTACCAAATCTGACACTTTATCTACCAACTAAATAAACAAATCCGACCCATTCAATTAGTATTATAAGAAAAGATTGCATTACCTATTCAATTTAGCAAGTTTAAAACAACACTATCACATGATTCTAAGTCAATTTACCAAGATGTTGCTTATAACGATTAATAGTCACAAATCACATGATTCTAAATCGCAATTTATCATTGAAATTAGAAAATATTATATTAAAATAACAAAATATTAAACTAAATGCATAAATATGAAGTATAACAGTAGGAAATTACCAAGCTTTCGGCTTTGTACATTCGAAATTTGTTGCTCATCTAATATGATGTATTTTAGTACCTTAGAATCAAGCATTTCTGGTGATCTGTAATCCAAGACTTAATGAAGTCAGCACATGGAGTCAAATTACTAGCAATGATAAAAAAAGTGACCCTCTTGTTCCAAGAGTCAAATCTGACTTAATAAAGTCAGCACACAGAGTCAAAATAAGACTATAACAAACCTAATTAAATATAGCTAAGTCCATACAATGCTCAACAAAACAAAAGAAGTAAACCACCATAAATTCTCAACATCATTATGGACCATTCAAATCAAAAATACCAAAAAAATAAGCTTACAAAGCTAGCCTCAATCACATAACATAAATTGAAACACTATTCCGGGCGATTCAAATAACAAAACCTGAAATTCATGAAGGAACATAATAACCCATAACAAATGGAGTTCAAGAAGGAAACGTAAATCCAAGAACCTGGATTTTATAATATGAAGCTGCAGAAAAGTCTATTGACTACCCACTGGCGTCGAGTTAAGAAACCTAAGAGCACAAAGAGCAAAAAAAACTGAGTATCGATTCACTTGCAGTGAGAAAAAAGGAGCAGAAAGAAAAAAAATCACCTTTAATAAATCCATCTCGAGGCCCTGCAGATTGTATGGCTACACTTGATCCTTGAAAGAATTTTGAGAATTTGGTTAAACAAAATCTAGCTTTAGACAACACACAAAACAACTCTCAAACTTGAGTAGACAACACAGATCTAGGTTTAGAATCTAAGAATGAGCAAAGCAAGCAAATATGACGATATCTATGAAGACAACGATGCAAACCTTAGTTAGAAAACAATGTACCTATTAGATAGTTTTCCTGCTTAATTACTACATCCCCAAATCCCTGTGGATACTTGGTGTTTAGATCTTATACGAAATGAGAAGAGCCACAGAATTCAACCGGCATTGAGAGGAATA
>JBCNJP010000010.1:40395292-40446307 GCA_039602395.1 Deinandra increscens subsp. villosa | reverse complement strand
AGTTTTTGAGCTTTTACCTTCTCTTCATTCTTTTGCCACCTACCCTTGAATGAACTTCTTTCACATTTTACCTCAAATAGTTCTGACTTAAAATTTTTACAGATTTGCCTAAGTTCAGGAATTAATCGAGCACAAGTAGGATTGGGGCATATCTCAGCATATTCGTCCTCAAATATATTCTTTTCTTCAACCACTGAACTCATTTTCTTTCTTTAGATATGCAGCTTCTGAAAATTTCGAAAAATCGGCAAAAACGGCAAAATGGCAAAATTACTATTCAAAGAATAGTGTCAAAAACTTAAAACTGAAAAACGGAGGCCTTCGGAGTGGAATTTGGGGGTCCAAACGAGCTCCCCTGGACGTTAGTCTGGGGTAATCCTGGGGCTCGGTGTCACGAACGTCGTGTTCAAATTTGAGCCTCTAACTCCAAACGAGTCAAAAGTTACGCCCGTTTCCGTGAAAGTTTGAAAATGAGACTTTTTGCCGCAAAAAGGGTTTCCGATCGTAAACCCTGTTTACGATCGTAATCTCTCCGGGTCGTAAACACAGATCGTAAACTCGATTCCGATTAGAGCCGATCGTAAACTCCGATTATGATCCCTAATGATCGTAAACACGATTACGATCCCGTGATTCCGATAATGCAAAGTTGTAAACGTCTATTACGACCAGGAAATGTCGTAAACACCAGATTCCTGATCGTAAACAGATAAAAAACCAATCTTGAACTCGTAAACTCGTTTTTCTCAATCGTAAACGCAAACTGATGAAGAACACTTGATCGTAAACACCTGAAAAACCCAGAAACTGATCGGAAACTCCAAAAACAGCAGCAGCTCAGTCGTAAACTCGATGAACAGCCTTCAAATCTTCAAAAACTCAATCTTTTTCCAGCAAAAACTTGAATCCAATATCGTGAGAACCTCGAATCTGTGATTCTTGGCTCTGATACCAATTGTAGGTCCAGAAAATCTCCCGAAACACGATATTGATATCACAAACGAGTGCGGAATCCTCGTAGGTGATTGATTCAAGAAGAAAGATGAAGAGAATGCAAGAATACGATGATATAAACAATAAAAACTTGATCTTGCACACAAGTAAACTTGTCGGGTACAAAACACAAATCGTAAACCTCCTTGGCACTCCACTCAATCGTAAACCCGCACCCTACAAAGGAGAACCACATGGGGTTTATATAGGATCCCTAATGGGTTTACTATTGGGCCCCTTGTGGATCATAAACCCAATAGTAAGCCCAAACCCAATCATAAACTAGCCTAAATACAATAGCAAACTAGCCTATGATTCTAATTAAACCCTCTAAGCCCAGCCCAACTTATTTAATATTACAAGCCTCATAATCTAGCCTCTACAAGAATCAATATAGGCTTTAAACTTCTTTTTCCAATTACAGTAATCTTCAAGTTTCAGCAGTTTTGGTACCTTTTGATTTGTACCAATTTCATTATCATTATTAAGCATTCCTCGCATTTCATTTGGTGTACTGTGGTGTATATATAAAATATAACATTATATTGTGATACCTTTTTAGCATTTGAAGCTTTTAAATTTATAAAACATGATTTACTGACAACTATATTTCACCACATTCACGGGCAAGTGCACCCATCGTGGGCAGTATAGTAGTGGTATGTTGAATCGGGGTAAATCAAAGACACAAAGGGAAAGGGGGGCTCTTGATACTTCATCGTTGTTGATGTCTAACCTGAGCAATCTTCAAATGAAGAGGTAAGTAAAAAGTAGAAATAAATAAACTAAATTAAATTACACTAGAAAGGCGTGCTTTGGTCTACTTAGTTGCAGATAATATCATTTGGGAGACTTGTCAATGGTGAAGCTGGTACCCCGTAATTATAACTTTGTTTCAAGATTGTTTACCAACGAAAGATCAACCACCTTTCGGAATCTTAGGATGATTCACCATCTCCACGATCAACCGTTTACGAGGAGTACGAACGCCGTGGGAAGGTGCCGCTGATAAAAAAACAAAGTGGTATAATACCACTTACTTACGGGGTCCCTCAAACTAGCAACTTACCGAAATTGACACGCCGTCATGAACCAGCAGGGTAACAACCCTCCGTGCTATATTATTTTATTATAAAAATGACCTTTTTAAGGGACTCTGGTCCGTTTCATTCGCACCTAGCTCTCCGCATGTGTACGTCCGACGTAACCAGAGCTAAGTTCACAAACACGTACTATCTCGGCTACCGTGAAATGACAAAATATTACCAACCCTCATTCCCAACCAAATACTTTCAGCCCGCACCTGCGTGGTCAGCCGAGTTTGCTTACATAGACATAAGGACCTCGATCGTATCATGATGGGACGCGAATCAGCTGTCGGATCATGCATCTTCCCCCGATCGGGTGTCACAAGCCCGGCCTTTAGAATTTCGACTCCCCAAATGGTCTGTGTTACGAAGAGCACGTTTGGTTCAGAAAATCAGTAATAAAATTTCATTAAAAAGGGTTTTTATAAAGTTATTAGACACACCTTAAAACAAGTTTATAAAAACAGTTTGCCAACCCACTAAAGACTTGTTTATTCCCAAATGAGTGTAAGAACTTGACTAACACTTGTAAGATTGAGGCTTACAAATGTTACTCTAAATATTTGCTTAAGTAGACGCAAGAACACTAAAACAAGTGGCTCAGAACCGAAAAGATGAACTAAACTAGAGACAAAGGGAGGGAAGAATTAAGTGGTTTTGAAGAATGGCCAGCCTCTCCTTTTATAGCCAACTTCTGACATGGCACGGGGCGTGCTACAAACAACACGGGGCGTGTTGGTTCAGGCGGCATGGTCCGTGTCTTCTTGGGCATGGGCCGTGCTATGTCAGGAGGTTGATCTCGAATCTTTGGTGTCAGGTAACACGGGGCCGTGCTCTTTCGACACGGGGCGTGCCATGTTAGACGCTTAATTCGCAAATCTTTGTGTGCAGAGGCACAGGCCGTGCCAAGCCTGGCACGAGCCGTGTTGTGTCAGAAGAGAGATTTCCAACTCTTCTTGTACGAACGGTTCTTTGCTGGATTGGGCACGAGGCGTGTTGGTGTTGGGTTACGACAGTGGTATTCGGGTCCCCGGTAACGATAAAATTTTTTTATTTAATTAATTATTTACGCTAAATAAGCAATGGATCATTTATCGAGTAAGTTAGTAAATTAAAATCAGATTAATTAAATTAACTAGTAATTTATTACGCAGTGGAGAACAATTTAAATTTACAAAACTCGATTACCAGTTTATTAACGTAAACCTAAAAACAACAGGATTCCACAATCACCAAACGCACAAACACCAATCGCGTTAAAACAAAATGAGATACGTACAAATCAGATAAATCAAATAATCCAAACATACATCGAGTTTAGATATACCTGAGCGGTGTTTCAAACAAACTCTTGAGACACCGGAGGTCAACGGGTGATGCTAGGGTTTCGCAGGTTTGACTCGACAGGCGAATCTAACGATCCCCGCAACTCACAAGATTCACGACGCGATGAATAAGGCACCGGGAGAATCTCACATGTCAGATACAACGTGATTAAGGTTTCACGGATGAAGAGTGATCAAGCCGTGTAACGGTCGTTCATGGTTGCGGGTGTTGGCGGTTTAAATCAGTGACGACGAGGGGGCGGCCGGCTGGAGTGGCGGCGGCTAGGGCGACGGACGACGGAGTGGTGGCTGCGATTGGCGATGGCAGCTCGGCTATCGGTGGCAGCGCGGACGGCGGCGGTTCGACTCGGCGGAGGCGGGACGGTGGCGGCGGATCGGCTTATTTTGCGACGGTTCGTCGGAGAGAAGAAACCACGTCAAAACAGTGATTAAAGGATTAGGGTTCTCGCGAGTCAAACAAAATGGATCGCCGGAGAACAGGAGCGGCGGTGGCCTAGGGTTGGCCGGTGTCGGATGCAAGAGAGAGAGAGAGAGAGGAGGGGAGGCCGAATATCTCATGAGGACTAGGGTTTTCGCCTCCTTAATAAGATATAAGTATCTGATTAAGTTTCCGTTTAGTCCCTCGTCTTAAAATAATCCTTAATCAAACCTTTTAATTTCGCGACTAACTATTTAACGTATTAAATCTTTTGTCGTTTTTCGAGACTTAACGAATATCAGTCAAATAACTTGATTCGTTATTTGTCGTCCAAGACGTAAATAATATTTAATGTCTTTGTCGCCAAATTAATCATAATGGCTAATTGGAAATAATTATTTAATATATTTATTAAACCAATTGATAAGTAAATAATTAATTCTTCTACGAATTTGCCGGTTAATCAGGTAAGTGGACTTTAAAACCCGTTGCCTTCGGTGTAACTCTTACGGGTCTTGAGCGGGTCAAGTTCTTGATGTAGTCGGGTCAAGAAACCCAAATCCAACAGTCTCCCACTTGGAATGAACGCGACTATATTCTAAGAAACAGTCAGAGGTGCTCTAGCTACACTTGGCTGTCCCAACCAGTCATGACATTTCAAGTCAAATAACCAAGGCATATCTATAAACTCGTGTTATAGTTTAAACTGATGGTATTTGTAAAGTCATTAGATCCTTTTTGTATGAGACATCAATCGAACAAGATACATGGATTTATTCATTCTCTTTCGTGTTCAATCATTGTATTTCTCGTTCTATTCGTTCGAAGTGTTCCAATCAAACACACAGTAAGTTTGGATAAGGCCTTACACTTAACATTTGGAACAAACGAGAGGGCCCACAATGTCAAGCTGTTGCATTATCAATGCAAGAGTATAGAATCCCGTATTGACTACATACATCTCCCACTAAGCTTCAGATCTATTCCCAAAAGTAATCGTTATGGCTGGCAGTTACGCGACATCATTAAGCTACAATCAAAGAATGTCCCTCAGTAGACGGGAGTTTGCTTATGTATCTCAGGTCGAACGATACTATTGAGTATACCATTAATCAAATTTGTCTTATGATTAATCCATGAAGACAATTTGATGCGAGTTACATCCCGACGTCATTCTGTAATGAGGCCTTGTGAGTCTGGATCGTCAACAATTTGAATCCAGAGTCAGAATAGTCTTGCTTAAGTCTTTGCTCCCACAATGTCTGATCGACTACGGACTTTTACAATATTAACAGAATATTCATGGATAGTAAAACGTATAAAAATTCGAACACGTGACGCAGAATTCAGACTCTTCGTCTAACAGTTTAGAGGAGGTCGAATGATTTGGTGCAAATGTTAATGTTCGACATCCAACACTAAATTGGAACATCGATATGGTGCTGAATCCCTGTGCTATGGAAAAGTATCATTTCATTGATCTAGCCTGATCAATGAATTTAAGAATTCGCTACCATGTTCTGGAGTTTTCTTTTAGGATTGCCTTTGGCAGTTGTTTCTCAAGTTTCAGCATTTATCTTGAATAGTGAGAGTTCTTAAGTGAATCAAACTTGTGATAATATAGTACCCCTGGTAAGCACATGTATGACTGTGTTATCACCTGAGCATGTTAATCGACTATTTTTAGAATCGAGTTAACCCTTTGAATGTTTTATTGCATTCCTAGTTCAAATTCAATTAGGTGGCTATTAATGTTCAATGAGTATAATCGGTACTCGTTTAATGAACATGCATTTCTTTCATCAGTGTTTGACAGTGATGATGTGATGTTCCATCTTATGTCGTTGTGTAATCCTTTAAAGTGACATATCTTACAATATCTAAGTATTGGATTCCTTTCGTATCATATTTATTACGATTCGAAACGTTTCAAGAGATTGATCGTATCTGCGGTTGCTCAGCCACGATGTGATCGATACTTAATTTCAATTTTGAAACTTTAAATTAATTGAGGCATCATTTAAAATTTAATCTAGTAAATTTAAATGATCTTCACATCGGAAATTGATCATTATTCTGGTAAGGATCAGTGGCGATGCTCCCACTTGCTTTAGGTAGACTGATATTCCTAAAATCATCATTCTTTCAAACCGTTTGGATATTGTCTTGCACGATGGAATCGTAGCAATCATATTTCGTTTCCAAGAACGAAATTGTTCGCTTTCGTAGGCGTAGTACGAAACTTGAACATTTAATATCCAGATGTTATGATTTACTCATAAATTTAAAGATGATTGTCAAAGTCATTTAAGAGTTTAATAGCATAGAGATGCTATCATCTTAATTGTTTGAAAGTGTCTCGTGATGATCGAGATCATGAGCTATTTTATCAGGTTATCGAGTCCGACACTAGAGGACATTATCTTATTTAAGTAAGATTAATTTTCAAACTCTAACTAGAATATCCAACAATCTTTTGTTGGTGAAAGAATGTTTGCCCGGCTCGTCTTGTATAAGTATGAGAGTTGCTTTACATTGTCCAGTGATTTGTCAGAATCACGTTTCTTTAGATATTAAAGATCTAACTATGGACATGTAATTACTAAATCCTTATCTTCGCAAGATTCCGGTCTTGAGAACATAATTTAGTTATGCAAGTGATATGTGAAGGGCGTGTTGGTGATAAGATACTAAGGGTAATTATTGTGACAAGTCATTAGTCTTGTGTTCGCCAGTTTCAAGAATGAAACTGTTATTCCTTACACTAAATACTTAGTGTATCGACGGATTCAAACACACGCGAGTACAACGAGTGTAGTCCAAGACTTTCAAGGTAGATGCAGGTATGCACATGTATAACTAATGGTACAATGCACCACAAATGGTGTAACCATTCTACAATGTCATAATCAACAAGTAAATTCGAACTTAATTGAATAAATGTCTGCTTGAAGCAAAGAATTGATTTGTTCACATAGTTAAGATCGAAACTGTGATCTTTAATCAGTTCGACTTGATTTAATATTCTTGACTTTGGTGATTCTAAGCCAAAAGACTTTATGAACTACTGTTATGTCGTGCATTATGTCGTAACGAGTACGATAAATGCTCAAGGCTTTATAACTTTGATGAGATACGAAAGAATGAATGTTCTTTATGTCGCATTTTGATTAAATCAAGTGCACCAGGTACATATTATGTTGAATGTTGTTTTAGGATTTTGAATTTAGTCTAATAAACGGTTGAATAAAATTCAACATAGATTAAAAAAACAACCATGCATATTTCAAAAATCAGAGATAGTCAAAAGCATGTCACAATCAAAATCCATAGAAAGCAATTGTTCATCCTGGAAAATAACTAGGGAAACCAAACAAGTAGATACGAGATTTGTGCATCGTGTGAAGTATCAAGTCAAGACAAAGACCAAGATCAAGACAAGGTTGGCTGCTAGCCGAACCTTAGATCAGACGAACTTTAGGTTCGTCTGAGGTTTGGCCAGTCGCTATATATAGTAGTCTTGTGCTTTATATTCGGGGATGGAGCGTGTGAGATCAAGTGTTAAGTGTGTGTTTTCTAAGATGTTTTCTGAGTCTCTGTTTCTCCGTGTTACTGATTGTAATTGATCACTTTGATTAATAAAACAATCGCTTAATTACTTGTTTCTCTTCCAAATTAGCTAGATTGAGTAGACGGTCTGATGTTCACGCATTTTCAAGTGGTATCAGAGCAATCTGGTTCATTCTACTGATCTGTGGTTGCTTTTTCGGAATTTTTGAAACCAAATGTGTTGTTTTTGAGTGTTTTACGAGTTTTTTAATCATTTTGATCGAGTGTTTTGTGAAAATTAAGCTCCTAAATCGTTTTTCATTACTATTTCTGATCATCTGCTGCAAATCTCGTCAAATTTTGTCCAAATTCGAAAATTTTGAGTTGAGTATGGTTTTGTTCGGATCAACAGTTGTCCGAATCTAAGGTTTGTCTGAGTAACCGCTCCGAAATTCGATTTTGTCTAACGTTCGGATTCATTTTTTTTTGCTGTCATTCGGAAGAGGTTCGGAAAGGGTTCGGTTAAAGTTCGGATAATCTTTCTAGTTCGGTTGAGGTTCGTTCAAGTTTCGGATAGATCCGAGTTCGAAAACAGTTCGGAAAGGGTTCGGATAGTGTTTGGCTAAAGTTCAGCTAAGCTAGGTTCGGCAGAGGTTCGGATATAGTTCGGATAACACGTTAAGGTTCGGATAAGGTTCGGACGATCAGAATTCAAATTTTTAAGATGTCGGAATTTTAAGCGTTTGCAGCTATGCAAAATGCAATGCAAACGATGCTGAACTTTGAAAACGAAATTGGAACATGTCAGAAAGTTCCCAAGTTGTTGAAGTTGGAAGATTATCAAAATTCGAAGCAACGATTTTCTGCTTACATTAGCATGAATGATATCTATTTGTGGATTCCGATTAAGAAGCTTTACCAACATACAACCGATCAAGGAGATTTCAAAGAAGTTCATACCTTTGACAATGCTGAAAGAAAATCATATGAGCTTGAACAAAAAGCATTTGGTTATCTTACGATGGCATTACCCACTGAGTTGTTACATCAATTCAGTACTTGCAAGAAATCAAAACAATTGTGGGATGCTCTATCAGCAAGGTGTGAAGGGAATGATTAATACAAAAAGAGTCGGAAGAAGGTGAGAAGTAAAGAGTTTGATAATTTTCAGCATTACGAGAATGAAAATATCACGGCTCTTGTATCAAGATTGTCACATCTTTTAAGTGAATTGAAGATTGTGGGGATTGAGAAGACAGATGAAGAGTTAAAAAAGAAAAGATTATGGAGGCTTTCCCAGAAAAATGGGAAAATTATGTGTTGTTGCTTACACATGATAAAGAATTTTGCACATTGATATTTCATGATCTAACTGGTAAACTTCATGCTCGTGAAATAGAAATGATGAATTCCAACAAGTCCAAGGTTAATTTGCAAAATCTAGAATTGTATCATGGTGAGAATGCTGCTAGTATGACGGCTAAGACTAAACCAAGTCTAAGTTCTGCACCACCTACTGCTTTTATTGGAAACATTTCTGGAAATTCTAAGAATAATTCATCACGAGGTTGTAGCTTTACAATAAATCAGAATGCTTTTTCTACCAAAAAAACAATTGATTGTGCTAAAATGATTGCCGCTTTAATTTCATCATCTTTTGGATGTGTTATCAAATATGTTAGCTGATGCAAAAATAACAAGGGATGATCTTAATGAACTTGATGATGATCAATTAAATGAATTAGATTTATCTTGGCAGTATGCTATGCTGGGTCAAAGATCAAAAAGGTTTTCAAGATAAATGGAAGAACTATTTCTGATTTTAACGGAAGATTAGGTTTTGACAAGTCTAAGTTGAAATGCTACAAATGTTCAAAGTTTGGACATTTTGCTAAAGAATGTCAACAAGAACATGTTAACAAACCTGGTTTAACATCTAATACTGGTTCTCAATCATCTTCAAGTAATGCAAACAAAACAACTTTAACTGTTCAGAATGATGGTGTTTATGATTGGGGCAAACATGTTGATACATCTGCTTTGATCATTACTCATGAGCAAGATGAATATTATTCTGATTCTAGTTCGTATGAAGCTGCTGAAACTGAAAGGTTTGAATCCAAAATCAAAGAATTGATAAAATAAAATGAATCTTTGAAGGAAGAAGTAAAAATGCTAATTGCTGAACTTCGATTGATTAAAGAAGCTTTAGAGGTTTCTAAGAGAAATGAGAAGGAGTTTAATTGAAGAATGATTCTTTGATGAAGGAAGTGAATATGCTTAATGAAGTTCTTTATTCAGTCAAAGAAGATGTAAAGATGCTTGAAGTAAAGAATGCAACATTAGTGGAAGAGAAGGATGAGTTGTTTAAAGAAGTCAAGAAATGGAAAGATGAAGCAGAAGATGCAGCGATTGATTTTCAAAATATGTTTTATAAATAAAACATCAAGCTTGATTTGCTCACAAAGAATGCTGAACAATATGTTGCTAAGATTGACGCATATCAAGTTGATATGGATGTTAGTACCTGGTTCCTGATCGTCATGTGAAGTATCGAATACAAGACAATTCATGGAAGTATGCTGATGGCCGAACCCTTGGTGAACTCCAAGTTCGGACAGGTCCGAACTTGTACGAACCAGAGGTTCGGACCATCGGGTTTAGCTCTAGTATATATAGTATGTTTTGTGTTGTAATAAGGGGACTCGAGCTTCTGGTCATATCTTGTATGTGAACTCTGTGGTGTTTCTCTATGGTCTAATACAAGTCTCTTTGTATTTACTCTCGTGTTTATCTCGTTTACATTGATTTCATTACGACTAAGTAGATGATCCACCGCTCACGCATTCTCAAGTGGTATCAGAGCATTTGGTTTGCTCTACTGGTCGGAAATATCTGTTTTTCGGAGTTTTGAGTCAAAATTTCAAGGTACTACGAAAATGAGTATCATTTTTGAGTTCGTTTGATCATCTCGAGTGTGCTTTACGTGAAAAATCTTTTTCTAGATTGTTTCTCTTGAGTATATCTGAGTTCCTGTCAAAAATCTCGTTCCAAATCTCTCAAAATCGCGAAAATGGTGTCAAAAGTGTTCATGTTCGTTTGAGGTTCGGACAACTTCAAAATAACCGCTCCGAACTCTAGGTTCGGATGGAGTTCGGCTATTTTCTAGTTCGGTCAACGTTTGGGTCACCTTCGAACATAGTTCGGCCGGTGTTCGTACACTGTTCGGAACAAGTTCGATCCAGGTCTTGTTTGATCATCCGAAAGTGAGGTTCGGACAGAGTTTGGTCAATCTTCTATTGGCTAAGGTTCGACAAAGGTTCAGTAGAGGTTTGGACGAGGTTCGAAACAGGTTCGGAGTAAACAGTGACATAATTTTTCAAAATGTCCGATTTTCAAGCGTTCGCGGCTATTCAAAATTTCGGTTCAAGCAACGATGTAAACTATGATTAATTATGATAATGAAACTGGTGAACCCATTCTTCAATATGTTTATCCTAAGGATGAAACTGGTGAACCCATTCTTCAAAGAAAGATGTCCTCTGAACAAAAGAAAGCTTATCAAGCTGAGAATAAGGCATACGGTACTTTGACAATGGCTTTGCCTAAAGAGTTACTACATCAATTTTCGGGTAACTACACATAAAAGAGTTTATGGGATGCGTTGGAAAAGAGATGTGAAGGCAATGACCAATATAAGAAAAGTCGTAAGAAGGTTTTGAAGAAAGAATTTGATAGTTTCATGCATTATCAAAACGAATCAATTCCAAATCTGATTGCAAGGTTTGCTCATTTGATGAGTGAAATGTGTTTGGTAAGCCTTACAAAGGAAGAAGTTGATATGAAAGAAAAGATTTTGGAGGCTTTGCCAGAGAAGTGGGAAAATTATGTGATGATGATCACTCATGATAAAGACTATCCGGGATTATCTTTTAATGATTTGATTCAAAGAATTCAAGCTAGAGATATGGAATTAATGGTTAATAAGTCACTTCCTGCACAAGTTCAAAATCCTGCTGTGTATTTTGGTGATAATGATTCAACCATGAATGCCAGAAAATCTAATATTCTTAGTTTCTGCACCTCCTACAGCATTCATTGCAGGTAAATATGAAACTTCAAGTTTTTATGCTGGTTATAATGTTTCTGTTCCTAGTTCTTCGACTCAGAATGCTTTATCTGCTCAAACTACCGATGATTATAATGCTTTAATGTCTGCGTTGGTATCTTCATATTTCGGGGTTATTACTGGTGCTGTTAATAATGCTGAGTTGACAAATGAAGAGTACGATCAGATAGATTATGATCATTTGGAAGAGATGGATTTGAACTGGAAATATGCTATGTTGGTTCGAAGAACAAAGAATTTTTTTAACAGGACTGGCAAGAAAAGATTGAATCAAGATGGAAAAACTGGATTGGATAAGTTAAAGGTTAAGTGTTATAAGTGTTCTGTTTATGGAAATTTTGCACGAGAATGTCCTAGTTCAATTGAAAACAAGCTGAAATCTGGTCAACATGCTCATTTGGTTGTCAATTCACCAAATGCAGCTTCCAAGGTTGAAGAGTAATCTGTTTCTTTTGATGAAAAATTGTCAGAGGCGTTTTGGCATCCAAATGAATTTGCCTGGAATGCAGATTCTAAAGCAAAAAATGAAACATGCTCCATTTACTGTTGGATTGGCTGCTCGTCATGATGATGATGATAGTATTCTGACTGATTCTGATTACAATTCGACAATATCAATGATCAAAGAAGTTAAAGTCGAAGACTCAAAATGTTTTAAATGTGTAAAGTTGGAAAAGAAGAATGCAACTTTTGTGAAAAATTCTGAATTATTGTCTGAAGAAATTGTAGTTCTCAAGAAAGATTTGGAAGAATTCCAGAAGAAGTATAATGAATTGGTTCATGTTCATGACGATATTTTGAAAGAAAAGAGTAAGTTGGAAGAAGAATGTGAAAAAGCAAAAGCTGAAGCTTTAGATGTAGCTCAAGATTTTGAGAATTTATTTGAAAAGAGTTATATGGTTCAACAAATATATAAAAATGCTAATGCTCTTGTGATTGAGTCTGCAGCTACTATTGAGAAAATTTAGAACAAGATCTCTATGCTTGAAGATGAAAATGTTCTTTAATGAGATAAAAATGAAGTTTTGACAAAAGATGTTGAAATTTACAAGAAAAAAAGAGAAAGTGTTCTTGAGGAATTATTTGCTGAATGTGAGATCCAGAAGTTACAAACATATGAATATGATAATCTCAATGCAAAATTTATCAAGTCACAAAAAGAAGTGTTTGATGCACAACAGCAAATATCTGAATTAAAGTTAGAAATTTTGGAGTTGCAAAGGCAAGTAAAGAATTGCAATTTGTCACTGACATTGTTGAACTTCTTATACAAACAGGATCGGGGTGAAGATAGTTCTAAGAAAGATGATATTCACATGGTTCCTCAACCGATGGATTTATCTGAGGTTACATCTGCTCCGCTTGATCCTAAAGCCGAATTGCATGATTATTCAAAATTTGCCACTTCATCCAAGAAGAAGAAGTCAAAGTCTAAAAAGAAGGAAAAGTCTTTGGGTGAAGCTCCAAAGTTTAGTTCAAAGTCTATTTTCTAGAAATTGAACAAGTTTTTGATAAACGTGGTGCAAGTACTTCATCTGCAACTGAAGAAGACAAGGGATTGGTTGAGAAGAACAAGCTGAAAGACATGAAAGACAAATTCACTAGAGAAGCTAAGGGTAGAGAAGCTTCTGGTTCTTCTTCAAGTTCATCGAAGACTCCAGGTTTCAAGCACAAAGGGTTAGGTTACGAGGTGAAGGAAGCACTCGTTCAAGCAAAGATGCCAGTGAAAGTTGAAAAAGTTTCAAAAGTTAAAGTTCCAAAGAAATCACCTCCCCTGAAAGAAAAATCTTATTATTCTGGAAGGTCATCATCTTCAAGGAGTCCATCTCCTAGGTATGATTCTTCTGATGATTTCTTTGATAACTTTGATTCTGAACATTCATCTGGTTTTCAAGATTCAAAGAATTTTTCATATATTTTTCGAGAATGACTTTTTTATACATGTCGTCAACCTGCTGTTGATTGTCCGACGACTGCATATATCCACAACACGGCCAAGTTTGTGGATAACAAAGGTCAAATTTTTTATGAACCATGGTCTCCAAAAGTCATATCAACTCGTAAGTCATCATGGTCTAAACCAAGTACGCCTGTTGAATCTGATTCTGGTTCTGATCAAAAATTAAAACCATTAAAAATCTGGAAACCAAAAGCCAACAACGACTATGTGGAAGAGACTGGGCGACCCGACGCTGTTGAATCGGGTCGATCCCAGAGCGACTAATGTTTTATTTGGTGCCAGGCAGGTATTTCAGGAAGATCTTTCGGTGATTGGAAAATTGCTGATTGTGGAATTTCTGTGGTAACTTAAATTGAATTTCCAAATCAACCTTGTTTTCAAAATGCTAAACAGCAAGTATTTGTGTTGGTTGATCAATTTTTGTTTTGTTTTTCATTCTGTCTCATTGTGAGGGGGAGTTGGTTTTTGCTAAAATACAACAATAGTGTGTTGTTTTTCATATGTTAAAAAAAATGAAAATATATAAATAGAATTGTCATTTTTAGGGGGAGAAATTTCAAAAGACAAAAACATTGAAAAATACAAAAATCCAAAAACATTGAAAAATGAGAAATTGTATCCGACATGATTGGGAAATGATGGTACATTGGCTTACATCGTCTGGCTCATGGATAAAATAGATGAAAAAACCATAAAACCATTTGATCGATGTGTAAGGTAGGCTCAGCAAATCAGAAAGTATTCAAATGTGATATACACTAAATCTATATACTAAATCTGATGCTTGACCTAGTGGACAACATTTTGATGCATATCTCACTATATATCAAGAAAAAGATATGTGAAATATAAAATGAGAAGTCACTGTGTATACGTGTGTTCATTTTGCAAAGATTTAAACTTGTTTGATTTTTTTTATTTTGTCAAACGGACTTTCTCTGCGTGCTCACAAGGCTGACCTGATCGTTGTTCGTTTGACGTTCTGCTTTATTTTCTTTGGTGTTTCATATAACTCATCGGACTTTCTCTGCGTGTCCACGAGACCGACCTGATTGTTGTTGTGTTATACAAATTTAACTTGTTTTATTTTCTTATTTTGTTAACTCTGAGGCCTTATCAGTGTATCGAAAGATCGAACTTAAGGTAGACGATATAACGTTCTTATTTCTTTTTGCATGGAACACAGTTGACTGTATCATGAATACAATCATTATGTGATTAAATCACAAATGAAATCACAAAAATGTGATAAGCAAAGCATATCTGATTATGTCTGATAGTGTGGGGTACACTGGTCAATGCAAATATAATCAATACTTTAACATATCCAGATGTTTTGAGTATGATTTTTCCTGAATTTAATGTTCGACAAATTATATCTGCATTTGACATGGCTTATGTGTTTCAATAATCGAAATTGAAGTGTAGTTCAGCATGTTATGTCCAATATGATCCCAAGTTGTGATCTTTCTCACAAAAGACAAAAATAGTGTCTGATTTTGTATTGCATTTACATTTCTTATCAGAAAATACCAAAAAGATTTTAAGTGTGTTTTGATATAAAGTTTTTAAAAGCCAAAAATATTTTTTTCTGATTTATTTTCGATTGATCGACACGAAATACGGAATCAAATTTCAAAATCAAAATATCTTGGAGTCTCAAAGAGACGTTTTGCGCCAAGATTATTTATGTTGGAAGGTTTCTAAGTGGCAAGAGAACATCACAACTTCAAGTCTTTTGAAGATTGTTGATACAGAGATTACACACGATGCAATATCAAGTATTCAAGATTGAACTCATCATCACGTGGAGGGAGAGTTTGATTGAAGATACAAGATGCAAGTTTTAATGGAAGAGTTGATACTGCACATGTCGAGAGGGAGTTTGTTAGTACCTGGTTCCTGATCGTCATGTGAAGTATCGAATACAAGACAATTCATGGAAGTATGCTGCTTGCCGAACCCTTGGGGAATTCCAAGTTCGAACATGTCCGAACTTGTCCGAACCTGAGGTTCAGACCATCGGGTTTAGCTCTAGTATATATAGTATGTCTTGTGTTGTAATTAAGGGGACTTGAGCTTCTGGTCATATATGGTGTTCCTCTATGGTCTAATACAAGTCTCTTTGTATTTGCTCTCGTGCATCTCGTTTACATTGTTTCGTTAAGACTAAGTAGACGATACACCGCTCACGCAATTTAAATGGAGAAGTTATTGGATGAAAAGAGAGAGTTGGTTAGTGTTAACAAAGTGCACACTACAAATCTGGAAATCCAAAAGCGAATTAAGGTTAGGTTGAAGAAAGAATTGTTTGATGGGCTTGATAATCTTAGATTGCAAAAGTTTGAAACTCACAAGGTTGCCAAGAGATTGATAGCTACTGAGAAAGAGTTAGCAGATGCTCAATTACAAACTTCTGATTTAAAGATTCAAGTCATTGATGCTACTCAATTGTTGAAAAGATGTTTGATAAAACCGCATCACCCCCAGCTAATATCAAAGAAGCTGTCAAAGAAGTGCAAGAAAAGGTGGAAGACTATGATTATTCCAAGTTTACATCATCCAATTCAGAAGAAGAGAAGATAGTGAAGAAGAAGAAAAATAAGAAAGCTAAAAAGAAGAAGGGAAACAAATCTGAAGTTCCTCCCGCTCCATAGTTTGTTCATGGTTCATCTTCAACAGCAAATGAAAAGTCAGCTACATCGAGTGAGAAAATTCGTTCTTAACCTGATTTTGATGAGGCAATTTTCTATGAGCAGAAGAATGTTAATGAAGTTAAAGCTGAATTTTCAAGGTTGGCGAAGAATGGACATCTGAATTCAAGTTCTGAGGAAAGGATTTATGGAAAAACTGTTTGTTTTGGTTTCAGTGCACAACATGATAATGCGGAGGAGGTTCCAGCTTCAAAACCACAAACTTAGAAGAAAATCAAGCTGAAGCAAGTGAAGAAGGAGGTTTTCAAGGCGGTGAAGGTTCAACCCGAGCGGTTTTACAAACTCGAGGGTTTAGAACAAATTTTCTCCGATAAAGAGTTTGCACTTTACTGCGTGGATGCTCAAAAGATTTCAGAGGTTTTTGTGAAGGTTGATGTTTCACCAAACATGAAGACTCAAAATGCAAAATTTTCTTTTGATGGTTCTTATTCTCGAAGCCCAACATCCAAATGAGTTCATGATCACAGACATCAGGTATATAATTCTTCTTTTGATCATGGTCGAGATATTCATGTTTGTACTTCTATGCAGGCACCTAAACGGTGGGACAAATCTCAACGAATATGTTATGTTTGCCACAAAAAAGGGCATATGGCAAAAGATTGTCCACTTCCTACTGATTTAAATCAAAGATCTCAACAAATTCCAGTTTTTGGTAAACCAGCCCAAATGAAGTTCTTTGATGAACAAGGCAGAGTTTTTGATGAATGTGAGCCTACATTCCATCTAAAACAAAACCGTTTTGTTCCTATGTTTTAAAAGGTTCAAAATGTAGGTTCTTCATCACAATCACCTGTGATTATTTCATCAAAACTGAATTACCAAAACAACAACAATTCTGGAAACCAAGGATGGTTTCAAAGCAAAACCTAGACACTGGTCGACCAAAAGCAGTTGCTTTGGGTCAAGTTAAAAACTAATCAGTTTGACCAATGTGCATGTACTTCTAGAAGACATATCGAAGATTGCAAAATATATAAAGAAGGTTACATGCAAAATATATAAAGAAGGTGAATACATGCAAAATATATAAAGAAGGTGAATACACGCAAAATATATAAAATTTTGTGAAATTGATCATTAGGAAATGATGGTACATTGGCTTATGTATCTGACTCATGGATAGAGTAAATGAAAGTGGCATAAGATCATTGTTTGATGTGTTTGGTAGACTCGGCATCAGAAAGTATTCAGATGTGATATACACTATATACTAATGGTTAACCAGGTGGATAACATCTTGATGCGTATTTCATGACAAAAAAAAAACAATAAGTGTGAAAATAAAATGAAATGTCACTGTGTATACATGTGTTCATTTTGCAAAGATTTAAATTTGTTTGATTTTCTTTATTTTGTCAAACGATCTGACTTTCTCTGCGTATCGAAAGATAGACCTAATTGTTGTTCGTTTGACGTTCTGCTTTATTTTCTTTGGTGTTTCGTATAACTAATCGGACTTTCTCTACGTGTACGGGAGTACCGACCTGATTGTTGTTGGGTTACACAATTTCAACTTGTTTTATCTTTCTTATTTTATTAAATCCTAGGCCTTATCTGCGTATCAAAAGAATCGACCTTAAGGTAGACGATTTAACGTTCTTATTTCTTTTTGCATGGAACAAAATTGACTATATCATGGAAATATTATGCTTTGTGATAATCACAAGTGTAATTATACAAGAAAAGGAAGTAATCACACAAGAAAAAGAAAATGTCTGATTATGTCTGATAGTGTGGGATACACTGGTCAAAGCAAAATCTAATCAATACCTTAACATATCCAGCTGTTATGAGTATGATTCTGCCTGAGTTAAGATGGATAAATTATATCGGCAATCAGCATGACTTATGTGGTTCAATCAATTGAAATTGAAGTGTAGTTCACTGCGTCATGATCAATATGATCGCATTTAGTGATCTTTCTCATACCAAAAATAGAGTTTGTTTCTGTATTACAGTTTCATTTCATTTCGGAAAAAGTACAAAATGAATTTTAGTGTGTTTTAGCATAAGTTTTGAAAATTCAAAAAGATTTTAGGTTTGTTTTGATATAAACTTTCTAAAAGCCAAAAAGATTTTGTTTCTGTTCTATTTTCGATCTGATCAACATGTGATGCACATTCAAATTTTCAAAATCATATCTTGGAGTCTCAAAGAGACGTTTTGCGCCGAGATTATTTAAATGAGCAGGTTGCTAAAGTGAAAGATATCACAACTTTAAGTCTTATGAAGTTGCTGATAGAGATAGAGATACACCAGACGTTGTCAAGTACTCAAGATCAAACTACGATCAAGTTGACGAAGAGTTTGTTCGAAGATGTAGTTCATTGGACGAACAGATTCTGTACTTGAGGGGGAGCTTGATTGAAGATACAGTTTTGATGATGACGATGATGAAGAGGACTGCACACGACGAGGGGGAGTTTGTAGATACGAGATTTGTGCATCGTGTGAAGTATCAAGTCAAGAAAAAGACCAAGATCAAGACAAGGTTGGCTGCTAGCCGAACCTGGTCCGAACTTGAAGTTCGGATCAGATGAACTTCAGATTCGTCTAAGGTTCGGCCATTCGCTATATATAGTAGTCTTGTGCTTTGTATTCGGGGACGGAGCATGGGAGATCAAGTGTTAAGTGTGTGTTTTCTAAGGTGTTCTCCGAGTCTCTGTTTCTCTGTGTTACTAGTTGTAATTGATCACT
This sequence comes from Deinandra increscens subsp. villosa, assembly GCA_039602395.1. Classification (NCBI taxonomy): domain Eukaryota; kingdom Viridiplantae; phylum Streptophyta; class Magnoliopsida; order Asterales; family Asteraceae; genus Deinandra; species Deinandra increscens. The sequence goes on along the minus strand of JBCNJP010000010.1, from coordinate 40,427,410 downwards.
TTGATTAATAAATCAACCGGTTAATTACTTGTTTCTCTTCCGAATTAGCTAGATTGAGTAGACGATCCGATGTTCACGCATTTTCAATAAAACAAGTTGTTTAAAACACCAAGAATTGTTTTTAAACTGAAAACGTCAGACATGAGCTTTATTCTGATGCGAATCTTGCATGGTTGCTCCATGTCGTCTTGGTCTGCTTTCTTCAGCTTCATGCACCTACAAAACATAAAGTATGTCAAGCATATATTTTGCAAGAATTAGTGAAGCATCATACAACATAAATTTATGTGTATACCTAAGGGATTGCCCTGAGGGGTTTTTCCATTCTTCACCTTAGCAAGATACTATGGGCAGTTCCTTCTCCAGTGCCCCATCTTATTGCATTAAAAACACTAGAGCTGATCTGGCGGCGGTGCCTTGGACGCTTTCGACTTGCCCTTCTGGGAGCTTCAAGACGTTCTCGGAACAGCTGCCTTGCCCTTCTTCTTATTACCACGCATCCCCTCTTCGCCTCAGGCTTCTTGACACCTCCTGATTGGATTGCGAGTACATCGGGTTCCTTGCCGTTAACAAAGTTAACGTCGGCAGTCTTAAGCATGCCGTGAAGCTCAGTTACTGTCTTTACCATGCTGTTCATGATGAAGTTCACCCTGAAAGGGGTGAAGGCACTGGCCAGTGAGTGCAGAATTAGGTCCGTCACCATTTAGGCGGGGATTACGTAATTCATCTTCGCTAGGTGGTCGATGTAACCCTTCATCTTTAGGACATGGGCGCTGAGGGGAGTGCCCTGAGCCATGCGACAATTAATAAGTGTCACAACGGTGTCGTAGTGCTCCTACCGGGCCTGGGTTTAAAACATGCCCCTCAGATCACGAGGTTGTAGCTTTATCACGAGGTTGTAGGTTTATAATTCCAGAATCATCAAATTAGAATGCTTTTTCTTCTGAGACGACAAATGATTGTGCTAAAATGATTACCGCTTTAATTTCATCATCTTTTGGATTGATTATCAAAAATGTTGTTGATGCGAAAATAACAAGGGATGATCTTGATGAACTTGATGATGATCAATTAAATGAATTAGATTTATCTTGGTAGTATGCTATGCTGGGTCAAAGATCAAAAAGATTTTTTAAGAAAAATGGAAGAACTATTTCTGATTTTAATGGAAGATTAGGTTTTGACAAGTCTAAGTTGAAATGCTACAAATGTTCAAAGTTTGGACATTTTGCTAAAGAATGTCAACAAGAACATGTTAACAAACATGGTTTAACATCAAATATTGGTTCTCAATCGTCTTCAAGTAATGCAAACAAAACAGATTTAACTGTTCAGAATGATGGTGTTTATGATTGGGGAAAACATGTTGATACGTCTGCTTTGATCATTACCCATGAGCAAGATGAATATTATTCTGATTCTAGTTCGTATGAAGCTGCTGAAACTGAAAGGTTTGAATCCAAAATCGAAGATTTGATAAAAAAAAATGAATCTTTGAAGGAAAAAGTCAAAATGCTAACTGCTGAACTTCAATTGATTAAAGAAGCTTTAGAGGTTTCTAAGAGAATTGAGAAAGAGTTTAAATTGAAGAATGATTCTTTGATGAAGGAGTGAATATGCTTAATGAAGTTCTTTATTCAGTCAAAGAAGATGTAAAGATGTTTGAAGTAAAGAATGCAACATTAGTGGAAGAGAAGGAGGAGTTGTTTAAAGATGCCAAGAAATGGAAAGATGAAGCAGAAGATGTTGCGAATGATTTTCAAAATCTGTTTGATAAATCAAAAATCAAGCTTGATTTGCTCATAAAGAATGGTGAAGAATATGTTGCTAAGATTGAGGCATATCAAGTTGATATGGAGAAGTTATTGGATGAAAAGAGATAGTTGGTTAGTGTTAACAAAGTGCACATTGCAAATCTAGAAATCCAAAAGCGAAATGAGGTTAAGTTGAAGAAAGCATTGTTTGATAGGCTTGATTATCTTAGATTGCAAAAATTTGAAACTCACAAGGTTGCCAAGAGATTGATAGCTATTGAGAAAGAGTTAGCTGATGCTCAACAGCAAAATTCTGATTTAAAGATTCAAGTCATTGATGCTACTCGATTGCTGAATAATGTTTCAAATTCGCAATTGTTCGCAAGTTTCCTAGTGAATGATGCAAATTTTGAAAAGATGTTTGATAAAACCGCATCACCCTCAGCTAATATCAAAGAAGCTGTCAAAGAAGTGCAAGAAAAGGTGGAAGACTATGATTATTCCAAGTTTACATCATCCAATTCAGAAGAAGAGAAGATAGTGAAGAAGAAAAACAAGAAAGCTAAAAAGAATTTTTTTTTTTTTTTTTGGGTAAAGGGTTACCCCGGTGATTTTGTATATATACCAACAAAACAAAACAAGTAGTATGGAAAGACCCATACTAGTTCATGATCTGGACAGACCCCAGAGCACGTAAAAACCAGACAAACACAGCCCGAAAAAAAAAAACCAAAACACAACAACCACCTAGCTAACAACTAGGAAGCCAAAAACAAAGCCCTACGTCGTATCCATAGACTCATCCAGGACCCGAACAGCCTTCCAATCATCCAATACGTGTGCCACCCGAGGGGAATCCTTGAGCTTCAAACCAAGCAACCTATTTCTCACAACATCAAAAATCATGCGTACCAAAGAGTCAGGAGGCCGAGCATGGTTGTTAAACAATCTGTTATTCCTTTCCTGCCAAATATAATACGCAGTAGCTTGCACAACCAGCTTATCAACCACATAATAGATATTCCTAACCGGTTTATCCTCCAAGTAATGCACCATGTCGTTCCAACAAAACAATCCCATCCGCATAGTAGTGCGAGAACAAACCTGCTGCCAAACACTTTTAGAGAACGCACAACCAAAAAATAAATGGGAATGCGAATCATAGGACTTGTAACAAAGCAGACAACACATCATATTCATATTTTTCCTTCGGGAAGGATCCCAGTTCAGAATCTTATCCTGCGTCAATAACCGTTCCTTCACAATCAGCCATGCAATGAAAGCATGTTTGGGAATGCACTGAGTAAACCACACAAACCTCCCCCACGTAACAGGCAACTGACGCTGACGAACCGTCTCCCAGACCACTTTTGACGAGAACTCAGACAACTTCCCCCCCACTTTCCACCATATCTGATCATTCACCCCAACGTTAAGGGAAAGAAAGCTAAAAAGAAGAAGGGAAAGAAATCTGAAGTTCCTCCTGCTCCATAGTTTGTTCATGGTTCATCTTCAACAGCAAATGAAAAGTCAGCTACATCGAGTGAGAAAATTCGTTCTTAACCTGATTTTGATGAGGCAATTTTCTATGAGCAGAAGAATATAAATGAAGTTAAAGCTGAATTTTCAAGGTTGGCGAAGAATGGACATCTGAATTCAAGTTCTGAGGAAAAGATTTCTGGAAAAACTGTTGGTTTTGGTTTCAGTGCACAACATGATAAAGTTGAGGAGGTTCCAGCTTCATAACCATAAACTTCGAAGAAAATCAAGCTGAAGCAAGTGAAGAAGGAGGTTTACAAGGGTGAGAAGGTTCAACCCGAGCGGTTTTACAAACTCAAGGGTTCAGAACAAATTTTCTCTGATAAAGAGTTTCCACTTCACTGGGTGGATTCTCAGAAGATTTTAGAGGTTTTTGTGAAGGCTGATATTTCACCAAACGTGAAGACTCAGAATGCAAAATTTCCTTCTAATGGTTCTTATTCTCGAAGCCCAACATCCAAATGGGTTCATCATCACAGATATCAGGTATATAATTCTTCTTTTGATCATGGTCGAGATATTCATGTTTGTACTTCTATACGGGCACCTAAACGGTGGGACAAAACTCAAAAAATATGTTATGTTTGCCGCCAAAAAGGGCATATGGGAAAAGATTGTCCACTTCTTGCTGATTCAATCCAAAGATCTCAACAGATTCCAATTTTTGGTAAACCTACCCAAATGAAGTTCTTTGATGAACAAGGCAGAGTTTTTGATGAATGTGAGCCTACATTCTTTCTAAAACAAAACCATTTTGTTCCAATGTTTGAAAAGGTTCAAAATATAGGTTCTTCATCACAATCACCTGTGATTATTTCCTCAAAAACTGAATTACCAAAACAACAACAATTCTGGAAACCAAAGGTGGTTTCAAAGCAAATCCAAGACACTGGTCGACCAGAAGCAGTCGCTTTGGGTCAAGTTAAAAACTAATCAGTTTGACCAGTGTGCATGTACTTCTATAAGACATATCGACGATTGAAAAGTTGTTGATGGAGGTGTATTCTCTTTAACTTAAATTTCATGATATATCTTTCTAACCTGCAAGTTTTCTGAAATTCTAAACTAAAAAGTATCCGTGTTGGTTGATATATTTTCTTTCTTTACATTTCATTGGTGTTTGTAAATAAAATTTGAAAACATCAAAAATATGTCTTGTTTTTGTAAAATGAAAAATCCCAAAATAGAGTTTTTCTCTTTAAGGGGGATAATTGCATGTAAGGGGGAGAAATATAGAAAATGCATGTTATGGGAAGAAGGTGAATACATGCAAAATATATAAAGAAGCTGAATAAATGAAAAATATATATGTTGATACCTGAGAAGTGCGTCGTATGAAGTATTCAACCAAGGTTCAAGACCCGAGTTCAAGGCAAGGTCAATGTCTGCCGATCATGGTCCGAACTAGGAGTTCGGACCTGCTGCCGAAATTGGAGTTTGGACTTGGTTCGGCCAGCAGCTATATATAGTGAACTTCAGCTTTATTTTAGAACCGAGTTTGTACAGCGAATCTTAAGTGTGTGTTCCGTAAGGTGTTCTCTGTGTCACTGTTCTTCGTGTTACGAGTTGTAATTGTTCATTGATCGATAAAACGACTCTTAGTTACTCGTTTTGTATTTCGAATAGCTAGATTGAGTAGACGATCCAATGCTCACAACTTTTCAAGTGGTATAAGAGCTTTCTGGTTCATTCTACTGATCTGTGGTTGCTATTTTCGGAGTTGTTGACATGAAACGAGTATTTTTGAGTGTTTTTTGCAAATTTTTTATCACTTCGATCGAGTCTTTTGTGAAAATTTTGCTCCTAAATCATTTCTCATTATTTTTTCTGATCTATTGATGCAAATCTCATCAAAATATTTCAAAAATTGAGGGTTTTGAGAAAATCATGTCGAGGTTCGGACATTACTAGTGAGGTTCGGACTAACTGTCCCGAAGTCCTAGTTTGGACGTGTTCGGAGGGTTTCGTCCAAAGTTCGGAAGGTGTTCGATCATTATTCGGTTAGAGTTCGGTCTGTGTTCGGCGAGGTTCGGATACACATCTTGTTCGGTCGAAGTTCGGGGTCTATTGAATTCGGATAGAGTTCGGGAGTGGTTCGGTATAAGTTCGGACGGCTTTCGGTGATAGTTCTGCACTGTTAAGGTTCGTTTGAAGTTCAGGCTTGTTTGAGGTTCGGAGAGAGTTTGGAGCTAGTTTGGACAAGGTGATAAAGTTCGGATAAGGTTCGGAAGATCAGAATTTCAAATTTTTCAACGATGTCGGAATTTTAAGCCTTTGCCGCTATGCAGAACGCAATGCAAGTTGCTTCACCAATTTAGTACTTGTAAGAAATCTAAGCAATTATGGGATGCTTTATCAGCAAGATGTGAGGGGAATGATGATTACAAAAAAAGTTGGAAGAAAGTGTTGAATCAAGAATTTGATAATTTTCAACATTATGACAATGAGAACATTACTGCTCTTGTTTCAAGGTTTTCACATTTGATTAGTGAGTTAAAGGTGGTCGAAATAGAGAAAACTGATGCTGATTTGAAGGAAAAGATTATGGGAGCGTTGCCTCAAAAGTGGGAGAACTATGTTTTGCTACTCACTCATGATAAATAATATTATACTTTGACATTTCACGAGCTTACGTGAAAACTTCATGCTCGGGAAATTGAAATGTTAAATTGATGTGTTCGGAACGACTTTATAAATACTATTAAAACCTAGACCTAAACCTAGACCTAGACACACCTAATTTTACCGAAACTACCTAAACTAAGCCGAACCCTAAGACAAGTGTACCTGTCGGATTGTAGCTAAGCTAAGGCAAGATCGGGAATATCGAACCCTAGAGACACTCTATAGACAAAACTAACCTAGACCTAAGAATGGAAATAATGAGTAATTTGGGTTTTTGATTTGAGATTGATTTAATTAACTTAATTACTAACTAACAACCAACAAACGAGAAACATGAAACCTAAGGACAACCTTCAGACGCAGGGAGAGATACCACCTAGACTCGGAATCCTAATCACTAATGACAACTTCAATCGGTTATGACTAATCTGATGGCGGCTAGTTCACCTTTTAAGTCCTTGCTAGCTACACTTCTAACGCTCGAACAGGAGTTCACCTTTTGAGTACTTCCTACCTCAACTAGACCTAACCACCTCCGAATCTAATCTCGGGTACCTTAGACCTAACATGAGCTACCAATAACTACCACGACCGACACGGAATACCAAGATAATCAAGACCCTCGGACACTTCCTTTTGAGATAATGCAACCCTAGAACTTTAACCAACCCAACTACCCGACAATTCTTTACCTTTTAAGTCTCAGAATAGGCAGCACATCACAACCAAATTATCCACTAACTATCAATGCAATAGCTCAAGAAAACCCTAAACTATTCTATCGCAATCAACCATAAAGTCAACTACTTTAGATAATCTACCTAAACCGAAAGACATTCGCGGATAAATCATGCATCATCAATCACTTAACAATCTGATCATAACACACAAGTGCATCAAACATGACAATCAATGGAGTTTAATAAAAGTGAAACATCAATCAACTAGTCAAAACCGAATAGAAATCATCAAAAGATCAAAATCATCATAAAGAGTCTAGGTGGCTCTAAAAGTCTAGCCAATAATCATGTCTAATACAGAAATCATAATCAAGTTTATAACTTTAAGCCCAAACATGATCAAATCTAAGAATCGAAGAAAGAATAGATGAACCGATTAATGGTTTAGGATGAAGAATGGATCCACCTTTGAATTCCCCTTGATTCCTAGCCTCCTCTGCTCTTGAAATCGCCTCTGGAAACTCCCTAATTCGTCTGCCAGTCGAGATCTGTCGAATGGAACCCTAAAACTCGATTTTATATCACACGCATTAAGTTTCCGGAAAACACACCTCTAAGCGTATCGCTTGGACCCCACTAGGCGACAATTTAGTCGGGCTAACCGAATTTGACTTTCGTTGACTCCCTCTATTCACGCCTATCGCTTACAAAGATGAGGTCCCAGGCGATACGCCTGGGACAGCTTGTTCAGCCCTTATTGTTCTTTTCTTCTTAATTCTTTCCAACCTTCTCTCATAGCCTCAGGATTTTATTAAAAACCTACAAAACTCATAAAAACATAAACAAGACCCCAAAGACTCAAACTTAACTAAAAACATAATAAATTTTTTTTTTTTGGGTAAAGGGTTACCCCGGTGATTTTGTATATATACCAACAAAACAAAACAAGTAGTATGGAAAGACCCATACTAGTTCATGATCTGGACAGACCCCAGAGCACGTAAAAACCAGACAAACACAGCCCGAAAAAAAAAAACCAAAACACAACAACCACCTAGCTAACAACTAGGAAGCCAAAAACAAAGCCCTACGTCGTATCCATAGACTCATCCAGGACCCGAACAGCCTTCCAATCATCCAATACGTGTGCCACCCGAGGGGAATCCTTGAGCTTCAAACCAAGCAACCTATTTCTCACAACATCAAAAATCATGCGTACCAAAGAGTCAGGAGGCCGAGCATGGTTGTTAAACAATCTGTTATTCCTTTCCTGCCAAATATAATACGCAGTAGCTTGCACAACCAGCTTATCAACCACATAATAGATATTCCTAACCGGTTTATCCTCCAAGTAATGCACCATGTCGTTCCAACAAAACAATCCCATCCGCATAGTAGTGCGAGAACAAACCTGCTGCCAAACACTTTTAGAGAACGCACAACCAAAAAATAAATGGGAATGCGAATCATAGGACTTGTAACAAAGCAGACAACACATCATATTCATATTTTTCCTTCGGGAAGGATCCCAGTTCAGAATCTTATCCTGCGTCAATAACCGTTCCTTCACAATCAGCCATGCAATGAAAGCATGTTTGGGAATGCACTGAGTAAACCACACAAACCTCCCCCACGTAACAGGCAACTGACGCTGACGAACCGTCTCCCAGACCATTTTTGACGAGAACTCAGACAACTTCCCCCCCACTTTCCACCATATCTGATCATTCACCCCAACGTTAAGGCAAGTGTTAGCAGCTTCAATAAGCACAGGAAAGGTATCCAACCAAGCAATCGGCCGGAACCCCCCATGCACATCAAACAGATCCGCAACCTTAGCTCGAGCAAGAAAACCCGCCGAGTAAGTAACACGAGGAGAAAGCACCTCACAAAGGGGGCCAGAATCAGTCCACTTATCAAACCAAGCCGACGTTGTCCTCCCATCACCCACCTTGTACCAGATGAAAGGACGAACAGTTGGCCGAATAGACAAGATCTTTCTCCAGCTCCAGCAACAAACAGAAGGGCATTTGATCTCCCAGAAATTCCTATCCTTAATACGATACGTGTGGATCCAAGAAACCCAAAGGGACTCCCTCATAGTAACAATACTCCAAACATGAGTAGCCATCAAAGCGGTATTCATATCAGCAATCTTGCGAATACCAAGGCCCCCTTCAGACTTAGGAGCACACACATAAGACCAGGCAACCTTAGCAGTACCCTTCTTGACAACTCCTTGGCTCCATAAAAAATTTCTCATCGTCTTCTCCAAAAGGGCCATAGTTTTGGCAGGCAAAATGAACACAGAAGCCCAGTAGACATGAAGAGCAGAGAGGACAGAGACAACCAATTGAACCCGACCAGCAAAAGACAGGAAACGGTTCTTCCAACTAGCAATTCTGTTATCCAACTTCTCCACAAGGACAGAACAATCCTTAGCCTTCAGTCTAGAAGAAATGAGGGGAACACCCAAATAACGCACCGGTAAACAACCCACCTCCATACCCATAACCCCCAAAATACCAGCCTGCACATGATCACGCACATTACAAAAGAACACATGGCTTTTTTGGGGACTAGGGACAAGGCCAGACATACTGGAGAAAGACTTCAAAGACTTAGCAATGAGAACGGCTGAATTGACCTCTCCTCTGGCGAAGATAAATAAATCATCCGCAAAACAGAGATTAATGATCTTCAGTTTTTCACACTTATGATGGAACCTGAAAGCGGAATCCACAGAAGCCTCATGCTGAAATATACGCGTCAAAATTTCCATAACAAGAGTAAACAGATAAGGGGATAAAGGGTCACCTTGTCTCAAACCCCTTTTTCCACGAAAAAACCCATAAATTTGCCCATGAAGACCAATGGAGTACGAAGTAGTAGTGACACACGTCATAATCCAATGGACCATCCTATTATGGAAACCAAACCCTTTCAAAATGGTATGAAGGAACTGCCAGTCAACCGTGTCATAGGCTTTCTGAATATCAATTTTGAAGGCACAGCGGGGAGGCCCAACCGATCTGTGATAGTTATGCATAAGCTCCTGAGTTAATAAGATATTATCCGAGATCCGCCTACCTGGGATAAAAGCAGACTGGTTTATATCAACAATACTACCAAGATCAGCCTTGATGCGATCCGCCAAAATCTTACTGATGCATTTATACACAACATTGCAACACGAGATAGGACGATAATCAGTAATCTTCTGAGGAGTAGAAACTTTTGGCACAAGGGCAATGATAGTGTGGTTCATCTCAGTAAGCAACTTACCTGTGTCAAAGAAGTCTCTAACAGCACGACAAATAAGGTTACCAACAATAGGCCAAGACTTCTTAAAGAAAGCAACCGTATAACCATCCGGCCCAGGAGCTTTATTATCATCCATTTGAAAAATAATATCATGAATCTCTCTATCAGACACCGGCCGAACCATATGATCCGAGGACGTCAAGTCCAATTTTCTCGAGAATACCTTCGGAGGCACAGGCTGGTCCACACTACCAGCGGACCCAAGAAAATTCTCATAATGATAAACAAAGGCCCACGGAACCTCGTTACCCTCATGCTGCACACCAGACGAATCCAAGATCCTATTTATCCTACTCTGATGGGAACGACATTTAAGCGAAGCATGGAAAAACGCCGTGTTGGAGTCCCCCGTTGCCAACCAGTGCACCTTGGATTTTTGTTTTAAGAACAGCTCCTCATCCAAAGCACATTCATTAAACTCACGAAGATAGCGAGCCTCTTTCTCCCTTAGACTGTCATCAAACGGGTTCAGATCAATAGCCCTCTGAATCTCATCCAAACTATTTCTCAACATGGAGACTTTATCATGCAAGTGCCCCTGCTTATAAAGAAGTTTACGTAAATAAGGTTTTAGAAGTTTTAACTTCTTCACAACACAAAACTGAGGAACCCCTTGAATATTTTTATCCCAAACTTCCTCCACAGATTCCAAAAAACCCGGCTTAGTAACAAGAAAATTTGCGAATTTGAACGGTTTGGGTTTCGTGGCCACATTAGACATCACACGCAAGACACACGGAGAGTGATCCGAGATTCTATACGGCTGAAAAATAGCACATGCAGCAGGAAAAAGATCCGTAAAGTGTATATTACCCATAATACGGTCAATCTTCTTCAGAATACCAATCCCTGTCTTTGGTTTTTGATTCCAAGTATAGTGAAACCCCGAACTGTTAATATCAAACAACTCCACCTCATTAACACACTCTTTAAATTCACGCATTCCCACATCTATTCCGGAAGTTCCAACGACTTTGTCTTCAATATTTAGGGCGGAGTTAAAATCACCCATCACCACCCACGGCCTATCTTTAATAAACAAGTGATGTTTACGAAGATCCATCCACAGAATATTACGTCTAATGTAGTAATTGTCCGCATACACCATTGAGCAAAAGAACGCCTTCTGAGAAGCTTTACAAACCACATAAATATGCATGACTTGATCAGTTCGAGAAATGGTCATTATGTCGAAGATACCTGGATCCCATCCCAAGATTATACGAGTACCTTTATTACACATACTACCATTGGACGTCCAATCCCAACCCTTAAACACACCCTTGCACACCTTAAACAATTTACTCACATTCACATGCGACTCCAGAATAGCACACATAGACAAATTATTCTCCTTAACCACATGACGAACCTCCTTTTGTTTAAGAGGTCGGTTCAAACCTCTAACATTCCATGAGGCAATACTAATCATTGGGAAACCTTATCAGAAGGAGTGCTTGCCCCTTTACTAGTATTTGTAGCCCCCGACACCATAAATTCAGCCGTCTCATTATACACCTCCTCGACATCATCCTCTCCCTTGTCTCCACTGTTAGTATCATAAGTACCATGCCTAGCCGATGATGATTCAGCCCCGTCCAAAGCATTATGACTCCTTTCAAAACCCAAGCAACAGTCTTCAGTACCCAAGATGTCATATTTGTTAGTTATTTTCAAACCACTAGTGCTAGGGACAGAATTGGGTTTCGAATGAACAGGCCGATATTCAAATTTTTGCTTCACTTTGGTTTGTATAACATTTGATCTCTTCGCAACTTGTTTACCTTTCGGCTCGATGAAGCCCTCATCATCAGGTTTCTGTGAGGCATGTTTCCTCCTTTGTTTTGGACACTCATTCGAGTGGTGACCATACACACAACAGTGCTTACAGCGAGGTGGCAACCACTCATACTCAACCGTAACCGATTCTGTGACAAACGTATCATCGTCCATAGCTGGAATAGCAACCCTGACATTCTCCACAAAATCCTTCTCCGCCGATATTTCAACAAGCGCTCTAGCGTAACTACTCCGTCCCCAACTATTAATACACATTGAAGCTGTTAGCGAATCCAACATCTTGGGGTTTCCAACTTTGGTAGCAATGAGACTAAGGCCATCATCAGTGAAAGCAGCAAGAGGAACATCATGGAATTTGACCCAAACCGACACCCTATCAATGTCATCTTTCTTAAGTTGAGTGGTGGGTGTCCAAATATTAAGAAACAAGGGTCTATTCTTAACCTGCCATGGGCCACCCTCCAACGCAGCAAGCATACCCTTTTCCTCCATAAATTTAAAGAAAAAGAACCCATTAGTGTTCATCATAACTTTGAGAATCCCAAACTTTTTCCACACCTGCTTCACGTAATACTCGACAACTGGAAAAGCAATACGATCACCCAAGAAGTAACCATATAGAGTAAACGACAGCTTCGCATGAACATGACGAACAGACTCCTTAGGAATAACAATATCCACATCCTCACGAGCGATATCAGACTTAAGAGCACGAAAATTCACAGACTTACTTGTATTAGTTCCAGTGACAAGAGAAGCATATGAAGTGATTGTAGGAGCAGCACCTGTTGTGCCTATAACCGGATCAGATACGGTTGAAGGTTTAAAAATTGGGTCCGGTCTACTCTCCTGGTCACCTTCAGTCGACGTCATCACATTAGGGTTTGCAGGAGAGGGAACAGTACCCCCACCACACTCCTTAGGTTTAGCATGCACGTTAACATCATCCCCATGCTGGAAACCCACACCCTTGCCATTATCACTCTTTTGACCTCTAGTAGTGTTTTTCAGAATCCCCCGGGTTGGCATCGATGCCCCATCAATATTCTTCAATCGATTCAAAAGCCCCGACGAGTTCTTATCGGGTGGTTTATTACTCATGATGCTACGAACACAGGCCGTTGAAACCCTAACCACTACCCAACAAGCGCTAACAGATTCGTTACTCCCCTAGAGCGGTTCAAGGATCTATAACAGATGCAACTTAAACAGTCCCAGCAGAAGAAACAGATCGTTATACGCTAAGGATAAATGAATAGAGAGTGCCGGATAGAAAACCCTAATCTCAAAGTCCGAAACGAGTACTAAAATCAATATGAATCCACCGCTAATTGTACTCGTACCCCATCAATCTCTCAACCAGTTCAATCACAGGGTGTTATACCATAAACAAACGAACCAGACTTGGATAAACACCCAACCCTAATTCGCAGAATAAGGCTAACACAACTCGTATCAAACCAGTGATTAAAGATGACGATCACAGGACAACTAGGAGTAGATAACAATTGACTTAGTATAACAAGAAGAACAGAAGAGATCGAACAGGAAGAACACGAAAAAGGATAAACCCTAATTCGCCCAAAATCGCCAGGAAGCCAGAGAGAGTCCCTTGCCAAAAGGACTATGTAATAGTTAAAAAAAAAAAAAAAAAAAAACATAATAAATGACTCAAAGTTGACTTAAAACTGACTCAAATAATACACAAAAGACCCTGAAAATGGGATGTGTTTGCAACACATCAAACATCCCCACACTGACTCTTTTTTCGTCCCCGAAAAATACTGCAATGGAATCGTAACCAGGAAATTGACTTCAAAACATTCAACATTTACATTAACAATCCTCCATACAATTCCACATTCCATAACGTAATAACACCCTAACTACAATTGCCGATATTTCGATCCGATTAAACCCAACCACCAACCTTTTCTTTCGCCCCCATGTGTTTATAAGATTACCAGATATAAGTTCAGTCGCTTATGGATCCCACTAAAGAAAGCTCAAGTTCAACCTACTACCGAATCATATTCAGTCAAAACAAAGGGTAATAATGATTTACATTTATATATTTTCTCCACCCCCTTAAACCAGATACTTGAATGTCCAAAGAATAACTATTTATTGGAAGGCAACTTCTTGAGCATTTATTCTCTAATCTGACATTTTTTTCCATCTTTTTTTTTCTTTTTCTATTATTATTATTATATATTTTTTTTATTATAATTGGTCACTTTTACCTAAAATTACCAACGGACATCATCAGAGGCATTCTTTTCGAGATACTATCCTTAAAATCATACGTGAGTATTTTGCCCGCGAGATCCAGAACGTCATCAGAGGCACTTACCATGGGATACTATCCTTGGTTCGTACATAAGTATTTTGTCCCTTCACTCTAATTCCTTAACCAAATTATTACCTAATATGCTCATTGGAAATTCTAAGGACATAAGAGTATCTAGCCTAAAGCGGTCTCTTTCCTCCTAATCATCAGATTCAGAATTCCTATCACTCCTAAAATGGGAACCCACTAGCAGACTGATTAGCATATTTATACAACAATAAACACACAGGCTATTTAAGCTACTCCTAGGTCAGCTGGGCCTACCGACACATCATAGATTAATCATGCTTTCCATTCATACCAAACTTAACCACTTTTCCCAAATTATTCACCTTAAGTCATTATTTTAACATTTAAGCACACAATTAGAAAATCAATTCCCAGTTTATCTATCATTTTCCATTTAATTGCAGCCAGAATCTCGGACATTTTTGAACAAATTTTTTTTCAATTCTTTTGTTTCAGATTTTCAAAATTTTTTTCAAAACTCAAATATAACACACTCAAAATAAACTGACTCAAGACGCAAGTCTCCCATCCCCACACTTGAATCACACATTGCCCTCAATGTGGAATGGAATAAAAACAAAGCAGAATAAAAGCACGAAAAAGAAAAATAAATAAAACTAAAAATAAAACAAGATAAGTTGAAACGTGTTCACCTGGAACTCCAGAGACTCAGCACATCGACCGCCAATGAACCACCACAAACTCGGTAAACATAAATAATAAAAATAATTGAAACTTTGAAAGATTTCTGAAATACCTCCTCCAGGCGTATCGCCTACATCCATGCATTTCCCAGGCGATACACCTGGAGCTGCAAACATCCGGCCTCTTCTCAACCTGCAGGGGTATCGCCTACAACCTACCAACCTCCAGGCGATACGCCTGGAACGCAATTTCCAGGGAATTTTTGGAATTTGACCCCAAAAATTTTCTATCTCTTTTCTCCACAACAGGCCTATGGTCGAAATTTTCAGCAAAAACCTACACTTTTGACCTGCACAACTCACATTTGCCAATTTCCGGATCTCCAGAATCACCTGCAAACACCGAAAAACACAAAACCAAAAAGACGCAAGTGCACGAAAAACTAAACAGAAATTTCAGAAAATAAAAGACACAAATACAATAATATACAACCCGGACACTAGATCAATCAGCACAAAACATAAAAACAACCTCCCAAACCATCCGGATGCTTTGATTTCACATCCTTGATCACAAAACTACCGGTTTTCACCCGGTTTCTATCCTCCCAATTACCTACCAACTTCCTAACCCATAAAGAAACCAACTTTAGCAACTCCAACATCATTTTAACCTTCCAATGCTTAAACCGACCCGGTAGAAACCTAATTTTCTCTAGAAAATTCAAATCCGGGTCATGTTTACTAACAACCACATGCAACCTCCCCACACTTGGCCTAAACTCTATCTCATCATGCACAATACCTAAATCACCAAGTGTGGCCTTTCTAACTACCTCTTCAACCACCAATTTTCTCTCCTCACTCACCAACACCTCGGGTTCTCCTAACGGGTCAAAATTCTCATTTTTATCAAATAAAATCTCTAACCCCCCGGGATTCTCCCCACACTTATCCTCTATCACAACTTCACCAACCAATTTCTCAACTACCTCACCGGGTTTCACTAATGGGTCAAAAGTCTCAGTTTTATCAACTACTTCAACTAACCCCCCGGTGTTCTCCCCACACTCATCCTCTTCAATCTCATCATCCTCTAACCGATTTCCTACAAACACAAGATCTATGAAGGACATAAAAGTACCTATCAAGCACACCGATTTGGTATCACTATCCTCTTGTCTACCCACCTTAAACACAACACTCTCATGGTCAACCCTCAAAGTAATAGTGCCCGCAAAAACATCAACTAACGCCCGGGCGGTCCTAAGAAAAGGCCTACCTAAAATCAAAGGGCAGCTAGCATCGTACGCACTGTCAACTACCACAAAGTCTATAGGGAACAAAAATTTA
Source organism: Deinandra increscens subsp. villosa (assembly GCA_039602395.1). NCBI lineage: Eukaryota > Viridiplantae > Streptophyta > Magnoliopsida > Asterales > Asteraceae > Deinandra > Deinandra increscens. Next base: position 40,411,332 of record JBCNJP010000010.1, on the reverse strand, counting down.
TCAACTTGAACAAGTACATTTTCCACTATTCCTTTGGGCCTGACCACCGACCTATCTGCTAAAAATATTGTCATCCTAGTCGGCTCTAACTTGCCTAATCCTAGGTGCTGAAAAACAGAAAAAGGCATGACATTGATAGAAGCACCTAGATAAGCTAATGCACGTGTAACAGAAGAATCACCAAAAGAGCAAGGAATTGTAAAAGTCCCTTGGTCATTAAGTTTTTTGGGTAATTTATTCTGTACTATTGCGGAGCATTGGGCATCAAGTGTAACATCAGATAAAGCCTCAAGTTTCTTCTTACTACTCAACATATCTTTTAAAAATCTAGCATACTTAGGCATTTGACTCAAAACTTCAGTGAAAGGTAAAGTAATCCTAAGTTGCCTAAGAATATCAAGAAACTGACTGTACTCACGCGCATTCTTATGTTGAATTAGACATTCAGGATAAGGCACGCGTTTCAAATCATCGGCCGTGATCGGTTGAGGCGCAAATCGAAGTCTTTTCTTCTCCTTCACCGCCTCCCACTTAAGCGGCTTCTCTCCAACCGATGATCTCTTCACTCCCCCGGCCTCGACGTTTGGTGCGGTACTTGCTGGCGTTACGCTCTCATGCACACTCCCGTCAGGCGTCTCTAACACTATCTCCTCATCGACTGGCTCCTCCTCAACTACCGCCGGTGAAGGACTCTGAACGACTCTCCCGCTCCTAGTAGTAATGGCGTTGATGTTAGCATTGGGGTTTTTGTAGGTACTACCAGAAAACTGACCCCCACGGGAATTGAGCTCCTTCAACTGCTTCGCAATATCACCCACCGAACGCTGCAAATCAAGGAACGAAGCTTGTTGATTCCTCAGTAACGTGTCATGCTCAGCTAGCTTCTTCTGCGTTCCTTCATCTCTCGCCACAATCTGCTGCAGGATCTGGGTCTGGTTAGCTATAAGCTCCCTAATCTCCTTTAAACCAGACCCATCATCTCCTCCACCATAGTTATTCCTCGGTGGAAAACCAGGTGGGTTTCCTCCCTCTCGCCATCCTGAATTCTGGCCACTCCTCCACCCAGACTGGAAAGAATTACCGAACTAGTTTTGGTTTCCAATGTAGTCCACCTTCTCAGCGGGAGCATGCGGGCAGTCTCGGGTGTCATGAGCGCCTCTACACAGCTCACATTTGGCTTTGATATGGAGTTTGATTTCTTCTAAAGCTTTATAAATGTTTTCTAACTCCCTAGGCGTCATAGTCTCTGAACCAATGTGATGGACACCCCAGGTGGATGTAGATGGTGCAACTGATATAGTCGGGGCCAAGGTGGCTCTCCGACCTTCGGGTGCCTGCTGTTCAGCAAGTGCGAAGCTCTCGAAAAGTGATTTGCATTCGTTAACAGTGAGCTTCTCCATCATATGTCCTCCAGCCGATATGTTAAACTCTTTCTGAACAGAATACAGAAGTCCATTGTAGAACTTCTCTATGATCGCCCAGTCCGTCAATCCGTGTTGCGGACATTTGCTCAGAAGAGTGTTGAATCGTTCACAAGCAACCGAATAAGGCTCATCGGGATCCATCCGAAAGGAGTGGATTTCCTCCCGAGTACGTGCAGCCTTTGCTGGAGGATGATACTTCTTCAGGAATTTAGCAGTCAGATCGTCCCAGGTGGCGATCGAATTTGGCGGAAGCGTCTCAAACCACTCGGCGGCTCGAGACGTAAGGGAGAATGGGAACAAGCGCAGATAAATTATTTCGTTCGCGACTCCCGTGAGTCCGAACGTGTTGCAAATCCGGGTAAAGCGCGAGATATGCGTCGGTGTATCTTCGTCCTCACGTCCATGGAATTGAATGGAATGCGTCAAAGCGTTGATGACGTGGGACGGAACTTGCCAATTTGCGGTGTTGGCAATATCAGGCTGAGCGAAAGCAAACCGGGCCTCGGTGACTCCGGCGCTGGCCTGCTCGTGGACGGTGCGACGTGCCGCCATGGATGAAAGATCGGGGAATGGAATGGGTTTGGTGTCGCATGCGATTTGTGTGGAAGAAGATGGTTTGGAATGAGCGGTGGAAATGATGAACGCCTCTAGCTCCGTGCGAAGAAGGCGGAACCGTTCACGAATATCCGCGTCGGGATCAGAAAATGGTGAAAGCTCAGGAGGACCTCGTTAACGGGTGTGTGGCATAAAATAGGAAAACCGACTCAAAGAAAAATTAAAAGAAAAATTAAAAGAAAAATTAAACCTAAAAATCTAGACTCAAAAGCGGAAATCCTAAGACTCTAGACACGGAAAAACCGAAAAGACTCAAATTTCCTACGCACGACCTAAGTTAATCTTGCTATTGCCAAGTGTCCCCGGCAACGGCGCCAAAAACTTGATGTGTTCGGAACGACTCTAAAAATACTATTAAAACCTAGACCTAAACCTAGACCTAGACACACCTAATTTTACCGAAACTACCTAAACTAAACCGAACCCTAAGGCAAGTGTACCTGTCGGATTGTAGCTAAGCTAAGGCAAGACCGGGAATATCGAACCCTAGAGACACTCTATAGACAAAACTAACTTAGACCTAAGAATGGAAATATTGAGTAATTTGGGTTTTTGATTTGAGATTGATTTAATTAACTTAATTACTAACTAACAACCAACAAACGAGAAACAGGAAACCTAAGGACAACCTTCATACGCAGGGAGAGATACCACCTAGACTCGGAATCGTAATCACTAATGACAACTTCAATCGGTTATGACTAATCTGGTGGCGGCTAGTTCACCTTTTAGGTCCTTCCTAGCTACACTTCTAACGCTCGAACAGGAGTTCACCTTTTGAGTACTTCCTACCTCAACTAGACCTAACCACCTCCGAGTCTAATCTCGGGTACCTTAGACCTAACAGGAGCTACCAATAACTACCACGACCGACACGGAATACCAAGCTAATCAAGACCCTAGGACACTTCCTTTTGAGATAATGCAACCCTAGAACTTTAAGCAACCCAACTACCCGACAATTCTTTACCTTTTAAGTCTCAGAATAGGCAACACATTACAACCAAATTATCCACTAACTATCAATGCAATAGCTGAAGAAAACCCTAAACTATTCTATCGCAATTAACCATAAAGTCAACTACTTTAGATAATCTACCTAAACCGAAAGACATTCGCGGGTAAATCATGCATCAACAATCACTTAACAATCTGATCATAACACACAAGTGGATCAAACATGACAATCAATGGAGTTTAATAAAAGTGAAACATCAATCAACTAGTCAAAACCGAATAGAAATCATCAAAAGATCAAAATCATCATAAAGAGTCTAGGTGGCTCTAAAAGTCTAGCCAATAATCATGTCTAATACAGAAATCATAATCAAGTTTATAACTTTAAGCCCTAACATGATCAAATCTAAGAATCGAAGAAAGAATAGATGAACTGATTAATGGTTTAGGATGAATAATGGATCCACCGATGAATTCCCCTTGATTCCTAGCCTCCTCTGCTCTTGAAATCGCCTCTGGAAACTCTCCAATTCGTCTGCCAGTCGAGATCTATCGAATGGAACCCTAAAACTCGATTTTATATCACACGCATTAAGTTTCCGGAAAACACACCTCCAAGCGTATCGCTTGGAGGCCTTACACTTGAGCGCGATACGCTTGGACCCTACTAGGCGACAATTTAGTCGGGCTAACCGACTTTGACTTTCGTTGACTTCCTCTATTCGCGCGTATCGCTTACAAAGATGAGGTCCCAGGCGATACGCCTGGGACAGCTTGTTCAGCCCTTATTCTTCTTTTCTTCTCAATTCTTTCCAACCTTCTCTCATAGCCTCGGGATTTTATTAAAAACCTATAAAACTCATAAAAACATAAACAAGACCCCAAAGACTCAAACTTAACTAAAAACATAATAAATGACTCAAAGTGGACTTAAAACCGACTCAAATAATATACAAAAGACCCTGAAAATGGGATGTGTTTGCAACACATCATAAATTTAAAGAAATCAACTGTTCATCGGGTACCATGCTGTTCATGATGAAGTTCACCCTGAAAGGGGTGAAGGCACTGGACAGTGAGTGCATAATTAGGTCTGTCGCCATTTCGGCGGGGATTACGTAATTCAGCTTTGCTAGGCGGTCGATGTAACCCTTCATCTTTAGGACATTGGCGCTGATGGGAGTGCCCTCAGCCATGCGACAGTTAATAAGTGTCACAACGGTGTTGAAAGCGCTCCTGCCGGGCCTGGGTTTCAAACATGCCCCTCAGATCACCGATCATCTGAAAAGCCGTTCTTTTGACCATGTTTTTCTAAATATCAGAAGTCATGGTGGCTAGCAGAAGGCATGCGACAAATTAGCATTCTGTCGTAATCCGTTATGAGCATTACGAGCAGGAGCAGTGTTGGTGTCAGGTTGCTCGGGAACCTCGGCCTCTAACAGGTTTTCCATGTTATCCATCTTCAAGACGATTCTCAGATTCCTTTCCCAATCGAGAAAGTTGGCGCCATCAAGCTTCTCTTTCTCAAGAAGAGACTTGAGATGGAAAATCTCTTTTTTTGTGCGGTTTACGTTAGCCATCTGAAACAACAAGCACATTTAGTGTTTCGATGTTTGATTCGTATACATGGATGGCAAGCTAATCCTGAATAGGAAATGGGAACTCAGTTAGTTAAACAACTCCTCCAGACAGTGTAAAGTGCTTTCAAAATTTCTAAGTAACCAAATGGACAACGAGTGTCACTTGTGAAAGAACTGTCATAACTCCCGTTATGGGGCTTTCGCGAGCGGATCAATGAAATACGTTTAGCACCATCTATGCCCATTTTGTCTACAGGCCGACCAGAGGCACGGTGTTGAAATACTCCAATACCAAAAGTGCATGTAAAGAAAATGGTAGTTGTCCTAAGTGGTTAGTGTGTACGTACAGTGTTTAAATACTCCAATACGCTCAGCTTGGAAGATACCTGAACACCACGTGTGGTGTTGAAATACTCCAACACGGATGCATCGGTAAATATGTTCCAAGTTAGACTTGACTAAGGATGGCATAGACTACCGGTTTTAGGCTTACCAGATAGGATTATTACGTCAAATTTTAATATTTAGTGTTTTGACGAAATTATAAACACTATCTCACTCGGGACGAACATTTAAATATCCTAAATATTAATGATCTTCGTATCGCGAGGCGATAACCAATTATTTACAAGTTTTATTTATTTATCGAATATTAGTTTTATTAAATTTTAAGAAGTTATAATTAAAATTAGGACTTATTATTTAATTGATCGAGAAATTAGTTTTATACCGGTAAAATTAAGGTTTGGATTTTAGTTGGTGCGTTAATCAGAATTAAAACAAGCAACCAAAAAGACAAGCAAACACACATGCACATATTCGGCCATACAGAGGTTTCGATATTGTCAGAGCCTATGACAATATCGAGGAAGGTCGAGGGACGTAAAAGTGAACCAACCACAAGATAGAAATACTCCCTGATCGATTTAGTCGCTCCCACTTGCTTCAACAAGCTCCTGCGTGTCATGAGGAACCTCGGTCTTGTTTTGGGTCCTTGCCATTTTCGAAAATCTCTAGGGAGGATAATCTCCAAACGGGGTCATCGTATCTAGCTCGTCTCGTTCGTCTAGGTGAAGGTGAGCAATTAAAATAAAACCTAATCTATTTTAAAAATAAATACAACTTTGAACCCAATCAAAGTGGGCTAATCCAAAACAAAAATAGATGGGCCTAATGGGCCAACCATAACGACATTCATGACAAACCAAAAATGGGTCGGGCCGAATACGTGCGAAAAATAATTCAATCAAGTTTATTGAATCGATTTATGTTTAGTGGATCTAAATTGACTAAACATATCTAAACGGCGATTCAATTTATCTCGCGACTTTCGGGTTTAAAACCCCAGTTCGCGAAGTGCACCGATTTAAAATCGGTCGGTTAGGGTTTGTGTAAGGATTATTTCTCCCGAAGAAATGATGCTAATCAGCTTAAACATGTTTTCTAGGAAGAATAGAAGGCCTGAGATAAGTTACCTTGGAAGAACAGACTGCTCGAGGTAACTTCCTCGGAAGGTCATTTTACCTCGGAAGGCTATTTTATCTCGGAACCACAGTTTTATCTCGGACAGTGGATATTACCTCGGTAAGGCGAGTTATTTCGGACATCAACTTGACCTGCTCCACTTGTCTCTGACATATCTAATCCAGTTTCCCGCCTTTCTTCTGACATGAAGTTGACACTTTTATCTTCTAGACTAGTTTAATATTATTCTAGTTCATGTATCTTTAGTCGATGGTCTAGATGATCGTTAGAGGAATCAAGGGTTCCCCTGATTCCTTAGGGCACTATATATAGACACTTGTAACCTGCTTAAACAAGCAAGTGTAAATCACTCTGATATGTACTTCGAATCATCAAGTTATAATACAGTTCCTAGTTTTTTCATATTATTGTTATACTTGTCTTGTATTCGATTTCATATTACTTTACTTCAAACAGAGCATAATAATTAACTTGTTTCCGCCTGGTTAATTCTAAGTAAAACCTTGTAATTGGTTAAACTCTGTAACCAGATTTCGATCTTACAAGTGGTATCAGAGCCTTAGCTCGTGTTTCTAAAACTTGAATTCAAAATATGTTTTTAAAACTCTATTTTACCTACATACTCCGTTTTTAGTAAAAAGTCACTCTTTCCACTTTTTCAGCCTTAATCATGGGAGAATCACGAAATGGTAGTTCAAATAAACCACCATCGTTCATGCCTGACGATTTTGATACATGGAAATTACGTATGATAGTTATCTTCTTCATTCTACTTATAGAATGTGGAAATCTGTTATGTATGGTCCTACTGTCCCTACAACAAAATCTTCTACTACACCAAGTGTAGATATAGTAAAAGTTGTTGTTGACTATTCCGATGATGACCATAAGTGGGTTGAGGGAGATCAGAAAGCTCGATGGGCATTACAGGCAGCACTTCCAACTTCTGTTCTCGTAGGTTTTAAAAATTGCAAAACAACTTTTGATCTATGGAAAGCACTAAATGAAATGTACGAAGGAACTGATGAAGTAAAAGAAAATAAGAAAGATGTTATAAAACAAAGATATGAAACTTTTTCTCACAAAAATGGTGAAAGTATGAATGCTCAATATCTACGTTTTGTTCAACTTCTTGATGAATTACAGGGAAATGATGTGAAGATGGAAAATGGTGATGTGATCAGAAAGTTTCTGAGATCACTTCCTGATGTCTGGACAGTATATACTGTAAGCATCAAGAATAACAAGGATCTCAATGAAGTTGAGTGAACTTCATGGAATGCTTAGTGCACATGAAATGGAAATCAACGAAAAATCTGGTGTTCTGAACAAACCAGTGAACTTAACCATTCCAACATCTACTGCACTTATAACTGCTCATGAAGATAGAAGTCATTACAGTGAACATGCTCCTTTGATCACTCATCCTACATCACCCAGAGGTAATGAAATCATGCCTCTCTTTTATAACAACTTTGCTCATATTGCAGATAACAGTCAGAATGGGCTCACTAGATCAGATCTAGAATGCTTGAGTGCTGATGACCTAGAAGAGATGGACATCAACACACAACTAGCAATGATCTCCTTACGTGCACAAAGGTTCTACAAAAGAACATGCAGAAAGTTCAATGGAGATAGAAATGCCCAAATTAGATTTGACAAAAGTAAAGCCAAATGCTACAATTGTCACCAATTAGGACATTTTGCTAGGGAATGCAAGCAGCCGAGAAGAGAGAACACAAGCCAAGATGGAGAAAACAAATATAAGAAACCTCACACTACATACACACCAGTTACCTACCCTACACATGACATAGGCTCAAGAACAAAACCATCAACATCAAGTGTATTCACTGAAGGTCCTACTGCTCCCTCATCAAGCTCAAGGCCACAAAGCCATGCAACTGTTGTTGTTGCTAATCAAATCAATTGTGTTGATTGGGAGGAAATCATGCAAGAATTCTCTCCTATCAATCAAGCTTTAATGGCAAAAGAAATCTCTTACTCTGCTGAGAACTCATCTACTTCATTCATGGATACCTCTTCAAACTATGAGGTAAACACTGAAATCACAAATGAAGTACTTTCTCTTCTTTGTAAAACTGAATGTGCTGAGCAGATAGAAAGTTATAGAAAACATAACCTTGAACTCATTAAGGAAATGGCAAGTCTAAAAAAAATAAGAGAATATTCTAGAAAGGCTGATATTGCTTACAACAATAAGATTGAAGAACTAATCAAAAGTATCAGTGCATTAAAACATGAGAAATCCAATCTCGTTACTCAAATCAAGGATCTTCTCTCTTAATTAGATTTTGCAAACAAAGAAAATGAGGAAATAAAATTTGAATGAAGTCAAATTTTCATTTGCTACTGCTGACTGTGAAAAATTACAGGCAGGTAATGAGAAACACCTAAAACTGTGGTACAGTCAGAAAGCAACAGGAAATCATTTGAATAATGGAATTGGGTACAATAAGGTCACTTATCCTGATTCATACACTAAGTGTGTGAAAAAGGTTAAAAATGAAGAAACTAAAGTTCAACTTACACCTGATCCCATTATCAACACAAGAAAAGAAATTTTAAAATCCAGTGATGTGTTAAAACTGAAAAGGTGTCATCAGTAACTACTGGTTCAAATGAACCTCAGATTCACAGCAACTCTGTTAAAAACAAGAAAACTCTCTGGAAATTGAAAGACACCAAAGAAACTAAATCTTGCTCCAGGTAAAACTCTTCAAATGAGAAAACACTTTCAGTCTCAAAAATTTCTGAGTTTAAAACTAAAATGATAAAGGAATGTTTGATATGTGAAAAAATTGGTCACATTGCTATCAGTTGTCATCACAATCCTTTTTTTAATTAGTCAAGTTGCAAAAGTTAAAAGTTAAATAGCTGAAAAAGGAGAAACTAAATCAGAATTTGCTTGTGAAAATTTTGAAAAAAGTCAACTCTGAAGAATAAAAAAGTCAAAATAAACACCACTCAGAACAGACAAAATCAAACTCAGTAAACAAACAAAGATTTGAAAATTTCAGCAATCATGACTTTGAGAAATTTGAATAGTTTCATGTCACTAAACCTTAGAAAAAACAAAAACCTAGGAGTAATTATGCTCCTAGAGGAAGAAAATTTGATTATGAGTAACACTTATCTCGGAAAGCAAAATTCATGATCCCGAGGTAAAAATTACCTCGGAGGGACAAAATCACTCTGGAAAGCGTCAAAATGAAAGAAAAAGGGCACCCGAGATAAACGTTATCTCGGGAGACCATTTTTTTGTACCCGAGGTAAAAATTACCTCGGATGATAAAAGTTACTCCGGAAAGAACTCCAGGACTGTAAACAACAGTTTTTGTTCTAATCAAACTAAAATTGTTTCAAATAATCAAAAGAAACAGGTATTTCAGAGACAATCTTCAGATTTCAAACTAAAATTCTCCGAAACATCAAAGGAAAGAAACACAAAGGGAATATAGATCAAGTAGGAATGTCACTAGACAAAAGACCATAGACTTTCAGTCTGAAATCAACTCTTTTTGTATCCCCCCAAAATAGTCAAAATTCTTTAACCCAATGATGCAATGGGAAGGCCCAAGACCACAAAGGCTTGGGTCTCCCTCTGAAATTAACTCATATTTTGTCTTTACATGTGCAAATCACATCCAATAAATCTCAGAACAGCATCTGGGTTGTAGATAGTGGATGTTCTTGCCACATGACAGGAAATCAAGACCTATTAAATAAACAAAAAGAGTTAATGGAGGACCAGTTGCTTTTGGAAGCACTGAGGGAAAAATTTCTGGACAAGGTACAGTTACTAATGGGAAGCTTACCTTTGATAAGGTAAATTTTGTTGATGTGCTTAACTTCAATCTTCTAAGTGTCTCACAAATGTGCGACAAGAAGTTGAATGTTCTGTTTAATGAGAAATAAGCTATCATCCTTAAACCATGTATCAAAATTTCTTATGAAATGATCTTGATTAAAGCACCTAGAAAGGATGGTCTATACACTCTGGATATGGCACATGCAACATCTAAGGATGGTATCACCTGCCTTATATCCAAGGCTTCTATAGATGAATCATATTTATGGCATAGAAAATTAGGTCATGTGAACATTAAAACTATGAAAAAACTTGTAAAACTTGGTTTGGTCAAGGGTTTACTAAATAAAACATTCACATGCACTGAACAATGTATTGCTTGTCTAAAAGCTAAGCAACAAAAATCTTCTCATAAGCCCAAATTGCCAAGCTCTATCTCAAGTCCTTTAGAAATGCTACATATGGATTTATTTAGTCCTACAAGAGTAAAGAGCTTAGGAAAAAGTCTTATAGTTTTGTCATAACTAAAGATTTTTCAAGATACGCCTGGGTATTCTCTCTTTCAACCAAAGATGAAACCTCAGAGATTCTAAAAGCATTAATTACTCTTGAAAATCAATCTAATTTAAAAGTTAAAACAATAAGAAGTGACAATGGTACAGAGTTTAAGAATCATGTTTTAAACTTTTTCTGTGAAGAGAAAGGAATCACTAGGCAATTCAGTGCAGCTAGAACTCCTCAGCAAAATGGTGTTGCTGAGAGAAGAAATAGAACATTAATTGAGGCTGCAAGATCTATGTAGGTTGTATCAAAATTACATGTAACATTTTGGGCAGAGGCAGTAAACACTGCATGCTATGTGAAAAACAAGATTTTGATTGTAAAAGGATAAAACAAGACACCTTATAAAATTTGGAGAAAAAGAAAACCAAATATTTATTTTCTTATAATCATTTGGCTGTCCTGTTACAATACTAATAACCAACGAGCAACTGTCAAAATTTGTTGAAAAAGTTATTGATGGTTATTTTGTGGGATACTCTGGTGTCTCTAAGGAATATAAGTTATACAACTCCAGTTCTAAGATTATTGAAGAAACCATAAATGTGGTATTTAATGGAAAATCAAAGAACAATTTTAGAACTGAGCCCTCATGGTTATTTGATATTGACTCACTAACCACTGCTTTCCATATAACTGTTGATAAACCTCTTAGTGAAAATGTGCAGATAGAAGTACCTCAAAATGCTATAAATGGCAGGTTCAAAGGTGTTGATCCTCCATTCTTCTCATCTGTCAGCACAAGACCTTTTGTCCCAAAAACTAGTTTCAACTTGACTCCAGGAGATGTTATTCAATTCAATTCTGATGAAACACCCATTCCTCAAATTGCAAATGAATCGGATGAACCAGCAGATGTCACACCCCCAATTTCCACTAACGGAGTATAACCGTGTAGGGTGTGAACCAGACCAGGATCCAAGACTTTAGTTACAACCAAGCCACTACAGTAAATAAAATAAAGATAAGGGACTTTTAAATAAAGTGAAGGAAAGTTTGTTTTAACAGAAAATCATCTGGTAACTCATCAAGACACATCAGTAAATCTTGGAAACTCAAGAAGCAAAGATGACCTGAACAACCAATCACAGGCTTCAATACAAAATCAGATAAGATGTAGAAACTCAACCTCCACTTTACCTAAAGGTTTAAGCTCACCTACACCTGTTGCCTCACAATATCAAGATGTTCAAGAATCACTCTCTTAACCAGAAATATCAGAATTAGTGCTTATGAATGAGTTTACTCCATTAAATCTTTCTGAGCCTAATTGTCATCATGAATTCCCTCCTTTCTGTAACTCTAGAGTTTTGAAAGATCATCCTCTAGAGAATATTATAGGAGAAGTGGAAGCACCGGTACTTACAAGAAGCAAATCAACTGATGCAAACATTTGTCCACATGCATGCTTCTTGTCACAGGAACAACAAAAGAAAATAAATGAGGCTTTGAGAGAAAAAAGTTGGATTGAAGCTATGCAAGAAGAATTGCTTCAAATCAACAAATAAAGAGTATGGGAATTGGTGGATCTACCAAAGAATGCACCACCACCAATTGGAACCAAATGGGTTTTTAGAAACAAGAAAGATGAAAGGGGCATTGTGGTAAAAAACAAGGCAAGGTTAGTAGTTCAAGGCTTTGCTCAAGAAGAAGGAATAGACTATGATGAAGTTTTTGCACCAGAACAAGATTAGAAGCAATTAGGGTATTTTTAGCCTATATTGCTTACAAAAACTTTCATGTCTACCAAATGGATGTCAAAAGTGCTTTTCTGTATGGATTACTAAATGAAGAAGTATATGTATGTCAACCACCTGGGTTTGAAGATCCACATCATCGAAACAAGGTGTGTAAACTGATAAAAGCTCTGTATGGTCTTAAACAAGCACCAAGAACCTGATATGAGACTCTCTCTTGTTATCTAACTATACATGGATACAAAAGAGGAGCTATTGACAAAACTCTCTTCATTAAAATTGTTGTTAAGGATCTTTTAATGGTACAAATTTATTTTTATGATATAATCGTTGGTTCAACAAAAGATTCTCTTTGTAAGGAGTTTGAAGCCCTAATGCAAGCAAAATTTGAAATGAGCTCAATGGGTGAACTCATTTTCTTTTTAGGTCTTCAAGTAAGGCAAACAAAAGAAGGCATTTTCTTGAATCAATCAAAATATATTCAAGATATGCTAAAGAGGTTTGACATGCTGTCATCCTTCACTTCCAAAACTCCTATATCAACATCACACAAGTTAACATCTGATTTAACTGATGAACCTGTTGATGAACACACATATAGGGTCATGATTGGTTCCCTTATGTATCTTATAGCAAGCAGACCTGACATCATGTTTAGTGTTTGTCTATGTGCTAGATATCAGGCTGGACCAAAGGAATCACACCTAAATGTTGTGAAAAGAATTTTTAGATACCTAAAAGGACAATCAAAACTTGGGTTATGGTACTCTAAAAATAAAGACTTCAATCTGAAGGCTTTCACAGACAGTGACTATGGAGGATGCAGTCTTGACAAAAAGTCAACATCTGGTGGATGCCAATTTCTGGGAGACAGACTTGTATCATGGCAATGCAAAAAGCAAACATGTGTCCCAAATTCTACAGCAGAAGCAGAATACATTGCAGCTTCAGCATGCCTTGGCCAAGTACTTTGGATTCAAAATCAGATGATGGATTATGGCATCAACTTCATGGAAACTCCTATGTATGCTGACAATACAAGTTCCATCAGCATCACCAATAATCTTGTCAAACATTCAAAGACTAAGCACATTGTGATTAGGTATATTTTATTGGAGATTATGTTGAAAAGAAATTAATCAAACTCCATCATGTTCCAACTGAAAATCAATTGGCTGACTTATTCACAAAAGCATTTGATGAGGCCAGATACTTCTACCTTATCACAGCCATAGACATGATGATATTTTGATTAAATAGATTAATTTCAAATCTAATAAAATAGTTTTTTTGTTTTGTTTTGGATCCATATCTTGATACAAAAGAAAAGAACTTGTCAAACCCTTTGAAAAATTCCTTAAGCCACATAACATTTTGTTAAAAAGTCCTACCGAGGTAATCTCATCCAAGATAACCTCATCTGAGATAACTAAAATTACCAAGGAAAAAGATATTTCACCCGAGATAACTACAACCGAGGTAACTTTTATTTATATCGGATGACGTAATCTCACCCGAGATAACTAAAATTACCAAGGAAAAGATATTTCACCCGAGATAACTATAACCAAGGTAACTTTATTTATATCGGATGATGTAATCTCACCCGAGATAATTAAAATTACCAAGGAAAGGTTATTTCACCCGAGATAACTACACCCGAGGTAACTTTATTTATATCGGATGACGTCATCTCTCCGAGATAATCTTGTCAGGACATTTAAAAGATTAAAAGAGTTATCTCTGATGAAAACCTCCTCCGAGGTAACTTCACCCGAGATAAAATTTTACCTAGGTTATCGGTAAAATTTGTCTTTTGAGATAAATTTTTACTGATGATTTAAGAAAAAGGTTATCTTCTTAAACACATATCTATGCAAGTTGTCCGATGAGGCAACCGTAGGTCCAATAAGAAGAAGCCACGTCAACCGACATTTTTCTCTTTTACCAGACCCACTTGTGCTTTTTACAATAGCAGTCCTTCCACATCCCTAATTTAAAGCGACAAGTGGTAACCTAAAACCCACGATTCGAAAAATTAACTGCACGCTGTTAATCACCATCACTCTCATATACTTCCAAACATTCACTTTTCTCCCCTACCTACTCATACTTCTCCGATTTTGTTCATCTTAAAACTAACATCAACAAATGGCACCCAAAGTAAAGAAAGGGGAATCGTCTTCTGATGCAAATGCTTTGTTCCATGCTGACCACGACACAGTGGCACTACTATCAAAAACAGAGAAAGGCTCTGTATTCCATGAAATGATTGACTTTTAGAAAGCATCACATACTAGCTACGCTCTAAAAGTTTATCCAAACATTTGTGAAGTTGTGATAACAGAATTTTGGCAAAATGCTTCAAGAACAAAGACTGCTGAAGCAGTATATAAAGTACACTAAAAAGTTCAAGGTCACGATGTAACAATCACTGAAGAGGTCATAAGAACACATCTAAAGTTCAATGACCAAGGAGGCTTCAAAGAAGTGCCCTCCTCTGAGTATCTTGCAACCTTAAGGGCTATAGGGTATGGAGGATCTGATTAGAAAATCAAGAAGTCACAACTGCCATTCAAATGGAGATTTCTAGCTCATGTGATATTGGCAAATCTATCCTCTAAGAAGAGTGTTGATGAACTATCTTCAGTGCAGGCCTCAGCTTTTCATGGACTGGTACAAGGTCAAAATTTTAATTTTTCTAGAATGGTGCTGGATGGGATGGTGGACAATTTTAAAACAAACAATGTTTACTTCTTTTACATGTATCCCAGATTTTTGCATCACATTCTAAGGTTTTTGATGCCCAACTTAAAAAACTCAGATAAAATTTATCAGTTAAAGGTACAAATGATATATTATTTTCTTATTTATCAAGAAATGAAAAGAACAAAGGGTATACTGGTAGGGACACTAACCATCCCATACTTGTGCCAAGACCTCCAGTGGTTGTACCAATGGTGCAACCATAGGCAGATCCTGAGCTTATTTCTCCAGTTGACAAACCTGTGTCACTGGCAAAGGTTGAACCCCCAACTGCCAATCCTTCTCTTCCAAACAAGTACCACCCAAAAAGAGGAAGAGACACTCAAAATTTGATAACATTCCAGTCATTTCATCCCCAACCAATGATCCAGAAAATCCTGAAAAAGAGGGTGCAAGGTCTACTCCACCTATGCAACCCATAGCCAACCAAACTTTAAGTCCTACCAAGGACAAAGTCCATAGGCAGAAAAGAGCCAAAAGGGATAACCAAGCAAAAGGTGACTCTCCAAAAGGAGATGATCCTATAGGGTTGAATGTACATCCCTCATTCACTAGCAAAACTCCAACAAGACCAAGCCAGTTTACACCTCAATGTGAAGTTGATGACATTTTCCGTACTTCTTATGATACACTATATCCAAAAACCTTATTTGCAGGAGATGTGTTGAAGAGTCTCAAAGAAAAATTACCCCAACCACACTTTGGTAAGGAGTTCAGCCATAGGAGTATAGACATGGCTGATGTGAAAAGGGCTGCCACTACACTTGAAACCCCATTGGATCCAGTGGATAGTTATAACATCAGTAAGACCCAATTCATGGCAACTAGACCATCTTCTGACCCAAAGGCACCTTTAGTGGCGCCCGAGGTAAATAAGGATGTGACTAGGAATCCCAGGAGCAAGCTTTCACTAAATGAATTAACGGTTTTGTACCAAAATTTACAAACACAGTTTACTTTGCTTTCACACACTGTGAAATTGCAGGGTGAAGAATTGAAGCAAGTCAAACATAAGCAGGTAAAAGAAAATGTTACCAGGTCTACTAACTCCAAATCTAAAGCCACCACTCCACCACAAGAACTTAGTACAAATGAAGATGATGCTACCAAAATGGAGGGG
>JBCNJP010000010.1:40377717-40394792 GCA_039602395.1 Deinandra increscens subsp. villosa | reverse complement strand
AAGGCTCTGATTCCATATTGTTGGTCCTCACTGATCTTAATCAGTGCTAATGATGGTGTTTTGAGAAGAAAACCAATCAACAACAATAGATAATGATTTCCAATAGCTAAAATGGGTTTCTAGTATTGAACAATCACAACATCAACCAAAAGAATGATAAGAGATGAACAAAAAGCTACAAAGATGTATTAGAAAGCTCCTAGCCGTCACCAAACTTACCAAATATGCAGAAATTTGTATTAGGGTTGAGAATGTTGCAAAAAGTTACAAATGAGAGCACTAAGGCTACAATTTATACACATCAGTAGACAGTTTCGCTGGTAGTTTCGCTGGCCAGGCGAAACTGTCACTGAGATCGACTAACCTAGATACCGAGCGAAACAACAGTTTCGCTCGGTAGTTTCGCTAACAACCCAAAATACCAAAATTACAATTAAGCTAATCTAAACAAGTAGACTTAACAAAACTATGAATTCCTCCCTACATTGATCTTCACAAGTTAAAAACTAACGAGTTTGACCAGTGTGCAAGTACTTCTAGAAGACATATCGACGATTGTAAAAGTTGTTGGAGGAGTATTCTGCTTAACTTAAATTTATTGCAATATATTTTTCTAACCTGCAAACATTTTCTGAAATTGTAAAAGCTGCAAAGTATCCGTGTTGATTGATCAATTTTTCTTTCTTTATGCATTTTAATTGATAAAAAAATCCAAAAATAGAGTCTTGTTTTTGTAATATGAAAATCCAAAAATAGAGTTTTCATTTTAAGGTGGAGAATTGCATGTAAGGGGGAGAAATGTGAAAATGCATGTTATGGTTGAAGGTGAATACAAGCAAAATATATAAGGAAGGTGAATACATACAAAGAAATTGTGAAAATGCATGTTATGGGATGAAGGTGAATACATGCAAAATATATAAGGAAGGTGAATACATGCACAATATATAAGGAAGGAGAATACATACACAATATATAAAAATTTAAGAAATTAATCATTAGGATAAGATGATACATTGGCTTACGTATCTGACTCATGGATAGAGTAGATGAAAGACCCATAAGATCACTGTTTGATATGTTTGGTAGGCTCGGCAAATCAGAAAGTATTCAGATGTGATATACACTAAATACTAATGCTTGACCATGTGGATAATATCTTGATGCATATTTCATGACAAAAGGAAAAATAAGTGTGAAAAATATATGAGAAGTCACTATGTATACATGTGTTCATTTTGCAAATATTAAACTTGTTTGATTTTCTTTATTTTGTCAAATGATCAGACTTTCTCTACGTATCGAAAGATCGGCCTGATCGTTGTTCGTTTGATGTTCTACTTTATTTTCTTTGGTGTTTCGTATAGCTCATCGGACTTTCTCAGCATCTACGGGAGTACTGACCTAATTGTTGTTGTGTTATACAATTTCAACTTGTTTTATTTTTTCTTATGTTGTTAAATTCGAGGCCTTATCTGCGTATCGAAAGATCGACCTTAAGGTAGATGATTTAACGTTCTTATTTCTTTTTGAATGAAACATAGTTGACAATATCATGAAAATATTATGCTTTGTGAAAATTCACAAGTGTAATCACACAAGAAGAAAAAGCAAAAGAAAAAGAAAAAAGAAAATGTCTGAATATGTCTGATAGTGTGGGATACACTGGTCAAAGCAAATCTAATCAATACCTTAACATATGAAGATGTTATGAGTATGGTTCTGTCTGAGTTTAAGATGGACAAGTTATATCGCCAATCAGCATGACTTATGTTCTTTAATTAGTTGAAATTAAAGTGTAGTTCAGTGCGTCATGTCCAATATGATCCAATATAGTGATCTTTCTCATACCAAAAATAGAGTTTGATTCTGTATTGCAATTTCATTTCATTTTAGGAGAAATTGTGAAAATGCATGTTATGGTAAGAAGATGAATACATACAAAATATATAAGAAAGGTGAATACATGCAAAATATATAAAATTTTAAGAAATTGATCATTAGGAAATGATGGTACATTGGCTTATCTATCTGACTCAGGGATAGAGTAGATGAAAGAGCCACAAGTTCACTGTTTGATGTGCTTGGTAGGCTCGGCAAATCAAAATGTATTCAGATCTGATATACATCTAATACTAATGCTTGACCATGTGGATAACTTCTTGAAGCGTATTTCATGACAAAAAGAGAAAATAAGTGTGAAAAACAAAATGAGAAGTCATTGTGTATACATGTGTTCATTTTGCAAAGATTTAAACTTGTTTGATTTTCTCTATTTTGTCTAACGGTCGGACTTTCTCTACGTATCGAAATATCGAACTGATTGTTGTTCGTTTGACGTTCTGCTTTATTTTCTTTGGTGTTTCATATAACTCATCGGACTTTCTCTGTGTGTACGGGAGTACCGACCTGATTGTTGTTGGGTTATACAATTCCAACTTGTTTTATTTTCTTATTTTCTTAAATCCGAGGCCTTATTTGCGTATCGAAATATCGACCTTAAGGTAAACGATTTAATGTTCTTATTTCTTTTTGCATGGAACACAGTTGACAATATCATGAAAATATTATGCTTTGTGATAATCACAAGTGTGATCACACGAGAAAAAGTGAATTCACGCAGGAAAAAGAAAATGTCTGAATATGTCTGATAGTGTGGGATACACTGGCAATCAGCATGACCTATGTGCTTCAATTAGTTGAAATTGAAGTGTAGTTCAATGCGTCATGTTCAATATGATCCCATATAGTGATCTTTGTCATACCAAAAAAGAGTTTGATTCTGTATTGCAATTTCATTTCATTTCGAAATGTACAAAAAGACTTTTGGTGTGTTTTAGCATAAGTTTAAAAAATTAAAACGATTTTAGGCTTCTTTTGATATAAACTTTCTATAAGCCAAAAATATTTTGTTTCTGATTTGTTTTCGTTCTGATCAACACATGATACAAATCAAATTTTCAAAATCATATCTTGGAGTCACAAAGATCGTTTTGTGCCGAGATTATTTAAATTTTGAGCAGGTTGCTAAAGTGAAAGATATCACAACTTCAAGTCTTCTGAAGCTACTGATAGAGACAGAGATACACCGGAAATTGTCAAGTATTCAAGATCAAACTATGATTAATTTGAGGAAGAGTTTGTTCGAAGATTTAGTTGATCGGAAAAACGAATTCTGCACTTAAGGGGGAGTTTGATTGAAGATACAGTGATGTGTTTATTGTATATAAAAAGTGGGATCATACACTATCAAATTTTAAATTTATAGAACTGGTTATTCACCAGGGGACTATACCAACACACTAAGGCAAGTATACCTGTTGTGCGTAGCACAATATTGGTAAACACCGGGTTGTCGAACCTCAGGGACACGGAATTGTTAAAACAATCTCAATTAATAATTATTTCCGGGTTTTATTTTTATGATTTTTGAAAGCTGAATTTTAATTTAGAAAACTAAAGTGGACAGAAAATGAAACCAATAAAATTGTTGTTGTTGAAAAGCATATTTTGTTGAAGGATCACTTAGGCATGGCTCCTCTAACTTAGGTTTGACAAATGTTTCGGTAATGCGTTCTAACTTATCTCTGGGATGAACTGGGGTCCTAAGACAAGGCTTACCTAGTTCCTATGGATAGGTTCACGTTTAGGGTTATAGACACACCCTTTACGGGTACTATTGGTCCATGGTGAAGTACTGATAAGGTTGCGGTTTATGAAGTGCCCTAGGCTGGGTCCCAAGTTATCGGTGGCTCAACTTAGAACTGGTCAAAGGGTTAGGATATGTATGGCCCTAACGACTAAGCAGGAACAAACCCAACCTATTGGTGAATGCTTGACTACTTGACAATGGCAAGGGTGTCTACTAGCTAAGGGTAAGGTGATTTCTCACTCAAACTCTATGGTGGACTCCTAATCGAATTCTAGGGTTTCCCTGATGATCGTGGCTATCTCTCGTCACGCGTACGCCACAGATTTTATTGTTCGGCTAAACAATAGTCTCCTAACGATAGATGGCTTTACAAGCTAGGTTTAGGGTTCCCCAAGACCAGAGATTGAATAGAGACAATTTAGAAATTCAATTCATCGACCACATCAAAGCAATCATAACGTTTACTTCATAAATGCAAAATATGAGCAAAACCGATACAATATTAAAGTCAAACCATGGTTGGATTTGCCTCGCCTAAGCGATACGATGAGTTTATCCAACCATGTTAATTTTCAAACATAAATAAATCAGTTCTAAACAAGAATTCATGGCTAAATGTAAACACAATACCAAATAGAAGCTCGAATGATGAAAAACGCTAACTTTCGCCTCGTTGAATGCTTCAAATCTTCAAATCTTCGAAGGACTTTAATGAGGGCTTCCTCTGGATTTTTCTCTACTCTCCAAGATGTTTTAAATGGTGGAAATGAGCCCTCTATTTATATGGGCCGAAATCTAAAATTTTCCAAAAATGTGTCAAGGGTCCTTCACGGCCGTGAAGGGGCTCTCACAGCCTGCAGGCCAAGCTGTGAGGCAGTTTTACTGGTGACAGGTTCTGCGATCTGAGCTTCAGGGATTGAGCTATCCAGGGAAGGGGGCTTCACAGCCTAGGCAGGGTCTTCACGGTCGTGAAAGGCTCTCACAGCTTGCAAGCCAGGCCCTGAGGCACTTTTCACCGGTGACTGGTCTGTGGCTCATCATCACAACTTGGGCTATCCAGGGAAAGGTCTTTCCCTGGTTAGCTGTTTTTGCACCAATTTTTTATTTTGACTTCCGCGTTTGACCGGTTGACCCGAACTTTGACTTTTCTTTGTTTTTGCCTCATTTTCCGTGCCAAGCCTGTTTTAACCTGTAAACTCATGATTTTTATCAAGTAACGCATTTAATTTATCATTTTAAGTTTATTTTTGATGTTTTTAGACTGAAATACGTTATCTTTTCATATTCAAAACCACACACATCATACAGTTTTGATGATGTTAAAAAACTACACACGACGAAGGGGAGTTTGTTGATACATAATCTATGCGTCGTGTGAAGTATCAAGTCAAGACAAGATGAAGATCAAGACAAAGGTTGGCTGCCAGCCGAACCTGGTCCGAACCTGAGGTTCGGCCAGTCGACTATATGAAAATTCAAATAGCGTCGGATCTAGTGATTTGTACACCAAAATCGGACCGAAAGCAAACCCGAACTCAAGAACACGAAAATGTAAATTAAACTCTATTTATAGCTCCAATCGGATCAATGTTTACATGAATCAACTCGTTTACAACATCTAAACATGATTCTAGACTCATAACTCTCAAAGAAACGAAATCGAAAACTCCTCCCTCTAGAATTGAATCTCAAGAAACGGTTATGGAGACCAGTCTGCTTTGTCCGAACTCCAAACTACAATATATATATATATATGTGAGTTTCGAACACTAGGTTCGGCCTCCATTCGGCAGTTCGTGTGTGTACCGAACTCTAGGTTCGGCGATCATTCGGTTGACCTTCGTTTGGAGGTGGTCTGCTAATACTTTCATGAATCTTCAATTGTTGGCAGCTTCTAATATGAATCTTGCAAGATTAATTCATTTTTGTTGTTTTGACAAATCAACCCTCAACAACAGGACAATAACACTTTCTACCCTAGGACATGATTTAACAACTCTAACCAAACCTACTAACGACATTAACTGAAATACATCACACGTCACAAAAATTTTGCACCAACAAACTCCCCCTTGACGTGTGCTGTATCAGATCTTCAAACTCTTTAAATATGTTGTTAGTTGATGTAGGGTAGACATGGCTGGAACAGAACTAAGTCAACTGAACCATTTCTGAAAGTGATAAACTCTTTAACAGTTTTGCAACCATGCATGAAATCCATTCTGAGATCTTTATCTGAAAGATTTTGATGATTTCAACCTGCAACCTTCAGAAGACAAAAGTGCATTTTTTCTTTTCCAAACATAACTTTAATCTTGAAAACAAAACTCCTCCTTTGGAGAAACCAAGATATTTAGTTTTGAAAATTTGTTGTATCTTGTGTCAATTAGATCAAAAACAAAGAAGAAAGAAAATCTTTTTGGATTTTACAAAGTTTATATCAAAACACACTGAAAATCTTTTTAATTTTTCATAAACTGAAACATAAATTCAATATAGAATTAAAATCTAATTTTGTTTTTGGTAAGAAAGATCACATCATGATATCATATCAGACATAACGCATCGTACACATTGCAATAACAAAATACTAAGCATGCAAGCCAAGCTGACTTAGAATACAACCATTTGGTTTATTTCAGCTAAAGCAGGTCATTTTCTATAGCTTTCTGATATGAAATTAAGTATATTTATCAAGCATTGATAACATGGTACCCACACAATCAGGAATACTGGCAATCCGCTTATTTCATATTTTTGAATTTTTCTTTTATTCAAGTCAAGTTACTCGCAGCAGATTTCTCATACTGATATTGTAAACTTGCTTGTACAGAAACAAATGCCACAGAGATATCAAGTTCATGGTGTTTCTTGCAAAAAGAAAGTAGAAGCCTCAAATACTTGGCAATAAGGTCGGACTTGTGAGCACGTAGAGAATGCATAAGTATTGAGAAAATAAATTAAAAGAAACCAAACAAGTTGAAGTTGTATAATCCAACAACAATCAGGTCGGCCTTGTGGGTACGTAGAGAAAGTCCGATGGATTATACGAAACACCAAAGAACATAACGCAAAATGCCAAACGAACAACAATCAGGTCGATCTTTCGACACGTAGAGAAAGTCCGATCGTTTGGCAAAATAATGAAAATCAAACAAGTTTAAATTTTTCAAAATTAAGCAAGCGTACACCAGAACATCTCTTTATTCTGTTTTTGATATTTTCTCATTTTATTTTTCCAGATATGCATAGTACCCATCATGGTTTGTAACCATAATTATTAAGCAAGCGTTATCTTTATATCATACTTGCATATATCAGACTACTCAGCACATTCAGTCAATTCAAGCAAGTACCTACAGCCTTTCTTTCTACTTTATTCATGGCAACGTAAGCTGATGTACCATAATTTTTCACATAGTTGGATCAATTTCTCTTTTTGCCTTTTCCAATTTTTATTTAAATTTGGCATTTTTCAAAAAAGAAACAAACATCACACTATTTTTGTGTTTTTCAGATATTCTCCCCCTAAAATTCAACAAACTCTATTTTTTGAATTTTCTAAAATTTTTCCCCCTAAAGATATGAAAGAAAGTAAAATTAAAGAAAATAAAATTGATTGACCAACACGGATACCTCGCATTTTTAGATTTGGAGTTTGTGAAATATCAACTCTGTGAAACGCTAACTTAAGCAAAATACTCCACTATCAGCAACTTTGCAATCACTAATAGGTCTTCTTGAAGTACCTGCACACAACCTCACACAATTTTTAGTTAAATACGGGAACCCAAACTGGCTTGGGTCGTCCCTTATCCTCAACAAAATCATTTCCCGCCGAAGTTGCCTATTTCTGTTTCCAAGAACGAAATGGTTTATATGATTTCGCCCGATGCGAATCAGAACCATTGACATACCGTGACAAGTTGGAAACAATATTTAACAACTCACCAACTAACATTTTCTCAGATTTTGGATGATGTTCGTGATGTTGTCTAGGCCCAAAGTAAGAAAAATCATTTGAGTAAGGCATTTTAAACTCATTTTGGAAAATTTGTTTTTGTTTTGAAAATTGTGGTGACCAATCATAACTTGAGGTTTTACCAACAACTGGCTTCTTATGAGCTGGCTTTCGTTGGTTTTTCTGATTTTTTCTAACAGGTACCTCATTGAGAATCATTGAATCGGATGATGACGATCGATATGAACCACGTGAAAGATTTTGTTGAATAGCACAATCACGAATCACATGTCCCGTCTTATTGCAGTAAAAGCAAGCTCTCCCATCAACCGACTTAGGAGATGACATGAATTATGTTGACATTGTAAACTGTTGAGAAAAATCACTCTCTTAACGCTCTAACTTAGAATTCGTTGACAGACAATCAGCATCAGGTTCACACAAGATATGATTCTCAAGTGGAATCTCCTTTTCTTTGTGAACCTTGATATCCTCCACAATTTCTTCTATCTCAAGCACATCTTGGATATCATTTTCAACATTCACGTTCTCGTCTTTGCTTTCATATCCTAGACAATCAGCATCAGGTACCGACTTAGGTTTCTCATGACCTTGTGAAGCAAGTCGAGAAAACTCGTCCTTGATGGCATTCAAATCATCTTTATTGGAAAGCAAAGATGCATCAATCACAATCTCTGAAAATTTGTCAACTTTCATTTTTCCTGGATTGCTGTAAAAAACCTTTTCCTTATCGAGAAATGTAGACTTTGAGTCAAACTTTGGTGCTTTTCTTGTATCATACTTTTCTTCATCCTTATTCTTCTAAAATTTCAACTTCTTCTTGTTTCCGGATTTTGTATCAGCAAACTTTGAATAATCATGAACTTCTTTTGTTCCTTTCAAAGTATTGATATAATTTTCAAAAACAATAGGAGGTGGAACACTTTGCAGAATAACACCACTGAAAATCTGTTGAAAATTCTCCTTTTTGCACAAAAATTTTGTGAAAGACGATGAATTATTGAGATTATGCAACTGTCTTTTGAAATCATGAACCTCAATCTTCATGTCTGCAATTTTCTTTTGCGCTTCAGCCAACTCTTTTTGTGTTGCAATAAGTTCTTCTGTTGTTTTATTAAGAGTAAACTTTTCTCTCCTAAACTAATCATGAGCATCATATGTTTCTTAAACAAGCTTTTCCCTTCGTTGTTTATAAATCTCAACATTCTGCTTCAAAAGCTCCAATCGGATCAATGTTTACATGAATCAACTCATTTACAGCATCTAAACATGATTCTAGACTCAGAACTCTCAAAGAAACAAAATCGAAAACTCCTCCCTCTAGAATTGAATCTCAAGAAACGGTTATGGAGACCAGTCTGCTATGTCCGAACTCCAAACTACAATATATATATATGTGAGTTCCGAACACTAGGTTTGGCCTCCATTCGGCAGTTCGTGTGTGTGCCGAACTCTAGGTTCGGCGATCATTCGGTTGACCTTCGTTTGGAGGTGGTCTGCTAATACTTTCATGAATCTTCAATTGTTGGCAGCTTCTAATATGAATCTTGCAAGATTAATTCATTTTTGTTGTTTTGACAAATCAACCCTCAACAATAGGACAATAACACTTTCTACCCTAGGACATGATTTAACAACTCTAACAAAACCAACTAACGGCATTAACTGAAATACATCACACGTCACACAAATTTTGCACCAACACTATATATAGGTGTTTTGCCTTTATAATGATAGACTGAGCGTGTAAGATCTATGCTTAAGTATGTGTTTTCCATGGTGTTTCTCTGAGTTTTTGTTCTAAGTGTTTCTGAGTTGTAATTGTTCTTTCGATCAATAAAACAACTCTTAATTACATGTTTTGTATCCGATATAGCTAGATCGAGTAGACGAGAGGTTCAATTGATGTGAAGTTATCAGCTCTAAATGGTGTGTTGATTTTTGGATTGAAGGAGTTTGAGATGATTCTGTTGTGGGTTTTGGTTTGCGTTTGATGAGAGGTTCAATTGATGTGAAGTTATCAGCTCTGAATTTTGGTGGAATGGGTTTGCTAGGTTTGGACTTTTTGGTTGGTGGCTTTGTGAATTGAGGTCTACTGGCCCTGGGTTGGTTTCTTTTGGTAGGAATGGTGGAGATTTGTGTAGTAGTAGGTGGTAGAGGGTGTATTGCCAAGAAGTGAGTCAATGAGACTCATAGGTTTAGGAGGAAGAGAAGGTGTACCTGAGAAAGCTCCTGGAGGGCTAGGAATTCTTTTTCTTTTTAATATCTTTGAATGTTGCTTTCTTATCTCATCATACCTGTCTCTTAGAGTATACAAAGAACACGGATTGACTGTGTTCTTTTCCTCTCCTAAAAATCTCTATGAAGTACCTTTTGAGTGTTCTTGTCTCCTCTGCTTTTGTAAGAGGAGCCTTAGCAATTTATTATGTTTCCTCAGTCTTCAATTGCTCACGAATGATAATATTAGTTTTAAGTCTTTGACTAAGCCTGAGATTTCCTTCTTCTTCTACTACCATTGACATTAAACCACATAAATCATTATCAGAGGTCAAGCTAATGGCTTTAGGGGTGACCCATCCTCTGGCTAAGATAATGTCTCTCCATCTTTTCAATAACTCCTAGTTAGTATCATTTGCAGCTAGCCTAATCTGTTACTTTTCTTTGTTTACAACAAGGCTGGTCTCTTTAGCAAATGATCGATGCCTCTTTTCTTTGGCTTGGTCTAGCTTCAAGTTGTCTTGAAGCAAAAAATGCCTCTGTCATTTCTTTGTCTAGCTTTTCGTGTTCCATTCTTTCAATTAAATCAGCTGCAAGTACAGAGTTTATCATACTTACTTCACTAGCAGGTAAGGTGGTTTCATTCCCATTCAGAAGCTTTGTAGATTCTGTGGCCTTTGCTTTCTTTGATTCAAACACTTTTGCAGGAATCTTCACACCTTCTCTGCTTCTTCATTTTATATCATTGAATTCTTTTAATTGAGCCATATGACTCATCATTCTTGAATTGAATTCTCTGATCAGTGATTTGTCACATCTCTTCTCCCATCAAGATCTTCTCCATGCCTGTCAAGAATGGGGATAAAGACAGTTCTGGAATAGTCTATTTTGATTTAAGGAGTTGACACATTCTTGTAGGCAGGTTTGAATTTTTTCTCATGTCTTGCCTGTAGGAGTTCATCATCTGTCATTTTCTTCTTACCTTTCCCAAGATTTGGATTGTCAGTGGGGAAGGCTATGACTTTCTCACTGATGGCAGCCCTCTTGACAAATGGTGGCAGTGGATTGATCTTTACCTCACATGTTCCTGGCTTATATTTGGCCCAGTAGTTAGCCAAAATATTTCTTACAATTTCCTCCACAGGAGTTGAAGGAGCCACATGAACAATTTCTTAATAGTCTTTTATTGGTGGGTAATAGGGTCCAAACTCCATGAGATACCCTCTTTCATCTCTAACACCTCCTAAATCTACTGGAGGAGCTTCAATTTGAAGAATTTATTCAGGTTCCACAGGAGGAGAAGGAGCAGAAGTTAACCAAGAAAAGTTGATTCCTTGATAAATCCTCTTTGTATATAGCAAAGCCAGTGTTTCTGCTTCTTCCCATATGTTTTCTTGAGTAAACTCGAACCTGATTGGCTGATCTGTGTCTGCGGTAAAGAACATAAGAGTGTTGGTTTCATCCTCCGGAGTAACTGTTTGCTCCGAGGTAACTTGATCAGAACTAGGAACAACAGCAAGTTTCGAGATAATTTGATCTTCCAAAATAACATTCTCATCCGAGGTAAATTGTTCACCCGGAGTAATATGTTCTCTCGAGATAACTTCTTCAGCTTCCGAGGTAATTTCATTATTTAGCTCGGCATCAATCATATCTCTGTAATACTTCAGAACGTCTTCTATTTGTTCATCAGCAATATCCATATCAATCTTGTACACATTTTTATTGATTTATTGAATATTCTGATCTTTGTGAGCAGTGTCTTCTTTCAACACACTTTGAACTTCCTCGTCATCTTTCTTTCCATCACCATTATCACCATTATTGTCATCATCATCTTCATCCATCACTTTTGTCTTAGCATCAAGATCAACTCCTTCTTCTTCAGCAATTGCCCTCCTTTCAGGGGTAATAAAATCTCTTTCTTTAATTTGCTGAATTTCTCTGATTGAAGTAGGAAGAGCTCAAGCAGCTATCATAGTGAAGAGAATAGTTCCTTTAGGTTGTCTTTGTGTGGGGCCACATCAAGGATGTCAGTTATTAAGACTTCTTTCCATGCTTCTTCAATTTTAAATGGCTCTCTTCCCACAGATTGAAGCAACTTCAATCTAACCTCCTTGGGTACTCTTGTATACCAGTCATATTCAGTAAAATCTTCCTCTTTGTAGGCCCTATACCCCTCCATTTTGGTAGCATCATCTTCATTTGTACTAAGTTCTTGTGGTGGAGTGGTGGCTTTAGATTTGGAGTTAGTAGACCTGGTAACATTTTCTTTTACCTGCTTATGTTTGACTTGCTTCAATTCTTCACCCTGCAATTTCACAGTGTGTGAAAGCAAAGTAAACTGTGTTTGTAAATTTTGGTACAAAACCGTTAATTCATTTAGTGAAAGCTTGCTCCTGGGATTCCTAGTCACATCCTTATTTACCTCGGGCGCCACTAAAGGTGCCTTTGGGTCAGAAGATGGTCTAGTTGCCATGAATTGGGTCTTACTGATGTTATAACTATCCACTGGATCCAATGGGGTTTCAAGTGTAGTGGCAGCCCTTTTCACATCAGCCATGTCTATACTCCTATGGCTGAACTCCTTACCAAAGTGTGGTTGGGGTAATTTTTCTTTGAGACTCTTCAACACATCTCCTGCAAATAAGGTTTTTGGATATAGTGTATCATAAGAAGTACGGAAAATGTCATCAACTTCACATTGAGGTGTAAACTGGCTTGGTCTTGTTGGAGTTTTGCTAGTGAATGAGGGATGTACATTCAACCCTATAGGATCATCTCCTTTTGGAGAGTCACCTTTTGCTTGGTTATCCCTTTTGGCTCTTTTCTGCCTATGGACTTTGTCCTTGGTAGGACTTAAAGTTTGGTTGGCTATGGGTTGCATAGGTGGAGTAGACCTTGCACCCTCTTTTTCAGGATTTTCTGGATCATTGGTTGGGGATGAAATGACTGGAATGTTATCAAATTTTGAGTGTCTCTTCCTCTTTTTGGGTGGTACTTGTTTGGAAGAGAAGGATTGGCAGTTGGGGGTTCAACCTTTGCCAGTGACACAGGTTTGTCAACTGGAGAAATAAGCTCAGGATCTGCCTATGGTTGCACCATTGGTACAACCACTGGAGGTCTTGGCACAAGTATGGGATGGTTAGTGTCCCTACCAGTATACCCTTTGTTCTTTTCATTTCTTGATAAATAAGAAAATAATATATCATTTGTACCTTTAACTGATAAATTTTATCTGAGTTTTTTAAGTTGGGCATCAAAAACCTTAGAATGTGATGCAAAAATCTGGGATACATGTAAAAGAAGTAAACATTGTTTGTTTTAAAATTGTCCACCATCCCATCCAGCACCATTCTAGAAAAATTAAAATTTTGACCTTGTACCAGTCCATGAAAAGCTGAGGCCTGCACTGAAGATAGTTCATCAACACTCTTCTTAGAGGATAGATTTGCCAATATCACATGAGCTAGAAATCTCCATTTGAATGGCAGTTGTGACTTCTTGATTTTCTAATCAGATCCTCCATACCCTATAGCCCTTAAGGTTGCAAGATACTCAGAGGAGGGCACTTCTTTGAAGCCTCCTTGGTCATTGAACTTTAGATGTGTTCTTATGACCTCTTCAGTGATTGTTACATCGTGACCTTGAACTTTTTAGTGTACTTTATATACTGCTTCAGCAGTCTTTGTTCTTGAAGCATTTTGCCAAAATTCTGTTATCACAACTTCACAAATGTTTGGATAAACTTTTAGAGCGTAGCTAGTATGTGATGCTTTCTAAAAGTCAATCATTTCATGGAATACAGAGCCTTTCTCTGTTTTTGATAGTAGTGCCACTGTGTCGTGGTCAGCATGGAACAAAGCATTTGCATCAGAAGACGATTCCCCTTTCTTTACTTTGGGTGCCATTTGTTGATGTTAGTTTTAAGATGAACAAAATCGGAGAAGTATGAGTAGGTAGGGGAGAAAAGTGAATGTTTGGAAGTATATGAGAGTGATGGTGATTAACAGCGTGCAGTTAATTTTTCGAATCGTGGGTTTTAGGTTACCACTTGTCGCTTTAAATTAGGGATGTGGAAGGACTGCTATTGTAAAAAGCACAAGTGGGTCTGGTAAAAGAGAAAAATGTCGGTTGACGTGGCTTCTTCTTATTGGACCTACGGTTGCCTCATCGGACAACTTGCATAGATATGTGTTTAAGAAGATAACCTTTTTCTTAAATCATCAGTAAAAATTTATCTCAAAAGACAAATTTTACCGATAACCTAGGTAAAATTTTATCTCGGGTGAAGTTACCTCGGAGGAGGTTTTCATCAGAGATAACTCTTTTAATCTTTTAAATGTCCTGACAAGATTATCTCGGAGAGATGACGTCATCCGATATAAATAAAGTTACCTCGGGTGTAGTTATCTCGGGTGAAATAACCTTTCCTTGGTAATTTTAATTATCTCGGGTGAGATTACATCATCCGATATAAATAAAGTTACCTTGGTTATAGTTATCTCGGGTGAAATATCTTTTCCTTGGTAATTTTAGTTATCTAGGGTGAGATTACGTCATCCGATATAAATAAAAGTTACCTCGGTTGTAGTTATCTCGGGTGAAATATCTTTTTCCTTGGTAATTTTAGTTATCTCAGATGAGGTTATCTTGGATGAGATTACCTCGGTAGGACTTTTTAACAAAATGTTATGTGGCTTAAGGAATTTTTCAAAGGGTTTGACAAGTTCTTTTCTTTTGTATCAAGATATGGATCCAAAACAAAACAAAAAAACTATTTTATTAGATTTGAAATTAATCTATTTAATCAAAATATCATCATGTCTATGGCTGTGATAAGGTAGAAGTATCTGGCCTCATCAAATGCTTTTGTGAATAAGTCAGCCAATTGATTTTCAGTTGGAACATGACGGAGTTTGATTAATTTCTTTTCAACATAATCTCCAATAAAATATACCTAATCACAATGTGCTTAGTCTTTGAATGTTTGACAAGATTATTGGTGATGCTGATGGAACTTGTATTGTCAGCATACATAGGAGTTTCCATGAAGTTGATGCCATAATCCATCATCTGATTTTGAATCCAAAGTACTTGGCCAAGGCATGCTGAAGCTGCAATGTATTCTGCTTCTGCTGTAGAATTTGGGACACATGTTTGCTTTTTGCATTGCCATGATACAAGTCTGTCTCCCAGAAATTGGCATCCACCAGATGTTGACTTTTTGTCAAGACTGCATCCTCCATAGTCACTGTCTGTGAAAGCCTTCAGATTGAAGTCTTTATTTTTAGAGTACCATAACCCAAGTTTTGATTGTCCTTTTAGGTATCTAAAAATTCTTTTCACAACATTTAGGTGTGATTCCTTTGGTCCAGCCTGATATCTAGCACATAGACAAACACTAAACATGATGTCAGGTCTGCTTGCTATAAGATACATAAGGGAACCAATCATGACCCTATATGTGTGTTCATCAACAGGTTCATCAGTTAAATCAGATGTTAACTTGTGTGATGTTGATATAGGAGTTTTGGAAGTGAAGGATGACAGCATGTCAAACCTCTTTAGCATATCTTGAATATATTTTGATTGATTCAAGAAAATGCCTTCTTTTGTTTGCCTTACTTGAAGACCTAAAAAGAAAAT
Organism: Deinandra increscens subsp. villosa; assembly: GCA_039602395.1. Lineage (NCBI taxonomy): Eukaryota > Viridiplantae > Streptophyta > Magnoliopsida > Asterales > Asteraceae > Deinandra > Deinandra increscens. The sequence goes on along the minus strand of JBCNJP010000010.1, from coordinate 40,379,292 downwards.
GAGTTCACCCATTGAGCTCATTTCAAATTTTGCTTGCATTAGGGCTTCAAACTCCTTACAAAGAGAATCTTTTGTTGAACCAACGATTATATCATAAAAATAAATTTGTACCATTAAAAGATCCTTAACAACAATTTTAATGAAGAGAGTTTTGTCAATAGCTCCTCTTTTGTATCCATGTATAGTTAGATAACAAGAGAGAGTCTCATATCAGGTTCTTGGTGCTTGTTTAAGACCATACAGAGCTTTTATCAGTTTACACACCTTGTTTCGATGATGTGGATCTTCAAACCCAGGTGGTTGACATACATATACTTCTTCATTTAGTAATCCATACAGAAAAGCACTTTTGACATCCATTTGGTAGACATGAAAGTTTTTGTAAGCAATATAGGCTAAAAATACCCTAATTGCTTCTAATCTTGTTCTGGTGCAAAAACTTCATCATAGTCTATTCCTTCTTCTTGAGCAAAGCCTTGAACTACTAACCTTGCCTTGTTTTTTACCACAATGCCCCTTTCATCTTTCTTGTTTCTAAAAACCCATTTGGTTCCAATTGGTGGTGGTGCATTCTTTGGTAGATCCACCAATTCCCATACTCTTTATTTGTTGATTTGAAGCAATTCTTCTTGCATAGCTTCAATCCAACTTTTTTCTCTCAAAGCCTCATTTATTTTCTTTTGTTGTTCCTGTGACAAGAAGCATGCATGTGGACAAATGTTTGCATCAGTTGATTTGCTTCTTGTAAGTACCGGTGCTTCCACTTCTCCTATAATATTCTCTAGAGGATGATCTTTCAAAACTCTAGAGTTACAGAAAGGAGGGAATTCATGATGACAATTAGGCTCAGAAAGATTTAATGGAGTAAACTCATTCATAAGCACTAATTCTGATATTTCTGGTTAAGAGAGTGATTCTTGAACATCTTGATATTATGAGGCAACAGGTGTAGGTGAGCTTAAACCTTTAGGTAAAGTGGAGGTTGAGTTTCTACATCTTATCTGATTTTGTATTGAAGCCTGTGATTGGTTGTTCAGGTCATCTTTGCTTCTTGAGTTTCCAAGATTTACTGATGTGTCTTGATGAGTTACCAGATGATTTTCTGCTGTGACAACCACAACTTCCTAAGTTAACTCCGTTAACTTTTCCCGTTAGTTCCGTTAGCGAACCCGAGACCCGTTATTTGATTTCTTTTCATGTTTACTTACGTTTACTTGTTATTTGACTTTAGTGACTTGGTTGTAAATTCGTTTCGTGACTTTATGTGTTAAATATGAAAAACTGCATTTTTGGGCAAAACCGGGCTTTTTGTGTAAATTTGGATTTCTATGAATAAATGATAAATTTATATAACCCGACCAATATCTTACATGTTAAATGATTTAAAAACTCTTGGAAACATTTTTAGGAATTTAACTTTACAACTTTTAGCAAAAACCCATTTAAATGAGTTTTTATACCTAAAATACTTAAAAGAAACTTGAGGGGCCAAAGTGTAACTTTTTAATTAAAAGAAATCTGCCCATATCTCCCCCTCCCCCTCATTCATACGCATCATCTTCATCTTCATCTCTC
>JBCNJP010000010.1:40271838-40377217 GCA_039602395.1 Deinandra increscens subsp. villosa | reverse complement strand
AAACAGGGCCTTTCTTGACGCGCGAACGATGACACACACTATTTTATGACGCGCAAAAATGTGTGTCATTAAAAATCTGTCATAAATTATAAAATCTTGAGGGTATATGACGCGCATTTTTGAGCGTCATAAAATATCTGTCATAAAGAAATAAATTAAAAAACACGGAGTACACTTTAAACATGCGCGTCATCCCCTTCCCGTCATTTTATATTTTTCATTTCCCGCTATAAAAAATTTCAGTTCCCGCTTCTCACCTAAAAAAATTACACATCTACCACTCGTTTCTCTCTCTTCACGACTTCAAGCCCTAATTACGACTTCCCCTCTCTTTCTCCTTCCTTCGTGAGATCTAATTTCAGTTTCCCCTCACCACCATCACTCTTAACGCCGAGATGAAGACGATTGGTACTTCAAGCCCTAATTACGACTTCAAGCCCTAATGACGACGGTTGTGCCTACATCTGAGGAGATCTCGTTCTTGTTCGTTTTACCGCCGAGATGTCCTGGGCTGAAGCCGGTCATGAGGTACAACGAATCTGTACGCTCTATTACAATATCTTCTTCCTCAGACAACGATTTACAGGTACATCATATGATTCGTTCTTTCTATTTATGCACGTGTTCGTTTTCAGCTTCTGTTTGCTGTCGATAACAATAAAATTGAACTACTTGTCAAAAAATCACATATTGATTGATGGTGCTATTTTTGTTAATTTGGTGATGAAACATGACTTAGGATCTGTGTTGAAGTAGGGTTCGGTTCTGAGATTCAATTGGGTTTACATGCCATCAGTCTAAATTTTTTTCTATTTGAACACCACATGTTCGACCAAATGCCTCAATTTTCATGGGAATTAGGGATTTTATTCTAAGCTTACAATTCATACCTTTTTCAGTTGTTTGTCTAGCATCCAGGGATCTTTATCTTTGTTGGCAATCAGCCATGTTTTGGCGATTGCCAATTGGCTTATTGGTCAAGAGAATCCTGTGAACATAGGGAGAACCAAGTTCGCCCTGGCGTATGGATCTTTATGATTTGAAACTGCGCTTCTTTTTGTAATTACATGAGTGTTTATAACTTGATGAAAATTGATTTTATATTCTAATTAAACAAGTGGATGTTTTATAGCTCTCATAGGCACTGATTCTGATACAGATGTTATTTGAATCTGTGTAACTGATTTTAATCTGTATAATTATTTTTGAAGTTTATAGGAGATTGTATTGTTAAGCTACAAAGTACAAACAGTGACCACTATCGTATTCACTATTCTGCTGTAAATCAGGTATGTTGTCTCATTTATTTTACTAGAATTCTTGACCTAGGTCTGATGTTTATGAGATTCAAGCTCATTCTTCTGTTATTGTAATCAATTTGTTCAAGAATAGTTCTTTAATGGTGTGATTACTTAATCAATCTTTATTGATGCTGATTAAGAAACTGTTTCCAAATTTAATGTTCCCACAACAGTCAGGACATCGAACTCGTAGCCCACCATTCATGGTTCTGATATACTTAATCCCTCTTTTGCGTTATTAAATCAGAAGCATTGTTTGATTAATTCTAGAGTTTTTTTCTTTTTTCCTTTTTAGCATGTAAATCTAATCTCTCAGCTGTTCTTTTTTATTTTAGAAGATCAATTTGGTAATCGTGATGCAAGTGGTCCGTTGCTTCAAATGGAATTAGCATTTCTGTTACAAGGAGTTGGTGCTGAAGTTGTTGGTAATCGTGATGCAAGTGGTCCCCTTTGTAAGTAAATAAGTTTAACTAACTCATAATTCTCTGCTGGAAGAAGGTATGATATGTATATATATTTTTTAAGTTTTCCTTCGTGGATATGTCACCTCGCATCGTTTATTTCATTAGGTCTCACTAACAAACATCACATTTATGCCTCTCAAAACTGAAAAAAGAAGGATGGGCAACTACCAAGAAGGTTTATAAAAACTTTGTTCTTCCCTTACATATAGATGTACACAACAGAAGTGTAAATCTTAGCATGATTATGTTTTATGGATTCAACACTTTACATGTGGTAATGATTGCAAAATTCCATGGAATATTATACAGATTTGGCCTAATGGTCTCAGATAATTTGATATGTGCAGCCCCTGAAGAACATAAATGATTAACTGCAGCCCCTCCTATTGTTCCTGCAGTTAAGTCCATGGTCAATCAGCATCCTACCTGATTGCAAGAACACTGTATAATACAGCAAGGGTGAGAAATATCATATTTATAAGACTGATTATTGTGACTTTAAAGTCATAATAATCGGTTTTAAAACACACACCAAACGTCCATTTCATTATATGTAAAACCACAACATAAAGTGATGTATGATTAACAGGTAGGTGCCCAGACCACACCGATGAAAATGACTCATGAGCCAACAGGATTTGCTTGGGAATCATATAATGGTCAATTATCAGGTGCCAAACATTATATTATAAAACCTTTATACCGGTGCTTTGTTATGATTAGGCTTTTCTTCTAAAAACTTTATACAAAAGGGCACAGCTTCTAAAGCATTATTTGACATCTAGACAAAGCGTTAGCTTTATCGAAAGACAATACGATTTCTAGGTTATTTATTCTATCATTTCTGCAGATCGGATGGCACCCATTTTTACGTAATCCCTCTACACCTAAAGAAGGAATTAACAAAAAAAGTTACTAGATAAACAAGTTTGGTTCTCGCGCTGATTAAACGCATGCTCGTATGACTGAGGTTTGTCATTTTATCTTCTGTTTCATCTATTCACTTCCAGTTTTCAATTCTAATGTGTATGGGTTTTTGCAGGTCATATGAAGCTTTGTAGGTTGAAGTAGCATTATCTACAATGTTGGCATTTTGTGTACTGTTTATCAAGGTAATAATGATTAATTTTAGGTTTTTACTAATCTGTTGAAGCTTAAGCAACTGGAATGAGTTGGTGATATTGCCTAATTTGTATAATCAGAACCATTTTTCCTGAAACATGTAGGACCTGATCAACCCCACACATGTTCTTCTTACACAATAATTTTTTACAACTTGGTTACATAAGTCTTTAGCATGAATTCTAAATTAATACTTTTTTAGAATAAAATAAATATTTTTTGGATGTTCTACACTTCTACAGGTCTATGTATAATAAAATATCAAAAATTCCCAAACTAGATAATTACATATATATATAAGATTGCCTCGAAATGTGACAACCTTTAACTTTGTAATGTTGCTACTAGATTTAGGTTTTTTTATCGATCTTTAACAACCAAACATAGATTGCCTTGAAATGTAACAACCTTTAACTTACTGTTTCTAATTTGTTGTTGTGCATTTAGAGGGAACATTATGTGAAAATATGGTTAGACAATATTGTTTCTGCTGCTCATTGCTATAGTAACTTTTTTGTTCAGGTACACACACAAGTATTAGCAGCAGATTTGTGCCTTTGTTGTTCATTTGTGATGTAGCTGCTTATATGCTAAAAAGAGAGTCAGATCCTAAGGTTAGTTGCTAGCTAGGTAGTTGACATATAATTATACGATTTTAATTGATTATTGCCTTTTGGATTCGGTATTGCTTGATTCTTTTCTACTGAATACAATGTTTTTAGGTTCTTATAGGTCCTTTTGCGTTGAATAAAATGGTATTGGCTCATGTTTGAATGGAGAGCAGCAACGACAAAGCAATGGATAAGTGAGTTAATTGCTATAATATGTTCATGCTGCTAGAGTTGTTCATGCTTCATAACATGCTGATTTTAGAGTTGTTGTTAGGCTGCTATTGTTAGAGACTTAGAGTTTACATTTTTATTTCATTGTTATAATCTTTTAGGCTGCTGTTGGTTACAGCTGCGATTTTCTGGCAAATTTAGCAGCTTATTTCGAATAGGTTAGCTGGATTATATGGTAATGGACATGGAGACGAGTTCATGGCCTTTTGAATCATCCCAATCCGAGTTTGTGTGACCAAGATATCACCAAAACAAGCTTAACGGGTCAAAACGCACCCATCAGGTTAAAGCTGCGATTTCCAGCAATTATAGCAGCTGATTTCGACCGATTTAGTTGGATGGTATGGTAAGGGACATGGGGACGAGTCCATTGCTTTTTGAATCACCTCAATTGGAGCCCGTATGAGAAAGATAGGAGAAAAACCGTTTTCCGGCAAATGATATTGTGTTAGCTAGATTTATTATTATAGGTTTATTGTTAGCATACCGAATCCATCTTTAACTTTGTAATGTTTGCTTTATATATGAAATGTATTATTTTGTTATAAGTGAATCTATTATTGATTTTGAGGTTAATTGTCATTAATGTGGAAATGAGTGAATCTAAAAAATATATATATATTTTTTTAAATTTTTTTTAGATTCATGACGCGCAAAAATGCGTGTCATAAAAAGATTTATGACGGGGGCTTCCTTGACGCTTATTTTATGACACAAATTTATGACGCTTTTTTGCGCGTCATCGTTTGCGCGTCATAAATGGGATGACGCGCATTTTGCGCGTCAAGATGATTCTTGACCCCACCTTCCTTGACGCTTTTTTGCGCGTCATCTGGGCCCTTTCTTGACGCGCAAAAAGCGTCAAGAAAGGCCATTTTTGTAGTAGTGGTTGCAGGTGTTGATGCTTGATTATGGCATCGTCACTTAGGAACGCATGGGATTTTAGTAGACCTACTTAAATAAAAATTAGAACTCGTATGCTATGTTTGATTTGGATGATTGTATGAATTTATATTTGATCGTTAATTTGAAATGTGGCATGATTAAATATATCAACCTTTAAATAGTGTTATGAGCATCTGGACAATCTTAGCGCCCCGATGTAAATTCCGCCGTCGGTTGGGGTGTTACAGATTGGTATCAGAGCCACGACTATACGGATCTAGGTTATTAGAAACGGTTTGACCTAGACTATTGCCTTAGGGGTCCTGCATGAGAACCTCATGCCTTGCATGCTTAGTTAAATATTATTTGTCCATTACATGCTCTTAATTGTGCCTATTTTTAATCAATGCCTCGAGTCTCGTTGGTCACACACACACATACACAAGTCACTAAGGCTTCCTAGCCTCTTCCTTAGAAAATGGTGCCTTGCGTACCATTTAGAAAAAATGTGTTTCCTCGATTTTCAACTCTCGTCAGAATTAGGGTTTCGGTGGTAAACATGTAATAACTGGAAGGGTGGATACGCCGGTAGTCGGGTTCTCTTTCTAGAAAAGCGTTGAGCATAAACCCAATCAACCGCTGGGCCCGGACGCTCACCTGGGATGCCCCGTCGAGAGCGTTGAAACCTATTAGGCCAAAGCATGTTTTATCACTAGCGCTTGAAACTGATTAGTCACGGTTGTAGCCTCTCAATCGGGAGGTGAGAACCACTCTGATATGATTTATCTCAATTGCTCGATTTTGTGATTTTCGCGCGGTTATATTCAAAATGATTTTTAGAAACTATGTTGATCCGAAACACACGACATGGTTCAGTAACACGCACACATACATATATACATACATTAAGTTATGTTTAAAACATCATGAATCCTAAATTTGTTATCGATCACATTATTATCTAAACCCTAATCCTTATTTCTTTCCTTCTCAGGATGTCGATCCATTTCAAAGGGCGGCGTAAGGGCGATAGCGGCCGGAAAATGGCCTCGGTTATTGCGAAATAAATGGCCGAGGTCCTCCCCAACATCGTGGTTCAGATCCAGCAGGGCCTAAATGCCAACCCTGCCAATGTTGTTATTGTTTCTGCTTGTACCTTCAAGCACTTCAATTCATTCAATCCTCCAAAATTCAAAGGCACCGAGGGTCCTATTGGTTTACTTCAATGGTTTGAGGGAATGGAAAATACTTTCATTAATATTAATTGTCCTGACGAGCTGAAAGTCACTCGTGCCACCAGCACCCTGATCGAAAAAGCCCTTACTTGGTGGAACGGAGTGAAAATGATCAGTGGGTCGGATGAAGCCCTAGCTTTATCCTCAGACGAACTCAAGGAAATCACGAGCGAAATATACTGTCCTCGCAGCAAACTGAAGAAACTTGAGGATGAGTTCAGGGCACTAAAGCAATACAGCGGGGAAAATCAGGAGTATACCGACCGCTTCTATGACCTGAAAATCTTGGTGCCTGAAATTTTCACCCCCGAAATCCGGGCTTTTGAAGCTTATGCTGGTGGGTTACCTGAGGAGATACAGGATTCTATCTGGGCCAGCAATCCTATGACTCTTGATAGTGTTGTTCGCCTTGTTGCACGTCTGACCAATAACCATGTCAAGGCGAGTAGTCTAAAGAGGAGGAACTCAAAGAAGGAAGCAGGCGCTGAAAAGACTGAGCATGTGGTCGAAAAGGAGTCTAAAGTTGAGTCCTTTGCTACTAAATTTAACAAGAAGAAGCGTAAGGTCCGAAACTTTGCTGTCACCGCCACTCCAGTGGCACCTGTTGCACCGGTTATTCCTGCTCCTCCTGCCAAGAAGCCGTATACCGGGACTCATCCACTTTATGCCCGATGCACCCGCCATCACCCTACTTATGTTCCATGCTGGCAATGTACTAACTGTGGTAGGTTTGGCCACCTCACTCATGCTTGTCGCCTACCCATGCGAGCCCAGCCAGTGGCCCAGTATCCTGCCCAACCCATGATAGCCCAAGCTCCAAATGTTCAAGTTCAAGTTAGGGCTTGCTAAAACTGTGGGTCTACTACCCACCTTCACAATACATGCCCCGCCCTCGCTGTGGTGAATCAGCCTGCTGCTAATGCTTCCCGTGGTGCCCCTGCTCGTGCTTTTAACATCAATGCAAATCAGGTTCGAGTTTGCTTTACCATTAACACTAACTTAGTTAGTCAATGCAAATCAGGCTCAGGCGAACCAGGAAGTGGTCAATGGTACATTCCTTATCAATAATCGTTATGCAACTATATTGTTTGATTCTGGAGCCGATCGTAGCTTTGTATAATTAGAGTTTGAGCCCTTACTTACTTCTCCCCGTATTATGCTTGACTCCCCTGTTCTGTTGAAATTGCGGTCAGTAAACCTGTTGATCTCGAATCGGTGATTCGCGACTGTAAGTTGGACTTCAAGGGCATATTTTTCCTATCGATCTCATTCCTATGCCTCTCGGGAGCTTTGATGTCATTATTGGTATGGATTGGTTATCTAAAAAACATGCCAAGCTCGTGTGCTTTGATAAAATCATTCGCATTCCTTGTCCGGATGGTCAGTTTTTGTTGATCCATGGCGATAAACCATCTGGTGGGCTTAAGCTAATGTCATGCACTAAAGCCCATAAGTACTTACGCAAGGATTATCCGGCATTCCTGGCACATATTATGGAGGTTCGAGATAAAGAAAGGGGAATTGAAGACATCTCGGTCATGCGAGACTTTCCTGAAGTGTTTCCCGATGATATAGCGGGTCTTCCTCCCGTTCGCCAAGTGGACTTCCGTATTGATCTCATTCCGGGAGCCACTCCTGTTGCGAAGTCGCCTTATCGCCTCGCACCCTCGGAAATGCAAGAGTTGGCTAAACAACTCCAAGAGCTTTCTGATAAAGGGTTCATTCGTCCGAGTTCATCTCCTTGGGGAGCACCTATTTTGTTTGTCAAAAAGAAGGATGGTTCTCTTCGAATGTGCATCGATTATCGTGAGCTTAACAAACTCACCATCAAAAACCGTTATCCGTTGCCTCATATTCACGATCTCTTCGATCAGCTTCAGGGAGCCACTTGTTTTTCAAAAATCGATATTCGTTCCGGTTATCATCAGCTTCGAGTCGCGGAGGAGGATGTTCATAAAACCGCTTTCCGCACTCGTTATGGCCACTGTGAGTTCATTGTAATGCCTTTCGGGTTGACAAACGCTCCTGCTATATTCATGGACCTCATGAATCGTGTTTGTAAACCCTATCTTGATAAATTCGTTATCGTCTTCATTGATGATATTTTGATCTACTTTAAGTCCAAAGCCGAACATGAGATTCACCTACGCCTTGTACTTGAAATCCTAAAAAAAGAACAAATTTATGCCAAATTCTCCAAATGTGAGGCTTAGGGAGGTACAATTTTTGGGACACATCATCAACGACAAGGGCATTCATGTCGATCCTGCCAAGATCGAGGTCGTTTAAGAGTTGGTGCACCCCTACTTCACCGAATGAAGTCCGCTCGTTTCTTGGGTTAGCGGGCTATTATCGACGCTTAATCGCTAATTTCTCTTGCATTGCTACGCCCCTTACTGCTTTGACTCAGAAAAGTCAAACCATTCGAGTGGGGTCCTGCTCAGGAAAGCGCATTTCAGACACTTAAGCAAATGTTGTGTGAAGCTCCCATTCTCACTCTTCCTGATGTGACGGATGATTTTGTGGTGTATTGCGATGCATCTCGTCAAGGCCTTGGTTGCGTTCTCACGCAATAGGGAAAAGTAATCGCATACGGATCAAGGCAGCTTAAAAAGCACGAAATGAATTACACGACGCATGATCTCGAGCTTGGTGCGGTCATGTTTGCTCTAAAAATTTGGAGGCATTAACTATACGGTACCAAGTGTGTGGTTTATACTGATCACAAAAGCCTCTAACATATTTTCAACCAGAGTGATCTCAACATGCGCCAACGTCGATCGATCGGGCTCTTGAACAACTACGATTGCGAGATTCGTTATCATCCTAGGAAGGCGAATGTTGTGGCCGATGCCTTGAGTCGAAAAGAGCATCTCAAGCTTGTCCTATTTCAGAGTTTTCATCATATGACCGATCTCAAAGCTCGCATTCTGGCAGCTCAGCGCGCATCTGTTGATGAGGGCAATTTGTATAATGAATTATCTTGTGGTGCTGAACTGCAATTTGAGACCAAGTCTGATGGTCTTCTTTATTTCTTGGATCGTCTCTGGATTCCCGATCGAGACGATCTTCGGGCGATTATCATGAACGAGGTGCACAAGTCTCGTTATTCCATTCATCCTGGATCTGATAAGATGTATCTTGATCTACGTAAGCTCTATTGGTGGCCCGACATGAAGAAAGACATAGCGCTTTATGTGGTGAAATGCCTTACTTGTTCCAAAGTTAAGGCCGAGCACCAGCGACCTGCCGGTCTACTTGAGCAGCCTTTGATTCCCGTGTGGAAGTGGGAGAACATCGCAATGGATTTCATTACAAAACTTCCGCGAACTTCTAAGGGATGTGATACTATATGGTTATCGTTGATCGTTTAACCAAATCTGCTCATTTCCTCCCAATCATGGAGACCGATGGAGCCCCAATATTGGCTCAAATCTTCCTTAAGGATATTGTGTGTCGCCATGGAACTCCTTTGAGTATTATCTCTGATCGCGATAGTCGTTTTATGTCGCATTCCTGGCAGTCCCTCCATGCTTCTTTAGGGACTCAGCTAAATTACAACACTACTTAACATACTCAGACTGATGGTCAATCCGAGCGCACCATTCAAGCTCTTGAGGACATGCTTCGGGCATATGTCATGGATTATGGTGGGAGTTGGAGTTCATTTTTGCCCTTGATCGAGTTCTCCTATAATAATAGTTATCACTCTAGCATCGGAATGGCTCCATTCGAGGCTCTTTATGGTCGCAAATGTCATTCCCATATTTTTTGGACCGAGGTTGGTGAATCTCAAATGACCGGTCTTGAGTTGGTTCAGGAAACGACTGATAAAATCTCCCAGATTCGTGATCATCTTCTTGCTGCTAGGAGTCGTCAGAAAAGTTATGCTGATAAACGACGTAGACCCCTTAAGTTTGAAAAGGGCAACCTTGTCCTCCTAAAGTTATCTCCTTGGAAAGACGTCTTTCGATTTGGTAAAAAGGGGAAACTAGCACCTCGCTTTGTCGGTCCGTTCAAAATTCTCGAGAAGGTCGGTAAATGGCCTACGTGCTTGATCTTCCTCCTGAGCTGGAATGTCCACCCCACATTCCACGTTTCAAACTTTCTCAAATGTTTGGCTGATGAGAATCTACATGTTCCACTTAAGGACATTCGGATTAACGAGTCTTTGCATTTTGTTGAGAGACCCGTTGAGATCATGGACCGTGAGATTAAGAAACTCAAGCGCAACCGAATTCCAATCGTTAAGGTTCGTTGGGAGTCCAAGCGTGGACCCGAGTTCACTTGGGAGCGTACAGACCAAATGAAGGCCAAATACACTCAGTTGTCCGTTCAGTCTTCAGTCATTTTAATTTGAGACGAAATTTCCTAAAGAAAGGGAGACTGTAACATTTCGGGTTTTCCGATAGTCTGTTTCTATCCGTATTGTATCCCGATCAGCTGATTGATAATAAAATTTAGGGGTATTGATCGATTTGATGTTTATTAACCTATATTCATGTTATTGGATCCATTATCATGTTTATTGATTGATTTAATGCTTGATTTGTCTTTAATTCGGGTTTTACGCGAACACGTCGCCGGTTTACGTTCAACCAGGGATTTGGTCAATCAGAATGTGTATGGCCCTTGTGTGTAATACTAGTTACACACACAAGTAACTACAAGTGAAGGTTGGTGTGAATTCAAGACCTAGAACGAAAACGGTGAAAGTTCGGTAAATCCCTCGCGATTTTGATTTTAACCGGGAGATCACATTTTTTAGTTCGTATATCAATTTTAGCATTTTTATGAGTCATATGATCATCCACTGTGTCATGAGTCATCACACACTTGATCGGATCGCAAAACGTTGGTGAATTGCTTAAAATCGAGAAAAACGACAAAACCGACCAAAAGTACACTTTTTGTAATATTTTAACAACTGTTAATTGTTAGGAGGCATATCATATATCAAATTCAGTGGATTATATGTGGTTGACATAATGGTAAACTTAAAATGAGGAATTTGGGCGAAAACGGGGGTCAAAACGGAGTTATAACGCGAAAATTAGAGCGAAAACATCGCGCGACCCGACCAAGGAACGCGCCGCGGTACGCGACGGACCAAGACGAGGTCGGCGCGATACTCCCACCGAACAAAGTTGACTGATCATGATTTTGCCCTAAAATTCCGCCTATTTAAGCACTTAAACTCGTTTTAGCCACCATTTCTCTCATCCTTAGCCACCATAAAACCCTAAAACGACTGGTCTCATCCCATATCAAGTTTCTTGAAGATTTTCAAGCCAAGTTTGGTGATTTCGAGCGTCGTTTCATGTCGGTTTCTCGTATAAAAGGTTAGATTTATCAAACCCGATCTCTATCTTCTTGAATCATTCATCCCCCATCATCAAGATCCAATTTTTATGCATTTCTAAACCTAGATCTTGCATTTCAAGGCTAGATCTAGTGATTTTGAACAAAAATAATGGATTTTTATTGATTTTTATGGATTTTTATAACACTTTTTGTTGAGATCTTGTTAGATCCATGTCATGGCGGGAAAAAGAACCAATTTTTATGCTTGTGTTACCATGGATGAACATCCTAATCTATAGATCCAGTATTTTGGTTATAAAAAGTTGATTTTTATACAAAAGGTCCACTTTTTCTTATTTTTCTTCCATGGATCTCCATAGATCCAAGATCTATATAATTAACTTTATTAGATCTTGATGCAGACACCATTTTAAATGGTGGATCTAGGGTTTGGGTTAGGAAGAAAATCATCATAAACATAGATCTAAGGTTTTTATGGGAAAAATGATGTTTTTATGTGTTTTTTTTTAATTTCTTCATGATTAGATCTTGTATAAATAATGTTATCTTTAGACTAGAATATTAGATTTAGGGTTTTAGTCATGAAAAGGTAATCTTGGACCTAGATCTAGTGTTATGCCTTGTCTAGAATAAATTTTGGGATAAATAACCATTTAAATTAAATTAACTAGTATTTTGGAATTTAAAAATAATAAATTTTGACTAAATCGTTGGGTTAACATTGGAGTTAGGACCTGAAACTTTTATGGGTGTTTACACATGTTTAGATTGACCTAAAACTAATTTTTGAAGACCAAATACGTTTCGGTTGATTTTATAGAAAATAATCAAGTTTTGAGACGTCATAAAGTTTCTAGTTAAATAAACAATTACTTTACTAAACATTTGACATAGATTTAGGTTTGACCACTTGAATATTTATATTCTTATATTATTACTTAATCAATTCAACAACAAGACACGTATTCGATCATGTCTATCGTGTCGTTTCGAGTCACTCGTTTTATCTAATTATTTACTTATTAATCTATTATTGATTTGTCAGTGTTCCACTACCACGTTCGATTGTTAAGGTGATCTCCGGTTTTAATTCGCGCCGCTATTCTTCGGTTTCTCACTTGTTTGCTTCACCATCAGGTGAGTATCCATAGCCCCATATTTATTTATTTATTTTGGGGTGCAACATGTACCAATGATCAAACTCTAGAATGATTTTCCCTAAAAACTACGTGCGTACTCTATGAACGATTATGTGTTAATCTTGCATGATAAATCTATGTGCTCGATGTGTTATGATTGTGAACAACCTCTAGAACGACCTCGTGTGACATTAACTGTAAAAAGCTGGCTTAACGGTAATAGATCTATTGGCTTGACAAGCTCACTTGGCCTGCCTCGCGTGTGGCACCTTTTGATTGAAAACCTTATGGTCAGGTTTGGATCATACACCCATATATGCTCAATTTCATGATGTTATTGTACTTGATTTGCACTTAGTCTCGTAGAATGCATGTTTTGTACTATGACAATGTTAAACCTATGATTACTCACCAACTCTTGTAGTTGACCTTTGTTTTTCACATGTTGATACCTGATATGTGCGTCGTGTAAAGTATCAATCAAAGGACAAGTTCAAGCCAAAGTGTTACTGGCCGAACTTGGTCCGAACCAGGAGTACAGACTGGGCGAACCTGAGTTTCGGACATAACTCGGCCAGTCGGGTATAAATAGTAGTTTGGACTTTGTATTCAGGAGTTCTGGGTGTGTGAGATTCTCTTAGTGTGTGTTTCTGAAAGTGTTTTCTCTGTGTCATTTCTAAGTGATCTCTGATTGTAATTGTTCATTTGTGATCAATAAAACAATTAGTTAATTACGTTTCAATGTTCGAATAGCTAGATTGAGTAGACGATCTGATGCTCACGCATTTTAAGTGGTATCAGAGCTTTGTGGTTCACTCTACTGATCTGTGGTTGCTATTTCTGGATTTTTGAAGCGTTTTCAAGTTTGTTTGCGTGTTTTCAATCATTTCTATCGAGCTTTTTGTGTCAAATTTGCTCCTAAATCGTTCCTTATTAGTTTTTCTATTCAACTGCTGCGAATCTCATCAAATTTCATCGAAAATCGAACATTTTGAAAAATTGATGTCCAGGTCGGACCTTACTGGCCAGGTTCGGAGTAATTGCTCCAAACTTCAAGTTTGGACCAAGCTCGGTGAGGGTTAGGTCAGTGTTCGGTCAAGGTTCGGAGCTTATTCGGAGGTCGTTCGGAGGTCGTTCGGAGGTCGTTTGGAGTTCGTAGGTTCGGTTGAAGTTCGGCCTATTGATCTAGGTTCGGACGAAGTTCGGAGAGCTTTCGGAGCTTAGATATAAGTTCGGAGCAAGTTTGGCCAACAGATTTCAAATTTTTCAAAGATGACGGAATTTCAAGTTTTTGCCGCTATGCAAAACGCAATGCAAAGAATGCTGAATTTTGATAATGAAATCGGAACAAGTCAGAAAGTTCCCAAATTGTTGAAGCTTGAAGATTATCAGAATTAGAAACAATGGTTTTCAGCTTATATAAGTACAAATAACATCGATTTGTGAATTCCAATTAAGAAACTTTATCAACATCCGACTGATGCGGGAGATTTCAAGGAAGTTCATACTTTCGGCATTGCTGAAAGAAAAGCTTATGAGCTTGAACAAAAAGCTTTTGGTTATCTTACGATGGCATTACCCACTGAGTTGTTACATCAATTCAGCACGTGCAAGAAATCAAAACAATTGTGGGATGCTTTATCAGCAAGGTGTGAGGGAATGATGATTACAAGAAAAGTCGGAAGAAAGTGTTGAATAAAGAATTTGATAATTTTCAATATTATGACAATGAGAACATTACTGCTCTTGTTTCCTGATTTTCACATTTGATTAGTGAATTAAAGGTTGTCAGAATTGAGAAGACCGATGTTGATTTGAAGGAGAAGATTATGGAAGCGTTGCCTGAAATGGGAAAATGATGTTATGCTTCTTATGCATGATAAGGATATTTCTGCGTTAACATTTCATGAGTTTACTGGAAAACTGCATGCTCGAGAAATGGAAATGTTATATTCTAAAAAGTCAACTGCTACTTTGCAGAATCCTAAATTGTATCATGGTGAGAATAGTGCAAGCATGAGTGCTAAATCTAAGCCAAATCTGAGTATAGCACCGAGTGTTGCTTTCATGACTGGAACTTCAGGAAATTCTGAAAAAAATTCATCACGGGGTTGTAGCTTCACAATTCCAAATTCTTCAAGTCAAAATGCCTATTCTGCTGAATCAACAGATGATTGTGCCAAAATGATTGCTGCATTGATTTCATCATCTTTTGGTTTGATTATCAAGAATGTTGCTGATGCAAAATTAACAAGGGATGATCTGGATGCTCTTGATGATGATCAATTGACCGAATTGGATTTATCTTAGCAATATGCTATGCTGAGTCACCGATCAAAGCGATTTTTCAAGAAGTATGGAAAATCTACTTCTGATTTTAGTGAGAAATTAGGTTTTGATAAGTCAAAATTGAAGTGTTACAAGTGTTCAAAGCTTGGACATTTTGCTAAAGAATGTCAACAGGCACATATTAGCAAGTCTGGTTTTCCTTTATCACCCAAGTCTGCTTTTACTCAACAATCTTCTAGTAACACAGATAAGGCAACAACTTTAACAGTTCAACAGGATACTGTTTATAATTGGGGTCAATGGTTTGGATATGATTCATCAACTTTGATTGTCACTCATGATCAGTCAGATGATTCTTGTTCAGAGACTAGTTCCGATACTAGTTCAACACCAAGTTTTTATGAATCTGCTGAAAACTTGGAGAGTCTGATGAAAGAAAATGTTTCGTTGTTGAATAATTTTCAAAAGCTGTCTGAGGAATTCAACTTGATTAATTCAGATTTGGAATTTTCTAAGGAGCATGAGAAGGAGTTGGTTTTCAAGAACGAATGTCTGATTACCGAGATCAAATTGTTAACTGAAGCGTTTGAGAATGTTAAAGCTGCAAAAGCTAAGATTTTTGAAGAAAAGGAAACATTAGTGTTGGGCTATATTTATTAGAGGCATGAACATTAGTTTTGGGCTAGCTTTGTATTGATTTTGGGCTTAGTTAGTTATGTTATGGGCCATGTGGGCCAATTTACTTATGTTTATGATTGGGCTCTTAGTGTTTACTATTGGGCTAGGTTTTTGTAAGAGGTAGTATAAATACCTCATATGTTTACTATCAATGCAAGCTTTTCAATTGACTATTTACGATTTTCTCTCTAATTTGTGTTTACGATCAGCTTCAAGTAGTTGTGTTTTTCATTCAAGATTAGATCTTTACCTTAGATCTAATCTATTTCATCTACTTTCTTTTTGAATCAATCACATACAAGGTTTCCGCACTCGTTTGTGATTAGATATCGTGTTCTTGGTTTGATCTCGGGCCATCAATTGGTATCAGAGCCAAGAATCAGTGATTCGAGGCTCACACGATATTGATTCAAGCTGTTTTCTGGGTTAAAGTCTTGGTTTTTGAAGATTTGAAGGTGTTTTGGTGTTTACGAGTTCTGCTACTGCTGTTCTTCGCGTTCACGATCGTTTTTCTGGGTTTCTTTGGAGTTTACGACGTTTGGTGTTGAAGATCAGGATCGGAATTGGGTTTACGATTTCAAGATTGCATTTTTATCGTGTTTACGATCCGGAAATAGGTGTTTACGACTTTTCTTGGTCGTAATTGGAGTTTACGATTCTGTGTTATCGAAATCTCGGAGTCGTAATCGGTGTTTACGATTTATTTGTGTCGTAATCGGTGTTTACGATTTATTCGTGTCGTAATCGGTGTTTACGATCTATTCTAATCGGAATCAGGTGTTTAGGACTGTCAGAGTCGTAATCAGTTATCGTGATCGAGGTTTACGATATTTTCAATCGGATTTGGTGTTTACGGTTGTTGCTTGGATCGTAATCAGTATTTCCGATCGTAATCGTGTGTTTCCGATCGTAATCAGTGTGGTTGATCGTAATCTCATTTGTTTGGACTTTTGGACTTTAATTTCTTGTTCCCTAAGCTATCAAAATGGATTTCGAACCAAGTATGTATCAGAAGTTGGATTTTGAGATTGGATCCATCACTCGCCCACCTAGACTCACCTCGGCGGATAACTTCTTGGAATGGAAATATCGATTTGAAAATCACTTGAAGAGTGTTGACCTAAGACTATGGAGGGCAGTTATTCATGGACCATTCACACCCACTCACGCAGAAGGAGTTAATGCAGGGAAGGTCAAGACAGAAGATGAGTATGATGATGATGATTGGGAAAGATGCAACAAAGCAGAAAGAGCTTTTGCCATCATGACTATGGCTTTAACACCAGATATTGCTCAAGGTTTTAAACACTGCAAGACCGCTAAGGAACTCTGGAACGCTTTGGTTGTGGCTTATGAAGGGAATCCTGATATAAAGGCAAGTCGCAAGCAAATGCTGAAGCAAAAGTTTAATCTGTTCAACCATGTACAAGGTGAATCCTTTGAAGCTCAGGTGCAGAGGTTTGTGTCTCTAATGGCTGAAATGTCCAGCTATAATGTTGAACCAGACAAGGAAGACAAGAATCTGAAACTGTTGAATAGTTTACCCAAATCTTGGAACACCAATATCTCTATCATTAAGGACAACAACAAACTAAGTGAACTATCTCTTGATGAGTTAATCAACAAACTCAAGTCCAAGCTAATCGATGACAAGCAGAGGGAGTTGAACCATATAAGCTCTCTCAGCTTGGCCGGGAAACTAAATCAAGCTCTGTTGTCTCAAGATGTGGAGGATAAGCATGAGGGGAAGTCAACTGGGAGTGGAACAAGCTCAGTCGCAAAGTCAACTGCTTTTGTGGCACAACCTCAAGGGAGTTCGAGTGGAGGCGTCAACCCTAATGATACAAATGATCCCAATTTTGCTCTCGGTATGGGCTTTATGAACAGTTACCATGCTCTCATGGCCGGAACCCTTGTGCCAACTGATATGTTATCGGGTGAGCTAAACCAGATAAATCCAGAAGATGTTGAGATGTTGGATGTCTCATGGCAAATGGCAATGGCGGTCTTCAGAGCAAAGAAGTTCATGGCAAAGACTGGGAGAAACGTCTGGAAAGATCAAGACAAGATAAGGATGGGGTTTGACAAAAGCAAGCTGAGGTGCTACAATTGTGATGAGTACGGGCATTGTGCTAGGGAGTGCACCAAGCCTAAGAGAGAGAAGGTCGAAGAGAAGAATGCTGCTGAGGTCAAAGGAAAGGGAGAAGCAATGGCTTTGGTTGGTCAAGAAGGAGGTGGTTATGATTGGACACCTCAATTGAAAGAGTTTAGTATGTCTCATGCAATGATTGCTGCCATGGAAAGGGATGAAGAGGAAGAGCATGCTTTTGTGGTTACTGATGAAACTCCTATGGAAGATAAGGTAGCCTTCGTTGCTGAAGCTGAAAACCTCAAGGTATGTTCTGATCCCACTTGTGCTCGTATAATTCCTGGTCTTAGACAAATCTATAAAAATTATCAAATAGAATTGTTTGAGATAAAGTGTGAAAGGAGCTCATTTAAGGGTAGATGGCAGAAAAATGAGGAGAAGGTTAAAGCACAAAAGCTAGACATAGTAAAATATCAAAAACTGGCAACTGAGAAAACTCTCCTGTATGACAATGCTAAGTTAGAAATAGCTGAGCTTAGGAATCAGGTAGATGAGATCACACATAAGTACAATGAGTTGCAGGTTAAATTTGATATGAATCAAACAAAAAGCAAAAGAATGTTTGAGGCTAGAAAATCTTTGAACTCCTGTATAACTGATGTCAGAATGGGAAAGGACAAGGGTGGAATAGGAATCAGTTTCCCAGACACAAGTAAGAACAATATTCTTCAAGATAACTCTAGAGATATCATAGGAATAATCTTTGAGGAGGACCAGATAGACAGATCTGAATCAGGAACACATGAGATAGGACCTCCCTTAGATAGTGTTCTGGTAGGAGTGACACCTATGACCCCTCAGGAAATAGAAAATGAGAAACACATGTCTTATGGGTTGGGTAATCAGGATAAAATTATGACTGACACTTGTGAATCAAGTACTTCCCAGGAGTCATTAAACAATGATGTTGGACCTGCTGATAGTTTTGTTTCATGTGCAGATGAAATAGGTATTGAAGATGTATCTGGGAAGGATGAAGAATGTTTGAGAGTTAAACAGTGTCATCTGTCAAGTAGTGTAGTTTTTGATTTACCTAAAGATGATGTACTGGCATCAGTGTCTGAATTGAATGAGTCTAGGTCTATGAAATTAGTTGTGTCCAAGTCCTTAAAACATGTTTCAGATTCTAGTAATGAAATTCATGGTTTTAAAATGCGTGTGCCTAACACTAAAGTAGGACGTGAGACCAAACCCAAAGATTTTGTGGCTTATCCTCAGGTTGTGTCTGCTTTTAATAGGACAAACAAATCTAAATCGGAACAATTTTGTTTGATCACACAACCTGAAAGGGATACAAAACATGTTATACACAAATGGGATGATAAGCCAGAGTGGAAATCATCGTACCCAAGACGTTCATATTTGTGTAGTCATGTAAATGGGCCTAGACCTATGAATTGTTTTCAATGTGGAAAGCCAGGACATTTTGCTGCAAATTGCTTAAATAGACCTTATCAACCATACTGTCCGCAAAACCCGCGGACCAGTATGTTGCAGAAAATGATGGCAGGAGAAAACAAAAACCAAAAACAACAAGCTTTGCCTAAGGGGAAGCAGATTTTAGAACCAATGAAGACTGAACAGTCTAAGGTTTTGAACACAAAAGCTCCGATGACAAAGCATGTTGAAGAAAAGTGGAATGTGACTAGACCTCCAAACTCATCTTACAAAACTAAGGGAGTTTATCAAAGAAAAGACAAAATGAAAACAAAACCTTTTGAGAAACAAATGCCTAAAGTCAACCATGTTGCTAAACCTAAGGGCAAAGCAGTTATTGAAGAACCAAAAGATGTCACTCAAACAAAACAAATGGTTTATACTAAATTGAAACTTGAGTGGACACCTATTGTTAAGTCAAAAGGTAAAAAGGTCACATCTCCATCAAAGAAACCATCACCAGCAAAGAATTCAGCTAGCAGTTCTAACTCTCAGAAACAACCTAATTGGAGACCTAAAGTCAATGCTCAAATTTTGAATGAACCTGAATCTAAAGCAGGAATGTCTTTCAAATTGGTTAACTACATTGACTCCATAGGAGTGCCCAGATCTGTTATGACCTGGGTACCTGACTCTAACTGATCTCTGATTTTGTAGGGACAGCCAAGTAGATCTATCAACAATCTCTGGTACGTTGATAGCGGTTGCTCCCGACACATGACCGGAGACTTATCCCTTTTGAAAGAGGTACAAGACTTCAATGGCGGAGGAGTATCTTTTGCAGGTGGGGTTGGTGGAAGAATCAGTAAGAAAGGGGTTGTGAAGAGTGGAAGCTTGATTTTTTCTGACGTACACTATGTGGAGGAACTATCTCACAGTTTGCTCAGTGTGTCGCAAATGTGTGATAAAGACTTTTCAGTCCTGTTCATCAAAAAGGAATGTATTATCCTCAAGCCAGGTGTCAAAATTCCAGAGGAGTGCATCTTAATGCGTACTCCAAGAAGAGGAAATTCCTATCAGTTGAATTTGGGCAAACCTCCAACTACTGAAGAAGCCTGTCTTATCTCGAAGCAGAATGAGAATCTAGCGTTATTATGACATCGTCGCCTGGGGCATGCCAATATGAAGAATCTGTCTAAGCTGGCTAAAGGAGAGCACGTTAGAAATTTACCAATCAAAGATTTCTCGTCTGTGGAGAAATGTGTGGCATGTGCTAAGGGGAAGCAGCACAAGTTGCCACACCGTCCAAAGGTTGTAAACTCTGTCTCTTTTGTACTTCAACTCTTACATATGGATCTTTTTGGTCCCATGCAGGTACAAAGCATCAGCAAGTTTTCTTATTGTCTCGTAATAGTGGATGACTATTCGCGTTTTACTTGGGTCTTCTTTGTCACACCCCCAAATAACCACTAACGGAGTTTGTACCGTTAAAGGGGTGCGAGCAAACCAGGACCACAACCATTAGTTACAAATACTAAACGAATCAGAGTTAGTCCAAATTTAAATCATAAGTTCGAGTCTCAACATACGCAGCGGAAAAATATTATCTTAGCACTAACCACGTGCTTTACAAATTAGCGTTTTAAATTTCCAATTAAGTCTAAATAGAATTAAAAATATTTGTCTTCTCGTGCCATGCCAACCCGCTCCGAATACTCCTCAGCGATCTGCAAAAGTTTAAACCACGCAAGTGTCAACCTAACGGTTGGTGAGTTCACAGTGGGCATGTCATGCAGCGGCCCGGTCTCATAAGCGTATGTATCAACGTATAAATAAGTAATAGTTTTGCAAAACAATTTCCAAGTGTTGAATTTTCGAATATGCACTAGTTAAGTAAAGATTAAAGCGGTCAACCGATATCGCGGGTAGCTAATCCGGTTTCCATGCACTAAGGAAGTTCGTACCAAAGCTGACGTAACAGAGTTCGGCATTTGCCGATGGTTTGTGCCTCCAGTTGTGTTCCTCGTGGGACCCACAACTAAAATAGGCTGATATTGTACTCCGTTCGGCCTCCAACCGGTTGGCTACACATTTGTGTACCGCGGAGCAGGGTTGTCAACCCTCAGTAGATCTACCCAACATCCCCTCGCTTCACAAATTAATGGTACTAAATTGTTGAGGACTTTTAAGTTTCAAGGCATCCTTAGAAATCATGTGATATCATTTGGTTTAGACTTTAACCTACACTAGTCATATTAAAATCGTTTATCCTGGATTTCCTTTGAAATCCTAAAAAGAGTTTAAGTGTCAAAATGGTTGGTTGTGGATTTCATTTGAAATCCCAAGGATGGACAGTTGCAAGTGCTTCCCATAAAACACTCCAATTTCCATAACAGATATCCCATTTGGCGATACCTCAAAATGTCAGCATTGTTTTTCGTTTAGTTATTTCGTTGTGACCCAAACGGGCTCACAATTAAAGGATTAGTGAAACTCACCTTAGGTTGCTCAGCTACACTGGTTAAATAACCCACGTATTTGTTTGCTTAATGAAGACCTAGAAACACGGTTAGGTCTTAAGTATTAGTTTTGTGTCTAATATTTAACTCGCGTCACTATGGCCCATAACATAGCACGTTGGAACTATGACTCGACATACCGACACACGACACCGATGGTTGATCATAACAAGGGTTCACATAATTCAGAAATCAAGGCATGTTTCATTATTGCATAATCATGTAAGTCATAGCATAACATTCAAACAAGTTACACAGGTTGGGTTTTGGTCAGATCATAGTTTCGCTACTTAGTGTCGCTACATAGTTTCGCTAGGTGCACGGGCAGCACTTTCGCTAGGGATTACCCGATGACACAGTTTCGCTAGCTAGTTTCGCCCGAAACTGCTGACGTAGTTTCGCTAGCCTAGTTTCGCTTGAAACTGGTTTGAACTTTCATTCAGGTTGGTTCGCTCGGTAGTTTCGTTCGAGCAGGTCTGCTTAGTTTTGCGGGCGACACTATAGTTTCGCCACATAGTATCGCTGGATGAATATCTATACAGTTTCGCTGTATAGTTTCGCCCAGAGAACAGCTCAGTTTCGCTGGTCGCGAAAAACACATAAATCAGCCTAAAAATCAATCTAACAGCTTCCATATTTCATGTGATTCAATATTTAGCATGCATAAACATTTACCAACATCAAACAACAAGTTTTAACACCTTAAACATGGTTTTTCACATTCAAATCACCAAAAACACATTTTAAACCTAAAATGACCTAACTAGCATGAATCTTCATTATGGTTTGATTTCAAACGTAAAGTTACTGACTTTATGATAGATCTAGCCTTCCTAAGCATCATATCAGAAGATCTAACGATTCTATGGAAATCTAGGCATGCTTTATAATAAAACACATAAAAAAAATGCATAAAGTATGGTTTTGGGACTCACGATTTGATCTAGGATCGATGGATGGTCTCTACCAACAGAGATGATAGCAGCAAATGGTGATTTCTCAGCTGGTCCAGAAGTTTCAGGAGAGTGTGTGTGTGTTTAGTGTGGAGATGATGCAAATGGGATGTAATTAGGGTTTAATAGACTTTATATCAGGAGCTAGTTTCGCTGGCAGTTTCGCTGGCCAAGCGAAACTGGCTCTGAACTCATGCAAGTCAAATGGTCTAGCCGACTACCAAGCGAATCTACAGTTTCGCCCGGTAGTTTCGCTGGAAACCAAAAGTGGCCAATTTACATTCTATTATCAATACTAAATCATGCGTTTAAATCACATTGCACAAAATGACAATAAATAAACACATAACACATATGGACGGGTTCGGTGATCAACCAAAGGTCGTGGACGTATTCGGCCTAGTTAAGCATTAGTTACTAAGTTAACACTTATAACGTAACTAACGGAGATTGTCTAACGGAAGTTAACCTTGGAATCCTCGGATGTCACATCATCCCCTTGTAAGTGGAATTTTCGTCCCGAAAATTATTCTTGCGTCGTAGCGTTCGCAGCTTCCGCTGTCGTTGTTGCTGTCATTGCTGGGGAAAGGAAGCAAAAGTTTTAGGGTCGCTACATCCTCCTCCTGTTAAAGGAATTTTGGTCCCCAAAATTAAATCATACCTTGAGTTTCTGTGGACGTTTGCTCGAACAAGTGAGGATACTTTTTCTTCATCTGATCCTCTCGTTCCCAAGTATATTCAGGTCCACGCTTTGAGTTCCATCGAACCTTGACGATCGGAATCTTGCTACGTTTGAGGGCTTTCTCCTCGCGTCCCATGATTTCTACCGGTTGCTCAATAAATCTCAAATGTTCGTCAATTTCCAATTCCTCCAAAGGGATTATTTCAGTGTCTTCAGCCAGACATTTCTTCAGATTCGAGACGTGAAACACGTTGTGAACTCCATCGAGCTCTGCAGGGAGTCGTAATCGATAGGCCACCGGGCCTACTTCCCCGATGATTTCAAATGGACTGATATAGCGAGGATTTAGCTTTCCACGCTTTCCGAAGCGTATCACTCCTTTCCAGGGAGATACCTTCAATAGTACTTTGTCGCCTACCTCGAACTTCAAAGGTTTACGGCGTTTGTCGGCATAGCTCTTTTGTCTGTCACGTGCTGCGGCTATCCGCTTTCTGATTTGAATAATTCGTTCAGTTGTATCATGAATGATTTCCGGTCCGGTGAGTCCCTTCTCACCCGTTTCGGCCCAACACACGGGCGATCTACATTTTCTGCCATAAAGAGCTTCAAAAGGTGCTGCACCAATGCTCGTATGATAACTGTTGTTGTAGGAGAACTCCACCAACGGAAGGTGAGCCTCCCAATCCTTACCGAAGTCGAGGACGCAAGCTCGGAACATGTCTTCCAAAGTTTGAATAGTTCGTTCCGTCTGACCATCGGTCTGCGGGTGATAAGCTGTACTCATATCCAGTCTGGTTCCCAGTGCTTCTTGCATAGATTGCCACAATCGGGAAGTAAATCGAGGATCTCGATCAGAGATAATGGTCTTAGGCACTCCATGACGTGCCACAATTCGGTCAATGTACAGCTTTGTTAACTTATCCATATTGTCATTCTCCCTCATTGGAATAAAGTGTGCAGATTTGGTTAGTCGATCAATGATAACCCAAATCGCATCCGGTCGATTCGATCGATGAGGTAATCCTGTTACGAAGTCCATAGAGATATCCTCCCACTTCCATTCTGGGATCTTTGGTTGTTGCAATAGCCCAGAAGGCTTTTGGTACTCGATCTTAACTCTTGAGCACGTTAAACACTTAGCCACGTATCGCGCAATGTCGGCTTTCATATTCGGCCACCAATACAAGTTCTTCAAATCTTGGTACATTTTATCCGATCCAGGGTGCACCGAGTACCTTGACTTGTGAGCCTCATCCATCACGAGCTCACGGAGATTTCCAAGTAAAGGAACCCAAATTCTGTCATTGTAATATCTGAGCCCGTCGGACTTAACTTCGGAGTTACCATCTACCCCTCGTAGTGCTTCAGCTGCGAAGTTTTCTTCCTTCAAAGCTTCTTGTTGGGCATCGCGGATCCGATCCGGCAATCCCGTGTGAATGGTAAGTTGCAGCGCTCGTACTCGTCGAGGCTTTTCATACTCTTTTCGACTTAATGCATCTGCCACAACATTGGCTTTTCCCGGGTGATACTTAATTGCTAAGTCATAATCATTCAGTAGCTCGACCCACCTTCGTTGTCGCATGTTGAGGTCCTTTTGTTCAAAGATGTGTTGTAAGCTTTTGTGGTCAGTAAATATTGTGCACTTTGTTCCGTAGAGGTAATGTCTCCAAATCTTGAGTGCAAATACAACGGCTCCTAATTCCAAATCATGCGTTGTGTAATTCTTCTCAGTATCCTTCAGTTGCCTGGACCCGTAGGCAATCACCTTGTCTCGTTGCATCAACACGCAACCGAGTCCTTGAATGGATGCATCACAATAGACCACGAAGTCGTCAACCCCTTCGGGTAACGCGAGAATCGGAGCTGAACATAACATGTCCTTAAGAGTTTGAAACGCACGTTCTTCTTTTTCACCCCATCTATATTGCACTCCTTTGTGCGTTAAAGCTGTTAAGGGTTGAGCCAATTGCGAGAAACCCTTGATGAATCTTCGGTAATATCCGGCAAGTCCCAAAAATTGTCGGATTTCGGTCGGCGCTCTCGGAGTAGACCAATTCTTGATAGCTTCCACTTTAGCTGGGTCAACATGAATCCCATCCTTATTAACAATGTGTCCAAGAAATTGGACTTCGCGAATCCAAAAATCGCACTTCGAAAACTTAGCATAAAGCTGTTCCTTGCGAAGTAATTCCAAGATAAGTCGTAGGTGTCTCTCGTGTTCTTCCTTTGTCTTGGAGTAGATCAAAATATCATCAATGAACACTATCACAAACTGATCGAGGTACGGCTTGCACACTCGATTCATCAAATCCATAAATACAGCAGGCGCATTAGTTAGCCCAAACGGCATAACTAGGAACTCGTAATGACCATACCGAGTCCTAAAAGCAGTCTTGGGAACATCCTCATCGCGAACACGAAGTTGGTGATATCCAGACCGTAGATCAATCTTTGAAAAGTAGCTCGAACCTTGCAGTTGGTCGAAGAGATCGTCGATTCGAGGAAGTTGATACCGATTCTTGATCGTAACCTTGTTAAGCTCTCGGTAGTCGATACACATGCGGAACGTTCCATCTTTCTTCTTAACAAACAATACCGGTGCTCCCCATGGAGACGAACTTGGACGAATAAATCCTTTGTCGAGTAACTCTTGAAGTTGTGCGGAGAGTTCGTTGAGTTCGCTTACCACCAAACGGTAAGGTGCGCGTGCAATCGGAGCGGCTCCGGGAGCTAAATCGATTCCAAATTCGACTTGTCGAAATGGAGGCAAACCAGGCAGATCTTCAGGAAATACATCTTGAAAGTCGCGGACTATCGGGTAGTCGTCGATTTTACGCTCGGGAAGTGTCGTGTCGGTGACGTTTGCAAGGATCGCGAAGTGACCTTTACGAAGGCACTTTTGAGCTTTAAGAAACGAGATAATACCGGTGACTGTTCCACCTTTTTCACCTTGAACTGTTAACACTTCACCGTCTTTGAGTGGGATGCGAACCACTTTTTCTTGACATAAAATTTCAGCTCGGTTTTCAGATAACCAATCCATTCCTACTATGACATCAAAACTACCAATCGGGAAAGGCAAAAGATCGATTCCTAACGTATGGCCAGCTAGTTCTAACTTACAGTCCTTAACTATCTGAGTCGTATCACGAAGTTTACCATTTGCTAGCTCTACCACATACTTAGCATCTAAGTCAATCGGTTTAGCATTAATTAACTTAGCAAACTTAGTGGAAATAAAGCTTCTTTCAGCACCAGAATCAAACAATACAGTAGCAAAGAAACCATTCAGTATGAATTTACCGTTAATCACGTTGGCATCGTTGCGAGCTTCACCTTGACCCATGACGAAGGCACGACCTCTACCATTCCCACCATTTCCGTTTCCACCATTACCATTCCCACCGTTACCATTTCCGTTTCCCGGGTTCCCACCATTGCCATTGTTGCCATTCCCCTGCCTGCGCAATTGCGGGCAATCTTTCCTCATGTGGCCTTGAGCACCACATTCATAACAGCCACGGGCTCCACCATTGTTGTTGTTCTGATTGTTTCCTTGCCCGTTGCGGTTGTTTCCGTTTCCCCTGTTGTTGTTATTCCCTCCTTGGTTCTGACCGTTGTTGTTTAACTTTTGCAGGTTGGTCCAGCAGTTGTTGGCCTCATGCCCTAGTTTACCACATCTTCCACACTCCAGGCCTTTGCTACACATACCATTGTGGTGTTTCCCGCACTTATTACAATACGGGGCTTTACCCTTGTAGTTTCCATTCCCGCCTTGGCGATTGTTACTTCCATTGTTGCTGCCACTGTTGAAATTGGGCCTTGTGTTGTCAGGTCGCTTGTTCTGATATTGGGAGTTAGAGGATCTCCCAGATTGATTTCCAACAGTTTGATTGTTCACAGAAGTTGCTGGAGCTTCTTCTTCAGCCTTACGCTTGCCACTTAAGGCAGTCTTCTCAGTGGTTTTTGCGGGTAGAGTACCCCTCTCGATTTCCTGATCAGTTAACTTATGAGCCAGACGAATGGCTTGCTGCACGGTTGTTGGGTTGCTGGCTGTCACCAAGCTCTTAATTTGGGGTGCGAGACCCTCCAGATAACGCTCAATGCGTTTAAATTCAGCATCAACCATTGTCGGACATAGCACCGCGTACTCGTGGTAACGCGCAGTGTACTCTTCAACCTCAGATCCAGACATCTTGGAGTTCAAAAATTCTCCCTCTAGCTTCTTCACTTGATCCCGGGGACAGTACTCTTCCATAATCAGTTCCTTAAATGCTTCCCATTCCATGTCGTTAGCCGCATTTACCCCAATCATCTGGATTTCGGCGTTCCACCAGGAGAGAGCAGCTCCCTCGAAAGTACCAGTCGCATACTTTACTTTGTTCTCAGCAGGGCAGTTGCACATAGAGAAGAGCTTCTCGGACTTCTCGATCCACCTGAGGAGTCCTACCGCTCCTTCTTCGCCGGAAAACGTTATCGGCTTGCAGTCCATGAAGGACTTAAACGTGCAGTGATGGTGGTTTCCTGATGCAATAATAGTTCGGGTTTTAAGTTTAAACAGGCCAGAAATATAATCGCTTTGTGCCTTAACCGGCATAATAGTTACCCTGCGCGGCGTATGCAGCTTGGACGGCTGCCACTGCGGCTTGCACGTGTTCGTTAATCATAGCTTGCAGTTGTGCAGGTGTCATGTTAATGTTGCTCCTTCCGTGTCCTCTTCCAGACATTCTGCTGGACAGTTAAAGTAGCCAGTGTTCAGTCACAGTTATACTCTATACATATCCCATAATATGTACATTAACAATTTCCCGTTATCCCACTATTAGTCCAGAAAAATTTTCGTGCAAAATCGAGGCGTCGTCGGAGAACGTCGTAAGTCGTAAGTGGCTATCGTCGAAAGTCGGCTTTCCCATAAAATTCACCGTCGGCGTAGTCATCGTAGTAGAAATCAGGACGTAGCGTGTAGCATCGTTTCGTTGTCGCTTTCCCCGGAATTAGTGTGCGTATTAGCGTACGCATATCGCATTCGAGTGTGAAAATTTTCCTAAGGTTTTCCGTTAGACTACCTTGACACGGTCTCTACATACCTATATATATATTTACATATATATATATACATACGTACTAAGCTTTTACTTACACAGCAGAGCGAGTATCCCAGGTTGGCACGTAAATATTTTGTTTTGGGATTTTGTTTGTTCGTTTGTAACTAAGGTTTCAAGTTGCAGTTTCCAAATCGTTTTTCAAAATGATACCAGTTCTCTGCAACTTATGGCTCTGATACCAATATGTCACACCCCCAAATAACCACTAACGGAGTTTGTACCGTTAAAGGGGTGCGAGCAAACCAGGACCACAACCATTAGTTACAAATACTAAACGAATCAGAGTTAGTCCAAATTTAAATCATAAGTTCGAGTCTCAACATACGCAGCGGAAAAATATTATCTTAGCACTAACCACGTGCTTTACAAATCAGCGTTTTAAATTTCCAATTAAGTCTAAATAGAATTAAAAATATTTGTCTTCTCGTGCCATGCCTCCAACTACTGAAGAAGCCTGTCTTATCTCGAAGCAGAATGAGAATCTAGCGTTATTATGGCATCGTCGCCTGGGGCATGCCAATATGAAGAATCTGTCTAAGCTGGCTAAAGGAGAGCACGTTAGAAATTTACCAATCAAAGATTTCTCGTCTGTGGAGAAATGTGTGGCATGTGCTAAGGGGAAGCAGCACAAGTTGCCACACCGTCCAAAGGTTGTAAACTCTGTCTCTTTTGTACTTCAACTCTTACATATGGATCTTTTTGGTCCCATGTAGGTACAAAGCATCAACAAGTTTTCTTATTGTCTCGTAATAGTGGATGACTATTCGCGTTTTACTTGGGTCTTCTTTGTCACACCCCCAAATAACCACTAACGGAGTTTGTACCGTTAAAGGGGTGCGAGCAAACCAGGACCACAACCATTAGTTACAAATACTAAACGAATCAGAGTTAGTCCAAATTTAAATCATAAGTTCGAGTCTCAACATACGCAGCGGAAAAATATTATCTTAGCACTAACCACGTGCTTTACAAATTAGCGTTTTAAATTTCCAATTAAGTCTAAATAGAATTAAAAATAAATTTCTTCTCGTGCCATGCCAACCCGCTCTGGATACTCCTCAGCGATCTGCAAAAGTTTAAACCACGCAAGTGTCAACCTAACGGTTGGTGAGTTCACAGTGGGCATGTCATGCAGCGGCCCGGTCTCATAAGCGTATGTATCAACGTATAAATAAGTAATAGTTTTGCAAAACAATTTCCAAGTGTTGAATTTTCGAATATGCACTAGTTAAGTAAAGATTAAAGCGGTCAACCGATATCGCGGGTAGCTAATCCGGTTTCCATGCACTAAGGAAGTTCGTACCAAAGCTGACGTAACAGAGTTCGGCATTTGCCGATGGTTTGTGCCTCCAGTTGTGTTCCTCGTGGGACCCACAACTAAAATAGGCTGATATTGTACTCCGTTCGGCCTCCAACCGGTTGGCTACACATTTGTGTACCGCGGAGCAGGGTTGTCAACCCTCAGTAGATCTACCCAACATCCCCTCGCTTCACAAATTAATGGTACTAAATTGTTGAGGACTTTTAAGTTTCAAGGCATCCTTAGAAATCATGTGATATCATTTGGTTTAGACTTTAACCTACACTAGTCATTATTAAAATCGTTTATCCTGGATTTCCTTTGAAATCCTAAAAAGAATTTAAGTGTCAAAATGGTTGGTTGTGGATTTCATTTGAAATCCCAAGGATGGACAGTTGCAAGTGCTTCCCATAAAACACTCCAATTTCCATAACAGATATCCCATTTGGCGATACCTCAAAATGTCAGCATTGTTTTTCGTTTAGTTATTTCGTTGTGACCCAAACGGGCTCACAATTAAAGGATTCGTGAAACTCACCTTAGGTTGCTCAGCTACACTGGTTAAATAACCCACGTATTTGTTTGCTTAATGAAGACCTAGAAACACGGTTAGGTCTTAAGTATTAGTTTTGTGTCTAATATTTAACTCGCGTCACTATGGCCCATAACATAGCACGTTGGAACTATGACTCGACATACCGACACACGACACCGATGGTTGATCATAACAAGGGTTCACATAATTCAGAAATCAAGGCATGTTTCATTATTGCATAATCATGTAAGTCATAGCAGAACATTCAAACAAGTTGCACAGGTTGGGTTTTGGTCAGATCATAGTTTCGCTACTTAGTGTCGCTACATAGTTTCGCTAGGTGCACGGGCAACACTTTCGCTAGGGATTACCCGATGACACAGTTTCGCTAGCTAGTTTCGCCCGAAACTGCTGACGCAGTTTCGCTAGCCTAGTTTCGCTTGAAACTGGTTTGAACTTTCGTTCAGGTTGGTTCGCTCGGTAGTTTCGTTCGAGCAGGTCTGCTTAGTTTTGCGGGCGACACTATAGTTTCGCCACATAGTATCGCTGGATGAATATCTATACAGTTTCGCTGTATAGTTTCGCCCAGAGAACAGCTCAGTTTCGCTGGTCGCGAAAAACACATAAATCAGCCTAAAAATCAATCTAACAGCTTCCATATTTCATGTGATTCAATATTTAGCATGCATAAACATTTACCAACATCAAACAACAAGTTTTAACACCTTAAACATGGTTTTTCACATTCAAATCACCAAAAACACATTTTAAACCTAAAATGACCTAACTAGCATGAATCTTCATTATGGTTTGATTTCAAACGTAAAGTTACTGACTTTATGATAGATCTAGCCTTCCTAAGCATCATATCAGAAGATCTAACGATTCTATGGAAATCTAGGCATGCTTTATAATAAAACACATAAAAAAAATGCATAAAGTATGGTTTTGGGACTCACGATTTGATCTAGGATCGATGGATGGTCTCTACCAACAAAGATGATAGCAGCAAATGGTGATTTCTCAGCTGGTCCAGAAGTTTCAGGAGAGTGTGTGTGTGTTTAGTGTGGAGATGATGCAAATGGGATGTAATTAGGGTTTAATAGACTTTATATCAGGAGCTAGTTTCGCTGGCAGTTTTGCTGGCCAAGCGAAACTGGCTCTGAACTCATGCAAGTCAAATGGTCTAGCCGACTACCAAGCGAATCTACAGTTTCGCCCGGTAGTTTCGCTGGAAACCAAAAGTGGCCAATTTACATTCTATTATCAATACTAAATCATGCGTTTAAATCACATTGCACAAAATGACAATAAATAAACACATAACACATATGGACGGGTTCGGTGATCAACCAAAGGTCGTGGACGTATTCGGCCTAGTTAAGCATTAGTTACTAAGTTAACACTTATAACGTAACTAACGGAGATTGTCTAACGGAAGTTAACCTTGGAATTCTCGGATGTCACATTCTTTTTATCAAACAAGTACGAAACTCCGACCCTTGTAAAACAGTTCGTCACACTTTTAGAAAACCAGCTGAACAAGAGAGTGAAGGGTATAAGAACTGACAATGGAACAGAATTCAAGAATGCAGAGTTGAACATGTTTTGTGGTGAGAAGGGTATTGAAAGGCAGTTCAGTGCTCCCTATACACCACAACAGAATGGAGTTGCAGAAAGAAGGAATAGGAAACTCATTGAGGCAGCGAGAACAATGATGTGTGAAGCGAAACTACCAATCTTCTTTTAGGCAGAAGCGGTGAATACAGCTTGTTATGTGCAAAATAGAGTACTTCTGAACAAGAGACACGAGAAGACTCCATATCAGATTGTTTATGGAGAAAAGCCAAGGGTGGGGTACTTCAAGACCTTCGGGTGTCCATGCACGGTGCTAATTCAGTCCGATGTAGGGAAATTTGAAGCCAAAGCTGATGAGTGCTATTTTTTCGGTTACTCTGCAAATAGTGCTTATCGCGTGTACAACAAAACCACCAAATTGATTATTGAGACCTTTGATGTGGATTGGATGGAGGATAATCCAACCGATGCGGGTACTGGACCCGATTGGGTCTTTGACTACGGATCACTATTTGAAGGTTTCAAATTCTCCAATGTTTTCCACAATCTGGGAGAAGAAGAAGATATCATTGCTCCTAGTTCTGAAGTGAGCCCACATGTGGAAAGAGCATCGGCAGAGACTTCATGAAATTCTAATGCAAATGTTCCAGAATGTTCAGGAACACGCGATGCTCCAGTGGATTCTCAAGGCCCAGGTATGTCTGATAATATTATTAATACTAACCTGCTTGTTACTGCTTCAGTGCCTGATGTCCAAGAGAGTAGAATAAACATAGATCATCCACTCAGTAACGTGGTTGGGCCAGTGACAGCAGGAGTCACCACTATAAGACGCACGGGAAACATTAACTTCTGCATGTTTTCCTGTTTCATTTCCCATATTGAGCCTCCAAATGTGATGGTTGCTCTAAAAGATCCAAATTGGATGGAGGCCATGCACAATGAATTGAATCAGTTCTCAAAGCTGGGAGTGTGGCGACTTGTGAAGAGGCCAGAAGACAAGAAGGTTATTCCTACGAGGTGGTTATATAAGAACAAAAAGGATGACACCAGAATAATTGTCAGAAACAAGGAAAGATTGATAGTACAAGGGCACATGCAAGTTCATGGGATTGACTATGATGAGGTATACGCTCCGGTGGCAAGATTGGAAGCAATTCGGATCTTTTTGGCTGTGGCAACGTATCTCAATTTTACGGTACATCAGATGGATGTGAAGACTGCCTTCCTTTATGCAGAGATGAATGAAGAGGTTTATGTAACTCAACCACCAGGGTTCATAGATGAAGAAAATCCAGACCATGTTTATCTGCTGGATAAAGCCTTGTATGGTTTGCATCAAGCTCCACGCACCTGGTATGAAACTCTGTCCAATCACTTGGTGGAGAATGGATACACAAGAGGAGTGGTTGATCAAACGCTGTTTAGAAAGAGGGTGAAGGAGGACATAATCATGGTGCAAGTTTATGTAGATGACATTATCTACGGATCAACAAACGAGGAATTGTGCACTGAATTTGAAGAGATTATGAGGAAGAAGTTTGAAATGAGTGACCAAAGGGAGATGAGTTTCTTTCTTGCATTACAAGTAAAGCAGGATGAATCTGGAATTCTTATTCATCAGGCAAAGTATGTGAATGAGATTCTGGAGAAATTCAAGATGCAGGATTGCAAGCCCATTTCCACTCCCATGGCATCCAGACCACTTTTGTCAGCTAATCTCAATGGGGAATCAGTGAGTGAATTCCAGTATCGGTCGATGATTGGATCACTTATGTACTTGACAGCCAGCAGGCCAGACATCATGCATGCAGTTTGTGTGTGTGCACGCTATCAGGCTAATCCTAAACTTTCTCATTTATCTACTGTTAAGCGTATCTTTAGGTATCTGAAGGGCAAGCCTAGGCGTGGTCTTTGGTACCCAAAGACCACTGATTTTCAATTATATGCCTTTACTGACAGTGATTATGGAGGTAGTGACCTTGACATGAAATCTACTACTGGAGGATGTGAGTACCTGGGAGATAGGCTCATCTCTTGGCAGAGCAAAAAGCAGCATACCGTATCAAAATCAACTGCCGAAGCTGAATACGTGGCAGCAACTGCCGGTACTTCACAGGTAGTATGGATCCAAAATCAGCTCACAGATTACGGTATGGAATTCGTTAACACTCCTATCTTTTGTGATAACGCTGCTACTCTGGAAATTGTAAAAAACCCTGTCCAACATTCCAAAACCAAGCATATAGACATAAAGGTACATTTTATTCGTGATTGCTATGATCGGGAGTTGATTCAGCTTCAAAAG
The DNA here is from genome assembly GCA_039602395.1 of Deinandra increscens subsp. villosa. NCBI lineage: Eukaryota > Viridiplantae > Streptophyta > Magnoliopsida > Asterales > Asteraceae > Deinandra > Deinandra increscens. The sequence continues at coordinate 40,343,431 of JBCNJP010000010.1, read as the reverse complement.
TTAAGCTCCGATCAGAATGTGTCGGACATTTTTACAAAACCCCTTCCTCGTCCAAATTTTGAATCATGTGTTGAAGGCCTAAAGATGATTGCCTTCGAGGAATGATCTGATCATTTTATTTTTGTACAAAGTCTTATGTTATTTTATTTAAAAAAAATGAAAAATGACTGAAAAACTGAGTCTTATTTCAAAAGTCTCACAAAAACAGGGGAAGAAATGGTGCTGGTTGAACTAAAAAGTTTTTATGATGTCTTTTGATAGGACGTGCAAAAAAATATTTAAAGACGGTCGAAGACTAACACGTGTAAGGCTGATGTGAAAGACTGCTCAAAGATGATATGTCGGTAAGCTCAACCAAAACTATGATCATCTATGTAAGTGCAGTAATCCTAAACTCTATAAATGTTTAGTTTCCCATCCTAGTCTACATGGTTTAAAAAACTGAGTCCCGGTAAAAATGGGTTGAGAGTGGTATTTACCTAGTATTGACTCTCTCACACGCCATGCTTATACTGTAAACGACAACACCACAGAAAAAGAAAAAGAAAAAGAATTCAAAAACAAAATGATGATTGTGAAAAAGAAAAGAAAAGAAAATCAAATTATTTTGTTGGTCTTCTCTGCGTGCTTATGCGGCCGACCTGATCACCAACTGATAATTTCATGAAAATAGAAATACATGGTAGTCAAAGCAGTGTTGCATGGTTCCTCAAGTTGGGGGTTTGTGAATCCTCAATAAACTCTGAGGTTGGGTAGGTTTTGCTATGAAAAATTGGGTGTGGGGACGGTTAAACATATCGGTAAATTGTACCATATTTAAGCACTTAACTGGATGTGAGTTTATGTGTTAAAATCACCTGGCAGCTGTGTAGAGCGTCAAGTAACGGAAGCTGAAAAGGGTTCCTCAGTCAAAGACTCGTCTGATATTATCAATGAAAATTATTGTTGATACATAGTCCTGATCGTCATGTGAAGTATCGAATACAAGATGGATTACACAAGATAGCTGAGGTCCGAACTCCCAACGAACCTGGAGTTCGGACAGCTCCGAGCTTGTGGCCGAACATGAGGTTCGGCCAGTCGTAGTTCAGCCTCATAAATAGTTTCGTCTTGTGTTGTAATCAGTAACAGTCTAAGCTTCTGTGTCATATATTCTCTGTGTACTCTGTGGTTCTCTCAGTGGTTAATACAAGTTCATTTGTATTTACTCTTTATGTTCATCTCGTATTTCATTGATTTCATCACGACTAAGTAGAAGATCCGCACGCTCACACACTTTCAAGTGGTATCAGAGCTTTTGGTTTGCTCTACTAGTCGGAAATCACTGTTTTTCGGAGTTTTGAGTTCAAATTCATGTTTTTGCTAAAATGTCAATCATTTTTGAGTTCGTTTGAATGTTTCGAGTGTGCTTTTCTTTAAAAATTCATTCCTGAGTTGTTTCTATCGAGTTTACTTGAATTCCTGTCGAAAAATTCCATCGAAAAACACTGAAAATCGAGAAAATGGCGTCGAGTGAAATCTGTCTCGTTTGAGGGTCGGACTCGTTCGGTCTAACCGCTCCGAACTCAAGGTTCTGAGAGAGTTCGGTGAGCCTTCGGTGTTTCTTTGAGATCGGTGAGAGATCGGTCCACGTTCGGACAGAGTTCGGCCAGTGTTCGGTGATAGTTCGGTGTTGAATCTATTTGTTTGTCCGAAGGTCAGGTTCGGAAAGAGTTCGGCGAAACTTAGGTTCGGACGAAGTTCGGAGATATTTCGGTGGAGGTTCGGACGAAGTTCGGAGTGAACAGTGTTCAGTTTTTCGAAAATGTCCGATTTCAAGCGTTCGCAGCTATTCAAAATTCGGTTCAAGCTACAATGCAAACAATGATGAACTATGATAGTGAAATCGGAACAAGTCAGAAAGTTCCCAAATTGCTAAAATTGGAAGATTATCATAGTTGGGTTAAACGGTTTGAAGCATATGTCGATACAAATGACATTGATATGTGGTTAGCGTTCACTGAGCAATATATTTACCCTAAAGATGAAACTGGTGAACCTATTCTTCAAAGAAAAATGTCTTCTGAACAAAAGAAAGCTTATCAAGCTGAGAAAAAGGCATATGGTACTTTAACGATGGCATTGCCTAAAGAGTTACTTCATCAATTTGCTGGTAACTACACATCAAAAAGTCTATGGGATGCTTTGGAGAAACGATGTGAAGGCAATGACCAATACAAGAAAAGTCGACAAAAGGTTTTGAAGAAAGAGTTTGACAACTTTAAGCATTATCAGAATGAAACGATTCCCAATCTGATTGTAAGATTTGCTCATCTAATGAGTGAAATGCGTTTGGTGAATCTTACTAAAGAAGAGGCTAATATGAAAGAAAAGATTTTGGAAGCATTGCCTGAAAAATGGGAGAATTATGTGATGATGATTACTCATGATAAAGATTATTCTGGATTGTCTTTTAATGATTTGGTTCAAAGAATCCAGGCTCGGGATATGGAATTAATGGTGAATAAATCACTTCCTACACAAATTCAGAATCCTGCAGTGTATCATGGTGAAAATGACTCTACAATGAATGCTGGGAAGACTACTAGTCTTAGTTCTGCTCCTCCTACAACATTTTTAGCAGGTAAATCTGACATTCCAAGTTATTCTTCTGCTGGTTGTACTGTGTCATTTCCAAGTTCTTCGGCTCAAAGTGCATTATCTATTCAAACTGTTGATGATTATAATGCGTTGATGTCTGCATTAGTATCTTCATATTTTGGTGTTATCACGGGTTCCGTGAGTAATGCTGAGTTAGCAAATGAAGATTACGATCAGATTGATTATGATCATTTGGAAGAAATGGATCTAAATTGGCAGTATGCAATGTTGGTTCGACGAACGAAGAAATTTTTCAACAGAACTGGAAAGAAGAGATTGAATCAGGAGGGTAAGATTGGATTGGACAAATCTAAGGTGAAATGTTATAAGTGTTCAATTTATGGTCATTTTGCTCGAGAATGTCCAAGTTCTACAGAAAGTAAATTGAAATCTGGTCAGCATGCACATTTAGTTTTTCATCCATCCGATAAAGCTGAAAAGGTTGATCAGAAATCTGCTACTCTTGCTTATGATTGGACTAATACATTTATGCATCCAGATGGGTTTGCCTGGAATGCCGATTCAGAAGTTAAAAAGAATCATACTCCAATCTCAATTGTTTTGAACTGTTCAACATGCTGATGATGAAAGTTTTTTAACAGAGTCTGATACTTATTCTAGTATATCTTTGGTACAAGAAGAATTACCTAAAGTTTCTACAAGTTCAAAGGTTGAAGAGTTTGAATGTTTCAACTGTAAAAAATTGCTCCAGGAGATTGCAAGTTTCGAACAATGTTGCCAAATTTCAACTGAAGAGATTGTGGTGCTAAAGAAAGAGATAGAGGATTTTCAAAAGAAGTATTATGAGTTGGTTCATGTTCTTGAAGATGTTTTTAAAGAGAAAACAAAGTTGGCTGAAGAGTGTGAAAAGGCAAAAGCTGAAGCTTTAGATGCAGCTCAAGATTTTGAGAATCTGTTTGAGAAGAGTTATCCAGTTCAGCAAAAGTATGAAGAAGCTACTGCTCTTATTGCTACAACTGCGGTTACTGTTGAAAAACTTCAAAACAAAATTTCTATGCTTCAAGATGAGAATACTCTATATCGTGACAAGAATGAGGTATTGACTAAAGATGTTGAGATTTACAAGAAAAAGAGAGAAAGTGTTCTTGAAGAATTATTTGCTGAATGTGAGATCAGAAAATTACAAACTTATGAGTATGATGATCTCAATGCAAAGTTCATCAAATCACAGAAAGAAGTTTTTGAAGCTCAACAAAAGATCAATGACTTGAAATTGGAAATTTTGGAATTAAAAAGGCAAGTGAAGAACTGCAATTTGTCACCAACAATGCTCAACTTCTTATATAAGCAGGATCAGAGTTCAGAAAGTTCTAAGCAGGATGATGTTCACTCGGTACCTCAACCAGTGGATTTAATTGAAGTTACTGCTGCTCAGATTGATCCAAAAGATGTTTTGCATGATTATTCCAAGTTTGTCACTCTACCCAAGAAGAACAAGTCTAAGTCTAAAAGGAAGGAGAAACCTTTTGGTGAAGCTCCCAAGTTTGTTTCAAAGTCTGTATTACTGGAAACTGAGAAGGTGTTTGAAAAGGTTGCTTCAAGTTCTTCATCTGCAACCGAAGAAGAAAAAGTTTTGGTTGAAAAGAACAAGCTGAAGGATATCAAAGCAAAATTCACTAGTGAAGCTAAAGCAAGAGAAGCTTCAGGTTTTTCAAATTCTTCAAAGGTTTCAGGTTTCAAACACAAAGGTTTGGGTTATCAAGTGAAGGAAGAACCAGTTCAAACCAAGAAACCAATGAAAATTGATCGTCTTCTTCAAGAAGTCCATCTCCTAGGTATGATTCCTCTGATGATTTCTTTGATAATTTTGATTCTGAGCGTTCATCTGGTTTTTCAAAATCAAAACAATTTTCAAATGTGTTTAGAGAAAGACTTTGTTATGTATGTCGTCAACCGGGACATCTCGCTGCTGAGTGTCCGACGACTGCATATATCCACAAAACTGCCAAATATGTGGACAACAAAGGTCAAATTTTTAATGAACCATGGTTTCCAAAGCGTAAATCAACTCGTAAATCGTCTTGGTCTAATCCAAGTACGTCGGTTGAATCTGATTCCGGTTCTGATCAAAAATTAAAACTTTTACAAATTTGGAAACCAATTGTTGTTTCCAAGGCCAACAAGGACTTTGTGGAAGACACCGGGCGACCCGACGCTGTTGAATCGGGTCGATCCCAATACGACTAATGTTTTATTTGGTGTCAAGCAAGTGTTTCAGGAAGACCTTTCGGTGATTGGTTAATTGTTGTTTGTGAAATATCTGTTTTTAATTAAATTGAATTTCAAAATACATTTTGTTTTCAAAATGCTAAACTGGACGTATTCGTGTTGCTTGATAAAATTTTCTTGTTTTTCACTCCATCTCATTCTGAGGGGGACTTTCTCTGCGTGTCGAAAGACCGACCTGATCGTTGTTCATTTGACGTTCTGCTTTATTTTTTTTGGTGTTTCGTATAACTCATCGGACTTTCTCTGCGTGTACGGAAGTACCGACCTTAAGGTAGACGATTTAACGTTCTTATTTCTTTTTGCATGGAACACAGTTGACTATTTCATGGTTACAATCATTGTGTGATTAAAATCACAAATGAAATCACAAAATGTGATAAGCAACAACATATCTGAGTATGTCTGATAGTGTGGGGTACACTGGTCAATGCAAATCAAATAAATACCTTAACATATCCAGATGTTATGAGTATGATTGTGCCGGAGTTTAAATTTGGACAAATTATATATGCAATCGGCATGGCTTATGAGCTACAATAATCGAAATTGAAGTGTAGTTCAGCATGTTATGATCAATATGATCCCAAGTCGTGATCTTTCTCACAAAAGACAAAAATAGTGTCTGATTCGGTATTGTTTTTCTTTTCTTATTAGAAAATACCAAAAAGATTTTAGGTGTGTTTTGATATTAAAGTTTCTAAAAGCCAAAAATATTTTGTTTCTGATTTGTTTTCGATTGATCAACATGGAATACGAAATCAATTTCAAAATCAAAATATCTTGGAGTCTCGAAGAGACGTTTTGCACCAAGATTATTTATGTTGGCAGGTGTCTATGTGGAAGAGAATATCACAACTTCAAGTCTTCTGAAGATTGGTGATAAAGAGTTTACACACGATGCAATATCAAGTATTCAAGATTAAGCTCATCGTCTAGATCGAGAAAGAGTTTGATTGAAGATACAAGATACAAGTTTTGAATAGAGAAGATGATACTGCACATGCCGAGGGGGAGTTTGTTGATACATAGTCCTGATCGTCTTGTGAAGTATCGAATACAAGATGGATTACACAAGATAGCTGAGGTCCGAACTCCCAGCGAACCTGGAGTTCGGACAGCTCCGAGCTTGTGGCCGAACATGAGGTTCGGCCAGTCGTAGTTCAGCCTTATACATAGTTTCGTCTTGTGTTGTAATCAGTAACAGTCTAAGCTTCTGTGTCATATATTCTCTGTGTACTCTGTGGTTCTCTCAGTGGTTAATACAAGTTCATTTGTATTTACTCTTTATGTTCATCTCGTATTTCATTGATTTCATCACGACTAAGTAGAAGATCCGCATGCTCACACGCTTTCAATTATCAGCACCAGGCAAGTAAATATTTAAAATTTCTGTGGTAAGTTTGTAAATATTTAAATTTGAGGTTTTTCTATGTGTTTAAAGTTTAAGTTTTAATTTTCATGATCATGATCAGATACTCGGGGTTTGAGTCTGAGGGGAAGTTTAGTAATTTCTCAAAAGTCAAAATCTATCAAGTTGTTAATGAGATTTATCAATTTTGTAAGTTTGGGGTGAACTTAAATGTTTTTAAAAGGTTGAGGGGCCAAAGTGTAAATTTTTGAATCTACCCCTTATAACCTCTCATTTCCGATCCACTTCCCCATTTACGATTCTGTTCCCTCTGCGTTTACGATCCACCGCTGAAACCCTAGAACCACCGTCCCACTCGCCGAAAAACCATCTCCGACCACTGTTGACAAATCCAGGCTCACCATCTCTTTCGGAATCACTTTCCGATCAAGAACCCCTTCTCAATCAACCCTTTCATTCCTGTTTCGTCAATCTATTCAAAACGTGACTATTCTCTGTTTTCACTGCGCTCGAGTCGATTAAAACAAGTTTTGAAGTCGATTTCTTGATTGCAACTGTTAGAAGGTAGTTCAAGATGTTTACTTGGTGTATTTGAGATGTTTGATCTGTTTACGAGTTTTTGCAGGGTATATCAATGGCGGATCTTGGCGTTTACGATCGTTCTCGTGAAGAAGACAACGTTTGGAGGGTTTACGATCCGTGTTTACGACTCAATGTTCACGATCGGGGCATTTACGATCCGCATAAATGACAAAGCAGTTTACGATTGGGCCTTGACGAATTTATGGCGTTTACGACTGGATCAGATGATTACGACTGGACTTAGTTTGAACCTGATCGTGAACCCGCTTTTGTATCGTAAACCCATAAAGTAGATCGTAAACACACTAAAATGTGTTTTAAAATCTTAAACACTTAATTGTTTTTAAATCTCTTTGAACATGTTTAAGATAACATTTATGATGTTTGTGAACGTGTGTCTCAAAATCAAATATTCTTTGAAATTTTAATTGAGATTTTGTGAACCAAAATTTTAACGTGATAATCAATTGAATTTCAAGAAGATGTTGACAAACATAATTGTTCTTTAATGATCATGTCTGATACATGTGTCTTGTCTTTCTCAGATGGCAGACGAGATGCTAGATGAAGAGATAAAGTTCGAACCAGATCATTGCATTCCAACATATCTTGAAGACCCACCAGAGAAGCATATGGAACTATTTTATTCTCTGGTGGCCGGGATGAATACTTGCAAGATAAACCATGCTCTGAGGACGAATGTGCTTATTGATGAGATGCTGGTGAGGGAGTTCTGGGGTTCTGCTAGAGCTGATGCAGATAAAACAACAATTACTGCAAGGATTCAGAACAGGGAGATTGTGATTAAGGATGATGACATCAGAAATGGGCTGAACATCAATGATCGTGCTATCGATCCGATTGAATATTCGAAGGAAGCTATTTTGGCGGGTGCTCAATCCATGGGCTATGAAGGAAAATTCCTACCTATCTTTAAGAAGCTGTTGCCGCATTACTGGAGATGCCTAGCTCATTACATGCAGAAATCCTTTCTGGGCAAAAGAACAAGCTTCGATCAGCTCAACAAGCTTCATGAAACTGCTTTCGTCGCATTGGCCTTGGATTGGAACTTCAATTTCTCCAAGATGATGTTATTAGATTGGATAGGCAATGCTGACCTAAGCGCCAGAGAACAGTTACTGATGACACCAAGGTTTGTACAAATGGTGGTCATGAAGAAATACCCAATGATTGAAGAAAGAATAGAGAAGCTGGATATAAAAGTGATGGATTGTGGGGTTTTTGGTCTACAAACCCAAGATAGAAAGGGTAAAAACAGTTTTCAAGGAAGACTTGAATGGGTAAAGAGGGGTGCATTTCCCGAGGTGGCCAGGGAACAAGTGTTTGAAGAGCCTGAGCCTGAAGCCGAGGTGCCAACTATTAATGCATCAATTGCTGAAGATCAAGACATAATAGTAACTCCAGCTGTTAATGTGCAAGAAGAAGATGTGACGATACCCTCTGATGAAGAAAACGTGATGGATGACATTCTTGCTGGTCAAGAGATGACAGATGATGATATCTATGGGGATTTGGGGCCACTTAACCTTAAAAGGTCAAGGGATGACATGATCGGTTCATCGGGCAGTGATGCAACCACTCCCGAGCTAAATATGAATGTTGAGAATGTACTTGAAGAACCCATCCCTGCTCGTGAACCATCTCCAAGGAAGAAAACTTATCCAAGAAGCGTAAGGTTCAAATTTACAAAGACTGGCTCGAGTCTGTTAATGGTTCATCCTTCAGAGTCTAGCTCTCAAAATCAACCTGCTCAAGAAGAAATCCCTGCACAAACTGCTGAAGTTCAACCTGCCGAGATTCAAACTGAAAGTCCTTTTCTGAATGAACGTAGCCCTGTTCATGAAGAAAGGCAATTTATGGAGGTTGATAACTCTGTTGTTATACCCAGCCCAGTCAGATTAAGTGTCCCTAGTGGAACAAGCTTGCCGCCTACTGTTATACCAAGTTTCCGCCCACTTCATGCTGCTGAGCTACCAATTGTGATGAGGATAAGCACTGATCCTCATATTAAGTATCTGATGTCTCAGAACAGAATCAGAGAGAATGAGATAAAAGCTCTCCAGGCTGAAAATAGAAGTTTACAAGAGAAGGAAGTGGCGGACAAGAACAGGATGAAGTGGCTCTATGAGACTTTGATGGACCTAAAGAAGAAGTTTAATGAATTGAAAGGAGTTGTGGAGGAAAAATCTTCTGGTGATCAAGGGCAAAGCTCATCTCAAGGAGTTCAGGGTACAAGTGCAGTACAAGAAGATGAAGGAGACGACACGATTGAAATGTCTGAATATGTTCGTGGTGGAAGATACATTTCTATGGCTCCAGAAGGACAAGTGAATTGGTTCAAGGAGTTTTTCAGAGGACCTACTCCTGTGAAATATAGCATAGATGTGAGTGAAAGTGAGATAGACAAGAAAGGAAGCCGACAACCAATTATGTGTTGGCATTATGATGCAGAAAAGGAGTTATTTGCTGTGGTGAGAGATGGATATAGTCCAGTCGAATACTACAGATCAAGGGGTCAATTCCACTCCTGGACCGAGACAGAATTGAGGAACTTGCTGAGGGCACCGTTCATTAACAGGTGGAATGCTAATCATGGAAATCTGGTTCGCAACAACTTAGTAGCACAGATGGAGCAGAACTTTGAAAACTTTGATGTGAAGGCTGCAAGGTGGGTCGAAACCGGAACTGATCCTGTCACCAATGAACCAATCGGTGAAATGAGGTGCCCTCCCACCAAACGAACCCGAGTCATCAACATGCTCGATGAAATTGAAGACCATACGCTTGTGAAGAATTTTGACAGCTGGTTCTTTGATCCCACAACGTATGAAGTGGTGGTTGTTTGCAAGAGAATGAGAGAGTTCCGAATGTATGATCCCGTAGACTTGCTAAGGTTCGGAGAGAATGACATCAAGCTCCTGGCATCCCGTCCAATTCTTGGTGACGAGCATGACATGCAGAATGCTATATGGGTGGGATTGTTTCATGGCACAGCAGGTCTGATCGTGGAGAAAGAATGGTGGTCAAGGAAAGAGGCGCATACATTCAGATTTGATTTGCATCTTCCATAGACTTGCTAATGGTTCATGCCTAGGGGAAGATTGTTGGGCTATATTTATTAGAGGCATGAACATTAGTTTTGGGCTAGCTTTGTATTGATTTTGGGCTTAGTTAGTTATGTTATGGGCCATGTGGGCCAGTTTACTTATGTTTATGATTGGGCTCTTAGTGTTTACTATTGGGCTAGGTATTTGTAAGAGGTAGTATAAATACCTCATATGTTTACTATCAATGCAAGCTTTTCAATTGACTATTTACGATTTTCTCTCTAATTTGTGTTTACGATCAGCTTCAAGTAGTTGTGTTTTTCATTCAAGATTAGATCTTTACCTTAGATCTAATCTATTTCATCTACTTTCTTTTTGAATCAATCACATACGAGGTTTCCGCACTCGTTTGTGATTAGATATCGTGTTCTTGGTTTGATCTCGGACCATCAATTAGTTCAAGAAGTTAAGAAATGGAAATTTGATGCAGAAGATGCTGTTTCTGATTTCAATAATTTGTTTGACAAGTCAAAGATTAAACTTGATTTACTTACCAAGAATGTTGAAGAATCTCTTGCTAAGATTGAAGCATATCAAGTTGACATAGAAAAATTATTAGATGAGAAGCGGGAATTGGTGAGGGTAAATAAAGTTTAGAAAGCAAATCTGGAAATTCAGAAGCGAAATGAGGATAAATTGAAGAAAAAATATGTTGAGGGCATGGAAACTCTTTGTATGCAAAAGTTTGAAACCCACAAAGTTGCCAAAAGATTGATTGCTACTGAGAAGGAGTTAGCTGAAGCTCAAAAGCAAATTTATGATCTAAAGATTCAAGTTACTAATGCTAATAGATTACTCAACAATGTTTCAAATTCTCAAGTGTTCAGAAGCTTCTTAGCTAATGATGCAAATTTTGAGAAAATGTTTGATAACTGCATCACCTCCTGCTCAAATCAAAGAAGTTTTCAAAGAAGTAAAGGAACAGATTGAAGAATTTGATTATTTAAAAATTTCATCATCTATTTCTGAAGAAGAAAAACAAGAAGAATAAGAAGAAGAAAGGTAAGAAATCTGAGATTCTTTCTGCTCCGAAGTTTGTATCTGGTTCATCTTCTGCTGACAATGAGAAATCAGCTACTTCGAGTGACAAAATTAGATCTCAACCTGCATTTGATGAGAAGATTTTTTATGATCAGAAAAATGTGACTGAAGTGAAAGCTGAATTTTCTAGATTAGCAAAGAAAGGGCATTTTCCATCTGAGGAAAGGGGTTTCTGGAAAGAAAGTTGGTTTAGGTTTTCAAGAAATGAAAGATAAAGCTGAGGAGGTTCCAGCATTTACACCACAAAACTTGTAGAAGCTTAAAATGAAGCAAGTGAAGAAGGAGGTTTTCAAAGCAGATAAGGTTCAACCTGAGCGATTCTACAAGCTCAAAGGTTCTGATCAGCTTTTCTCTGATAAGGAACTTCCTCTTCATTGTGTTGATGCTCGGAAGATTTCTGAAGTATTTATGAAAGATAAAGTTTCTTCTGATGTTTCTTTATCTCAAAGCCCAACATCCAAATGGGTTCATGATCACAGACATCAGGTATATGATTCTCATTCTGATCATGTTCGAGATATTCCTATGTGTAGTTCTTCGCAGGTACAACACAAGTGGGACAAGAGAAAGCGAATTTGTTATATTTGTCATCGAACAGGGCATATGGCAAAGGATTATTCACTGAATCATCCCAAAGGGTTTATACGAAACCAGTTTTTGGTAAACCTGCCCCCACAAAGTTCTTTGATGAACGAGGCAGAGTTTTTGATAATGTTGAACCTACATTCTTCTTAAAACGTTTTGCTCCATTGTTTCCAAAGGTTCAAAGTGTAGGTTCATCATCACAGTCACTTTTGATAAGTTCATCAAAAACAGACTTACCAAAACAACATTGGAAACCTAAGGTGGTTTCTAAGCAAAACCAGGACATTGGTCGACCAGAAGCGATCCGCTTCGGGTCATTTATGAACTAATCATTTTGACCAGTGTGCAGGTACTTCTAGAAGACCTATCGACGATTGCAAAGTTGTTGATGGAGGAGTATTTTACAGAATTTAAATGTCATGATCAAATTTTTTTAAACTCTGCAAATTTTCTGAACTTCTTAAACTGCAAAATATCCGTGTTGATTGATCAATTTTCTTTACTTCCAAATTTTTCTCAAAAAGCCAAAAATAGAGTCTTGTTTTTGAGTAAAATGAAAATCCAAAAATAGAGTTTTCATGTTAAGGGGGAGAATTGTAAGTAAGGGGGAGTAATTGAGAAAAAGCATGTTATGAGGAGAAGGTGAATACATGCAAAATATATAAGGAAGGAAGGTGAATACATGCACAATATATATTTGTGAGAAATTGATCATTGGGAAATGATGGTACATTGGCTTACGTATCTGACTAATGAATAGAGTAGATGAAAGGGCCATAAGATCATTGCTTGATGTGCTTGGTAGGCTCGACAAATCAGAAAGTATTTAGATGTGATATTCACTAAATACTAATGCTTGACCATGTGGATAACATCTTGATGCATATTTCATGACACAAAAAGAAAAATAAGTGTGAAAATAGTAATGAGAAGTCACTGTGTATACATGTGTTCTTTTTGCAAAGATTTAAACTTGTTTGATTTTCTTTATTTTGTCAAACGATCGGACTTTCTCTGCGTGTCCACAAGACCGACCTGATTGTTGTTCGTTTGACATTCTGCTTTATTTTCTTTGGTGTTTCGTATAACTCATCGGACTTTCTCTGCGTGTACTGGAGTACCGACCTGATTATTGTTGGGTTATAGAACTTCAATTTGTTTTATTTTTCTTATTTTGTTAAATCCGAGGCCTTGTCTTTGTATCGAAAGATCGACCTTAAGGTAGACGATTTAACGTTCTTATTTCTTTTTGCATGGAACACAGTTGATAATATCATGAAAAACATTATGCGTTGTGAACAATCACAAGTGCTATCACACAAAAAGAAAAGGAAAGAAAAACAGAAAAATATCTGAATATGTCTGATAGTGTGGGATACACTGGTAAAAGCAAATCTAATCAATACCTTAACATATCCAGATATTATGAGTATGATTCTGTCTGAGTTTAAGATGGACAAATTATACCAGCAATCAGCATGACTTGTGAGTTTCAATTAATTGAAATTGAAGTGTAGTTCAGTGCGGTAACACCAATATGATCCCATATAGTGATCTTTCTCATACCAAAAATAGCGTTTGTTTCAGTATTGCAATTTTATTTCACATCAAGAAAAATTCAAAAAGATTTTAGGTTTGTTTTGATATAAACTTTCTAAAAGCCAAAAAGATTTTATTTCTGTTTTATTTTCGATCAGATCAACATGTGATACAAAATCAATTTTTAATATCGTATCTTGGAGTGTCGAAGAGACGTTTTACGCCAAGATTATTTAAATGTTGACGCGGGTTGCTAAAGTGCATGATTTCATCACTTCAAGTCTTATGAAGTTATTGAAAAAAGACAAGAGATACACTAGATGTCATCAAGTATTCAAGATCAAGCTACGTTTGAGTTGAGGAGGAGTTTGTTTGAAGATTCATTTCATTGGATGAACGGATTCTACACTTGAGGGGGAGCTTGACGAAGATACATAGTTGATGATGTTGAAGAGATACTGCACACGACGAGGGGGAGTTTGTTGATACCTGATATGTGCGTCGTGTGAAGTATCAATCAAAGGACAAGTTCAAGCCAAAGTGTTACTAGCCGAACTTCGTCCGAACCATAAGTTCGGACTGGCCGAACCTGAGGTTCGGACATAGCTCAGCCAGTCGGGTATAAATAGTAGTTTAGACTTTGTATTCAGGAGTTTTCGGCGTGTGAGATTCTCTTAGTGTGTGTTTCAGAAAGTGTTTTCTCTGTGTCATTTCTAAGTGATCTCTTATTGTAATTGTTCATTTGTGATCAATAAAACAATCGGTTAATTACGTTTCAATGTCCGAATAGCTAGATTGAGTAGACGATCTGATGCTCACGCATTTTCATCACATGTTGCAGGTGTTGATGCTTGATTATGACATCGTCACTTAGGAACGCATGGGATTTTAGTAGACCTACTGAAATAAAAATTAGAACTCGTATGCTATGTTTGATTTGGATGATTGTATGAATTTATATTTGATCGTTAATTTGAAATGTGGCATGATTAAATATATCAACCTTTAAATAGTGTTATGAGCATCTGGACAATCTTAGCGCCCCGATGTAAATTCCGCCGTCGGTTGGGGTGTTACAGATTGGTATCAGAGCCACGACTATAGGGATCTAGGTTATTAGAAACGGTTTGACCTAGACTATTGCCTTAGGGGTCCTGCATGAGAACCTCATGCCTTGCATGCTTAGTTAAATATTATTTGTCCATTACATGCTCTTAATTGTGCCTATTTTCAATCAAGGCCTCGAGTCTCGTTGGTCACACACACACATACACAAGTCACTAAGGCTTCCTAGCCTCTTCCTTAGAAAATGGTGCCTTGCGTACCATTTAGAAAAAATGTGTTTTCTCGATTTTAAACTCTCGTCAGAATTAGGGTTTCGGTGGTAAACATGTAATAACTGGAAGGGTGGATACGCCGGTAGTCGAGGTCTCTGTCTAGAAAAGCGTTGAGCATAAACCCAATCAACCGCTGGGCCCGGACGCTCACCTGGGATGCCCCGTCGAGAGCGTTGAAACCTATTAGGCCAAAGCATGTTTTATCACTAGCGCTTGAAACTGATTAGTCACGGTTATAGCCTCTCAATCGGGAGGTGAGAACCACTCTGATATGATTTATCTCAATTGCTCGATTTTGTGATTTTCGCGCGGTTATATTCAAAATGATTTTTAGAAACTATGTTGATCCGAAACACACGACATGGTTCACTAACACGCACACATACATATATACATACATTAAGTTATGTTTAAAACATCATGAATCCTAAATTTGTTATCGATCACATTATTATCTAAACTCTAATCCTTATTTCTTTCCTTCTCAGAATGTCGATCCATTTCAAAGGGCGCCGTAAGGGCGATAGCGGCCGGAAAATGGCCTCGGTTATTGCGAAAGAAATGGCCGAGGTCCTCCCCAACATCGTGGTTCACAGCAGGGCCTAAATGCCAACCCTGCCAATGTTGCTACTGTTTCTGCTTGTACCTTCAAGCACTTCAATTCATGCAATCCTCCAAAATTCAAAGGCACCGAGGGTCCTATTGGTTTACTTCAATGGTTCGTGGGAATGGAAAATACTTTCATTAATATTAATTGTCCTGACGAGCTGAAAGTCACTCGTGCCACCAGAACCCTGATCGAAAAAGCCCTTACTTGGTGGAACGGAGAGAAAATAATCAGTGGGTCGGATGAAGCCCTAGCTTTATCCTCGGACGAACTCAAGGAAATCACGAGCGAAATATACTGTCCTCGCAGCAAACTGAAGAAACTTGAGGATGAGTTCAGGGCACTAAAGCAATACAGCGGGGAAAATCAGGAGTATACCGACCGCTTCTATGACCTGAAAATCTTGGTGCCTGAAATTGTCACCCCTGAAATCCGGGCTATTGTAGCTTATGCTGGTGGGTTACCTGAGGAGATACAGGATTCTATCTGGGCCAGCAATCCTATGACTCTTGATAGTGTTGTTCGCCTTGTTGCACGTCTGACCAATAACCATGTCAAGGCGAGTAGTCTGAAGAGGAGGAACTCAAAGAAGGAAGCAGGCGCTGAAAAGACTGAGCATGTGGTCGAAAAGGAGTCTAAAGTTGAGTCCTTTGCTACTAAATTTAACAAGAAGAAGCGTAAGGTCCGAAATTTTGCTGTCACCGCCACTCCAGTGGCACCTGTTGCACCGGTTATTCCTGCTCCTCGTGCCAAGAAGCCGTATACCGGGACTCATCCACTTTATGCCCGATGCACCCGCCATCACCCTACTCATGTTCCATGCTGGCAATGTACTAACTGTGGTAGGTTTGGCCACCTCACTCATGCTTGTCGCCTACCCATGCGAGCCCAGCCAGTGGCTCGGTATCCTGCCCAACCCATGATAGCCCAAGCTCCAAATGTTCAAGTTCAAGTTAGGGCTTGCTAAAACTGTGGGTCTACTACCCACCTTCGCAATACATGCCCCGCCCTCGCTGTGGTGAATCAGCCTGCTGCTAATGCTGCCCGTGGTGCCCCTGATCGTGCTTTTAACATCAATGCAAATCAGGTTCGAGTTTGCTTTACCACTAACACTAACTTAGTTGGTCAATGCAAATCAGGCTCAGGCGAACCGGGAAGTGGTCAATGGTACATTCCTTATCAATAATCGTTATGCAACTATATTGTTTGATTCTGGAGCCGATCGTAGCTTTGTATAATTAGAGTTTGAGCCCTTACTTACTTCTCCCCGTATTATGCTTGACTCCCCTGTTCTGTTGAAATTGCGGACAGTAAACCTGTTGATCTCGAATCGGTGATTCGCGACTGTAAGTTGGACTTCAAGGGCATATTTTTCCTATCGATCTCATTCCTATGCCTCTCGGGAGCTTTGATGTCATTATTGGTATGGATTGGTTATCTAAAAAACATGCCAAGCTCGTGTGCTTTGATAAAATCATTCGCATTCCTCGTCCGGATGGTCAGTTTTTGTTGATCCATGGCGATAAACCATCTGGTGGGCTTAAGCTAATGTCATGCACTAAAGCCCATAAGTACTTACGCAAGGATTATCCGGCATTCCTGGCACATATTATGGAGGTTCGAGATAAAGAAAGGGGAATTGAAGACATCTCGGTCGTGCGAGACTTTCCTGAAGTGTTTCCCGGTGATATAGCGGGTCTTCCTCCCGTTCGCCAAGTGGACTTCCGTATTGATCTCATTCTGGGAGCCACTCCTGTTGCGAAGTCGCCTTATCGCCTCGCACCCTCGGAAATGCAAGAGTTGGCTAAACAACTCCAAGAGCTTTCTCATAAAGGGTTCATTCGTCCGAGTTCATCTCCTTGGGGAGCACCTATTTTTTTTGTCAAAAAGAAGGATGGTTCTCTTCGAATGTGCATCGATTATCGTGAGCTTAACAAACTCACCATCAAAAACCGTTATCCGTTGCCTCATATTCACGATCTCTTCGATCAGCTTCAGGGAGCCACTTGTTTTTCAAAAATCGATATTCGTTCCGGTTATCATCAGCTTCGAGTCGCGGAGGAGGATGTTCATAAAACCGCCTTCCGCACTCGTTATGGCCACTGTGAGTTCATTGTAATGCCTTTCGGGTTGACAAACGCTCCTGCTATATTCATGGACCTCATGAATCGTGTTTGTAAACCCTATCTTGATAAATTCGTTATCGTCTTCATTGATGATATTTTGATCTACTTTAAGTCCAAAGCCGAACATGAGATTCACCTACGCCTTGTACTTGAAATCCTAAAAAAAGAACAACTTTATGCCAAATTCTCCAAATGTGAGGCTTAGGGAGGTACAATTTTTGGGACACATCATCAACGACAAGGGCATTCATGTCGATCCTGCCAAGATCGAGGTCGTTTAAGAGTTGGTGCACCCCTACTTCACCGAATGAAGTCCGCTCGTTTCTTGGGTTAGCGGGCTATTATCGGCGCTTAATCGCTAATTTCTCTCGCATTGCTACGCCCCTTACTGCTTTGACTCAGAAAAGTCAAACCATTCGAGTGGGGTCCTGCTCAGGAAAGCGCATTTCAGACACTTAAGCAAATGTTGTGTGAAGCTCCCATTCTCGCACTTCCTGATGTGACGGATGATTTTGTGGTGTATTGCGATGCATCTCGTCAAGGCCTTGGTTTCGTTCTCATGCAACAGGGAAAAGTAATCGCATACGGATCAAGGCAGCTTAAAAAGCACGAAATGAATTACACAACGCATGATCTCAAGCTTGGTGCGGTCATGTTTGCTCTAAAAATTTGGAGGCATTACCTATACGGTACCAAATGTGTGGTTTATACTGATCACAAAAGCCTCTAACATATTTTCAACCAGAGTGATCTCAACATGCGCCAACGTCGATCGATCGAGCTCTTGAACAACTACGATTGCGAGATTCGTTATCATCCTAGGAAGGCAAATGTCGTGGCCGATGCCTTGAGTCGAAAAGAGCATCTCAAGCTTGTCCTATTTCAGAGTTTTCATCATATGACCGATCTCAAAGCTCGCATTCTGGCAGCTCAGCGCGCATCTGTTGATGAGGGCAATTTGTATAATGAAGTATCTTGTGGTGCTGAACTGCAATTTGAGACCAAGTCTGATGGTCTTCTTTATTTCTTGGATCGTCTCTGGATTCCCGATCGAGACGATCTTCGGGTGATTATCATGAATGAGGCGCACAAGTCTCGTTATTCCAATCATCCTGGATCTGATAAGATGTATCTTGATCTACGTAAGCTCTATTGGTGGCCCGACATGAAGAAAGACATAGCGCTTTATGTGGTGAAATGCCTTACTTGTTCCAAAGTTAAGGCCGAGCACCAGCGACCTGCCGGTCTACTTGAGCAGCCTTTGATTCCCGTGTGGAAGTGGGAGAACATCGCAATGGATTTCATTACAAAACTTCCGCGAACTTCTAAGGGATGTGATACTATATGGGTTATCGTTGATCGTTTAACCAAATCTGCTCATTTCCCCCCAATCATGGAGACCGATGGAGCCCCAATATTGGCTCAAATCTTCCTTAAGGATATTGTGTGTCGCCATGGAACTCCTTTGAGTATTATCTATGATCGCGATAGTCGTTTTATGTCGCATTACTGGCAGTCCCTCCATGCTTCTTTAGGGACTCAGCTAAATTACAACACTACTTACCATACTCAGACTGATGGTCAATCCGAGCGCACCATTCAAGCTCTTGAGGACATGCTTCGGGCATATGTCATTGATTATGGTGGGAGTTGGAGTTCATTTTTGCCCTTGATCGAGTTCTCCTATAATAATAGTTATCACTCTAGCATCGGAATGGCTCCATTCGAGGCTCTTTATGGTCGCAAATGTCGTTCCCATATTTTTTGGACCGAGGTCGGTGAATCTCAAATGCTTAGAGCATGTGTAATCGATTTTGGCGGAAGTTGGGATCGACACCTTCCTCTCGTGGAGTTCTCATATAATAATAGCTACCATGCTAGTATTGGGATGCCCCCGTATGAGATGCTTTATGGTAGGAAATGTAGAACACCCGTGTGTTGGGGTGACGTGGGACAACGAGAGCTTGCAAGTAAGGATGTGGTCGATCTGACGTCCCGAAAGATTGATATGATAAGGGCAAGGCTTAAGGCGGCTCAAGATAGGCAAAAATCATATGGCGACAAAAGAAGGAGACCCATCGAGTTCCAAGTGGGTGATCTTGTAATGTTGAAGGTGTCCCCGTGGAAGGGCGTCATACGGTTCCGTAAACGTGGTAAGCTAAGTCCTAGATTCATCGGGCCGTTTCGGATATTGGCTAAAGTGGGAGGAGTGGCATATCAACTCGAGTTGCCGGAAGAGTTGAGTGCCATACATAATACTTTCCACGTGTCCTACTTGCGAAAGTGCCTAGCCGACGAAAACGCGTACGTGCCACTTGAAGATTTAGTAATCGATGAAAAATTAAATTATGTGGAAACGCCTATCGCGATCTTGGATCACAAGGTGAAAAAGTTGAGAAACGAGGAGTTGAGCCAAGTGTTGGTCAAGTGGGAGCACCGGAAGGGCTCGGACCTAACTTGTGAGCTAGAGGAAGACATGCGACTATACTATCCTCACCTATTCGGTACCTGATTTTGTTTCGGGGACGAAACTCCCTTAAGGGGGGTGGAGTTGTAACATCCCGATTTTTAATATACGAGAAAATTTCCATTAACGTTTAGCCGAGTCTTGTAATGTGACTAAATTATTCCTTAAATATGATAGTACTTGCCATGTTATAGAAAACTGGGGGTTTAGTGGGTAAATTATAAGGTTTGGTTGCAATTTAATCAAAACCTATTGTTGAGGGGCCAGAATTGTAAAATGGATAAATTAGATCAAACAAAAAGGAGGAGGAGGAGGGGGATCGTGAATCACGACCTGCGACCCCAGCTCCTCTCCTCCATCACCTAAAACTCGAAATTCTGCTCCTAGAAGAGTCAAGCTGCGAAATTGAGGCCACGAATTGGAAATCTGAAGTGAATTCATCCTCTAGAACTAATCTTGTGACAAGTAAGTCAAACCCCATCTAGTTGCATGTATGAATGTTGGCACATTGGGGCTCAAATCTGTGAAATCAGTGTTGATTCATAATCCTAAGATGTTAGGAATGTTGCATGTTGTCCAGAGAATCAAATAGACTAGTAATTGGTCTAGTAGTCACCAATTTCCCTACTTGAACTTGCATGTTGCTAAACACCATGGATGACCTAGAATTTGATCTCAATCATGAGTAGTGGAACTTGATATTGATTGATTATGTTGATAGATGATAATTTGATGATGGGTTTGTGGTGTGATCACCCAACTCTTGCTAAATTGGTAAGTAAAGGATCTTGGGAATGAATTGAATGTAGGTAGCAAATAATGCACACCACGTGCTCGATGAAATGCCTAGGTGACACATACATGTGGCAAAGCCACCAAATTGTCATGATTCTTGCTTAGTTGATCATATTATGTGTACTTGCTAAATTTGATGTTCTTATGCAAGAAATGCCATATGTGAATTGCTTCACCCGTTTGGAAGTTGTAATGTGAAACAATAGCTAGGGTGGTGAACTTCTTAATAATCATGTGTTTGTGCAAATGAGATTTTGTTATATGAAACGTGATAGCATGCTAATTAGTACATGAACATGTAATATTAAGGCACCATGACAAATGGGTCGATTTGATCTTGGTAATAGAGTCCTAATAATGTGATGGACTCCATAGGCAATCAAGGAGAAGGAGGTGATCAACCGGGCCACGCCGGAGGTAACGGAAGCTCAAGCTCTCGAGGTAATGTATTCTTACTCCCAAGGTAGTTATGCTTGAATCTAGCTTAGTTCATTGTGAAGTAACGCAATAGAAGCTTGGGCCAAGTGCATACTTGTGCATGCTAAAGGCTTGTAGAAGTCATAGTGTGCCAAGGGGTTGCACGCCCATTGTTTAACTTCGTATTAGTATGTGAGGTCCTCCAATTGCCACGTTCGTCACAAGGGTTCATAGGAGCCTAGGCTATGGCTAACCGGGGGCTGAGAGCGTCATAGGGCCCTTGATGAGTCCACCAAGTGGTGTGGATACCCATGGATTCGATGGAATCTAATGCGAGGGTACGAAACACCGTTGGTGGCTACATGGGATTCCCTATGATGCGAATCACATCTTCTAGTGGTATAGGTAGGAATGCACGGGTTGAACGAATTGTTGTTGGTCAATTTGGCTATGGGATGCCCATTTAGAGCTAAAGTGTGAAAATGGCTAATAAACGGGTCAAACGGGTTGGATTTCGGTAAGAAACCGGTATGTGATAATGTTTCGCGCTTCGTACTTGCTATATGAAATATTAATCCCGGTGTGGGTATTGATTTTAGATGTTTGCAGGTCCTACGGGAGAACTGGGTACACCCCACATAAGTTTTGTGCTATAAATACATGAAAATGGGACATTGTGACCTGTAGCCACCGTAGCTTACGGTGCCACCGTAGCTTACGGTGGCCACAGGATTAAAACTGCACTGTGGGGCAGCATCTGGCCACCGTAAGGTAGCCAGGGGCCACCGTAGCTTACGGTGGACCTCCATTTTCCAACTTATTTAATTGTTGTTTTAACTCATTCTAAGGTCTCCCGCTCGATTCGAATGTGTTATATGAGTACTAATCTCGTTGGGAAATGCAGGGAAACGACCCATGTAGCTGGATGTCCTATGGAGGCTCAAGAACCGAACGCTTGTCGAAGATTTTGGTGGTTATTAGGATAAGATTTGACCTTTTGTAAATGTGGTTGGCAAATTGTAATAGTTCGTCAAAATGTCAATTAGTGGTCTGATTTTGGATAACTGACCATAGTCACCACTTAACTTTGGAAAATTTTCTGGGACCAAACGTTGTCGTTAAATGTTAACTGTTTTGGATACGAATCTAAACTCGGGTGTTACACGTTGGTATCAGAGCCGTGGTTTGAGGGATTCAAGTACACCGGAGGTGCTTGAGCTCAAACCTCGAGCTCGAGATACGGGTTAAGCGTTCGGTTTGAGCTTGAACGGGAATCCAGGTTAGTTGAATTTTGTATTTCGTTATCCTTAGCATTGGTAGGATAAGAATTTGAAATTTGTTTGCCAAATTGGGGTCGGTTACTAAAAAAGTATTACGACCATTATATTGGGAATCACGGAAGAGTGTTAAACACTAGAACCGTGAATCGCGTTAAATGTCATGGAAGGATAGAAACGGGTTAATGCTAAGGCAAGGGACCTCGTATAAATCTGTCAGGTTGATTGGAAATTGTCCAATTAATCACATAAACCTTGCTATAGGCAAAGGGAACTTGAAATGCAGAGCTAACATGTTGTTATCTCTATATATGTAGATAAATGGCTGATCCAAACGCTGAAGCTCTCGCGGAAGAGCAAAGGAGGGCTGAACTGAGGGCCCAAATTGCCGAGGAAGTGGGGTCTGCAATTAACGCGGCTCTCCCCGACTATGTCCACACTATGCAAGTGGACCTACTCAAAACCATGAATGAAAACTTTGATGAATTGAAAGCTGCTCTCCTCAATCAAGGGGAGAAAGGAAAGTCCATGAGGAGATGCTCGTTTAAGGACTTTGTTGCTTGCCACCCTCCTCAATATATTGGAGAAGTCGATCCGATAGCGTGCCACCGTTGGATTATAAATGTTGAATCTGTGTTCCGAAGGGTTCGTTGTGAACCGGAGGACAAGGTGATCTTTGCCACGGGCTTACTCGCAGACCGGGCAAAGGATTGGTGGGATGCAAAATGTCAAGAAAAGGGGGAGGTGTTGGTTAATGCTATAACGTGGGAAGAATTCAAGGGTTTGTTCACCGAACACCACTGCCCACCGTCCAAAGTGAATGAACTGAAACATGAATTCCTCAAGCTGGAACAAGGGGAACATCAGTCGGTAGATGAAATAACGGGGGAGTACCTCGACCGAGTCAAATTCTGTGGGGATGTTTTACCCAATGAAGAGACGAGGATGTTCTTCTATCGTAACATGCTGAAGCAGAACATCAAAGAATTTGTGCCCCTCGGCGGATTCAAATCCGTTGAGGAAATGATCAATGCTGCCCGGGCACGGGAACTTGACTTGAAGAAGAAAGAAGCCTTGGAAAGGGCCAGTTCAAGGGGCGGAAATCCTAATCCCCCAAAGAAGCAGAAAGTGGGGGAATCACCCAAGAAGAAAGACTCTAAGGGTGGTAGCTCAAAATGTAAGATTTGCAACAAGGGCCACTCGGGCGAATGCTTGTTCAAGGACCGCCCATGCCTAAATTGTGGGAAGAAGGGACACGGTGTCTCAAACTGCCCTTCGGAAGTTATACGGTGTTTCAACTGCTACCAAACGGGACATAGAAAGTCTGAATGCCCAAAGCCCAGGAGTGAGGGGGCTAGGCCGGGGGTGAAAGTTGAATCCCAAAAGGCTCCTGCAAGGGCCTTCCAATTGACGGCCGAAGAGGCCAAAGCCGATCCGAACGTTGTGGCAGGTACATTTTTAGTTAATTCTATACCTGCACATACATTGTTTGATACCGGTGCTAATAGGTCCTTTGTGTCCTATGATTTTGCCAAGCACCCTTCTTTTATAATTAACAAATTGCGTGTACCCTTAGAGGTAGAAGTTGCTAATGATAAATCTATACTTGTTTATGATGTATGTCGGGAGTGCAAAATCTCTATCGCCAACGAGGATTACCTAATTGACCTCATTCCCATGGCGATGAGAGAATTCAAGGTGGTGGTGGGCATGGATTGGTTGTCCCGTAATCATGCAAAGGTGATATGCGATCGAAAGGCTATAGAAATCACCTCACCAAGCGGGAACCAAGTCACTATCTATGGCGAGACACGAGATCTCCCAGAATTATGCTCATTTCATAAAGCAAGGAAGTATTTACTACAAGGATGCAAGGCATTTCTTGCTGTAGTCACCGATAGCCGTGAACAAGGTCCATCTATGGATGATATACCGGTGGTGTGCGAGTACAAAGATGTGTTCCCGGATGATCTACCGGGAATACCCCCCGACCGAGAGGTGGAATTTCGGATTGACTTGGTACCCGGGGCTAAACCGGTGGCCAAGGCGCCGTATCGTCTTGCACCATCCGAGTTGCAAGAGTTGATGGTGCAACTCCAAGAACTCTTAGACAAGGGGTTTATCCGCTCAAGTGTCTCACCTTGGGGAGCCCCGGTATTGTTCGTGAAGAAGAAAGACGGGAGTATGCGCTTGTGTATAGACTACCGTGAGTTAAACAAACTCACGGTGAAGAACCGATATCCATTGCCTCGGATCGATGACTTATTCGACCAATTGCAAGGGGCAAAATGGTTTTCAAAGATCGATCTAAGATCGGGGTATCACCAATTGAAGGTGAAGGAAGAAGATATCCCCAAAACCGCCTTCAGAACAAGGTACGGGCATTACGAGTTCACGGTGATGTCCTTTGGGCTCACCAATGCGCCTGCGGCTTTCATGGACCTCATGAACCGCGTGTGTCGGCCCATGCTGGATAGGTCGGTGATCGTATTTATAGACGACATACTGATTTACTCTCGAAGTGAAGCGGAACATGCCGAACACTTGCGAGAAGTACTCGAGAAGTTGAGGGTGGAGAAGTTATATGCGAAATTCTCCAAATGTGCATTTTGGTTGCAAGAAGTTCAATTCTTGGGCCATGTCATTGGAGCCGAGGGGATCATGGTAGACCCGGCTAAAATAGAAGCGATAACAAGTTGGGAACGTCCGAGGAACCTGACCGAGGTCCGAAGTTTCCTCGGCTTAGCAGGCTACTACCGACGGTTCATTCAGAACTTCTCGAGGATGGCGCTCCCAATGATGAAATTAACTAAAAAGGATGCTAAGTTTGTGTGGGGAAATGAGCAAGAAGAGGCCTTCCAGAGCCTTAAACGAGAGTTGACCCAAGCACCGGTCTTAACCCTTCTGGAGGGCACCGATGACTTGGTGGTATACTCTGATGCATCACTGAAGGGTCTCGGTTGTGTTTTAATGCAACGGGGCAGAGTAATAGAGTATGCTTCTAGACAGTTGAAGAAACATGAGTCGAACTACCCCACCCACGACTTGGAACTTGCGGCCGTGATTTTCGCATTGAAGATATGGAGGCATTACCTTTATGGTGTAAAATGCACTATCTACACGGATCATAAAAGCCTTAAGTACTTCTTCGAACAGAAGGAGTTAAACATGAGGCAAAGGAGGTGGTTGGAAATGATAACGGACTACGATTGTGAAATCCATTACCATCCCGGAAAGGCTAATGTGGTAGCTGATGCCTTGAGTCGAAAAGGGGATTATGCCCCAATCAAGGTACGGTCAATGAAAATGGTGGTGACTTCAGATCTGATCACTAAGATCAAAGAAGCACAAACTGAAGCTATCAAAGGGGGAAATCTGAAGACAGAAAGAATTGTGGGCCAAGTGAAAAACTTGGTAGAAGAGAGTAGTGGAATTAGGACTCGATTCGGTCGAATTTGGGTTCCTAACACTTGCAATGTAAAACTACTTCTTCTAGATGCGGCCCATAAGTCCCGGTATTCGGTACATCCTGGAACCACCAAGATGTATCATGACTTGAAACGAGACTATTGGTGGCCCGGCATGAAGCGGGATATAGTCAAATACGTGAGTAAGTGCCTAACGTGTATGCAGGTTAAGGCCGAGCATCAGAAACCATACGGGAAATTGCAACCGTTGGACATCCCAGCATGGAAATGGGAGCATATAACCATGGATTTGCTAACCAAATTGCCAAAAACGGTTAGGGGTCACGACGCGATTTGGGTAGTAGTGGATAGACTAACGAAAAGTGCCCATTTCATACCTATATTCGAGACCTACACTTCGGAGAAGATGGCTGATGTTTATGTGAAGGAGATAGTGTCCCGACACGGTATACCGGTGTCTATTGTGTCGGATCGGGACACCCGATTTACCTCCCAGTTTTGGAGGGACTTCCAAACCAAAATGGGCACAAGATTGTTGTTAAGCACGGCATACCATCCGCAAACGGATGGGCAAAGCGAGAGGACGATCCAAACTCTTGAAGACATGCTTAGAGCATGTGTAATCGATTTTGGCGGAAGTTGGGATCGACACCTTCCTCTCGTGGAGTTCTCATATAATAATAGCTACCATGCTAGTATTGGGATGCCCCCGTATGAGATGCTTTATGGTAGGAAATGTAGAACACCCGTGTGTTGGGGTGAACGTGGGACAACGAGAGCTTGCAAGTAAGGATGTAGTCGATCTGACGTCCCGAAAGATTGATATGATAAGGGCAAGGCTTAAGGCGGCTCAAGATAGGCAAAAATCATATGCCGACAAAAGAAGGAGACCCATCGAGTTCCAAGTGGGTGATCTTGTAATGTTGAAGGTGTCCCCGTGGAAGGGCGTCATACGGTTCCGTAAACGTGGTAAGCTAAGTCCTAGATTCATCGGGCCGTTTCGGATATTGGCTAAAGTGGGAGGAGTGGCATATCAACTCGAGTTGCCGGAAGAGTTGAGTGCCATACATAATACTTTCCACGTGTCCTACTTGCGAAAGTGCCTAGCCGACGAAAACGCGTACGTGCCACTTGAAGATTTAGTAATCGATGACAAATTAAATTATGTGGAAACGCCTATCGCGATCTTGGATCACAAGGTGAAAAAGTTGAGAAACGAGGAGTTGAGCCAAGTGTTGGTCAAGTGGGAGCACCGGAAGGGCTCGGACCTAACTTGGGAGCTAGAGGAAGACATGCGACTATACTATCCTCACCTATTCGGTACCTGATTTTGTTTCGGGGACGAAACTCCCTTAAGGGGGGTGGAGTTGTAACATCCCGATTTTTAATATACGAGAAAATTTCCATTAACGTTTAGCCGAGTCTTGTAATGTGACTAAATTATTCCTTAAATATGATAGTACTTGCCATGTTATAGAAAACTGGGGGTTTAGTGGGTAAATTATAAGGTTTGGTTGCAATTTAATCAAAACCTATTGTTGAGGGGCCAGAATTGTAAAATGGATAAATTAGATCAAACAAAAAGGAGGAGGAGGAGGGGGATCGTGAATCACGACCTGCGACCCCAGCTCCTCTCCTCCATCACCTAAAACTCGAAATTCTGCTCCTAGAAGAGTCAAGCTGCGAAATTGAGGCCACGAATTGGAAATCTGAAGTGAATTCATCCTCTAGAACTAATCTTGTGACAAGTAAGTCAAACCCCATCTAGTTGCATGTATGAATGTTGGCACATTGGGGCTCAAATCTGTGAAATCAGTGTTGATTCATAATCCTAAGATGTTAGGAATGTTGCATGTTGTCCAGAGAATCAAATAGACTAGTAATTGGTCTAGTAGTCACCAATTTCCCTACTTGAACTTGCATGTTGCTAAACACCATGGATGACCTAGAATTTGATCTCAATCATGAGTAGTGGAACTTGATATTGATTGATTATGTTGATAGATGATAATTTGATGATGGGTTTGTGGTGTGATCACCCAACTCTTGCTAAATTGGTAAGTAAAGGATCTTGGGAATGAATTGAATGTAGGTAGCAAATAATGCACACCACGTGCTCGATGAAATGCCTAGGTGACACATACATGTGGCAAAGCCACCAAATTGTCATGATTCTTGCTTAGTTGATCATATTATGTGTACTTGCTAAATTTGATGTTCTTATGCAAGAAATGCCATATGTGAATTGCTTCACCCGTTTGGAAGTTGTAATGTGAAACAATAGCTAGGGTGGTGAACTTCTTAATAATCATGTGTTTGTGCAAATGAGATTTTGTTATATGAAACGTGATAGCATGCTAATTAGTACATGAACATGTAATATTAAGGCACCATGACAAATGGGTCGATTTGATCTTGGTAATAGAGTCCTAATAATGTGATGGACTCCATAGGCAATCAAGGAGAAGGAGGTGATCAACCGGGCCACGCCGGAGGTAACGGAAGCTCAAGCTCTCGAGGTAATGTATTCTTACTCCCAAGGTAGTTATGCTTGAATCTAGCTTAGTTCATTGTGAAGTAACGCAATAGAAGCTTGGGCCAAGTGCATACTTGTGCATGCTAAAGGCTTGTAGAAGTCATAGTGTGCCAAGGGGTTGCACGCCCATTGTTTAACTTCGTATTAGTATGTGAGGTCCTCCAATTGCCACGTTCGTCACAAGGGTTCATAGGAGCCTAGGCTATGGCTAACCGGGGGCTGAGAGCGTCATAGGGCCCTTGATGAGTCCACCAAGTGGTGTGGATACCCATGGATTCGATGGAATCTAATGCGAGGGTACGAAACACCGTTGGTGGCTACATGGGATTCCCTATGATGCGAATCACATCTTCTAGTGGTATAGGTAGGAATGCACGGGTTGAACGAATTGTTGTTGGTCAATTTGGCTATGGGATGCCCATTTAGAGCTAAAGTGTGAAAATGGCTAATAAACGGGTCAAACGGGTTGGATTTCGGTAAGAAACCGGTATGTGATAATGTTTCGCGCTTCGTACTTGCTATATGAAATATTAATCCCGGTGTGGGTATTGATTTTAGATGTTTGCAGGTCCTACGGGAGAACTGGGTACACCCCACATAAGTTTTGTGCTATAAATACATGAAAATGGGACATTGTAACCTGTAGCCACCGTAGCTTACGGTGCCACCGTAGCTTACGGTGGCCACAGGATTAAAACTGCACCGTGGGGCAGCATCTGGCCACCGTAAGGTAGCCAAGGGCCACCGTAGCTTACGGTTCCACTGTAGCTTACGGTGGACCTCCATTTTCCAACTTATTTAATTGTTGTTTTAACTCATTCTAAGGTCTACCGCTCGATTCGAATGTGTTATATGAGTACTAATCTCGTTGGGAAATGCAGGGAAACGACCCATGTAGCTGGATGTCCTATGGAGGCTCAAGAACCGAACGCTTGTCGAAGATTTTGGTGGTTATTAGGATAAGATTTGACCTTTTGTAAATGTGGTTGGCAAATTGTAATAGTTCGTCAAAATGTCAATTAGTGGTCTGATTTTGGATAACTGACCCATAGTCACCACTTAACTTTGGAAAATTTTCTAGGACCAAACGTTGTCGTTAAATGTTAACTGTTTTGGATACGAATCTAAACTCGGGTGTTACTGCGACCTTGTCCTCCTAAAGGTATCTCCTTGGAAAGACGTCTTTCGATTTGGTAAAAAAGGGGAAACTAGCACCTCGCTTTGTCGGCCCGTTCAAAATTCTCGAGAAGGTCGGTAAATGGCCTACGTGCTTGATCTTCCTCCTGAGCTGGAATGTCCACCCCACATTCCAAGTTTCAATCTTTCTCAAATGTTTGGCTGATGAGAATCTACATGTTCCACTTAAGGACATTCGGATTAACGAGTCTTTGCATTTTGTTGAGAGACCCGTTGAGATCATGGACCGTGAGATTAAGTAACTCAAGCGCAACCGAATTCCAATCGTTAAGGTTCGTTGGGAGTCCAAGCGTGGACCCAAGTACACTTGGGAGCGTAAAGACCAAATGAAGGCCAAATACCCTCAGTTGTCCGTTCAGTCTTCAGTCATTTTAATTTCGAGACGAAATTTCCTAAAGAAAGGGAGACTGTAATGTTTCGGGTTTTCCGATTGTTTGTTTCTATTCGTATTGTAACCCGATCAGTTGACTAATAATAAAATTTAGGGGTATTGATCGATTTTGATGTTTATTAACCTAAATTCATGTTATTGGATCCATTATCATGTTTATTGATCGATTTAATGCTCGATTTGCCTTTAGTTCGGATTTTACGCGAACACGTCGCCGGTTTATGTTCAACCAGAGATTTGATCAATCATAACGTGTATGGCCCTTGTGTGTAATACTAGTTACACACAAAAGTAAATACAAGTGAAGGTTTGTGTGAATTCAAGACCTAGAACGAAAACGGTGAAAGTTCAGTAAATCCCGCGCGATTTCGATTTTAACCGGGAGATCACATTTTTGAGTCCGTATATCAATTTTAGCAATTTTATGAGTCATATGATCATTCACTATGTCATGAATCATCACACACTTGATCGGATCGCAAAACGTTGGTGAATTGCTTAAAATCGAGAAAAACGACAAAACCGACCAAACATACACTTTTTGTAATATTTCAACAAACGTTAATCGTTAGGAGGAATATCATATATAAATATAGTGGATTATATGTGGTTGACATGATGGCAAACTTAAAATGAGAAATTTGGGCGAAAACGGGGGTCAAAACGGAGTTATAACGCGAAAATTGGAGCGAAAACATCGCGCGACCCGGCCAAGGAACGCACCACGGTACGCGACGGACCAAGACCAGGTCGGCGCGATACGCCCACCGACCAAAGTCGGCTGATCACGATTTTGTCCTAAAATTCCGCCTATTTAAGCACATAAACTCGTTTTAGCCACCATTTCTCTCATCCTTAGCCACCATAAAACCCTAAAACGGCTGGTCTCATCCCATATCAAGTTTTTTGAAGATTTTCAAGCCAAGTTTGGTGATTTCAAGCCTCGTTTCATGTCAGTTTCTCGTATAAAAGGTTAGATTCATCAAACCCGATCTCCATCTTCTTGAATCATTCATCCCCCATCATCAAGATCCAATTTTTATGCATTTCTAAACCTAGATCTTGCATTTCAAGGCTAGTTCTAGTGATTTTGAACAAAAAAAATGGATTTTTAATGATTTTATGGATTTTTATAACACTTTTTGTTGAGATCTTGTTAGATCTTTATAGATCTTGTTAGATCCATGTCATGGCTGAAAAAAGAACCAATTTTTATGGTTGTGTTGCCATGGATGCACATCCTAATCTATAGATCCAGTATTTTGGTTATAAAAACTTGATTTTTATACAAAAGGTCCACTTTTTCTTATTTTTCTTCCATGGATCTCCATAGATTCAAGATCTATCTAATTAACTTTGTTGGATCTTGATGTAGACACCATTTTAAATGGTGGATCTAGGGTTTGGGTTAGGAAGAAAATCATCATAAACATAGATCTAGGGTTTTTATGCGAAAAATGATGATTTTTATGTGTTTTTCCTTATTTTTTCATGATTAGATCTTGTATAAATAATGTTATCTTTAAACTAGAATATTAGATCTAGGGTTTTAGTCATGAAAAGGTAATCTTGGACCTAGATCTAGTGTTATGCCTTGTCTAGAATAAGTTTTGGGATAGATAACCATTTAAATTAAATTAACTAGTATTTTGGAATTTAAAAATAATAAATTTTGACTAAATCGTTGGGTTAACATTGGAGTTAGGACCTGAAACTTTTATGGTTGTTTACACATGTTTAGATTGACTTAAAATTAATTTTTGAAGACCAAATACGTTTCGGTTGATTTTATAGAAAATAATCAAGTTTTGAGACGTCGTAAAGTTTCTAGTTAAATAAACAATTACTTTACTAAACATTTGACATAGATTTAGGTTTGACCACTTGAATATTCATATTCTTATATTATTACTTAATTAATTCACCAACAAGTCACGTATCCGATCATGTCTATCGTGTCGTTTTGAGTCACTCGTTTTATCTAATTATTTACTTATTAATCTATTATTGATTTGTCGGTGTTCCACTACCACGTTCGATCGTTAACGTGATCTCCGGGTTTGATTTGCGCCGCTATTCTTCGATTTCTCACTTGTTTGCTTCAGCATCAGGTGAGTATTCATAGCCCCATTTTTATTTATTTATTTTGGGGTGCAACATGTACCAATGATCAAACTCTAGAACGATTTTCCCTAAAAACTATGTGCGTACTCTATGAACGATTATGTGTTAATCTTGCATGATAACTCTATGTGCTCGATGTGTTATGATTGTGAACGACCTCTAGAACGACCTCGTGTGACATTAACTGTAAAAAGCCGGGTTAACGGTAACAGATGTATTGGCTTGACAAGCCCACTTGGCCTGCCTCGCATGTGGCACCTTGTGATTGACAAGCTTATGGTCAGGTTTGGATCATACACCCATATATCCTCAATTTCATGATGTTATTGTACTTGCTTTGCACTTAATCTCGTAGAACGCATGTTTTGTACTATGACAATGTTAAACCTATGATTACTCCCCAACTCTTGTAATTGACCTTTGTTTTTCACATGTTGCAGGTGTTGATGCTTGATTATGACATCGTCATTTAGGAACGCATGGGATTTTAGTAGACCTACTTGAATAAAATTAGAACTCGTATGCTATGTTTGAACTTTGTTTGATTTGGATGATTGTATGGATTTATATTTGATCGTTAATTTGAAATATAGCATGATTAAATATATCAACCTTTAATTAGTATTGTGAGCATCTGGACAATCTTAGCATCCCGACGTAAATTTCGTCGTCGGTTGCGGTGTTACACTGAACTGCACTTCAATTTCAACTAATTGACGCACATAAGTCATGCTGATTGCCGGTATAATCTGTCCATCTTAAACTCATGCAGAATAATACTCATAACATCTGGATATGTTAAGGTATTGATTAGATTTTGCTTTGAGCAGTGTATCCCACACTATCAGACATATTCAGAAATTTTCTTTTTCTTTTGGTTTTTCTTTTTGTATGATTACACTTGTGAATTTTCACAAAGTATAATATTTTCATGATATCGTCAACTGTGTTCCATGCAAAAAGAAATAAGAACATTAAATCGTCTACCTTAAGGTCGATCTTTCGATACGCAGATAAGGCCTTGGGTTTAACAAAATAAGAAAAATAAAACAAGTTGAAATTGTATAACCCAACAACAATCAGGTCGGTACTCCCGTACACGCAGAGAAAGTCCGATGAGTTATACGAAACACCAAAAAAAATAACGCAGAATGTCAAACGAAAAAAGATCAGGTCGATCTTTCAATACGCAGAGAAAGTCCGATCGTTTGACAAGATAAAGAAAATAAAACAAGTTTAAATCTTTGCAAAATAAACACATGTATACACAGTGAATTCTCAATTTATTTTTCACACTTATTTTTCTTTTTGTCTTGAAATACGCATCAAGATGTTATCCGTATGGTCAAGCATTAGTATTTAGTGTATATCACATCTGAATACTTTCTGATTTGCCGAGCCTACCAAACATATCAAACAATGATCTTATGGCTCTTTCATCTACTCTATCCATGAGTCAGATACGTAATCCAATGTATCATCATTTCCTAATGATCAATTTCGCAAAATTTTATATATTTTGCATGTATTAACCTTCCTTATATATTTTGCATGTATTCACCTTCATCCCATAACATGCATTTTTACAATTTTTTGCATGTATTCACCTTCCTTATACATTTTGCGTGTATTCATCTTCCTTATACATTTTGCATGTATTCACCTTCCTTATACATTTTGCATGTATTCACCTTCATCCCTTAACATGAATTTTCACAATTTCTCCTCCTTACATGCAATTCTCCCCCTTAAAATGAAAACTATATTTTTGGATTTCATTTTACAAAAACAAGACTCTATTTTTGGAACTTTTTATCAATTGAAAATCATAAAGAAAGAAAAATTGATCAATCAACACGGATACCTTGCACTTTTTAGAATTTCAGAAAATGTTTGTAGGTTAGAAAAATATATTACAAGAAATTTAAGTTAAGCAGAATACTCCTCTATCAACAACTTTTACAATCGTTGATAGGTCTTTTAGAAGTACCTGCACACTCGTCAAACTCGTTAGTTTTTAACTTGACCCGAAGCGACTGCTTCTGGTCGACCAGTGTCCTGGTTGTGCTTTGAAACCACCTTTGGTTTCCAGAATTGTGATTGTTTTGGTAACTCAGTTTTTGATGAATCAATCACAGGTGGCTGTGATGAAGAACCTATATTTTGAACCATTTGAAACATAGGAACAAAACGTTTTTGTTTGAGAAAGAATGTAGGCTCAACTTCATCAAAAACTCTGCCTTGTTCATCAAAGAACTTTGTTTTGGCAGGTTTACCAAAAAGTGGACTACCTTTTGCCATATGCCCTTTTTGGCGGCAAACATAACATAATCGTTTAGTTTTGTCCTATTGTTTAGGTGCGTGCAAAGAGTTAGAAACATGAATATCTCGAATATGATTTGAAAAAGAATCATATACCTGTCGGTAGTGATCATGAACCCATTTAGCGAACCTGGTCCGAACCTGGAGTTCGGACCTGCCGGGTGTCGGCGATTTAAACCGGCGACGACGAGGGGCCGACCGGCTGGAGTGGCGGTGGCTAGGGCGACAGACGGCGGAGCGGCGGATGCGATTGGCGACGTCGACTCAGCTATCAGTGGCAGCAACGGACGACAGCGGTGCGGCGGACGACGGGGCCTCGCGGCGGTTCGACTCGGTGGAGGCGGTTCGGCTTATTTTGCGGCGGTTCATCGGAGAGAAGAAACCACATCAAAACGGTGATCAAAGGATTAGGGTTCTCACTAGTGAAACAAAACGGATCGCTGGAGAACATGAGCGGCGGCAGCCTAGCGTTGGCCGGCGTCAGATGCAAGAGAGAAAGAGAGAGAGAGAGAGGAGGGGAGGCCGAAAATCTCAAGTGGAGGACTAGGGTTTTCGTCTCCTTAATTAGATATAAATATCTGATTAAGTTTCCGTTTAGTCCCTCATCTTAAAATAATCCTTAATCAAACCTTTTAATTTCGCGACTAACTATTAAACATATTAAATGTTTTGTCGCTTGCCAAGACTTAATGAATATCAGTCAAATAACTGATTCGTTAATTGTCATCTAAGACGTAAATAATATTTAACGTCTTTATCGCTAAATTAATCATAATGACTAATTGGAAATAATTAATTAATATAATTATTAAACCAGTTTATAAATAGATAATTAATTCTTCTGCGAATTTGCGGTTAATCAGGTAAGCGGACTTTAAAACCCATTGCCTTTGGTGTAACTCTTACGGGTCTTGACCGGGTCAGGTTCTTGATTTAGTTAGGCTAGGACACCCAAATCCAACAGTTGGGTCAGGCGCGGGGCGCGCTA
This sequence comes from Deinandra increscens subsp. villosa, assembly GCA_039602395.1. NCBI lineage: Eukaryota > Viridiplantae > Streptophyta > Magnoliopsida > Asterales > Asteraceae > Deinandra > Deinandra increscens. Next base: position 40,308,285 of record JBCNJP010000010.1, on the reverse strand, counting down.
AGCTTCAACTTTCACAAAATCTTCTGTTTTTCTTGCATTATTCGTTCCTTTTGTGATTTTGGCTTAGTAGAACTAACTCGAAGAAGACAAAAACACTATTTCTTTATGATAGTTAGTCAAATTTTACCCAATATGCGAGGGATATTTGTTTATAAAAACATGTATATTTTTAGGCACATCAAACATCCCCACACTTAGACTTTTGCTTGCCCTGAAGCAAACTATAGAAAATAGGCGCCGTTCGCTTTCTGATTGACCTTTTCCGGTCATGGACCAATTGTCTGGATAAAAACATGTCTCCCAATTACTTCGACTCGAAATCTATTTTTTCTTTGTTTAACTGAAGTATTTAGAGTGAAGTCAACTTACTGCAAAGTTTAGATTTATACAACTATGTACACCTCACAAGAAATCACTCGACACTCGGGTTAGTATATGTACATAATTTGAGGGATCACTCATACTAAGGTGAGATCAGACAAGGGTCATAGGCTTGTAAAGGGAACAATCCGTCACAAATCTCTCCGAGATCCATGCTTTCATCATGAGGGCTTATGGGTTTTTGAGGGTAGGCTAGGGCTAAGGGTTTGGAGGTTTGGTAAAAGAGGGTTTAAAGTTGTAAAAGTATCAGATTTTCTTAGAAAAGTCTTTCTTTAGGTTTAGAGGCCAGGGATAGTGAAATTAACGAAGAGCTTTCGCTCTTTTATTTCCAGTAACAATTTTTTTTAGACAAATAACATACATACCAGTATAGACGTCTTCATGCATCGGAAAGATTTCTAGAGGAATAGTCCGGGTAGATGATATCATATCCTGATGATAACGGGCCATTTACTTTTGAAAAGCTTTTTCCTTGAAAATTTTGCTATTGCGAAAATGTAAGATCTTTCTAGGGTTGGTGGCAACTCAAACATAGTATCCTTAGTGTGGTTTCAATTATAAAACTTTCATTTCACTTGTACTTGTTATTGGATAATTATCTTGATCTTTTGCTAATCATTCAAGTGTTTTGTAGGTCCAGCGAAATCTACCAAACACGATATGGATATCACAAACGAGTGCGGAATCCTCGTAGGTGATTGATTCAAGAATAGAGAAGAAGAGAAAACACGAAGAATACGATGATTAAACGTTAAAAACTTGATCTTTGCACACAAGAACACTTGTCGGGTACAAAACCACCAATCATAAACTGGCTTCTCTCTGTTTACGATCGTGAACATTACTTGGCTCTCCTAGAATCGTAATCAGCAACTAGAATCGTAAACCAGCAAGCCTAAACTAGGAGAACCATTGGGGTTTATATAGTCACCCCAATGGGTTTACAATTGGGCCCTTTTGGATCTTAAACCCAAGCCCAAGCCCATATCCAATAGTAAACTAGCCTAACCCTCTAAGCCCAGTCCAACTTATTTAATATTACAAGCCTCATAATCTAGCCTCAACAATCTTCCCCTAGGCTTGTGATATTAAATGTCTTCGATCTTTGAAAATCTTCTTCTTGACTGGCTGGCAAAGATGCTGATGAAGATTCTTTCCGCAGAAATCTTCATTGGGTTTCATAACGGGCACTCGGGACTTCCTCTTGATCAGCAACAGCTCGAACTTCTTGAATGAACAAGTTAATGAGATGGAGGATTCTCAATGAATTGCTTCTTTTGAAAGAACCGGTTCTTGCTGAATCTTCGGTAACTGTCTTGAATCTCCAAAAATTAGAGGGTAAATTTTGAAAACCTCCTAACTTTGGAGAACTTGATTGTTGATCTTCAAACTTCATGATCTCTGACTGCTCTCTGTATCATTTTATTTTTTCAAAGATTGACTTGAAATCTTCAGCTTCCCCTAAACTTGTGAGCATTTTCTTTGAAAAACTTTTGAAGCTTTTGAAAACTTGTAAAGACACCAACAACTTCCCCTGAACAGTTGCTTATTCAGATGGAAGTCTTGTCCGGGTGGTTCTTTAACTTGAGCAGTAGCAACATCTTTCTATCATCAACCTGTCTGACACACATTTGAAAAAATATACTCCACCAGACATTTGATGACTGGTCTTTGGGTTAGAAGGTAATTATCATCTGTTCAGTTGATTCAAATTAACATAATTTTAACCAAAAACCCTAATATAGATTACGGGTTTTCTATAAAAATTCCCCTGAACCCGAGACCTCTAAAGACTTCCCCTTAGCTGATAACTTCCCCTCAGCTAAGGACTTCCCCTGACATAATACATATTATCTTCGAGTTCCCTTCAGATACTATGTATTATGGAAGTCTTTTCAATAGATAATAAGTATCATCCTCGAGTTCCCCTTCGGATAATACTTATTATCCCCTCTCCTTCCCCTAAAAATTTGTCAAGATCCGACGGAGGAAGTCTTTTCCATTAGATAATAAGTATCATCCTCGAGTTCCCTTCGGATAATACTTATTATCCCATACTCCTTCCCCTAAAAATTTGGCAAGATCTGTCGGAGGCATATTGTCATGCATTAAAACCCATGTAAAACACATTTTGACTTCTCAAATCAACCTGGCCAAGACGAAAACGCACCACAAAGAACTTAACGACTCACACACGAAAGATAAAAACAAACAAGTACTTACCAATATCAAACATGAGAAAGTTTACAAGGGATCAAACCGTATGAATCTGACTGAGGAACCCTTTCCAGCTTCAGTTACTCAACTAGTCCAGGTGATTGCCGGTATGTTTGTCCGCTTTAAACTCAAACCCGTTTAATCCCAACCGAATGTGTCATGCTTAACATAGTACAATATTACCGTCATGTTTAATTTTCCCCACACCCAAGCGTACACAGCAAAACCTACCCAACCTCAGAGTTTATTGAGGATTCAGAAACCCCCAACTTGAGGAACCATGCAACACCGTTATGACTACCACTTATTTCATTAACCATCAGTTGGTGATCAGGTCGGCCGCTAAGCACGCAAAGAAGACCAACTGAGTGATTATTTATTTTCTTTTCTTTTTCATTTCTTTTTCATTTCTTTTTCTTTTCTTTTTCTTTTCTTTTTATTATGTGGTGTAGTCATGACAGCAGGGACATGGCGTGTGAGAGAGTGAATACTAGGTAATTACCACTCTCAACCCATTTTTGCCGGGACTCAGTCTTTTAAACCATGCAACCTGGGATGGGAAGCTAAACATATATATCTTTTTTTTAAGTTCATTGCACTTTCATTGGAGGTCATAAGTTTAGGTCGAGCCTACCGAGCATATCACCGTGGAGCTTGCCTTTCACTTCCGCTTTACGCGTGTCAGCCATCTCCAACCCGGACATTCATTTTACTTCCCCTAAACTTCTCAAAAACATGACACAAACAATTAAAAATTGAAAAGCACACTATTTTTAAGGGGTCAACTTTTTCTTCATCTTTACAATTCTTCCCCTTGCTTTTTGATTTTTAATGTCACAATCTTGTGAACATCATTTTTCAGTTTTTTTTTTAAATAAAAAATAAAACACACAAACACACTTAAAAGAACAAAACACAAAATATTGAAGATATCTGGCCAAACTAACTTTCAAAGTATTGATTTGAAAATTTTAGAAAACTGGGTTTCATGACATGCACACTAAATTGCATTACAAGTCAAACACTTCAACAATCAATCACCAAGTGAAAATTTTAGGAAATTTGGTTTGACTCAAAACACCCTTTGCCGCTTCATCAAACAAATAACCAAGTTAAGAACAGTACCTTTCATGCTGAATTTGACATTTTACCTCTCAAGGAAACATATCCTCCATAAAAAATTACTTGTCATGACATGAAGATACGTCTCCTAAACTGTGCCTGGAACAATCACTTATCAAGAAACAAATTAGTAATAAAAACGTTAGTGATAATCCTCCTTGATCGTTCCTGCACAACGTGAGAGATTAGTTAGCTAATGGTACCCAGGCCATTGTTTTTCTGGGTACTCCTGAGGAATCAATGAATGAAACTTCTTTTAAAAACATTCCTTTTGAAAAATCAGGAAGTTGTGATGGAGCTGCCTTGATTTTTGGTTTCCAAGTTCCAGGTGATTTAACATTTGTTTTAGTCACTTTTGGAGTTTTGACTTTAGGTATTTCAACCTTCTTCGTTTTAGATTCATTTTTCAAAACAGTTTTTGTTTTAGTCACCTTTGGAGTTGTGACTTTAGGTATTTCAACCTTCTTCATTTTAGAATCATTTTTCAAAACAGTTTTAGTTACCTTAGGAGGGGTAACTTTGGGTTTTTCAGACTTTGGTTGTTTTGAAAATGGTTTCTTCACCTGTTTTTGGAAATTTTTGTAACTTGGAAAGCTGTTGTTTTGATTTAAAGATTTTCTTTCAGCTTTTGCAGCACCCCAATGTTGATCAGAGGGTTTAACCTTTGGAGTAACAGTCTTCATTGCCTTAGGTTTCTGCACCATCATCGGCTTAGACTTCACAGACTCCTGAGATGAAACCCTTTGAGTTGTCGGATAATAGGGTTCATAAGGGCGATAAAGACAGTTTCTAGCAATATGACCAGCGATCCCACAATTAAAACAAGTCTGCTTCTTTAGATAGAAGTCAGACGTGTACCCATTTGTCTTCGGTGGCTGATATGGCGCTGGTTTGCCCTGTGTATGCTTCTTTGTTTGACTGCAGCTTCAGATTTGACTTTCTGCTGGTTTGTCGAAGCCTGTGTCGACCCTGTCTTTACTGTCTTTGTGCTTCCTTGATTCTTTGACGTTGAAGCACCATTCTTGCAATTACAACAGCAACTGCATGACCCAACTAACGAAATGGGAGACACAGCTACTCCCTTGAGTTTTTCATTCTTCACTCCAGCTTTTGGTTTCATACTGGGATGCTTGATGGTGATCTTTGGCCTCTCATCTTTAGGTTCACTTATCACTCCATCGGTTATTCCCTTGAACTTGGAGGAGAAGGATGGTAATTCATATCCTACATCTGGTTCTTGGTCAAACATTGATCCAGATGTCATAAAGATCTTCCCCTCAGGCCGTGTCGTCAAGATCACCTTTTCCCTTTTGACTTCGTCAATCACTTTGAAGCATGGGGTTTCAATTTTAGGGTATGGTTTCAACTCTACCCCGGCATCATCAGACTTTGAGTTGTGACACCTATCATGTTTTTGGCACTCAGCATCATTGTCTGATATATCCTCTACTCTCCCTTCACCATAAGTCATTTTTGTCTCATTGTCAATTTCTTCTTGAGTCATTGGTGTAGTTCCAACCAAGACACTATCAATAGGAGGAGCAGCTTCTTTATCATCAGATTTGGTTCGTTCAACTTGATCCTCACTAAGAAGTATTCCTACAATGTCTCTGGGAACTGGTGGAGGAATGATGCTGTTTGCAGACAGAGACTTATCAGACTTTTCTGACCCAAACCCAGTTTTATCTTTCCCAACTTGACCAGTCACAATAGCATGTGACAATTCCTTTCCAGCATCGAGCATTCGCTTATTTCTTTCCTGATTGCAATCATACTTGACCTGCAGCTCATCAAATTTTTGTTGCAGTTCAGTTAATTTATGTGTAAGCTCAGATATCTCAATCCTAGCCCGATCATATAAGATAGTCTTCTCCGTTGCTAGCTTATGATATTTCTCAATGTCTCGTTTCTGAGCTTTTACCTTCTCCTCATTCTTTTGCCATCTACCCTTGAAAGAACTCCTCTCGCATTTTATCTCAAATAATTCTATCTGATAATTTTTACAAATTTGCCTAAGTCCAGGAATTATACGAGCACAAGTGGGATTGGGGCATATCTCAGTTTTGTCAACTTCATCTGTGAAATCATCTTTGTCCTCAACTATATTCTTTTCTTCAACCATTGAACTCATTATGCAGCTTCTGAAAATTTTGAAAAATCAGCAAAAACGGCAAAATCGGCAAAATCACTATTCAAAGAATAGTGTCAGAAACTTAAAACTAAAAAACGGAGGCCTTCGGAGTGGAATTTGGGGCTCAGTGTCACGAACGTCGTGTTCAAATTTGAGCCTCTAACTCCAAACGAGTCAAAAGTTACGTCCGTTTCCGTGAAAGTGTGAAATAGTGACTTTTTGCCGCAAATCCTGTTTCCGATTGTAAACCCTGTTTCCGATCGTAAACACCTCCGGGTCGTAAACAACGATCGTAAACGACGATTCCGATAGAGTTTAATCATAAACTCTGATTCCGATCCGTAAAGTCGTAAACACTGATTACGATGAATGTTTCCGGTAGAGAAATATCGTAAACTCTTGATTTCGATCAAGTACAATCGTAAACTCCAACTTTCGAATCGTAAACAGATAAAAATCGAAGCTTTAAGTCGTAAACACGTTTCCGATGAAGATCTTCAAGAATAGTAGTCATAAACACTCAACCAAACCCAGAAAATGGTCGTAAACACACAAGAACAGCAGCAACACCAATCGTAAACACTTCAAGCAGCTTCAAACCTTCAAAAACTCGAACCTTTTCCAGAAAATGCTTGAATCCAATATCATGAGAACCTCAAAACACACGTTTGTTAGCTCTGATACCAATTATAGGTCCAGCAAAATCTACCAAACATGATATTGATATCACAAACGAGTGCGGAATCCTCGTAGGTGATTGATTCAAGAATAGAGAAGAAGAGAAAACACGAAGAATACGATGATTAAACGTTAAAAACTTGATCTTTACACACAAGAAAACTTGTCGGGTACAAAACCACCAATCGTAAACTGACTTCTCTCTGTTTCCGATCGTGAACACCACTTGGCTCTCCTAGAATCGTAATCAGCAACTAGAATCGTAAACCAGCAAGCCTAAACTAGGAGAACCACTGGGGTTTATATAGTCACCCCAATGGGTTTACAATTGGGCCCTTTTGGATCTTAAACCCAAGCCCAAGCCTTGGCGATCTGGAGTTGCCCTTGGCGATTTGGAGATTGCCCTTAGCAATTTGGAGATTGCCCTTGGCGATTTGGAGATTCCCCTTGGCGACTTGGAGATTACCCTTGGCGATCTGGAGTTGCCCTTGGCGACTTGGAGATTACCTTTGGCGACCTGGAGTTGCACTTGGCGACTTGGGGATTGCACTTGGTGGTCTGGATTGCCTTCTTGGCGACCTCACCACGATCTTGGCGACCTCCCTAAGCATTGGCGACCTCACTAGTGTTCTTGGCGATCTCACCTTTGTTCTTGGCGATTTTGCATGTCTGATGTCATAACTTTCACTAACTCTAATAAAATTCTCTTGTAATATGTGCAATGACGCCCTGTGCTCTCTCCAGTATAAATAGCCACATCAGAATACCCTAGAATAAGCTTCTGGACGGCTGTGGAAGAGAGAGAGCACTTGTGTGTGAAAACCCTCGTGTTCTTGAGTTTCAGACATGGAAATCTAAGGATTTCAACAAGCAAACAACATGATTTGATCATGGATTCAACATCTCCGCACTTGAATCTGTGTATTGATTGAGTAAAGGCTCAAATTTTGTCCTGACAAATGGTATCAGAGCCATTGTTCTTCATTTTCTTGAGTTTTTCTCAAAAACTTGAAGAATCACTCATTCAAGTCATCAAGTTTGGTTGTTTAAATGATTCCGTAACCTATCTTGAACGAAATTTTACAAGGAATCTGTTGGAATGCTTAGTTTTCATCAATAATCACAATAAATGGGTCAATTTTGAAGATTTTCAGATTCATGCGAACATAGAGCAAACATGCTATTCATGACTTTTCAAAATCAAAGTCATTTTTCCACTGATTTTGAGTCAAAATTGAACATCCATGCATGTTAGAATCATGATTTAGGGATGATAGCAACTTGAATCACTCGATAACATCAAGTTTTGAAGATTTTAGAGCAAAAATTGTGTTCTTGGAAGATTTTCATAAAAGTCACTATTTGATCCAATTTCTCCTAGATTAGGTGGTTTTTGGAGTTTGTTGCAGTTAACAAATTTGTTCCTAAGCAAATTCCTAAACTATTGGTGCAATAAAAACTTGATTTCGTGAAATTTGATTTTGACCCAGTGATTATGCTTAAGAACATAGATGGAAAATTTTCTAAGTCTTGAAATTTTGAAAATTTCAAATTTAACATTAATGCTTGATTGATTCAAACTAAATAAGCTTCATAATGTTTGTTTTGTAGGTTTTGAGCAATTAACCTCAATCTTAGCATCCTTGAAGCAATTTTGACCCGTTTGACCCATTAAGCATTTTTGTGAAGAAACCCAACTTGTTCACCATGTCTGAATTTAACTCTGGAACTCAAATGTTCCAAGGGAACAACAGACCTACAAAACTACTCGGGGCTGTTAACTATGATGACTGGAAAAATAAATTTCGGAAGTGTTACCTTGAGTATGTGGATTATGACCTAGTGACCTCGGTGAAGAACGGTCCTAAGGTGTTCTATGTAGATCCGGTGCCTGTGGCTGGTGCTGACCCTCATGTTGGTCAGAGGCGTGTCATAAAGAAAATTGAGGACTACACTCCCAATGAGCATAATCAGTTGAAGGTTGACACACGTGCTCTCGGGTGTATCAAAATGGCACTGTCTGATGACATTGTCTTCCATTTCACTGAAGCAACTTCTGCTCATGAGATTTAGGTAGCACTTAAGAAGAAGTACGAGGGAAACATTGAGAGCAAAGAGAGGAGACTGGATTCTCTCAAACTGCGATTTAACACTCTTGCTTACATTGCTGGAGACTCCTTTGAGACTCATGTGACAAAGTTTGCAGACTCATCTGCAAAATGCAAAACAATCAAATCCGACCTGAGATCCTGCAATATCTAAGAAAATTCTGAAGTCATTTCCTCAAAACTTTGCTTCATACGTGGCCTATCTAATTGACAGCAGTGACTTGGCCACTGTTGACTACATGGACCTAATTGACAAAGTAAGAAGCTATGAAGTTACAGCTGTTGAAAGAGATGGAAATTCACTGATGGGAAAAGTTAACAATAAAAGTACCACCCAGATTGACCCAAATGCTTCTTATATTACTCCTAAATGAGGCTGACCTGGAATTTCCTTACACTTTTGGTGGATCATGCTCCTCTGCTCAGGTTTCTGCTCAACAACCTGTTTGTCAAGCTACCTTTGTTACTCAACCGCCTGTCTCACCTGTGAATCAATCACCTGTCACATATCAATCTGGTCCTGCATCCGTTGGTCTGACTGATAAAGACCAGGAGTTGTGTAATGCTCTTATGGTGTGTCTTGCTTCCCAAATTTCAAGGAGTATTGAGAGCATGTCTCTGTACCAAGAAGACTTGGACCAACTTCTTACTGATGACCTAGAAGAAATGGATATCAAGTGGAAACTTGGTATGATAGTTGCCCTAACAAGAAAGTTTTTCAAGAAATCTGGGAGAAAGGTGTTACAGTCACACCCTAGTTCTACTATTGGTTTTGACAAATCCAAGGCCCAATGCTACAACTGTCAAGTTCTGGGTCACTTTGCACGTGAGTGTATGAAGCCGAAACTGAGACAGATTCCTATGATGTCTGAGGGAAAGAATAATTCTGGTCAAAATCAGGGAAACTACTCATATCAAAAGTCACAACATGTTGGCTCAACTCACCAGGGTTCTAGTTCAATAATGTCATGTGTGCTGACAACACTGAGAAGGCACTCGTGTCACTAAATGATCCCAACTACACATGGTCTAATCAGACTCAAACATCGGCTGATGTTGACTATGCCTTGATAGTGAATTCATCTGAAGAGTCCAAGATTGTGGAATAACCTCTCTTTGATCCACTTTATCCCACTGGCTTTGCACTCATGGCGGATCTGGATGATATCACTGAAGATGCTACTTTTGTGTCGAACTTTGCTAATGACCCTTCCATGGTTGAATCTGATGTTGACCAAAATTCAATTAACCGTCAGAAGGAACTCATACCCGATAAGGTAAAATCCAATTTATGCTCAGAGTCCTGTGTAGGGGAAGTTGCTCGTTATCGCCTTTATAACCAAGAGTTGGTTGAAAAGGCAATAACGAATGAATGTCTTGTCAAATCTATGCAAGCTAAGGAACTAAATTTCCTGGCCAAAATAAAGTCCTTGCAGGATGATATTGAGGTCATAAAACATGCTGAAGTGTCTCTTCGTACTCAGTTAGAGGATCTAGTTACTCGTCACTCATCCCTAAGTAAGAATTATGTTCAGGCTCGGGAAATTATTGACTTGATGAAACTTAATCCCTCTAACTTAGCAAGTGATGTGGCTAAGGATATTTTCAGACGTTTACAAAGCGGTTTGGGTTTAACTCGAGAAATTGATGATGCTGCTGTTGAGCATCCCCTCAATCATAATTATTTCCTATACCTGAACTAACTAAAATAAACTCCCAAAGCCACATCAGGTTTTTGAATAATGAGTCAGTTCCAAGCAAGTCTAAAATTCGGCAAATGGAAGGCAAACTGTCTGGCTATGAAAGTGGCTCGAGTCTTATATCCATTGAACGTGCACTGAATTTGGATGATTTTGAATCCAGCTTATTTCAGTCAGTTGATACTAGCCTATCTGAGGATACGGTTCGACAGAAGGCAGAATCTGAGTTCTTAAAAATAATAACCGATAATGAGACAATCTCTGAATCTACTGTCCTTAGTGAAACTCAAATGATGTTCAAAGGAAAATTTGTTTTAAAGAAACCTAAAGTTTCAAAAAGGTGAAACCCAAAACTAAAACTGTTAACTCAGATTCTGGCCATATTGATCTTTCAAATGAGCTGGCTACTGATGCTCTAAATAAACTGAATTTGGGTGATGGTAAACCCATGGGTGACACACAACACTTTGTCACAATCACTAATGTTAAGGTGATTTCCTCAGCTCCTGCTGCACCTGTGATGATTCCAACTCAAGTCACTCCGATCTCTTCCATCAAGAGGTTCACGTCAAGCAACACCACACCTTCTATCAATCAAGCTGTTGCAAGTACTTCAAAAACTTTCAAGAAGCCTGCAAAGAGTAAGAAGATTAATTTTTCAACTGAAAATGTTGTTTCTACAGAGAAGACTACGGTATCTCAAACACAAGTTGCTGAACCATTTATTCTTGTACCCGTGAACTTGGAAGAAAATAAAGGTGATGGTTCAACCGCTAAAAAGAAAAAAATAACAAAAGACAAAATAAGAAAGCTGCTGTTCAGGGGGAAGGGGAACCTGTTGCTGAGATAAATGTCACACCAGTTCAAAATGTGGTTCCAACTGCTGCAGTGAATCTAAGTGGGTCTGCTAACACTATTGGGTGTTTTGTATGCGGAGACCCAAATCATACTGCTATGGTTTAGTTTATTCAACTCAACAAAAGCACACATGGGGTACAATCGACCTATGGTTGCACCCTATGGACCAAGAATGATGAGGCCTCCTTTCACTGAGCCATGGCCTCGGTTTTATGGGAACTACAGCGAAGACTATGAATACATGAATAATCAGCAAATGTTCATGCCTAATTTCTAGAACCAACAGATCTTTAGAGGCATGACACCTCACTTTACACGAGGTTTGGGTGCAAGTACTGGGTACTTTCAATCAGTAGTCCTTGGAGCAGCAAATAACCCAACTCCTATTTCCACGAGACTTCTTGCACCATGGTCTCCATTGGCTGATCCTCAGAAGCCATTTGTTCTAGCCACCACTCCAGCTCCCCGTCCAACTAAGAAAAAGAATGCCAGGGAAACCCAAGGTCTTAAAGACCGGGGTTCATCTTCGAACTAATCTTTTCTTTGTTTGTGCCGAAAGAAGTCAATAAATCAGTGGTACATAGATAGTGGCTATTCCCGGCACATGACAGGTGACAAGGATCTCTTGCATGATGTCAAACTAATATCTGGAGGAGGTTCTGTTGCCTTTGGAGGAAATAAGAAAGGTGGTCAAATAATTGGAACTGGTCACCTGACAAATGGTGAAGTTTCGTTTGAAAAGGTCAACCTCGTGTCAAATCTGCAATTCAATTTGCTGAGCGTCTCGCAAATTTGTGACAATAAGATGCCAATGTTCTTTGATGATCGTGAATGTTTTGTTCTAAAACCTAGTTTCAAAGTACCTGAAGATCAGATTTTATTCCGGACTAATTGTAGGGGAACATGTATGCACTGGACATGAATGTTGCAAAGCCGTCTAGTTCAGTTGCGTGCTTCTTGGCTAAAGCTTCAGAGGAAGATTCAACCTTGTGGCATCGGCAGATAGGACATGTTAATTTCTGGAACATGAACCGCCTGGTTAGGGGGAAACATGTCTTTGGGTTACCTGACAAAGAATTTGTGCAAATCGATAACTACGTTTCATGCTCGAAAGGAAAGCAACACAAAATGTCTAATAAGCCAAAGCCGCCTGGAAGAACAACAATAATCCTCCAACAGTTGCATCTGGATCTCTTTGGACCAGTTAATATAAAGAGTTTATGGGGGAAATCTTTCTGCCTATTCATCTCTGACGATTACTCAAGATATTCCTGGGTGTTCTTCTTAAAAGAAAAATCCAAGACTCCGGTAATATTAAAGGATTTTGTGACCCGCATTGAGAATGCAAGCAGAGAGAAATTTGAATAATCAGATCTGACAACGGGACAGAGTTTAGAAATCACGTCTTCGACTCGTTCTGCAAAGAGAAGGCATCACTCGCCAATTTAGCTCTCCCTATACTCCTAAACAGAATGGGATTGCTGAAAGAAAAACCGTACAATAATCGAGTGTGCTCGGACGATGCTCGCGGATTCTAACCTTAAATTATCTTTTTGGGAAGAAGTAGTTAATACTGCTTGTTATGTCTTGAATAGAACTCTTTTGGTCAAACATGACAACAAGACATCCTTTGAGTTGTTTTCTAAACAAAAACCTGGGCTAAAGCGCTTAAAACCATTTGGATGTCCTTGTATGGTGTTAATCCAGTCTGAGCAGTTAGCTAAGTTTGCCCCTTGGGCAGATGAAGGCTATTTTGTTGGATACTCGATGACCTCTGCAACCTATCGAGTGTACAACAAGAGAACTGAGGTGATTATGGAGTCGTGCAACATTAACTTTAACGAGCATACGCATAATCCCAGAGAACCTCACTCAGATGGCATGTATGAATTAGAGAATTTCTCTTCTTCTTTTAAATTTGGTGATAATGTGATTTCAGGTGATACTGGAAACATGCAAAAAGATGCCAATAATGTGGATGCTTCTGTACCTGAGGGTTCTGCTCCAATCACATCATCGATACTGGATACCATCTATTCAGGTGATCTTCCTGACTTCACTTGGAGAAATGAATCAACGGAAGCTGACACCTCATCTGCTACAACTCCAGCTGTCACTCCTGATAAAAACCAAATAACAGAAGAAGTCGTTCAGGAAGTTGTGCCAAATCAAAATCAAGAAATTTCATAAAATCAACCTAAGAATGAACCCATCAATAATGGTTCAGACTCAAATGACACTACTGTGATTGAATCTAGTGAAACTCCCGAGTAATGATGTGCAGATGGGAACTCTAGACTCAACTATTCCAGTTCTGGCTATAGAAGAGACTGGAATTCACAAGAAACACCCCGTCTCTAACATTATTGGTCCACTCAATAAGAGAGTCACCAGACGTCAATCGGGAACAATAAACACTTGCCTATTTTCCTGCTTCATATTTCAAGAAGAACCTACTTCTGTAGCTGCTGCTATGAAAGACGATAACTGGATAGAGGCTATGCAAGCTAAACTGCTTAAATTCAAACACTGGATGTGTGGAAACTTGTAGACACTCCTCCTGGTGTGAAGACTATTCCGGTTAAGTGGATCTTCAAGAATAAAAGAGACGACAGAGGAATAATCATAAGAAATAAGGCTAGACTTGTGGTCAAAGGATATATGCAGATAGATGGGCTGGACTATGATGAAGTCTATGCATCGGTAGCTCGTCTTGAAGCCATCAGGATTTTCTTGGCATATGCCGCGTCTAAGAACATAACTGTCTATTAGCTTGACGTGAAGACTGCCTTCCTGTATGGTGAACTAGACAAAGACGTGTATGTTGATCAACCTCCAGGGTTTGTTTATCGCTCCTTCCCAAATAAGGTGTACAAACTAAAAAGAGGTCTCTATGGACCCCATCAGGCACCAAGGAAGTGGTATGAAACCCTATCTACCTATCTGTTAGAAAATGGCTATAAGCGAGGGGTGTTTGATCAAACACTGTTCATACGGCATGTGGGCGATGATATGCTACTCGTTCAAGTTTACGTGGATGACACCATCTTCGGATCTACCAATAAGACCCTCTGTCATGAGTTCAAAAATCTGATGGAAAAACGAATTGACATGAGTTCATGGGGGAACTCAGATTTTTCTTTGGGATTGAGGTGAAACAGAACACTGAAGGTATTCTAATTAGTTAGGGAAAGTATGTGAAGGAAATGCTGAAGAAGTTTGGATTTCATGACTCTAAAGGCTTTTCCACTTTTGTCGAAACTCGAGTCAAACTCCATGCAGATCTTGAAGGTGAATGTGTTGATGAACACTTGTATAGATCAATGATCGGGTCACTCATGTACCTGACGGTCAGTTTTCCCGGCATCATGTTTGTCGTGTGTCTCTGCTCAAGATTCCAATCCAAACCGAAACAGTCACACTTGATGGCCGTGAAACGAATTTTCAGATACCTGAAGTACAATCCAAAGAGACGACTTTGGTATCCCAAGGATGAGCTCTTTGATCTAAGAGGCTTCTCTGATAGTGATTACGGGGGTTGCAACATGGATCGGAAGTCAACCATCGGAGGAGCTCAATTCTTTGGGAATTGATTGGTTTCGTAGCAATGCAAGAAGTAGTCAACTGTGTCTACCTCACCTACTGAAGCGGAATACATTGCTGCTGCTTCTTGTTGTTCTCAAATCCTCTGGATCCAGAATCAGCTTCTGGACTACGGTTTGAATTTCATATCCACCCCTATTAACATTGATAATACTGCTGCCATGTTCATTGTTATGAACCCTGTTCAGCACTCTAAGACCAAACACATAGAGATTAGGCATCACTTCATTAGGGACTGTCACGAAAAAAAGCTTATCACCTTTGTTCATGTTTCCTCTGAGAATCAACTTGCAGATCTCTTAACCAAGGGATTTGATGTTTCTAGGTTTAACTTCCTAGTTCAATCAGTAGGAATGATCAACTTTGAGTAAGTTTATCTTTAGATTCCTTGTAAGATAATGCCTTAGTCTTAGGTTGTGTAGTTTTAGAGGTTTCATCTTCGTTCGCTTTCTGGCCTTGCAATAATTTGTTACAGAAAACCCAAAAAGATTTTATTTTCTTTTTAATCTTTCAGACCTCAATTGAAAAGCCAAAAAGATTTTACTTTAAATTTTTTTGTCCAAATAACACAAAAAGATTCTATATTAAGTCTCTTTGAGTTTTGTTGAGATTTTGGTTAACATTTCTAGACAATCAATAAAAAACTTTCATAATGTCTTAATCAAAATTTCTAGAAAATACCAAAAATAATTTATTTTATTTTATTTTTACGTCTTTGTGTCAGTCGGCCATGCCTAAACCGACTCACGGTTGAAAAAATGAGAAAAATTGCAAAAATTTGCAAAATTAAATAAAAATCACTAAAAATAGAATCGAGTGCACTTGATGGGTACTTGATGATAAGCACACAAATTTTGCAATTTTGCAGTGGTACAATAAACTTTGAAAAAACAGAAATTTTTGGTTTTTGGTTGGGCAAACTATGTAGAAAATGAAATAATTCTGGTCTTGTGATCTGACCATAGGAAATGATCCAATTGATCAGTGAATCTATCATTCGATGTGTCGGTAGGCTCAGCAAACTAAGAAATAGGTAAATTCTATGATTATACACTTAAAAGCATGAAATTGTGGACCTTAAGTCAAAACAGTTGATAAAATCCTTTAAATTAGCTTAGGTCTAAACTAAGTAAGTCAACCAACAAACTTGAGTATTTCTTTTACGGAAAGTGCTGATTTCAAATCCATCAACAAGTGTGAAACATCACACATCCATCAATAAGTGAGACAAATCTCACATCCATCCATTGACTGTGACACATTTGCTGAGAAAACTCTGACCTTGTACTCACGCATCCCATTATTATCACTAAAAATTCCGTGACACATCTGCTGAGGAAACTCTAACCCTATGTTCACGCGAATCAAACAAATTTATATCCATTTTGAAATTAGTACTTACCTCTAAAGAAATAGGGGGGAGAAATTCCATATGTGTGTTGTGCATGTCTGAAGTGCTAAATAGACAAAGCTTGGAAAACTTTTGACTTAGTGGAATAAAAGGTCAACACAATCTTCAATAAACCGGACAAAAACATGATAACTTACATCACAGTGATTCTGCTGAAAATTGCCTTGCTTGAGCTTAGGTGGATAACAATACCGACAATCTAACTTAGGTTACTGAATCTGTGAGGTGATTTGATTTGTAAGTGTCTATGATCACGTAATTGGCCGGTTTGATTCCTAACATAGCCCAACCATTACCGAGCAAAAATACACAAATTTATGCAAATAACTGGAAATTACCAGAAAAATAAGGCATTAATTGTGCAAATGTAATCACTACGCTTTGACATAACCAAATTTGTTATAAAATGTGAATTTGGGTGCTCTGTGCCTAAAAACATAAAGTTTGGGAGAATCAAGTCAAATCTGAGGTACATTTGCAGTTTAAGTCAAAACCAACCGTTTGGCATGTTCTGGGCTGCCCTGACTCAATTTCATATGCTTAATAAGGTTCCTAGTCAAAGGGAGATTTTTGAGAATTTTTTAGAATTTTTGAAAGTTTTTCTGAGTCAATGTGTCATTTTTTTTTTAAATTTCATACGATTAAAATTTTTCCTTAATTCCAAAACTGACCTCGGTTATTTCTTAAGATCACTACAATGCACTATGCTAATGCTTAGTGCATTGTAGTGATTCCGGGTATGGTAATGCTTAGTGCTTTCAGTACATTTGAAGCCCTTAACTACATACGCTTAAACAATTTTCTTTAATTCCAAAACTGACCTCGGTTATTTCTCATGATTACTACAATGCACTATGGTAATGCTTAGTGCTTTTAGTACATTTTCTGTTAGTGATTCCGGGTCAGTCTGTCAATTTGACTTAAAAACAAACTTCTCTGTTTTAATAAAAAAAAATTAACTTTTTGCTGTTGGCGATCTCAAGCTCTTTGCATCTTTTTGCCTTGGCGATTTCATAAGGCCATGATTTTGGTCTTGGCGATTTTGCCTAAAAAGACTTGGCAAGTTCGAGAGTTCCCCTTTGAGATTTCGATTGAATCTGTTGAGCTTGGCGATCTCGAGGGTTACTCTTAGCGATTTCAGTAATTGAATAAATTGTCTTAGTGATTTCATAAGACCAAGTTTTTGTTCTTGGCGATTTCGCCCAATAACACTTGGTGATCTCAAGTTCACCAATTTTTTACCTAAGCTATTTGTGGGGTCTGCACTCTCATTCGTTGCAATCTCGTCTAAGCCTTGGTGACTTCATAAGACCAAAGTTGGTCTTGGCGACTTCGCCTTTCACTTGCTTTGGCGATCTCGCTCAAAGGAAAATAACACTTAGCGATCTCAGGCTTTGCTAGCCAACTGTTAGCGATTTCGAGAATAAAACCCTTAGTTTTATTTTTTCCCTTCTTTCGACCTCGTTAATATAAAAGGGAGAGTTCTTTCTTTTTTTCTCATTCTCACCTTCAAACACAAAGAACCCCTCCATCTCTCTTTATTACGAACCACCGGCGACTCAATGCACTCACCTCCGACTCCGATTTCTCCACCAATCGACATCTCTAATATGTTTTTCCTGCTCCTAATCACTTATAAACACAACTTTGAGATAATTGATTCTATGGTATTTATGTTTTGGTTGATCTTGGACAGGGGCCACCACTGTTAATAAATTGAGAATTAGGGTTTGCAATTTGTGTTTGGATTCAAAGGAAATTGAGTATGAAAACAGTGATATAAACTTGATGATTGATTGTAAATTTTTGCTAGTCCAATGCAAGTTATTTGAAATGATGATTTAGCTTTGTTTACAATAACTCATTGTTTCTCTCTTAGTTTTGGTGAATTCTGAATTGTGAATGAGATGGATCGGACTATAATGATTCTAAAACTCCAATGTGATGCATTAGGATGATTCAAAATGCATTTCGGGTCTTAAGGGCTTCAAAATTTGAAGCTAAACTAAACAATGTAAACTTTTGACCCATTAGGAAATAAATTGAACTTTTGGAGCCAACTTAGTCGAAATTCTCAATTTTTGAAAAGAAACAAAAACAAATGAGTTTAGTGAACGGTTTAAGTCCTAAATGAGATAAAATTGGATTAGCATCTCATCTTTGACTCAAATAGTAGATTTTTTGACAAAATTTGTCCGTTTAACCAATCTGGACTTTAATTGGACTAAACTCTCTTTAATAAGAGTCAAATGAATCAAATAACTTGATAAGTGGAATCATTGACATAAAGTGGTAATGCTTGATGCTTTTGTGTTGTCTTAAGAATAAGATTGACCAAATTGACAACTAAAAGGCTACTTTTGACCATTTTGTATGATTTCCTCTTTCAATTGAATTTCACTGTATATGCTGCTTTAATTGGTTGAAATAAGTCAAGTTCTAGACTTTAACTTGTATAGCATATATTTGAACTCAATGTGGGTTAAATTTGCGGTGTTTGACTAGTCTTAACTTGGTTTTTGGCAATTGCATACATAGTTGACTTTTTAGGTCAAACCTTGTGAAATTCACTCTTGTTTAATGAATTTGATCCTATTGGGGTTGTGTGTGACTATTAAATGATTGTTTAACAAACTTTGCCTGATTTGATAGCAGATTTTTGTCCAGAAACATTCCAAGAACTTCTTGTCTCTTAAATTGATCTTAGTAAGTAGATCATCAAAGAGGTATGTTTCTTAAAAATTTTGGCAATTCTTGATATACAACTATTGAGCTACACAGGGGCTATTCATTAAACTCACTCAATCAGTTTGAATCACATTAGTCAAACTCCAATCAATTTATACATGATCACAAACAGGATTAAGCTTTGAACCTGTTACTTTCTTGAAATATCTCAATTAGATCTTAGCAAACTTTAGATCTTCTTCGAGGTATGTCTTCTGATCTCCAATAAATTATTGGAAGTTTGACTTCTGTCCATCCAGGATTGATTTTTCTACTTACTGGTTTTGAAATAATTCAATAAATTTCTGTAATTCTGAGTAAGGATTAATCTCTACGTTCTTTAATGAAATGATGTGCATTTTAGTCATTATCGCATGAAACCTTATCTTTTATTCTACTTGATTGGTCAAGTTTGGAACTATTTAAGCTTATATCACAATTATATGAGAATTCATGAAGCTAGGTTATAATATTTTTTTTGGACTTATTGCACCTATTTGTCTCTGACCTTGATGTTGATGCTCATATCTGATATTGTATGCTTCTTGTTCCCTTACTTGACTCTGTTTGACTTTGGTTATGTGGTTTAAGCATGTCAGAACTTCACACATGTCTTCTGATTTATCATTTAACATCTTGTATGTGTTTAAGTGAAAACTTTTCATGTTAATCCCGTACAAGTAATTAAATAAAATATATGTGTTTGTAAGTGTATCAAATTGCTCAAATCATGCTGGATTATGAATACTTGTGTCAAGAATTCTGTTTGATTCCAAAATCAATAATTCCAAATTGTGAAAAGCTCAAGTTTAGGGGGAATCACTTCTTGATTCCTTCTTAAGCTCATTGAGTCATTTGGGCAAAAATGTTGACTTTTTGACAAAAGTCAACTCATTTAAGAGATATTTACCCCAACTTCTCAAACCTTATCACAATTTGCCATTACTTAAGTTTTTTTTCAAATAAACATCAAATGGCATTCTTGTGTCAAAATTCCTCTAGTTCTTCACCAAAGTTAACATCTCCAATAAAAATTGAAATTTCAAGGGAAATTACTGGAATTTGGGTTATGTCTACTGACATCCTCTTTTAAACTGAATTGATTACTTAAGAGAAATTTGAACCTATGTTTTAAGAAAACTTCCTTTATATCTTTGGAAGTTAAATTTGAACACCTCTATCACTATCACGAATCTAGTGTGCCATGACATTCATTTAACTTGTCAAATTTGATTTAATCATGTTGTTTCTTATATGTAGATGGCTCCCATACAGGAAAGAGCAGCCAATGCCTCTCTGGATTTTTCCAAGGCTCATAATCAATTCTGTGAAATTAACAGAAGCTGGACAGATGCCGGTCTATATGAACAGGCTTTCAGAATTCTGGAAAACTCAAATTGGATAACTATTATCCATATGCAGCCTGTCATCAACTCGGGTATAATCAATTCATTTTGGAACAATGCCCACACATTTGTTGCTGACAATGATTCAAAATCAATCAGATAAAAGGTTCAAGGTTGTTGAAATAAATGAGGAAAGGGTCCGAGTAGTGCTGCAATTGAACGATGCACTATATCCTAATTCCTTCCCAGAGGTTCAATGGCAAGACACAATCCTCATGATGGGATATGAAGGACATCTTACTGTAGATTCAAATGAGAAGATTAAGAAGAAGTTTTTCCCAGAGAACTGGAGGTGTATTATCACTTTCTTCGTCTCCACTTTCTCTTCTAGAAAGTCTAGGACTGACGACTTCATAGAAGAAACAACCTGGGCACTACATGGATTAGCATCCAGTGCAGGTTTCAACCTCTCTAGGCAAATAATTGAATGGATGGACTACAACTTACATCCTACCATAAAATGAGAGAAGTTCTTGATGTATCACAAATTCATACAAGCAATCCTTGATCACTAATATCTGAACCTGCAGAAGACTGAGCCCTACTTGGTTCCTAGGAGAATGATGCTTGGGTCTTACACTCGTTACCAGTTGGGTCAGTATAATGGACCCGAAATTCGATTTGTCCCAAACATGATTGAGGGAATTAATGATGATGAAGACATGGATGAAGATCAAGGAAATAACAATGATGATGCTGATATGGAAGATATCAATGTTGCTGATCCTGATAATAACGTAGCAAATCTACAATATGATCATCTAATCAACTCCCCTATTCATGATGACCTTATACATTCAGAACATGAAAACAGGTTTCAACCAATGATTCCACCGAATCAGACGAATCAGGTGATGAAGCTAAAGAGTCTGGTGATGAAGTTGATGAATCTGGCAATGATGGTGACAATAATTCAGATGCACCAGGATCCAAACCCGAATCTGGGTTAAGATTCCAACCTGGATCGGAATCTGGCTCTGACTCTACCAGTTCTGATGCTAGGGGTCCTAAAAAGAAGAAACAGAAAACAAGAGAAAAAGCCAAAGTTAGTGAACAACCTGAGGCATCAAGTCATAAGAAACAAAAGAAAATAAAGTCAAGGAAAGCACAAGACGACAACTCATCCAATTCCTCAAAAACCGATTCCCCTGAGCTAGAATCAGCCTCATTCATGCTTGAGGGAGATGTTAGGCCTCGCTACAACAGAGATTCAAGATCAAAGTATGCTAAAAAGTGAAAGAAGTTTGAAATAAGAAGAGGACCAGTCTCTGGATCTGGAACTGCTGCTGCTATGCAATCATCTGTTCAACCTGAACAAGACGACATTATACAGCAAAGTATTCAATCTGCTCCTATCACCACAGTTGAGGCAACCATTCAAGACATTGGTGGAACTACAGACATTAACATCACAAGTCTAGATCCGGCCATCCAATCAGAGTCTCAGCCTATGCCTACTGCTCCTACTCAAGCAATTGTACCTGGGCAGATACCTCCTTGGTTCATCAAGAGTTGACTTGGGAGCAAAATCGTGAAATCTCCAACACTCTTGCTGCTGATAAGCTTAAAGAAGCTACTGATAAGATCAAAGAACAGGATCAAGAGCTTCTTAAAGCTAATGAGAAAATAAAAGAGCTAGCTGAAGAAATTGAAAGACTAAAGAGGTTATTGGCCGAAGCTCTGCAAAATAACCAAACTTCCAGAGCTAATGATGATGATGTGGGTGGTAGTGGAAATGGAAATCATGGTGATGATCAGATGATAGACCAGCCTCCCTTTGCTGAATACATTTAACCAAATAAAGAGCCAAGTTCAAGCCAAGCTGGCAAAGAATCTGGAGTAAAATCCTCTATCATTGTCACTTAACAAGATGTAGATGATACTCATCTTGCTGATTTCTCTTCAGGTGATGGTGAATCTTCCAAATCTGAGGTAGACATTTCTTTTAGCGGCACCTTTCTTAATGATGAACCAAATGATGAGGAGGAAGATGAAATATACCAATCTGTCATAAGCTTGGTGCCACCTCCAGAGAACCTCAAACTTCCGAGATTCTCAAGTGATGTGCCTGAAGCAAATCTATCATCTTCAGAAGGGACCCTTGCTCTAACATTGGGTGAACCAGATGTACCTCATGTCATTCCTGAACTTTCATTGCAACTTCAACTGGCTCCTCCAGTACAACAACCAATAAGCATGGAAATGCCTGTAAGTGCTATCTTTGATATTTCAGAGCAACTAAAGCACATGCATGTTGATCCTGAATTTCTGGATATTGGGAGAAATGCATTTCACGAGTTTTATGCAAGCACCCTCGCTACTGACCCCAGCAGCCGAAGCGGTGTAATTGTCACTGAAGAAAATATAGAAGCCAGAGAAGTATTGTAAGCTCAACCTCTCAGTTTGATTCCAGATGAGATATACAGTGATCTCTTATACACATCAGTTCAAGCATTACTCAATTATGATAACGAGATTGGAACTACGAGCAAGGTTCCCAAGTTGATGAAATTTGAAGATTTTCATAATTGAAAAACATGTTACAAAGCATACACGGGGTTACGGATGTAAGTGTTTGGGGACCGATGTTAGATGGTTATGTGATACTGAAGATGAATTGTGAAGATAAACTGTATAGCAAGATGAATGCAAAGGAAAAGGAAGATTTCAAATTGGAAAGAAAGGCTTATTCTGTTTTGTCTATAGCTTTGCCAAAAGATATTCTGCATCAATTCAAAATGCATACAACTTCAAAAGCCTTGTGGGATGCCTTATGAAACAGGTGTGAAGGAGATGCTCAGTATAAAAAGAGCAAAAAGAAAGTGCTATTGAGAGAATATGACAATTTCTGTCATGTTCAAAATGAAACAAGCAATGATTTAATTTCAATACTTTCATATCTGGTTAGTGAGCTTGAAAGTGTTGGAATAAAGAAAGTAGCAAATGAGTTAAAGGAAAAGTTGCTAGATGCTCTACCTTCCAAATGAGAGGGTTACATTTTATTTTTAAATCATGATAAAGGCTTTGATACATTGTCTTATGATAAATTGACACGGAATCTATTGGCAAGAGAATTAAATATGCTTAGGGTTAAAACGTTACCAGCACAAGTACAAAATCCGGATATCTACTTTGGAGAAAGTGCTTCCACACTTCATGCTAAGATGAAACCAAGTTCAAATCCTGCTCCTACTACTTTGTATGTGGAAAACTCTTCAAGTGGGTACTCTAATGTATCTAGACCAACCATGGGAACTTACACTCAAAATGTTGCAGTTACATATCCGGTTCATTCGGGTCAATCTGCGTTTGTCTTAAGTCAAAATCATTTTTTTGCAAAGACAACAAATGAGTTTATGGCATTGTTTTCTGCCATGGTATCTTCTTATGATGATGTAGTGGCGGGAAAATTGACAAGTGTTGAGTTGACCAATGAGGATTATGAACAAATTGATGCCGATGATCTTGAATTAATGGATATTAATTGGTCGATGGCAATGTTGGTCCGTAGAAGAAAGAAATTCATGCAAAGAACAGGAAGGAAAGATCTGAATCCTGAAGGGAAGCTAGGGTTTGATAAAGCCAAAGTTTGATGTTACAATTGTCAGAATTATGACCATTTTGCAAAGGAGTGTAGCAATGGCAAAAAGCAAGAAACTTCTAAGTTGTATCAGAAATATGCTACTAAGAATTCAGGGAGTAACTCTAATCCTTCTACTTCCAATGCAAATGCTAATGCTTCAAGTTCAGAAACTA
This sequence comes from Deinandra increscens subsp. villosa, assembly GCA_039602395.1. NCBI lineage: Eukaryota > Viridiplantae > Streptophyta > Magnoliopsida > Asterales > Asteraceae > Deinandra > Deinandra increscens. The sequence continues at coordinate 40,284,187 of JBCNJP010000010.1, read as the reverse complement.
AGGCTTTAGTTTCTCAAACTTGTGAAGGTTATTATTGGAGTGCTGATTTTCCTGATGAATCTGCTTTTATGTGCAGTTCTACAACTGAAAATGTGGTGATTCAAGACAATTCTGAATTTCCTGGAGATGATTTTCTCGGCAATGCTCATCAAGAATTTTGGTTGATATTCAGATTGATTCTAAGCTTTGTGATCATTGTGCTTCAATTGCTAACCAATTGAAAGAACTTTCTGATAAGAAAGTCAAGTATCATGACAAATATTTGTTAGCAGAGGAAAATACCAGTATTTTTAAGCAAAGGTGGGAGGCGGTGAAAGCAGAACTAAAAAAGGAACATGCCTTGACTCTGATCACTAAATTCAAATTGAATAACAAAACTGAGGAATTTATCCTTTTAGAGAAAAAGCTTGCAGAAGCTACAACTAAGATTTCCGAATTAAACATTGAAATATTAGATCTTAAACAACAAATTGAAAATTTCTAAAATTCAGCTTCTTTTGCAAGCTATTTGTGCAAAGATGAAACATTAAAAGAGGTGTTCAAAGAGTCTGGGTGTAATTCAGTTCCACCACCGATTTCACATGGTTTGGGACCAAATGAGACTGAAAGCAAGCCGGCTATTGTGTTTGATTATTCTAAGTTCACCGAGAACTTGATTGGATCGTTTGATCGACATAAAGGCACATATAAGAAAAAGCCTCGCAAACATGAATCAAAACTAACTCATTTTGCTTCTAAACAATCAGAATCCAGTGACCCTGCGGTTGAAGAACCTGTCACTGAGATTAAGCATAATGGTGGTGTTAAACCAACACCTTTTGAGGTAGCCATGAAGATTGTCGAAATTGAAAAGAAAATGAAAGAATTTGAAAAAGGAAATTTTGTAAAAGGTGTTGATTTATTTTATGAGAAAGATAACATAAATGAAAGCAATCAAACCAGTCTGGATTTGTCAACACGATTCCAGTTCCTATTCCTAAGTCTGCCAAATTTGTTGGAATCGGTTTTGGATCTAATGCTGAAAATTCTGAGGTCAATCAAATGAAACCTCAGAAATTTTAGACGAATGGTAACAAAAGTGGCATCTGTTGACAGACAATGTGACAAAGTTGATGTTAAGATGAATGGAAAGTCTGAGGTTGGTGAATCTTCCACCACTTAGAAAATATATTGCTTGAAGCGAAGTGATACTATTTTCTCTAATTAAATGTTTCCAATGTGTTGTGTCACCAAACACACATTGCGAAAGTTTTCAATGTTGCACCGGGAGTGAAAGTAGTATCTGATTCTGAAAATACTTCCTTACCCATGTCACAATTTAAATTAACTGATCAGAGATCTTAGACCAGATCACAATGACCAATTGATCAAAGATCTCAATCCAGATCAAAATCATAAAATGATAAGAGATCCAAGTCCAAATCAAAGTCACCAAAGTACTCTCCAAATAATTTTTATAATTTTGATGGTCGTTTTTATTCAAAATCAAATTCATTTGAGTATGAGTCATATGGTTTTTGCGACGATTATAACTTTTATGATGACTTTGGTGAAGGCTCTTCTTACGGGTAGTTTGGACAGATTAAAACCACTAAACCAAAACGTTATTCTAAAAACTACAGTTTTGATGATTATGGATTCTATAATGAATTTGGGTATATTGGTCCACTGTTTAAACCTCTTCCTAAGTTTCAATCTAGGAGGTTAAGACCAATAAACCTAAGGAATTCATTCCACACATTTCTGCTGATAATTCATAAGAAGAATTTGAAAATTCCGTTGACATGATCATAACTAATCGTCGAAGGTGTTATCACTGTTATAATCGTGGTCACTTACGTAATAAGTGTCTGATTCTTTCTAAAAAGAGAGCTTCTACTGTTAACAATAACAAATCCACAATTTCAAATTCCGATTCTGATGTAACACCCATTTCAAAAGACAAGATGGTAGATGAGAAGTTGGTTACCAAGCAATATTTCAAACGTGCAAATTTTTTCAGACATAATGTTTTCGGTAATTCATCAAACTATGCTTCGACATCTGACTCATTTATTCCATCATTGAACCAAAGGTGGCTTCCAAAGTTGTCTTCGAAAGCCACTAAAGAACTTTATGAAGACACCGGTCGACCCAAAGCTAAAAGCTTGGGTCCAGATGCAAACTAATTATCAGCTAAATTGTGCAGGGAGCCCGGAAAAAGGCTGTCAATAACTTTTGGGTGGTTGATAGTGGAGCTTCCCGGCACATGACGAGTAATAACCGGCGAGGAAAAAATGGGGAATGAGAATGTCACATTCAATCGTGTACATTTTTTGGAAGAATTGCAACACAACCTACTGAGTGTGTCTCAGATCTATGACAAACAGTTTACAACTGCGTTCACAAGTTCTGAGTGCTTGATCTTGAAGCCCGGAATCAAAATCCTAGTAGAATGGATAGTGATGCATGCACCAAGGTTTAGAAATCTGTATGTATTGAATATGAATTCTAAGTCTTCGCTGCGGTTCCTGCAACGTGTTTTATTTCCAAAGCCACTGAAAAAGAATTTATTTTGTGGCATCGCCGTATGGGACACATCAATTACCGGAAGATGAATTATTTGGTAAATCATAATCTGGTTGAAAGCGTTTCAAAAAATCGATTTACATTTCATGATGTGTGCGTTTCCTGCAAAAATGGAAAGAAATGGAAGAAAACGCATCCTGCCAAAACGTGTCAATATGATTGTTACTCCATTGGAGCTACTTCATATGGATCTCTTTGGTCTGGTGAACGTTCATAGCATTTATAGGAAATACTACTGTTTGGTGATCATGGATGATTTCTCTCGTTTCTCATAGGTGGCGTTTATGAATACGAAAGATAAGACTCCTGGTATTCTTCAAAAGTTATTGTCAAAACCTGAATCTGCATACAAGAAACAAATTTGTTGCATTCGGAGTGATAATGGAACCGAATTTAAAAATGCACGTATGGCAGAGTTTTGTGAGTCAAAGGGTATCATTCAAGAGTTTCATGCCCCGTATACTCCTCAACAAAATGAAGTGGCTGAGAGAAAGAACCGAACGATAATCGAAACAACACGAACAATGTTAGCCAATCCACAGTTACCATTTAACTTTTGGACCGAGGCTGTTGCTATGGCTTGTTATGTGCTCAATCATGTTCTTATCGTTAAACGGTTAGATAAAACAAGTTATCATTTGCTTAAAGGTCATAAACCAAATTTGAGCTATTTGGAACTGTTTGGATGTCGGTGTACTTTTCTCAAAGACTCAGGAAAATTTGATGAAAAAGTGTTTGAAGGCATTTTGTTAGATACAAACATCCGATGAAAAGAGTTTATAATCCTGCTTCCAAGATGATTGAGATTTTTCTACATGTTGATTGTCAATAGTATTCATTTACACCAGCCAAACCAGGTTTAAATCGAGGATTTGATTATGATGGTTTTTATAATTCTTTCTCTACAGCAAACACTATTTCTGATGATGAAACTTCACAAGATGATTTAGCTGTTGCTATGTATCATACATTGTATCGACAAGGATCCAACATTCTGACGCTTCCTATTGTTCATGCTGCTACTTCAACTAGTTAGAATGTTTCTAATTTGGAAACTGTTAGTTCGTCTGATGATGATGAAAGTGATTTTCATGAAGCTGAGTCGGGGCCGATTGATGATCTGATTACATTACCGAGCAGTAGTTCTTCTGTTCAGAATACATTATCAATTGATGATCCTTCTAGTTCGGCGGTTGTAGAGGATGTTGCAGATGATGTTGCAAATGAGAATTTAACTAATCTTGAAGACAATGTGGTGGTTTTTGATACTACTACTCTTAAAATTCATATCGTACATCCACAAGACAATATTATCGTTGATCCTACTTCTGGTGTTCGCACACGTCATCAATTATCCAATTCCGTTGATGCACTTATTGCTGAAATTCATGATTCGGGGATTTAAGATGAGGTTTTTCACTCGTGTTTCCTATCTCAAGTTGAACCCGACACGGTTGACCAAGCATTGCAAGATTCTTCTTGGGTGGAGGCGATGCAGGAGGAGTTGCAACAATTTTAGAAATTGGGTGTATGGCATCTCATTGATTTACCCAAGAATTCAAAAGAACCATGCGGAACACGCTAGGTGTTTAAATGCAAAAAGGACGATCGAGGCATCATTGTTAGAAACAAAGCTCGCTTGGTGGTTTAAGGATTTTCTCAAATCGAAGGAATACAATTCAATGAAGTTTATGCTCCCATTGCTAGAATTTAAGCAGTTAGAATTTTTCTGGCGTTTGCAGCTTACAAGGGACTTAAAGTGTATCATATGGATGTAAAAAGTGCTTTTTTGAGTGGGGAAGTTCGTGAAAAGGTGTATGTTAAGCAGCCACCTGGTTTTTATGATCCTGACTTTCCTAAGCGGGTGTACAAGTTGGATAAAGCTATATATGGTCTTCATCAAGCTCCACGGGCTTGGTATGAGACATTATCTACACACTTGCTTGACAACGGTTTCAAACGAGGGCAAGTTGATTGTACTTTATTTTCAAAGAAGATTGGGGAAGATCTTGTTAGAGCATATTCCTATGCTATAGAGTGTCTCATGTATTGTATCTAAGTGAGCGTTTGTGTGAGTCAAAGTGTCAACATACTAAGGGCCATACCAATTGGTACGGGTGTACCAATTGGTCTGCCAGATGGTACGCCAACTTGTATGTTGCACCTATAAATACTTTGTGTTAGAGTGAGAGCTTAACACTCTGAGTCATTCTATACCTTTTTGTGTGTGTTCTAGAGAGAGAAACCAGAGAGAGTTCTTCTTTGTATCTTCAAGTGATCAATAAGAAATCTCTTATTTACATTCTCGTATTCACTAGATTGATTGATTCACGCAGTAGTAAGATCAATTACTGTCCTTACAAGTGGTATCAGAGCAATCCAGGTTGCTCTACTGTTGTGATTTGATCAATTTTCGAGTTTCTAGTGAGAGAAAGTTCGGGTTTCTTCATTTTTCATCAATTTCTTCCAATTCTAAGTGTTTCTGGTGCTAAAAATGATTTCAAAACACTCCTAGTCTGTTTTTGCAACTTATTCTAGCAAATTAAAGCTCAAAACAGTTAAATTCTGAAAAATCAGTCGAGAATAACGTGGTACGCCGGATGAACACAGTCGTACGCCGCTTGGTACGTAAGGCAATCTTCAACCAGCTGTTGGTATGCTCGTTGGTAAGCTAGTTGGTACGGAAGACAATCTTCATTTGTGGTACGCGACGGTTATAGTTTGGTTCGGAGGCAGTTACGTCGTACCAAACTGGTACGCTGAGTTCACTGGTACACTGATTTGATCTGCTCCGTGGGTTGGTACGTTGAAAATACTGGTACGTTGGTGGTCCGCTGAGAGTGTTTGGTACGGAAGTCGATAGTTTGGTACGTTGAGACTAGTTTTGGTACGCTAGCAGAATAGTAGTGTTCACTAAACTAACAGTAACTTGAGTTCCGTTAAGAGTTACGGTGGCTATTACCAGCCAAAATGACCGTCACGACGAGATCTACACTTTTACTCGCCTAACGGCTATTACCCTCCGGTTTGACCCCCAAAATTTAAGACCTTCAGTTTTTAGTTCAAATTTTTTAAAGCATCATATTTCGGAAAAGATGTCGGATTTCCAAGCTTTTTGACACTATGCAAAGTGTGATGCAAACAATGCTAAACTTTGATAATGAAATTGGAACAAGTCAGAAAGTTCCCAAGTTGTTGAAGTTGGAAGATTATAAAAAATGGAAGCAACGATTTTCCGCATATATCAGCACGAATGATATCGATTTGTGGATCTCAATTAAAAATCTTTACGCACATCAAACTGATCAAGGCGATTTCAAAGAAGTTCATACGTTTGACAATGCTGAGAGAAAACTTTATAATCTTGAACAAATAGCTTTTGGATATCTTACATTGGCTTTACCAACCGAGTTACTACATCAGTTTAGTACTTGCAAGAAATCAAAGCAATTATGGGATGAATTATCTGCAAGATGTGAAGGCAATGATCAATACAAAAAGAGTCGAAGGAAAGTGCTGAATAAAGAATTTGAAAAAAATTTCAACACTATGATAAAGAAGACATTCCTGCTCATGTATCTAGATTGTCTCATTTGATAAGTGAAATGAAAGTGGTTAAGATTGAGAAGACCGAGGAGGAATTGAAAGAGAAACGGATGGAGGCATTACCAGCAAAGTGGGAGAATTATGTGTTGTTGCTAACTCATGACAAAGAGTATTCAGAATTATCATTTCATGATTTAACCGAAAAGCTTCATGCTAGAGAGATGGAAATGATGACTTCAAACAAATAAACTGCTTAATTGCAAAATCCTGAATTGTGTCATGGTCAGAATTCTGCAAGTATCAATGCAAAGTTTAAATCATTTGGTTTTGATTCATCAAATCCAGCTCAAACAGCATTTGTTGCTAGTCATGGTTCAGGAAATTCTGAAAGTTCATCAAGAGGGTGTAATTTCACTATTCCATATCATTCAAGTTAGACTTCATTTTCTGCAAAAACACCTGATGAACATTTGGCATTGATTTCAGCTTTATTATCGTCATAGTATGGATTGCTAAATGGTGGTTTGCCAACAGCTAATCTGATTGAAGAAGATTTTGATCAGATAGATCCAGATAATCTTGAGCAGATGGATTTTAATTGGTAACTTGCTATTCTAGCCCAAAGAGCCAAAAGGTTCAGGTAGAAAACTGGATTCAAAAGTTTAAATCCGGATGCTAAAGTTGGATTAGATAAATCAAAGGTGAAATGTTTCAAATGTTTCAATTTTGGACATTTTACTCATGAATGTTCACAGTCAAATGCATCTTCGTCAAAGTCTCCAACAACTTTAGTTTCTCAAGTTGATAAACGATATGATTGGGGAAGAAATTCGGATTCTCCTCCAATTGCTTTAACTGCTATTACTTCTGAGAAAATGGCACAAGCATCTAAAGAAGGTTATGATTGGGCTGCAAATGTTTCTGATGAATCTGCATTTGTTGTCCAAATTGAACAGAATGATGGAACAGTATCTGATTCTGAATCTGACACAAGTGGTTTTGAAACTAGTGGTTATCAATCGAGTTGTGAATTTTGTTCACTTAAAGATAAAATGATTCAGATTTTGGTAAAGGACAATGTGGTATTGGTTGCTTATTATGTGAGGAAGATTGAAGAATTGAGTGATGAAAAGAAAAGGTTGGAAAGTGATGAAAAGAAAAGGTTGGAAAGTGGTATTGGTTGCTTATTATGTGAGGAAGATTGAAGAATTGAGTGATGAAAAGAAAAGGTTGGAAAGTGATGAAAAGAAAAGGTTGGAAAGTATAATTCAAGAGTTGGTAGCTCAAAAGGAGAAATTCTTCGATTTTTAGGCAGAGGTTGTTGAGAAAGAATTGAAATTTCAAAGTGTTGAAAATGAAAAGTCGTGAGTGTTGGATCGTCTACTCAATCTAGCTATTCGAAATACAAAACGAGTAATTAAGATTCGTTTTATTGATCAATGAACAATTACAACTCGTAACACTAAGAACAGTGACACAGAGAACACCTTAAAGAACACAAACTTAAGATTCACTCGTACAAACTCGTTTTTAAAATAAAGCTCAAGTTCACTATATATAGCTGCTGGCCAAACTAAGTCCGAACTCCAAGTTCGGCAGCAGGTCCGAACTCCTGGTTAGGACCAGGTTCGGCAGAAAGTGACCTTGCCTTGAACTCGGGTCTTGAACCTTGGTTGAATACTTCACACAACGCACTTCTCAGGTATCAACGAACTCCCCCTCTTCGTGTGTACTATCTCTTCAATATCTTCAAATCTGTATCTTCAATCAAGCTCCCCCTCAAGTGTAGAATCCATTCGTCCAATGAAATAAATATTCGAAAAAACTCCTTCTCAAGTCGATTGTAACTTGATCTTGAATACTTGACGATGTCTAGTGTATCTCTGGTCTTTTATCAACAGCTTCAGAAGACTTGAAGTTGTGATTTCCTTCACTTTAGCAACCTGCTCAAAATTTAAATAATCTTGGCACCAAAACATCTCTTCGGGACTCCAAGATATGATTTTGAAAATTTGATTTTGTATCACGTGTTGATCAAATCGAAAATAAAGCAGAAACAAAATCTTTTTGGCTTTTAGAAAGTTTATATCAAAACAATCCTAAAATCTTTTTGACTTTTCAAAACTTATGCTAAAACACACCAAAAGTCTTTTTGTATTTTTCTTGAACTGAAATGAAATGCAATACAGAATCAAACTCTATTTTTGGTATGAGAAATATCACTTTATATGATCATATTGGACATAACACACTGAACTACAATTTGATTTCAGCTAATTGAAGCACATAAGTCATGCTGATTGCCGGTATAATTTGTCCATTTTAAACTCAGGCAGAATCATATTCATAACATCTGGATATGTGAATGTATTGATTAGATTTGCTTTGACCAGTGTATCCCACACTATCAGACATATTTAGACATTTTCTTTTTCTTTTTTTTTCTTTTACTCTGTGTGTGATTACACTTGTGAATTTTCACAACGTAGAGCATTTTCATGATATCTGTGTTCCATGCAAAAAGAAATAAGAACGTTAAATCGTCTACCTTAAGGTCGATCTTTCGATACGCAGATAAGGCCTCGGATTTAACAAAATAAAGAAAATAAAATAAATTAAAATTGTATAACCCAACAACAATCGGGTCGGTTTTCCCGTACACGCAGAGAAAGTCCGGTGAGTTATACGAAACACCAAAGAAAATAAAGCAGAACGTCAAACGAACAACGATCAGGTCGGTCTTGTGGACACGCGGAGAAAGTCCGATCGTTTGAAAAAATAAAAAAGAACAAACAAGTTTAAATCTTTGCAAAATGAACACATGTATACACAGTGACTTCTCATTTTGATTTACACACTTATTTTTCTTTTTGTCATGAAATACGCATCAAGATGTTATCCACATGGTCAAGCATTAGTATTTAATGTATATCACATCTGAATACTTTCTGATTTGTCGAGCCTACCAAACATATCAAACAATGATCTTATGGCTCTTTCATCTACTCTATCCATGAGTCAAATACGTAAGCCAATGTACCATCATTTCCCAATGATCAATTTCTCATAATTTATATATTTCGCATGTATTTACCTTTTTAATATATTTGGCATGTATTCACCTTTTTCTCATAACATGCATTTTCATAATTTCTCCCCCTTACATGCATTTTCACAATTTCTCCCCCTTACATGCATTTTCACAGTTTCTCCCCCTTACATGCATTTCTCCCCCTTAAAATGAAAACTCTATTTTTGGATTTTCATTTTACAAAAACAAGACGCTATTATTATTATTATTTTTTTTAATTTTGTTAATGAAAAATGCAGAAAGAAAGAAAATTGATCAATTAACACGGATATCTTGTAGTTTTTAGAATTTCAGAAATTTTGCAGGTTAGAAAAATATATTGCAAGCAATGTAAGTTAAGCAGAATACTCCTCCATCAACAACTTTGTAATCGTCGATAGGTCTTCTAGAAGTACCTGCACACTAGTCAAACTGATTAGTTCATAAATGACCCGAAGCGGATCGCTTCTGGTTGACCAGTGTCCTGATTTTGCTTAGAAACCACCTTGGGTTTCTATTGTTGTGGTTTTAGATTTGATTCAGCAGGAATTGGACAATCTTTTGCCATATGCCCTTTTTGGTGGCAAACATAACATAGACTTTTTGTTAGGTCCCACTTTTTGGGTGCATGCCTGCAAAGATTCACAAACATGAATATCTCTAACATGATCAAAATTAGAATCATATACCTGATGCCTGTGATCATGAACCCATTTGGATGTGGGGCTTCGAGAATAAGAACCATCAGAAGAATATTTGGCAGTTTGATTCTTCAAGGTTCTTGAATAACCTTCTTCTCAAAAACTTCGAAAATATTCCGAGCATCGACACAATAAAAAGGAAACTCTTTGTCAGAGAAAATCTGTTCTGAACCCTTGAGTTTATAAAAACGCTCAGGTTGAACCTTCTCAGCTTTAAAAACTTCCTTCTTTAGCTGTTTCATCTTAAGTTTCTTCAAATCTTGGGATGATGATGCTGGAACCTCCTCAGCTTTCACATTCTTTGCTTTAAAACTCAGACCAACATGCTTTCCAAAAATCTTTTCCTCAGAATGTATATTCTGGTGTGTATCTTTTGCTAACTTAGAAAATTAAGCTTTGATATCTGTAAGAATTTTCTTTTCAAAGAAGATCGTCTCATTAAATTCAGGTTGAGAACGAATCTTGTCACTTGAGGTAGCAGATTTCTCATTGTTAGCAGACGACGTACCAAAAATAAACTTTGGAGCTGGAGAAATCTTAGTTTTCTTTCTTTTCTTCTTCTTATGCTTCTTGGTTTTCTTTTTCTTCACAACCTTCTCTTCTTCAGAATTAGATGATGAAAACTTTGAGTAATCAACCTTGTCAATCTTTTCCTTCACCTCTTTGAAAGCTTCTTTGATGTGAGCAGGGGGTGAAGCTGTCTTATCAAACATCTTTTCAAAATTTTCATCTTTAGCCAAAAAGCTTATGAACACTTGAGAATTAGAGACATTGTTCAGCAAGCGATTGGCATCAATCACTTGAATCTTTAAATCAGAAATTTGCTTTTGAGCATCAGCCAAATTCTTCTCAGTAGTAATCAAACGCTTTGCAACCTTGTGAGTTTCAAATTTTTGCATGCGAAGATTTTCCATGCCTTCAAACAACTCTTTCTTCAGTTTATCTTCGTTTCGCTTCTGAATCTCAAGATTTGCTGTTTGCACTTTATTCACACTAACCAATTCCCGCTTTTCATCTAGATACTTTTCCATTACAGCATAAATGGCAATCTTAGCAGCAGATTCTTCAGCATCCTTTGTCTGCAGATCAAGCTTAATTTTGGACTTTTCAAACAAATTCTGGAAATCATTAGCAGCATCCTCTGCTTCATCCTTCCATTTCTTGACTTCTTTAACCAACTCATCCCTTTCATCACAGACTTTTACATTTGCAGCTTCAACAATCTTTCTATCTTGTTTTGAAATTTCTATAACGTTATTCAATAACATGATCTCTTTAATCAAACATTCATTCTTCACACCCAATTCCTTCTCATGGTCCTTAGACACTTCCAAGTCCGAAGAAACCAATTTGAGTTCATTAGAAACCTTTTGAATTTTATTCAATAATGAAGCATTCTCTTTCAACAAACTCTCCAAATTTTCAGCAGATTCATATGAACTTGGTGTTGAATTTGTATCGGAACTTGTATCTGAACTATAACCTTCTTGATGATAATGTGTGACAATCAAAGCAGATGAATCAAAATGTTTACTCCAATCATAAACACCATCATCTTGAACCATTAAAGCTGTTGTCTTGGTTGAATTACTGCACGATGGTTGAGTAAAACCGGGTTTGCTTCCATGAGCTTGTTGACATTCTCTTGCAAAATGTCGAAGCCTCGAACATTTGTAGCACTTGATATTTGATTTATCAAAACCCAGTTTACCACTAAACGATTCTTTTCCAATTTTCTTATAAAATCGCTATGACCTTTGAGTTAGCATAACAAGTTGCCATGCCATATCTAAGTCATTCAATTTATTATCATCAAGCTCATTCAAATCTTCTTTAATCAATTGTGCTTTCCCAACATCAATAATAATCATTCCAAAAGACAAAGAAATGAGAGCAGCAATCAATTTGGCACATTCATCCACCGATTGAACAGAAAACGCACTTTGACGTGATCGATCAGGAATTGTAAAAGTACAACCTTTTGAAGAAACAGAATTTCCAGAAGCACCAGCAATAAAAGCAACACTCGGTGCAGATCTCGGATTTGGCTTTGCTTTAGCATTCATGCTAGCAGTATTCTCACCATGATACAACTCAGGATTTTGTAAAGTAGCAGTTGATTTCTTTCGAATTTAACATTTCCATTTCCCAAGCATGAAGTTTTCTAGTAAGCTCGTGAAATGTCAAAGTAGAATATTCTTTATCATGAGTGAGTAGCAAAACATAGTTCTCCCACTTTTCAGGCAATGCTTCCATAATCTTTTCCTTCAAATCAGCATCAGTTTTCTCAATTTCAACCACCTTCAACTCACTAATCAAATGTGAAAACCTTGAAACAAGAGCAGTAATGTTCTCATTGTCATAATGTTGAAAATTATCAAATTCTTTATTCAACACTTTCTTCCGACTCTTTTTTATAATCATCATTCCCCTCACAATTGCTGATAAAGCATCCCATAATTGC
>JBCNJP010000010.1:40170566-40271338 GCA_039602395.1 Deinandra increscens subsp. villosa | reverse complement strand
TATCAGAGAAAAAACACAGAGTACTTATATAATCAGAATTTGTTTGTCAATATCGGTACCTTTTTGGAAAGTCTAACTCTGGTAGCATCTTCTTCTTCATAATCTTGCTCACCTTTTTTTGGGTAAAGGGTTACCCCGGCGATTGTATTATATACCAACAGGAAAAACAAGTAGTAGAGTGAAATCTCTACTAGTTCTCAAATGGGACATGCCCCAAGAGAGTTAAACACACAACACACCACGTAAACAAGAGAGACAAGCACCTAGACTACATTCTAGTTGAAACAAGACACCCAAAACAGAAAACAAACAAGTCAGCCTGCCATCATCAAATCTTCCATCTCTAATGAATCCCCCACGTCCTGCAAGAGTTGTGTTGTACCCGAGTCCCAGCGAACAATCTATAAGGCCGCATGAGTTTGTAATATCGGTACCTATTCATCAAGTCTACTATGATAGCATATACAACTCATATCTTGCTCACCTTCAACATCAAAATCAGGCATATACTCTACATCTTTCTTGTTGGTAACCATTGGTTTCTTTTTCCTTTTCTTTGCTTTACAACTATCTACTAGACTTGTGACAGACTTAGCAATATTTTTCACTCCTAGAGCTTGTAATTTTTTTTGGTTCGCTTGAATCCTCAAACGTCTACTCTGCTCATAATCATTCAAATGTCTTGAGGAGCTTTGATCTTGCTTGCTTTTATCTTCCATTAGTGATATGTTGGAAGTAAAGTAAACAACTGCTAAAAGTACATGTAATATATGAATTATAATGTTGGGTAAAGAATAAAACACTAGTATTTTTACACAATCAATTATCATAGTGGTCACTAGTTCAAGACTCATATTTGCTTATATTTTTTTAGCACATATTGTTAGTCACTAGTTCAAGACTCATAGTAGCTACATTTCGTATGGATACTATTGGTCTTTACTACCTATATTTTGTTATTTACTGATTGGTCTCAAGTTAAAGTCCACATATTTGTGGTAGTCAAAATGATTTAGTAAAAAAAAAGTATCCAAATGCAATTATATAGGCTATCACTTTTGCAATTAAAGATAGAGAGTGTCTCTACGTAGATAGAGAAGTTTGTGAGTTAATTTTCTTTAAGTTTCCTCATAGACTTTTCTTTGCTTTGTATGTGCAGTGTCGTCGATTTAGGGACGATATCAACATTTTGAAGGTTAGTTTTCCCAGTGAAATTTATTTTTTAGGTGTATTGTATTGTTTTTTTTCGGTCTATTAAAGGCTGTTGGATGATGAAAATTGCGTACGTATGTATGAACTAACTTTATATGTGTTCATTTTATGTGGTCTATAAACAACCCTGGTGTGTGTTCCTTTCGTGTGAGTTGTGGCATTCAGTTACAGAAAACATGAGCTTATTGTGGTTTTTTGCTTATTGTGGTTTGCTTGAGAAGCAACAAATCAGATATGCGTCCCTTTTTATGTGGTCTGTATCATGCAGTCACAGAAAACATCAGTCATGTTAGTTAGATGTAATCTGTTTAGGCATTAGGAGGGCCCATTTGGTTAGATTCATTTGCAAATGTGTGAATTCTATGCATCTAAACAGAATAGTTTATGAAATTTCATATTTATGTAGTTGTAGGTTTCATGGGCCATGTGGTTTGCTCAGTATTTGTAATTTGTATTATGCATTACAATGGCCTAGGTTATTACAACACTTTTAAAACTACATATTTTTTACATCTTTTAACTTTTAACTTGTAAGTTTTTTTTATATATTTTTTGTTTAATCCAAGCCTAAAATGGACACGAGTTGGATGTGTTTATCAAGAGCTACCACTGAATATGAAAAAGGTCTTGATGAATTTCTTGATTATATATTTTCTATAGATGGTAAAAATGGTCAGATATTATGTCTGTGTATTGATTGCTGTAATCAAGTATGGGTTGATCGAGAACAAGCTAGAATGCATCTGATATGTGCCGGGTTTATTAAAGGCTATAAAATTGCTCCTTTGATTTCCGAACGATCTGATAGTCCTATGTTGGATGCTGAAGATGACATGCAAGAATTGGTGCATGATGCCTTCCACGGGTTTGGTGAGAGCAGACATGAAAATGAAATAGGAATAGGAAATGAAAGTCGGAGTACGCCAAACACTGAAGCGAAGAGGTTTTATAAAGTATTGGAAGATGCAAAGAAAGAACTATATCCCGGGTGTAAAAAGTTCTCAGTTCTTTCTTTTGTCATTAGACTATTTCATAGTAAGTGTATTGGGAAATGTAATGACAAGGGTTTCAGCATGATGCTTGATACTTTAAGGGAAGCCTTCCCAGATGCTTCCATACCGAAGTCATTGTATGACATAAGGAAGATAATAAGAGAGTTGGGACTTAGTTATGAGAAAATTGATGCATGTCCTAATGATTGTATGCTGTACTGGAAAGAAAACAAAGATAAAACAAAATGTGACATATGTCATACGTCAAGGTATAAAGCAAATGAAAATGATTCTGAAGATGAGCCAACCACATCCAATCCAGATAAGAAGATTGGAGCAAAGGTTTTGCGTTATTTTCCCCTCATACCACGGTTGCAAAGGTTGTTTATGTCATCTAAAACTGCTGCCTCCATGAGATGGCATGAAGAGAGTCGCACAAAATATGGTTACTTGAGACATCCCGCAGATTCCCCATCTTGGAAAACATTTGATTTTAAGTATCCTGAATTTGCTAAGGAATCTCGGAATGTCAGGCTTGGTTTAGCGAGTGACGGGTTTAACCCTTATAGAACAATGAGTGTTTCTCATAGTACATGGCCTGTTGTTTTGATGCCATATAATCTACCTCCTTGGATGTGCATGAAACAACCTTATTTCATGCTATCTTTACTTATACCCGGCCCATCTGCTCCAGGGAATAATATAGATGTCTATATGGAACCTTTGGTGGTTGAGCTAAAGGAGCTGTGGGATATTAATGGAGTAGAGACTTATGATGCATCAACAAAGAGTAACTTTCGGATGCGTGCTTCTTTGTTATGGACAATAAGTGACTTTCCAGCTTATGCCAATTTATCGGGATGGAGCACCAAAGGTAAACTTTCATGTCCTTCTTGCCACAAGCATACAAAATCACAACGCTTAACTCAAGGCAAAAAACATTGTTTCATGGGACATCGTCGATATTTGCCAAGTGATCATGCTTTTCGAAAAGATAAGAAGTCTTTTGATGGCACAGAAGAACATGAGAGGCAACCACGTGGCTTAACAGGGTCAGAAGTACTTGACGAGCTAAATGGTTTTGAAATTAAATTTGGAAAACTTGTGAAGACCAACCCAAATCTACCATTTAACTTGAAAAAGAGAAGTATTTTTTTTGAGTTACCATACTGGAAAGATAACTTGATACGGCATAATTTAGATGTAATGCATATTGAGAAGAATGTTTGTGACAGTGTCGTTGGAACGATAATGAATCTAGATGGAAAGACCAAGGATCATATAAAAGCTCGCCTTGATTTACAAGAAATGGGTATTAGACCTGAACTTCATCCTAAAGTTCAAAATAACAACAAAGTGTATCTACCGCCTGCTTGTTTCTCAATGGATAAAGAAGAGAAAGATATATTTTGTCGTGTGCTTAAGAAGGTGAAAGTTCCTGATGGTTATGCATCTAATATATCAAGATGCATAGATTTAAAACCTCCAAAACTTTCTGGCCTTAAAAGTCATGATAGCCATATTTTGATGCAGAAGTTGCTTCCCCTTGCCTTGCGAAATGTGTTACCTAAGCAAGTGCGCTATCCTGTGATAAAGCTATGTCGATACTATAGACAATTATGTTCAAAAGTACTTAATCCAAATGATTTGGTTCAAATGGAAAGTGACATTGGAAAAATCCTTTGTGATTTAGAAAGGATTTTTCCACCATCATTCTTTGACATCATGGTTCATCTTTCAGTTCATCTTGTTTCGGAGGCCAAATTAGGAGGCCCAGTTCATTACCGATGGATGTATCCTATTGAGAGGTGGGCATTTATATTGTAGTAAATAATTTTTTATAAAGACTATTATTGAATCTCATATTAAATTTTTTGATTACTCAGGCTTTTATCTACATTAAAATCTTACGTGCGAAACAGAAGCAAACCCGAGGGCTCCATTGCAGAAGGATATTTAGCAGAAGAGTGTTTGTCATTTTGTTCATTATACTTATCCAGTGATGTCGAGACTATACATAATAAGACGAGTCGAAATTATGATGATGGTGGTTATGAAGATGTTTTACCTATCTTCTCTATGTCGGGTCGACCGATTGGTGCTTCAAATGTAGAACCACTAGACCTTGACACTTTGGCTGTAGCACATTCATATGTGTTGTTCAATTGTAGTGAAGTTGATGAATTTAGAACGTAAGTACTTTTATTAGAAGTTGAGTTTTATTATTTATATTATTTTTACATTATTATTGTCATTATCATTAATGTGATCTTTTGACATTACAGAGAACATTTGGCAATTGTTCGTCATGAAAATCGGAAACGGAAATTACGTGAGCGCGATATTCAATGTTTACATTGTGAGACTTTTGAGTCGTGGTTTCAAGATCATGTAAGTAAGAGTCATAGGTGTATTACTTTTAAATGGCAATTACAATGATATAACATTTTAAACCTTCTAACAACAGGATGTATAACAAATAATTTAACTCATCTTTCCTTAATTTAGGTTGCAGAGCTGCATTCTAGTGGGGATCATAGAATCACAGAAGATTTAAGGATCTTGGCAAGTGGCCCAGCTGAGTTTGTTACAAGATATAAGGGATTTATCATAAATGGTTTCCGGTTTCACACAAAAGACCTGGAAAAGAATAGGAAAACACAAAATAGTGGAGTTATGCTTGAGGCCATGACAAATAGCTTCTCGAGTGCTAGAGATAACAATCCTATCGTGGGAGATGTAACATACTATGGGATTTTGAATGAGATCATTGAGTTGGAGTATGATGCTGATAAGAAAGTAGTTTTGTTCCATTGTGATTGGATCTCGAATGGTTCAAGAAAAAAAGAAGATGATAATGGGTTTACTCTACTTAATTTTGAAGGTTTGAAGTCTCATAATGAGCCTTTTATACTAGCTTCTCAAGCACAACAAGTATTTTATGTTGCAGATCTTGTTGACAAAGGATGGAAAGTTGTGATCAAGACAACGCCTAGAGATTCTTATGACATGAAAGAGCAAATATGTCTTGATGATGTGGAAACACATTTGCAGAGTGACGCATCCATGGGTCCTCAACTTGATGAAAATATGAATATTGAATTAGTTAGACAGGGTTTAAATGGGACTCTAGTTGACAATAATAGGTTAGTTTTGATGGAGATGAAGATCTATTTGAATCTCCTTCATGATTTTAGTTAGTTATTACTCTACCTTGTTCCAATGTAAGATTAAATTGTTCATTTTTTGGTTTAAAATCATATTGACAATAGTGCTAAATGAACTAGGCTAAAGTCTCAATATTACTGACATTTTTCTTTTATAACACAGGTTGCAGGAACAAATTTCTGAGGGTGTGAAGTGCACCTATGCAAGTATCTTCGCTGCCAACTTGAGGGAACCTCTACTGCTGACATAGGTGATGCTATTTAAGTATAGGGAAATACCTTAAAACAGTTCTGATTTGTCGGCTCAGAAAATAAGTGTTGGTCCTCAAGTTATGAGACTAACAGTTTACCATATTACTTGCTATTTCGGGTCTTTATTGTTGCTGCCACTGATTGTGCTGCTTATTCACAGTTTGCTGTTGTTATCCGAGTGATGCTTTTAAACTTTTAATGTTTGAGTGATACTAATTTTGATGGTTACTGATGTACTGCTGTTTTGATGTAAACATCGTATATCTCAGTTTCAACATCAGAATATGTTTTTTTCCAACTTTTAAAAGACTCGTTTGGCTTAATTTTGCTACTCCTAAGTTTTATCATGTAGCAACATCAATGACACACATAGCCTTGGATGGTGGATGTTTTGTTTTATCAGCAATGCGGTTTTGTAGAAGAAAAGATTACCCTGCTCCGATGGAATACGTTTTTACCGGAACATATGAAGAACCAGCACCAGAATCTGTTGTTTGTGTTGGTGGCAGTGTTATAATTTCGCCATCAGGGGCTGTTCTTGCAGGACCTAATTATGACGGTGAAGCACTTATTACAGCTGATTTAGGTATTCCTACCTCTCTCAATATTCATTTTAATTGACATTCAACTCCTTTCACCTTTTCTTTGTTAAATCAACCTATATGAATTTAACCGGGTCGGGTCAAATCTGGTCATTGTTTGTACCATTCTTAACGGTGATCATTTTGATCAACAAAATCCTCTTAAACTAGGGTGATTTTGAAGACTCTTGGGGATTTTTAACTACTAGATTTTGGTGTAGATCTTGAAGATATTGCTTCTAATGAGTAAGTGGTCAAATTGTGATGTGGGCATTCTGAACTTATCAAAGGTATGTCGCATATTATATGGGACAATTATAATCTATATTGACATACTAAGATTATGGTTTGATTTTAATAAACTATACTTTTTTCATTCATGTCGTGTTTTTTACTATGTAATGTAATCCAAAATAAGTATGAGCATTAACATGGAAATGTAAAACAAATTATTTAGTCCTTGAATAGTGGAAGCATACAAAACCAATATTTCTCTTTACTATACCAAATAGTTAGAAAATAGGAAAAGAGGCCGGATAAGCAATTAATGATTCATCTAGTTTCATTTGTGTATATAACATGGTATTCCAAATTCATTTGTTATATTATTTTCCAACTCTCACAAATATGATTACATATTTCAGGTAAGCAATTCTCGTGGAATGGTTCATTGGAAACTATTTTCATTGACTCAACAAGTTACAAAGGTTCATTTACTGAATGATATAATGCGTCACAACATCCATTTTTGTTCTTGTGACAATACTTTTGATGTCACCATGAAGTACTTGATTAACATGACAGTAGTGAAGCCCTATCAAAAGCTGCCTCATATAACACTTAAAGAAGAGGAGCACGTGAGTTAAGGCATTTCAATATAGAAACTACAGCTTAATGATTAACTATTGGTACCTTAATCTGTGGAAGTCAACCTAGCAAGCAGCTATATTCAGTAAAAGTTCTTGGTTCTAGAGTTCTTTAAAAATCAATTTTTGTTTGGTTCAGTTATTTGTTTAAGCCGGTTCTTACTTCGATTATGTAGTTCCGAGTAATTCCATCATTAGTTATGTGTTAGACTAGTTCGACATAAAGGGCCAAATATTTTATAGCATAATTTTCATCTTGAAAAAACTATAACATCATATATAGTTGCCTCTACGTTATGTAAATTGTATCCATGTGCTTAGAAAAGAAAGTTAAACCAATGTAAATTATCGGTGTCATTACATCTGGCGCGCTGTAAATTATTGTTGATGCATTGCGTGAGTATTAGACTAGTTTGACATAAAGGGCCAAATATTTTATGAGGCACAAAGAATTATTAAGTGATTTGCAGGCCGTTAGGTTCTTTTGCAAAATATGAAGGTTATCACTATAAGTTCTCTAAAAGCATCAATTACAAACTTTTAAATTACTCTTTTAGGTGTAGAATATTTATTTATAACTAGAGGTGGCAAGATGAGCGTATTATGTTATGGGTCATACCACAACGAATAAGCATACTATAAAGGTTAAAATTATAAGACTCAAATATCAAGTGTCTTGTTAAGTAAAGTTATAATACAACTTTGACAGATAAGGTCTTATTACATTTATCTTTTATGACTTAAATACCAAATGTCCTATTAAGTTGTGTTAAAATACAACTCCAACAAATAAGAGTCCTATTATACTAATCTATTATGACTAAAATACTACGTGTCATATGTTATAATACGACTCTAAATAAGGGTCCTATTACACCGAACTTTTATGACTTAAATATCAAGTGTCCTATTAAGTTAAGTTATCTTACGACTCCGAAAAATAAGGGTCCTATTAACTGATCTTTTATGACTGAAATAACAAGTGTCCTATAAGGTTATGCTATAATAGGACCCTTAATGATCAAGTGTCCTATTACATATCACATAATAAGACATTAACTACTAAACGTCCTATAATGTACTTTATTAGGACCCCAAATACTAAGCGTCCTATTAAGTTATATGATAATAGGACCCTAAATATTCATCTGTCCTATTACATGGTTTTTTAGGACACCGGTTTAACTACATATAGTATAATAGGACCCTAAATACTCAGTTGTCCTATTAGATAGTTTTTTAAGACACCATTTTAAAAGCGTCCCACACAAAAGGTCCTAAAAACCCCTTTTTGTTGTAGTGTCTGTTGATACCTGAAATGTGCGTCGTGTGAAGTATTGAGCGAAGACCAAGTTCAAGCCAATATAGGGTTGGCCGAACTAGGTCCGAACCTGAAGTTCGGACCGGCCGAACCTGGGGTTCGGTGGGAGTTCGGCCGATCGGATATATATAGTAGTTTGGTCTTTGTGTTTTAGAGTTCTGAGCGTGTGAGCAAATCTTAAGTGTGTGTTTCTGAGTGTGTTTCTCTGTGTCAATTCTCTGTGATTTACTGGTTGTAATTGTTCTCGTTTGATCAATAAAACAATCGGTTATTTACGTTTCGATGTCCGGATAGCTAGATCATGTAGACGATCCGATGCTCAGGCATTTTCAAGTGGTATCAGAGCTTTCTGGTTCACTCTACTGATCTGTGGTTGCTATTCTCGGATTATTGAGCGTTTTTGAAGTTTTCTCAAGTTTCATTTCGTGTTTTCTATCATTTTTGACGTGTGTTTTGTGTCAAAATTGTTCCTAAATCATTTCCTATTGATTTTTCTGCTTCACCATATCGAGTTTCATCAAAATCTGTCCGTTTTCACGAGTTTTCGAAAAATGTCTTCGAGGTTCGGAGGTTACTGGGCAAGCTCGGAGTAACCGCTCCGAACTTGAGGTTCGGAGGTGTCTCGGAGAGTGTTCGGCGAGAGTTCGGTGGTGTATCGGTCAAGGTTCGGTGAGATTTGAGGTTCGGAGGTAGATCGGAGTCTACATAGGTTCGGAGCACGTTAGGTGAGAGTTCGGAGCTAGTAGTTGATTCGGACAAAGTTCGGAGCTCATTCGGAGTCTGATTTAGGTTCGGACTAAGTTCGGAGGAGGTTCGGACGGCTGACAAGGTTCAGAGCAAGTTCGGAGGACAGAATTTTTCAAATTTTCAACGATGTCGGATTTTCAAGCTTTTGCCGTAATGCAAAGTGCGATGCAAACTATGTTAAATTTTGACAATGAAATTGGAACAAGTCAGAAAGTTCCCAAATTGTTAAAGCTTGAAGATTACCAAAATTGGAAGAAACGATTTTCTGCGTATATTAGCACGAATGACATTGATTTATGGATTCCAATTCGAAAGTTGTATGAACGACCAATGGAAGATGGAGATCTTAAAGAAATTCAAGATTTTGATGGTGCTGAAAGAAAAAGTTATGAGCTTGAAAAGAAAGTTTATGGTTATCTTACTATGGCTTTACCTACTGAATTGCTTCATCAATTTAGTACTTGCAAGAAATCTAAGCAATTATGGGATGCTCTATCCGCAAGATGTGAAGGAAATGCTGATTATAAGAAGAGTCGAAAGAAAGTCTTGAACAAAGAATTTGATAATTTTCAAAATTATGACAATGAAAACATTACTGCTCTAGTTTCAAGATTTTCACATTTGATTAGTGAATTGAAGATTATTGGAATTGAAAAATCTGATGCGGATTTAAAGGAAAAGATTATGGAAGCATTACCTGAAAAGTGGGAAAATTATGTTTTGCTACTAACTCATGACAAGGATTATTCTGCTTTAACATTTCACGAGCTTACTGGTAAACTTAATGCTCGAGTAATGGAAATGTTAAACTCAAAGAAGTCAACAGCTACCTTGCAACATCCTGAGCTGTATCATGGTGAAAATAGTGCAAGCATGAGTGCAAAGTCTAAGCCAAATCAGAATACAGCACCAAGTGTTGCTTTTCTAGCTGGAGCTTCAGGAAATTCTGATAATAATTACTCGAGAAGTTGCAATTTTACAATTCCAAATTATTCAAGTCAAAATGCTTTTTCAGCAGAATCAACGGAGGATTGTGCCAAAATGATTTCTGCATTGATTTCATCATCTTTTGGTCTGATTCTCAAAAATGTTGCTGACGCAAAGTTAACCAGTGAAGATCTTGATGCTCTTGATGACGATCAATTGACTGAATTGGATGTTTCGTGGCAATATGCTATGTTGTGTCAAAGATCTAAAAGATTTTTTAAGAAGCATGGAAGGAATATTTCTGGTGACAAATTGGGATTTGACAAGTCAAAACTCAAGTGCTTTAAATGTCAACAACTTGGACATTTTGCCAAAGAATGCCAACAGAAAGCTAATATTTCACAATCATCAAAGCCTGGTTTTACTCAACCATCTACTAGTAATACAGGCAAGACCACTGCTTTGGTTGCTCAAAATGATGGTGTATATGATTGGGGTCAACAATTTGGGTATGATTCCTCAGCCTTTATAGTTACCCATGATTTACAAGAAGATTATGGTTCAGATACTAGTTCAGATACTAGTTCAATACCAAGTTCGTATGCATCTGCTGAAAATCTGGAGAGTTTGATGAAGGAAAATGCTTTGTTGATGAATAAAGTTCAACAATTGACTGAAGAGTTTGAGGTGGTTAAATCTGAATTGAAGATTTCTAAAGAATGTGAAAAGGATTTGGTTTTGAAGAATGAGGATTTGACTAATGAAATCAAAATGTTGAATAAAGTTTTAGAAGTATTGAAGCAAGAAAAGAAGAATGTTGAAATTTCGAAAGCTGAAGTTTGTGAAGAAAAGGGTGAGTTAGTCAAAGAAGTGAAGAAATGGAAGGAAGAGGCAGAAGATGCTGCAAATGATTTTCAGAATTTGTTTGATAAATCCAAGATTAAGCTTGATTTGCTTACTAAAAGTATTGAAGAATCTGATGCTAAAATCAAAGCATATCAAGTTGATATGGAAAAATTATTAGATGATAAGCGGGAGTTGACTAGGGTTAACAAGGTTCAAACTGCAAATCTGGAAATTCAAAAGAGAAATGTGGATAAACTGAAGAAGGAGCTACATGAAGGTCTTGACAATCTTCGTCTGCAAAAGTTTGAAACTCATAAAGTTGCCAAGCGCTTGATTGCTAAAGAAAAGGAATTTGCAGAGGCTCAACAGCAAATTTCTGATCTCAAAATTCAAGTTCTTGATGCAAAAAGACTGTTCAACAATGTTTCTAATTCTCAGGTTTTCACAAGCTTCTTAGCAAATGATGCAAATTTTGAGAGGATGTTTGATAAAACTGCATCACCCCCTGCTCATTTCAAGGAAGTTGTCAAAGACGTGAAGGAACAGGTTGATGATTTTGATTATTCAAAGATATCATCTTCTACTTCAGAAGAAGTCAAGGTTGTAAAGAACAAGAAACCCAAGAAAAACAAGAAAAAGGTTTTGAAATCTGAGATTCCTCCAGCACCAAAGTTTGTATCAGGTTCGTCGTCTGCTGATAATGAGAAATCGGCTACATCAAGTGACAAGATTCAGTCTCCACCTGAAATTGATGAGTCAATTTTCTATGATAAAAAAAAAATCACTGATGTGAAAGCTGAATTCACCAGGTTGGCTAAGAATGGACACCAGAGTTCAAATTCTGAGGAGAAGATTTCTGGTAAACAAGTTGGTTTGGGATTTCAAGAAAAGCATGTTCAAGTTGAGAAGGGTCCAGCATCTGAATCATCAAATCTAAAGAAGCTTAAAATGAAGCAAATGAAGAAGGATGTGTTCAAAGCAGACAAAGTTCAACCTGAAAGGTTTTATAAGCTCAAAGGTTCTGAACAATTATTTTCTGACAAGGAATTTCCTTTTCAGTGCGTGGATGCTCGGAAAATTTCTGAAGTATTTGTGAAAGCTGATATTTCTTCTGAAAGCTCTCAATCTCATAGTCCAACTTCTAAATGGGTGCATGATCATCGTTATCAGGTATATGATTCTCATTCTGATCATGTTAGAGATATTCATGTGTGTTCTTCGCAGGTACATCAAAGATGGGATAAAACGACAAGAATTTGTTATATTTGCCATCGCCCAGGGCATATGGCAAAAGATTGTCCCTCACCTGTTGATTCATCACAAAGATTTCATAAGAAATCAGTTTTTGGTAAATATGCCATAACAAAGTTTTTTGATGAACAAGGCAGAGTTTTTGATGAATTTGAACCTACATTCTTTCAAAAACAAAAACGTTTTGTTCCAAAGTTTTCAAAGGATCAAAATGTAGGTTCATCATCACAGTCACCTGTGACTGTTTCATCAAAAACTGAATTACCAAAACAACAGGAATGGAAACCTAAGGTGGTTTCAAAGCAAAATCAGGACACTGGTCGACCAGAAGCGATTCGCTTCGGGTCATTTGTGAACTAATCAGGTTGTCCAGTGTGCAGGTACTTCTAGAAGACCTATCGACGATTGAAAAGTTGTTGATGGAGGAGTATTCTGTTTAATTTAAATTTAATGACAAATTTTTCTCATCTGCAAATTTTCTGATTTCTAAAATCTGAAACGTATCCGTGTTGGTTGATCAATTTTCTTTGCTTACGTTTTTCTCAAAAAGCCAAAAATAGAGTTTTGTTTTTGTGTAAAATGAAAAATCCAAAAATAGAGTTTTTCATTTTAAGGGGGAGAATTGTAAGTAAGGGGGAGTAATTGAGAAAATGCATGGTATGGGGAGAAGGTGAATACATGCACAATATAATGGAGGAAGGTGAATACATGCACAATATAAAAATTGTGAGAAATTGATCATTGGGAAATGATGGTACATTGGCATACGTATCTGACTCATGGATAAAGTAGATGAAAGGGCCATAAGATCATTGTTTGATGTGCTTGGTAGGCTCGACAAATCAGAAAGTATTCAGATGTGATATACACTAAATACTAATGCTTGACCATGTAGATAACATCTTGATGCGTATTTCATGACACAAAAAGAAAAATAAGTGTGACAATAGTAATGAGAAGTCACTGTGTACACATGTGTTCATTTTGCAAAGATTTAAACTTGTTTGATTTTCTTTATTTTGTCAAACGATCGGACTTTCTCTGCGTGTCGAAAGACCGACCTGATTGTTGTTTGTTTGACGTTCTGCTTTATTTTCTTTGGTGTTTCGTATAACTCATCGGACTTTCTCTGCGTGTACTGAAGTACCGACCTGATTGTTGTTGAGTTATACAATTTCAACTTGTTTTATTTTATTTATTTTGTTAAATCCGAGGCCTTATCTGCGTATCGAAAGATCGACCTTAAGGTAGACGATTTAACGTTCTTATTTCTTTTTGCATGGAACACAGTTGACTGTATTATGAAAAATAGTATGCAATGTGAAAGTTCACAAATGCAATCACACAAAAGAAAAAGAAAGAGAAACAGAAAATGTCTGAATATGTCTGATAGTGTGTGGTACACTGGTCAAAGCAAATCTAATCAATATCTTAACATATACAGATGTTATGAGTATGATTCTGTCTGAGCTTAAGATGGACAAATTATACCAGCAATCGACATGACTTATGTGTTTCAATTAATTGAAATTGAAGTGTAGTTTAGTGCGTTATGATCAATATGATCCCATATAGTGATCTTTCTCATACCAAAAATAGTGTTTGATTCAGTATTGCGATTTCATTTCATATCAAGAAAAGTATCAAAAAGATTTTAGGTGTGTTTTAATATAAAGTTTCAAAAAGCCAAAAAGATTTAGTTTCTGCTTTATTTTAGATCTGATCAACACGTGATACAAATCATTTTCAAAATCATATCTTGGAGTCTCGAAGAGACGTTTTGCGCCAAGATTATTTAAGTGATAATGCAGGATGCTGTCGTGCAAGCTATCACAACTTCAAGTCTTTTGAAGCTGTTGATTAAGACCAGAGATATACTAGATATCATCAAGTATTCAAGATCAAGCTACATTTGAGTTGAGGAGGAGTTTGTTGGAAGATTTATTTCATTGGATAAACGGATTCTTTACTTGAGGGAGAGCTTGATTGAAGATACAGTTTTGATGATGTTGAAGAAATTAGAGAAGTGATACTGCACACGACGAGGGGGAGTTTGTTGATACCTGAAATGTGCGTCGTGTGAAGTATTGAGCGAAGACCAAGTTCAAGCCAATATAGGGTTGGCCGAACTAGGTCCGAACCTGAAGTTCGGACCGGCCGAACCTGGGGTTCGGTGGGAGTTCGGCCGATCGGATATATATAGTAATTTGGTCTTTGTGTTTTAGAGTTCTGAGCGTGTGAGCAAATCTTAAGTGTGTGTTTCTGAGTGTGTTTCTCTGTGTCAATTCTCTGTGATTTACTGGTTGTAATTGTTCTCGTTTGATCAATAAAACAATCGGTTATTTACGTTTCGATGTCCGGATAGCTAGATCATGTAGACGATCCGATGCTCAGGCATTTTCAGTGTCTGAAGGTGGCTGTTAATTTCATCACTATTGGCCATAGAGTACACTTCAAAATGGGTGGCAGACGTGTCATCTCGTAAAGGTTCTAAGGTTTTTGACATTTTCATGTCAACTAAGGTTTAGGCACATTCGTGTCTCTCAAGTTTTGGGCTTAACCCCAGTTGGCTTGACCCCAGTTGGCTTGGTCCCAAGTATTTTTGAGCTTGACCTCAGTTTAACAAAGGTTTTTAATGTTTTCACATTAACTAAGGTTTGGACATATTCATGTCTCGAAAGTTCTATGGGCTTGTCCCCAGTTTGTCTTACCCAAGTTTATTAGGCTTTTCCCCAGAATTGGCTTAGTCCCAAGAATCCCGGGTTTATCCCCAGCACATTAACAAATTCTTTTCAGGATCCCTCCGCTTGGGAAGCTCGGAGGTCAAAAGTTAATTCAGGAATCGGGGTTTCGTCTTGTAAACTATAAGATCCCTCCACCCGGATCCCCGATCATTATCTGTTACACTAAAATTGTTTGAAGGAAATACAAAAAGAGCAATCGACAGGGTTCCGACTGATGTATGGGGAAGACAGCAACTTGGAGTTATTTATGGGGAAATCACATGAGAAGTTGCGTTGCTATCAAATCAGGAGCTAACGAGTCACCTTCGTAATTATTTCAAGAGATGACGTTGAGTTTGAATTTTTACAGCCGTCTTCTTGGTCGACAACTGTCATAATTCAGGGGCAATTGTTAGGGCTGATAATCCGGGATCCTGGCCGGAAGCTCAAATGGTTCAATATCCTTACGCAAGTTCAGGATCCTGGCAGGTTCGAGCATCCTGAATTACAGTTATCAACTAACCCGTTTATTTTTCCCATGTGTCTTATTAATTGCAGGGTCAAAGAAACGTGTAGACAAGTCTAAAGACTCGGATAAATGATATAGAACGTGGACTAAGTGGTCCACAACGTTCATATTGGCTTAGTTGGGAGAATCCCTAAAATATAGGACAGTTGGTTATATTATTTCAGGATGCTCGCCAGAAGCTCAAAGGATCCTGAACTACAGTTATCGATTAACCGTTACAATTGTCCAAGTGTCTTAATTGATTGCACAAGGGACGTGTAAATGATGGCTAAATACTCGGTCAAGGCTTTATGGGACGTGTTGTAACTGACTCCAACGTTCACAAAGACTTGAAGACTCAATCCCTAGTTTTTAGCCTAGTTAGTTAATGTATTTTTGACTATTTAAACGAGCTCTAGGTCATTCATTCAGGGGGGAACGCACACACACACCTGATTTACGATTAGCATTCTCTGTAACACTTAGAATACGAGCTCATTTCACTTGTACCAAAAACTTCCGTCATATAAAAGTTTTAGGAGGCAGGTACTTTGAACCGGCCCCCGAGGTTTTTTGCTAGGCTCCTTGCGGATACTCAAGGATTCCTACAAAGTTTGATCCTCTCATCATCATTGTTTCCTCTCATCATCATTGTTTTGCTAGGCTCCTCTCATCATCATTGTTTGATCAACTAATTGCTTAGGCAGTTTTTGATCAACTAATTGCTTAGGCAGTTTTTGACCAAAACAATGATGATGAGAGGAATCTAGGAAATCAAAACACAAGAAAGATGATGAAATCTTCGAATGATTTCATCAGTCGAATGATTACAACATATAAATCATGACAAACACTCTCTAATCAAAATCTATGACTCTCTCTCTCTCTCTCTAGAATGGAATCTCACATCTCTCTACAAGATTTCATCATCTCCACACTCAGAGACTCTCCTTGTAATGGGGCACCCTCTCTCTCTCTCTCTCTATATATATATATATATATATATATATATATATATATATATATATATATATATATATATATAGTGAGGGTTACTATTAAGTGAACAATATAAAAAATGAAAAAAATACAAATAAACTCAAATAACATAAATATTAATTAAATCAAGGTTGATTTAATTAATCCGAAGCTTGAATCGCTCGAACCGATCTTCCGTTGACTTTTATGTTGACCGTTGACCCGAACGGTTGACTTTTCTAGAAAACGGTCTTCGGTCTAATCTCACAAGACTCGTACATCACAACCTAGTCTCTGAATCAATTCACATGGATTCTTCAGTCGAATGCTTTGGTAAACAGATTTGATGGCGTCAGTCAAATAGATTTTTGTTCCAACATATTCCCCTTTGACTAATGCTTTCAAATTTGTTCAACTGCTAAAGAAACGCTCTGTCGTACATCTTCAATGAAAAACTGATAAACCCGAGACAATCTGGTGTAGAAATTCCCCCTCTGAATAAGCTTCTTCTGTTCTTGTTGCTCTAGTTGAGAGCCAAGTGTTCCGCTCACTCGGTTCACACAGTCGGGTACAATACTAAGAAAATGCTGAACAACGGAGTCATAACCATAACAAACTGAATCAGATAAACCAATCAATCGTCGAACATGCTCCAACTCCGGATAATCGACCCGATAATCAAATCCATAATAATTCCTCATATTTCTCTAAATCTCTCCAAAAACATCATGTCGGAAGCGTAAAAATCAGATGCGGAGAGTCAAACCGTCGCGATTGGTTTCCTAGAAACCAGATAAAAAATCCTGAAATCGGACAATCTTGCGAAAAACTGGAAGCCAGATGCTGACAGTTGTGAATGATCCGCGTGACTGAGGTTGGATGTGAAAATAAAGTGTCAAATCAGAGAAAAACTGAGATCCCGAGCGTAAAACGATCATAACCGAAGTCTTCATAATTTTTTGGAGAAGAAAAACGAGCTCGGAATAATATTCCGTGAAGATTTCTGAGTCAAACCGGTGAAAACGGCTCAATCTGAAAAATTTCACCAATTTTCGTCAAGTGACGGCTCTCCAAGAAATTTAATCGGATAAATTCCAATAATTAACTGAGATTCCAGTTAATCCGATTAGCTGACATCAGCGCTGCATCAGCTAAAAATAAACTGTGAGACATAACGGAAAAAGCTGCATAATTAACCGGATAATAAAGCTAACCCGTCAGTGGTCGATAGTAAACATGCGCATAACATCAATAAACGAGAACCTCAATAAAATAAATCGGAATAAATTCATGACCAATAAAAATATTCCACAATTCCGTTGCGGCGTTATCTCGTTCATCTCGTAAGAGACTGATAGAAAAAGCCCGCGTTTGATGGAAAATGCTGAAGAATTCCATTGGTTTTAATTAAATCTTTATATAAGAACCATGATACTTGTCCATTACCAATAACCAATCGGGATTGAGTTTTAAGACCCATCCTATGGCTGAAAATAAGCTGATCTAAGGGTTATGAGTCATGATCCGTGTGACTAGATAAGGGCCAATCAGAAACAGGCAGAAGAAACACACATGATAATCAACGGTTGAGAAAAAATCGATCTGATGGCTGATGTTCACAATCCGTGTGAAGATGGGAAGAGCCAATCAAAGGCCACCAACAGAAGCACATTCTCTTCCCATTAACGATTTGACAGCACCCATTCTCTTTAACGGCTTCTTTTCATCAGATGGGGTCCACATGCATTCCAGCAACCAATAGGAATCCGACATCAATAAGGATTGACATTTGAATCCGATAAAGAGGAGAGAGGGAACCTGATACATGACATACCCATACATCCAATGGCCAATCGCCACGTTATCATCATCTCCCAAAGTTGTCCGACCCTAGAAACCCTAATGTGAAGTCGCCAGATTTATGAACCTCTTGTTCGAAAACAGTGAATGACCCATAAATCCATTAAATCTCAACGAAATCCATCAATTTTTATGTCGTTGAACTCGTACCACGATCCCCTACAATCCTGGATGAACAAAAACCTCTGAAATTGTCTCGAGCAAAAACCCAGAAACCAAGTCCACTAAGTTTGAAGTCGGCTATGCTGATTTCAAGTCCGCTAAGGGTCTGAGAAGTTCGCTAAGACCCTTCTCAAGTCCACTATGGATTCAAGTCCGCTAAAACGAGCTTTAAGTTCGCTAGCAAATGACGAAGTTCGCTAAGAAGGGCAATCTGCAAACCTTCAAAACCTTTAAAGCTTTCTGGAAAAATAATGAACTGTGAAGAACACTTACTTGAACAACCTTCTTGATGATCTCGTAACAACCCAAAAATGTATAGAAATCATAGATTGATGACGGAAACATGTGTTCTTACCATTCAAGAAACTATTCTGGCCACAAACAGCTTCCAAACAGCAGCAAACATGGATCGAATCAGCCCTCAAAAACCCAAAATTCTGGAAAATATGAAGAACACCAAGAACACACATAGTAGTGTGTGTTTTTCCAGAATCTTCAAATCTGATGCGAGTTAGACAAAACCGATGCTTCTAATTGATCAGGAACGCGTTTTCCATCAGAAAAAAGACTCGGATCTTCAATTTCTCACCATATTTATACATGTTAAAGGTAAAAATGCATCAAGATGAACTCCATAACACGAATCAAGCATCCATATCATCAGAATCCATCCAGAATCATCCAAAAAGTAGAAAAATAGAAGAAAAAGTCTCCTAAGTGGGTTTTCATATCTTCACTCAATTTAAGCTCAAAATCCAGATTCGAGTGATCTGATCGGTTACCTTGCTCTGATACCATTTGTCAGGACCGATTTCACGTCAAGAATCCCGATCGTGAGCAAGAACGAGGGTTGGATTCGAAAACCCCGAGAGACGATGATGGAGATGAATCTAGGAAATCAAATCACAAGAAAGATGATGAACTAGTCGAATGATTTCATTGAACCGAATGATTACAAGAACAAGAAATCATGACAAACACACAATCTCTCTCTAGAAATACATGAATCTCTCTCTATAGAATGTAAGCTCACACCACACTACAAGATTTCATCATCTCCACACTCAGAGACTCCTCTTGTAATGGGGCACCCTCACTATATATATAGTGAGGGTGACTAACAAGTGAAAACATAATAACTGAACAAAATACAGATAAATGAAATAAACATAAATATTAATTAAATCAAAGTTGATTTAATTAATCCGAAGCTTGACTCGCTCGAACCGATCTTCCGTTGACTTTTACGTTGACTGTTGACCCGAACGGTTGACTTTTCCAGAAAACGGTCTTCGGTCCAATCTGCAAGCCTCGAGCATCACACACCCGCATCTTTAAATCAATTCACATGGATTCTTCAGTCGAATGCTTTGGTAAACAGATTTGATGGCGTCAGTCACATAGATTTTAGTTCCAACATATTCCCCCTTGACTGATGCTTTCAAATCTGTTCGACTGCTGAAGAACCACTCTATCGTACATCTTCAATATATAACTGATAAACCCGAAGCAATTTGTCATAGAAATTCCCCCTTTAAGTAAGCTTCTTCTGTTCTTGTTGCTCCATTTGAGAGCCAAGTGCTGCAGTTCACTCGGTTCACACGGTCGGGTACAATACTAAGGATGTTGAACATCGGAGTCAACATCGCAACAAACCGAATCAGATAAACCAATCAAACACTAAAAAGGCTCCAACTTTTGATAATCAACCCGATAATCCATTTCCATAATAATTTCCCATTTTCTCTAGACCCCTCTGAAAAATATCAGATGCGGAAGCGAAAATCAGATGCAGTTTGTCGAACCGTCGCAATCGGTTGCCTAGAGAAACCGGATAAACAATCTTGAAATCGAACAATCTTGCGAAAAACCGCAAGCCGGATGATGACAGTTGTGAATAATCCGCTGACTGAGGTTGGATGCGAAAATAAACATCAAATCGGAGAAAAACTGAGATCCCGAGCAAAAAGTAATCATAACCGGAGTCTTCGTAATTTTGGGCGAAGAAAAATAAGCTAGGAAAAATATTCCGTGAAGATTTCTGAGTCAAAAGGTGCAATCTGGAATAAATCCATCAATTTTTTCAAGTAACGGCTTCTCGAGAGATTTAATCAGAAAAATTCCAATAATTAACTGAGATCCCAGTTAATTCGGTTAGCTGACATCAGCGGTACATCAGCTGAAATAAATCGTGAGACATAACGGAAAAAGCTGCATAATTAACCGGATAATAAAGCTAACTCGTCAGTGGTCGATAGCAAACGTGCGCATAACGTCAATAAACGAGAACCCCAATAAATAAATTTCCGCGATTCCATTGAGGCGTTATCTCCGTTAATCTCGTTAAAGACTGATAGAAAAAGCCCCGCAGTTGACGGAAAATGCTGAAAAATTAATTAGTCAAAAAAAATCTCAATAGAAAACACAATCCTTGTGAATTAATTCTAACCAATCAGAATTGAGATTCAAAATATGATCTATTGCTGGAAAAAATTGCGATCAAGGGCTGTGGATGCTGATACACGTGAAGTGGCGGCTGGCCAATAGTATTTCAGCGGGAGAAAAACATTCTCAAGATCCTAGGGTCCAGATCTGACCAATCGGATGGCCAGAAAGAAAGAATCCGCGTGAGGGGCTTAGAGCCAATCAGAAGCGAACAACAAAAAGACATTTAGCGGTTGTCTCTTGTGGCTGGGGGCCACGAGCTACACCTTCCAACCAATCAGCATGCACAGCGATTACAGCCCAACGACTTTCTTTCCAGGTGGGGCCACTTTCAATTCTCCTCGAATAAGAATTCGACAAGCATAAGGTTAACCAGGTCAAATCCGACAAAGAGGTGAGAGAGATGCAGCGAATAGGACAGGGACACATCATTGTCTTCTCCACAAACCATCAAACCCTAATCTAATCGGAGCTCTTCACCGGAAAAACGACAGGCCACCAGAAAAGCATGTTTTGCTCATATCTCGCATAATACTCCACCGTTTTTGATGAATTTTATACCCCTGGACTCGTGAGCTCATCCTCTACAACCATGAATGTTCAAAAGCCTTTGAAACAGTCTCGAACGAAGACCCAGATAACAACTCCGCTAAGCTCGTTTAAGTCTGCTAAGACAATTTGAGGTCCGCTAAAAGGCTAAGAAGTTCGCTAAGACACTCCTCAAGTCCGCTAAGGACTCAAGTTCGCTAAAGAAAACCTCAAGTTCGCTAAAGCAAACCTCAAGTTCGCTAAAAACGGATGAAGTTCGCTAAGGAGAATAGAAGTTCGCTAAGCCCACGAGAAGTCCGCTAAGGCAATCTTCATAACTTCAAACACTTGAATAAATCTATAAAACATGATGAACAAGGAGAAACATAATTGGTGATCTTTTAATCTGCCCATAACGATCGAAAAACTCGATATGATGTACGAGATGTGATAATAAACCATTCACGACATTGTTGTGGCCACCAACAACATATAAACAGTAGCAACTCAGATCAAATCAGCTCCCAAATCTGGAAATCCTCAAGAACAAGAAGAACACTGCGAAACACGCACTAGTGTGTGTTTTTATTCAGATCTGCCCAAACAGTTGTGATTCAGACAACACAGGTGCTTCCATTGGATCCGGAACATCTTTTCCACTGAGAATTATAACTTACTTCATCCAAATCCATGAAGAAAAACCTAAAAAACTCAGAATCAAACAAAAAATCTTCAAAAACCCCAAAAATGGGAAAACTCTAACAGCTTCGAAAAACGGCTCGGATCTTTAATTTTCTCACTGATTTGAACATATAGAAGATAAAAAATCATCATGATAGACTCCATGAACAATAACCTGACATCTAACAACATCAGATCTGTCCAGAATCCATCAATAATGAAGAAAAAATAGAAAAAGTCTCCAAAATGGGTGTTCATCATCTTCACCCATTCAAGCTCAAAATCCAGATTCGAGTGATCAGATTCATCATGAAATGAAATCTGATTGGTTACCTCGCTCTGATACCATTTGTAGGAACAATTTTCACATCAAGAATCCCGATCATAAGCAAGAACGAGGGTCAGATTCGAAAACCCGAGAGACGATGATGATGAGAGGAATCTAGGAAATCAAAACACTAGAAAGATGATGAAATCGTCGAATGATTTCATTAGTCTAATGATTACAACATAGAAATCATGACAAACACCCTCTAATCGAAATCCATGACTCTCTCTCTAGAATGGAATCTCACACCTCTTTACAAGATCTCATCATCTCCACACTCAGAGACTCTCTTTGTAATGGGGCACCCTCACTATATATATATATATATATATATATATATATATATATAGTGAGGGTGACTAACAAGTGAAAAACATAAAAAAAAATTACAAATAAACTCAAATAACATAAATATTAATTAAATCAAGGTTGATTTAATTAATCTGAAGCTTGACTCGCTCGAACCGATCTTCCGTTGACTTTTACGTTGACCGTTGAACCTAACGGTTGACTTTTCCAGAAAACGGTCTTCGGTCTAGTCTCGCAAGCCTCGTGCATCAAAACCCAGTCTCTGAATCAATTCACATGGATTCTTCAATCGAATGCTTCGGTAAACAGATTTGATGGCGTCAGTAACATGTATTTTTGTTCCAACATAATAATATAAGTTGTCATATGTTGAAGAAATTCCATATGTTCCAATTTTAAAATTCTTATGTGTGTGGGCTGTATCCGAAGTGCAAAAATGACCCATGGTAGAATTCTGGTGACTTATGTTGTATATAAGGTTAATCACATCTTTCTCTAATCTGACAAAAACATGATAAATACATCACAGAAATATATTAAAAATTACCTTGTCTGAGCTTAAGTGGATAAACAATATCGATAATCTGACTTAGGGTACCGGATACGAAAGGTGATTTGAATTGTTAGTGTTATCGATCACGTAAATGACCGGTATGATTTTAAACATGTCTAACCACGACCATGCAAAAATAGGTGAATTTTTTAGACAATGTACTTAAATTTCCAAGTTTGATGTAAAATTAACCAACTTATGCTAGAATCAATCCTTGAATTGGTTTGAAGTGAACCAACTTAAAAGAAAATGACATCTTGAGTTCGGGTGGAAATTGACCCAACTCGGATGAAAATGAAAATTTTGAGTTCGGGTGGAATTTTAACCAGTAAAAGTCAAATTTAGGTACTAGATGTGTCCTTGTCAAATTTTTGAAGTTAACAAGTGCTTGGCTTATTTATACAAAATTTATCTTCCTGGTAGGTCACTAATGGTAGGCATGCCTTTATGTTTTTAGTCTTGTGGTTAAACTACAATTCTTTAAATATTTGAAAATTTTAGGACTTAGAATTTTTTCCTTGGAGTTTTTTTAAAAATTCTGGTCTTAGCGGAGTTCTTTTTGCCTTAGCGAACTTAATCATAAGGCAAGTCCGCTAAGAACAATTCACAGGTTTGAAGGCTTGTTTGCCTCTGGCGAACTTGTTCTTGGACTTGTAAATTTTTTTCTTTTTTTTATTTCTAGAAGTTCGCTAAGAACAAATTTGTTCTTAGCGAACTTCCTCTTTCATTCTTTTTAACTCTAAGACGAGAAGTCCGCTAAGTTGACTTTATTCCTTAGCGAACTTCTTCTTTTCTGTTACATTTTTTAACTTTAATAACTTGTCTAAGCCTTGAGAAGTTGCTAAACACTTGTTGTTAGCGAACTTCTCTTGATACTTAGAATATTATCATGGGATGTGAGGTCCGCTAGGTAGATTTTGTCCTTAGCGAACTTCTCATGTGTTTACCTATTATTCAAGTGTTTGAGAAGTCCGCTAAGAAGGTTTTTGCCTTAGTGAACTTCTCTACTTGTCAAAAGTCTACTGAGGTTAAACTAGTTCTTAGCGAACTTGTTTACACCTCAGCGGATTTTATTTTTTACTTAGAAAATTTAATATTCACAAGTTTCTGCTTGGCCTTAGCATACTTGTTTCAAGCCTTAGCGAACTTCCTTAAGCTTAACGAACTTTCCTTAGCATACTTGTTTCAAGTCTACTAAGCTTAACGAACTTTCCTTGCCTTAGCGAACTTCTTTTAGGCTTAGCGTACTTCTTTCAGGCCTTAGCGAACTTGTACAAACATGAATCTCCCTTTAGTGAACTTGTTTAAAATCACAGATATTTCTAAGTTCGCTAAACCTAATACTATAAAAGGGAGACTTAGTCTTTTTCTTCATTCACTCGTTCAAACCTTCACATACACCCGCTCACTCTCTCAAACCGGCGACTCAGATCAAAATCTCCCCTCTTGCTCTTGAATCTAGAAATACATTCAACAATTGGGGCTGATTCACTCACTCCTATTGTGATTACAGGTTTGATTACTCAGTCTTTTGAGGTTATTTTGACTCGATTAGGATCGGTTGTTGATGTTCTTGAGCCGTGAGTGTGCGAGATCAATTTCTAAGGTTCTAATATTGAAATTTTGGTGATTAAACAGATTTCTCTGCTTTTTCTAGTTCCATTTCACTTGTGAGCACGATTAAGGTATGTAAATCTCATCCCACGAATTTCACACTTTAAACCCGAGAAGATTATGTACAGGGGTTCGGATAAATGTGTTTGAACTTGGAATTTCTTTAAGTCTTTATAACAGATTGGTTAAGATTGTTTTAGTTATTGGTTTGAATGGTGTAAATTGATACATTGTTTGAATCAAGGCCATAAACTGTGACCTCTGTTCTTTATAGGTGATTAGAAACTTTTTCTTTCTTTATGTTCTAAAAATTATGGAATTTGGTTGATCATTAGGATCCATAGTGCTGCTACTGTTAACCTATTCTATTTTACTTAATTTGGTTAAGTGGATGTGCACATGAATTCTATATTAACCACTGTGAATTATCCATGATTTTTGACTTTGATGTTTCATTGACTTTGAGAATTTCACATTGATATATCTCACCTTGTCTCAAACCATAGTCACTTATTCCTGCTTATCATTGACTAATTGATGAATTGAGAACTACAAACTGTTAACAAACCTTTGTTTTGTTGAATTTATAGTAAAATTGATGGTTTGGTTCACTTTTCTCAATTATGTCTTTAACTCAATTTGTTTAAGTGTTTGCCTATATTTTCTGTGTTTGTCTATTTCTTGAAGTCTAACAGAGCTTGTCTGATCCCATAACAGAAATTCTTACTGTTGTGATATTGATCAAGAGCATTGCATCTCTTTCTAGTGATCTTAGCAAATTTTAGATCATCAAAGAGGTATGTTATTCTAACAAATGGCAATTTGAGTTAAGTCTCAAAATTAGCTACACAGGGGAAAATCATTATTGTAATTGTTAGATTTAAATCTTGTCTGATTTGAATGCACCAGTTATTACTGATCCTGCAGCTGCCGCTGAATAACTTGGGAATCTCCGGGGTACAAGTGCTAAAGCTTCTGTTCCTACTGAACGTACCTCAAGTCCTGCACTAGAAGAAGAAGGAGAGGAAGATGAAAATGATGAAGAGTCTGATTCCTCAGACTCTGATGACCGTCCTGCACAACCTGAGGGCATTCATCCTCAGAAAAGACAGAGTACTGGAGATTATTCTAGGGCCTCTACTGTTTTAGACACAACAATCATCCTCTGATGAAAGCTACAATCCGTCACAGGATGAACAAGATGATGATGAGACTTTAGTGTCTCTCGATCAAGTCGATCTGACTTATGATCTCGATGAGCTTGACAGCCCTCCTCAGTTTCCTACTAAGACAAGTTTAAAAAAATCTAACAAGAACTGCTGGAGATAGAGATTTATCCTTTGAGTTCATAATGATCATAGCTGAGAGAAGCAAGTCATGTACAGAAAAACTAAAAGTCAAGAGAAAGCCTGGTTCACTAAATGATTATGAAGTTGTGGGTTCATCTGGCACTCAATCTGATACAGCCTTAGCTAAAACAACTGTCTCTCCATCTCCTGCTGAACAAATTGAGAGGTTTGATATGGATATGAGACCATAGGAGAAGCTAGCTGAATCTGTTGTTACCACCACTGACACAGCTAGTATTGTTGCTACCAGCCCAACAGTTTCTCAATCTGAAAAGGTAATGGAACTTCAAGCTGAAATTGTCAATCGTCAGAGTCAGAGTGATCACCTTAATTGTTCTCTACAAGTGGAAAATCAAAAGATTAATGATCAGTCACAAGTAATTGCTGAATAAGCAGAAAAAATTCTGAGACTCAAAGATTTGTTAGGCAAATCAAATGAAGACAAACAATCAAGCGACAAACCATATGATGATACTAGTGATCAAGAGACCGAGCTACCAGAAGAACAACATCAAATTGATCAAAGAAGTGAAGGAGGGAATTCTCAAGATCCTATTTTCGATGAGCCATATGAATGACAACAATTTTGAGGTTGATACGGTCATTGAAGGAGATGAG
Organism: Deinandra increscens subsp. villosa; assembly: GCA_039602395.1. Classification (NCBI taxonomy): domain Eukaryota; kingdom Viridiplantae; phylum Streptophyta; class Magnoliopsida; order Asterales; family Asteraceae; genus Deinandra; species Deinandra increscens. Next base: position 40,244,520 of record JBCNJP010000010.1, on the reverse strand, counting down.
TTGAACTTCTCAGATGACGATGAATGTTTCGTCAACAGCCTTCTTCATGACGAACCTGTAGATGAAACACTAGACTCGATCAAGAAGCTTGCCCCGGTACCTGAAAATCTGAAACTTCCAAGATTTACACTGGAAACTAAAGCTCTTACTATTGAAGGGTCCACAAGTGCAGAGTCTGAAGCTGAACCTGACAGCTCACTTCAACTATGCATTGTTCCCACCGTTCATGCTGAAATCTCTACCTCTTCTTCCATAGTTGTTGTGACTGAAGGTGTCCGTCATATGCACGTCGACTCAGCCTTCTTAGACTTTGAAATGTCAAATTTCAGGGAATACTATGTGGATAAAATCTACTCAAGAAGGAACTCCTGTGGAATTCTCATTGAGAATCTTGATGATAGTGATGAAACAACATATGAAGAACATCCGTACTTTGTAGACTTTAGAGATGAAGATGACATGAAGGAGCTCGAATTGAGAATGAACATGATCACGAATGAAGCTAATCCATTGAACTACATTGATCTGGATACGATTGATAGTGAAGATGATGATGAAGAGGAACCTCTTTTTTCCTACTCCAATCTAAGTAAAGATGGAAGTAGACGATGAATATGTGAGTGTGCCTCTATCAACTGTTATCTACAGGAGAGAATCTTGCCTTGGACATCACCCCACATGTTGCAGGCTGTATCCCAACAGACTTTGAATTCATCAACCTTGAAACAAGTGCTGGCCACGAATCTCAAAGTCAAACTGATCCTGCAGTATCTGCTGAGCAAGACCTTCATGAACAGATCTTTAAAGCCTCATTTAGGCATTTCTCCTCTAACTCTGAAAGGAAGAAGTTGATGCCAATTTGATGACAGCTCAAGAACCTGCTGTCACAGAGGAACCCGGACCCTCCGACAAGGATAAGGGAAAGAGAAAATTGACTTCTGAGGAAATAGTAGAGGAGCAACTGAGAAGGGAAGCTGAAAAAGATAGGTCTCGTCGAGCACTCATTGCACGAACATATAGTGAATAGAACCGACTAATTGAAGAAAAAGCTAATGCACTAAAAAGGTATGAATCAGGACATCCTCCTGCTGTCATATACGGAAAGGGCTCGAGTACTCTTCCGAATCGTTCTGAGTCAGCCAGAACAGATGAACCAAGGATCCGCATTCTCACTAACTTAGAGGGGAGGGATGTAGATGAAGAAGATACATCTGAAATAGCTCACATGGTGAGAACTCTAATGAGTGACAACTTCTCATTGGAGTATCTGACGAGTCTTACATAATGTGAGTTAACCAAGCTGTACGTTGATGAGGAAAGGTTGAATTCACACCTTCCTCAGAATCAAAATGTTAAAGCTAAAGTTGATCCCCTGGTGGATGTCTTTGCTGACACCAACAAAACAGTCAAATTTATTCCTATCCGCGACCATCTTTCTGATATTGTACTTGACATTGGAAACACATATCTTCCTTCTCCTGAATACCCATCTGATGAAGTTCCTGATACTGAAGAATATATCAAATCCACTACTAACAACATGACTTTCGAGGACCTCCGCAACTATCATAGATTCAAAAATGTGGATAAAAAGCCTTACAACAGGAAGAGACTTAAAGGTCTACGAGAGTTTGTATGTGAGTACCGAAAGACTTAACGTTTGGAAAAGTTGGAATAGATCAGAATCAGAGAACAAGAACGAGCTGAGGCTCTCAGAAGAAACGACAACCCTCCCATCTATAACGAATGGGAAAAGATGTCTCCAAATCTAAAGGCTATGTAGCAATTCACTGCTAAAGACCTAAGAAAGATGCCTACCAACCCAAATGTCAATTATGGGATGAAAATCCTTGGATGGAAGTATGATGAGGCCTTTGATGCGTTTCTAGTGAAGAGGCAAAATGGAGATATGTTCAAATCTTTGCAGACTTCAGAGCTCTCCGTAGCCTATTCTCATGGGAGCTTAAACAGCTAAAATACCTTGATTTAGTGAACCACACCAATCATGAAAAAGGTGTGAAAGCTTTTTCACTAATCAATTCTACTTATAAGCACAAGAAGAACAAGCAAACTCCTGAAGAGGAGAAGAAAGCTCAGCTGCTTGCAGAGAAAAGGCGTCTCCGCTCCCCTCATCATGGAATGTTCAAGGACATTGGGAAGGAGGTGAAAGTGAAGACTATACCAGGGAATCAGAAAATTGCTCCAATAATCTGCTGGTACTATAATGAAAATACTCATGAATTGGTGATTGAGACAGTTGGTGCTGAGTCTATCAGAATCTTTGCAGCAATTGAACCCCGACTTCTCTCAAGATCCTATTCAAAGTTGATCTACTATGAGAAGATGCGGACCATTCCTGTTCAACTAAGACCATACGAATGTTATGACGCCAACTACTTTTTAATGTTTTTAAATTGGTGGTGTACTAGACTTACATGTATGGGTAAACTTACAATTGATAAGGAAGTCATAAGAATAGCAACCTGCTGGTTGATAGAAGATCATAGATCAAGTGTCATCCTTGATAAGGCAAAGAGATTGGCTGAAAAACTACAATGACCTGAAGAACCTTGTCTGGAAAGATCACTGGAGTTGTACGATCTTGGAATTACTGTACTTTCTGATAAAGACAAAGAAGCCGCAAGAGAAAACTGGAGATTTCTACTCAAGCTACTCAGTGAGGTGGCTTAAGGCTCAAGGTGTTTGCATTGCCAACAAGGGTGGAATTTACTAGAACCTGTTTTGGTTGTTGGCAACACAAAGCGTTCACCGTTGAGTATTGCTGGTGAAGACCTCTTGATGACTTATCTAGAATTGATACTTTTCTTTTGTAATATATTTTGAGTTTGTACTTAGTAAAATTATGTTTCTGTTTTAGCGGACTTTTTTTTCTACTTAGCGAACTTCTGATTTTGAACAAAGCGGACTTGTCTTACTTTTAGCGTACTTGTTGATTTTTCAATATACATGTCTTAGCGAACTTAATTTGTTCTTAGCAGACTTGTTTACTTAGCAAACTTGTTCTTGATCTTAATGAACTTGTTTTGTACTTAACGAACTTGTCAGCGAACTTAGTATTGCTTAGCGAACTTGTTATTGCTTAGCGAACTTGTTAGCGAACTTGTTATTGCTTAGCGGACTTGTTAGCGAACTTGTTAATTCCTAGCGAACTTGAACTAATGCTTAGCAAACTTGTCTGTCTGATGGAATATTCATTGCTGAAATCTATGTAATGATTGTTGTGTCAAACATTCCTTTTGTCCTATGCTCTCTAGTAGTATAAATACAATTGAGAAAACCCTATTTGGGATAAGCCACTCCTGGATTATTCTACAGAGAGCATTTTATGTGTGTGTTCTTGGTGTAGTGTATGTTCTTGAGCTTTAGAAATCATCAATGGGTGAGCATTGATGCAGATTCAACCGGAATCGACCATCACACATGATTTCCGCACTTGTGTGATGAATCATATGAGAAACTTGTGCTCAAATCAGGTCCTGACAATTGGTATCAGAGCCTTGTTCTTCATTTTTTGAGGTTTTTCTCAAAATGAAGAAAATCTCATATGAGTTGTCGATTTCAGTTGGTTTTGCTAGTTGTTTGAGTTGATTATTATACTCAGATTCTTTTAAATCTCAAGCTATTTAGTCGATTTCTAGGGTTTAGCCAAGGATAGTTACGCCATTTTAAGGTCTTGTATTTGAGCAAATTTTTCAAATTCGTTCAAATGTTGATTCCTTGTTAAAATTGATGGATTGCGAGAATAATACACCGAAAACCGAATTTGTAGGCACCAATTTCACTTAAAAACATCAAGTTTTGAAGATTTTAGAGGCCAAAAGTCACGTTTTTGGTGTTCTTCACATAATCTTACTATTCCATCAAATTAGGTCATTTAGAGTGGTTTTTGGAGTTTGTGTTAGTTGAATCAAATGATCCTACATAAATTTCGAGACTATTGATGCCCTAAAACACATATTTCGTTAACTTTGATTTTTGAAATTTGAATTTGCTTAAGAACAAGTTGTTCAAAATTTGGCTACGTTAGGAAATTTGACATTTCAAATTTTTTTTGTTGAAATCTCACTTGCTAATGACTAATTATGCTTGTTATTGTTTGTGAATGTAGGATTTGTGTGAATTCAAACGTTCTACAAGCATTCGAGCATTCTGAACCAAGCGTTTAATCTGTCTGGACCTTTCATCTATTTAGCAAGTTTGTGCTAAGTTTTTGTGTTTCTCACCACCAATGGCTGAAGGCACCCAGTTTAATCCCGTTGTGCAAAGTAACAATTGTCCACCAAAACCAATGGGCGCGAGTGACTTTGTTGATTGGAAAGGAAAGTTTGTGTTGTTCTGGAGTATGTAAACTGTGATCTTTTGACTTCAATTGTTGAAGGTCCAGCTGTGTTTGAAATTGAAGAGGCTACTGCTCGTGGAGTTACTGACACTGTTGCTGATCCGCCAGCTCCCAAGAAGAACATTCCAAAACCTTTGGACAAGTTAACCTTGGCTGAACATGCACAGATGAAGTTTGATAAGCGTGCATTAGGTTGCACTAAGATGGCTCTTAATGATGATCTACTTCATCAATTTAAAGAGGCCACCTCAATTCATGAGATATGGGTTGGCTTGAAGAAAAAGTATGAAGGCAATGCAGCCAATAGAGAAAGAAGACTTGAAAATTTGAGATTGACTTTCAACACTTTTGCTTACAGAAATGGAGAGTCATTTGAAACTCATGTCAATCGATTTTTGCAGAATCATTACTGAAATGACTACCAAGAGAATTCGTCCTGATTCTGGAGATATCATCAGGAAGATTCTGCATTCTTTTCCTCAAGAATTTGCCTCCTATTTCATGTATCTCATCGAAAACACTGATCTAACCAAGGCTGACTATCTGGATATGATTGACAAGGTTCAAGACTATGAAGTCAGAGCAGTTGAATGTACTGGTAAGTCACTCATGGGTAATGTGACTTCAAGGAGCTCATCTTCTTCGCCTCCTAATGCTGCTTTTGCTGCCTCTGCCTGTGAGGAGAATTATCAGTTTTCCAATTCTTCTGGCTCAACACTGCCTGCAATTGCTCCATCTCCTGTACCAGCTCCTGTTCAAACTGAAGTATTTGCATCACATGCAACTCATTAGCCTTCCAATGTGACATTTGTTCAACAACCACCTTGTGGGTACTTGGTTCAACAGTCAGCACCAATTTTAACCAACAACACTAGCTTGGATCAAGAGTTGTGTAATGCTTTCCTGGCCTGCATGAACTCTCAAATGTCAGGAAACATTGAGAGCATGACTATTTGTCAAGAATATCTTGACCAAACATATGCTGATGATCTGGAAGAGATCGATAATAAATGGCAGATGGGTATGATTGCTGCAAGAACAAGAAAATTCTTCAGAAAGACTGGGAGGAAGTTGTTTGAACCTCCTTCAAACGCCAACATTGGGTTTGATAAGTCCAAAGCTCAATGCTACAACTACCAGGAGCTCGGACACTTCGCTCATGTATGTCAAAAACCACGAACGTGGAATGTTCCTATAAGCTCGGGTGGAGGAAATCAGGCTTTTTAGAAACAAGCTGGCAATGTAAATCAGTCTTATCAGAAGCAAGGCAGCTCATCCTATCAAAAGCCACAGAATGGAAAATCAAATGTCTCTCATCCTGGATCGTCAAGTTCACAATCTTCTCAAAGAAATGACAACTCTGGCAAGGCATTGGTCTCACTTGAAGGTGGTAACTACAACTCGATGTCTTCATCAACATCTTAACCTTCAAGCCAGTCAGACTACGCATTATTGGTCAATTCAGATGGTGAAGAGATTAATGAGTATGTTGTATTTGACCCTCTATTTCCTACTGATTTCTGTCTGATGGCTGGAGTTGATGAGATTCTTGAAGAAACCTGTTCTTCTGTTGGAAACTCTGCTGCTATGAGTTCATTTGAGGTTGAAACGGAAGCTAGCAAGCGTCTTCTTGAACTGCGGAAAGGAACAATTCCAGATGAGGTAAAATTATCTTTGTGTTCTGACAAATGTCTTGAAGTTGTCGCTCGCTACCGCACATACAACCTAGAGTTGCATGCTAGGGCGGCAGAGAGCGAGAGCAAAGTTGAGCTTCTTCAAGCAAATGAAAAAGATTTTTTTGTTAGAATTAAATCACTCCAGTATGATATTGAATTCATGAAGCACACTGAATCAAACTTAAAAATCCAAATTGCTGATCTTTTAAATAAATTGATTTCTCAGAGAAACAGCTACGCTGAAGCTCGAGAAACAATTGATTTGATGAAATTGAATCCTGAAACTTTGGGCAGTGCTATTGCAAAGGACATAATGTCGCGTCTTAGATCTGGTTTAGGTCTTACTCGGGAGATACTAGATAATGCTGCTGAACATCCTCGAAATCATAATTATCTCCGTGTCCCCGAATTGACCATAATCAATCCAAAGAGCCACATTAAGTTCATTGACCCCAGTTGATTCCGAGTGCCTCTGAAATCAAACCGTTGGACGACCAATTGGCTAATGCCGAAACTGGTTCTGGTCTTCCACCGATTGATGAAACACTTAAATTTGCTGATTTCGATGCAATTTCTTTAAATTCTGTTAACACTAGTATCTCAGAAGCATATGTTTAAAAGGCTGCTGAAACCGAGTTTCTCAATTTGTGTACTCAAAACACATCTGAAGGTCAATCGTTTTTGTTCAATGAAAATTATGATGTTTTCGACATAAATGAAATTCCAAAAAGGACTAAATCGTTCGGAGGCGTAAGCCAAAGAAGAAGGCTGCAAATGAGAAACTTGTAGTTCAGCAGGTCATCATTAATGATGAGTTTAGTCTTGATTTTGCCGAAATGGCCTTGAAACATGGTAAGACAGTTATGCACACACAAGCTGTTCTTACAATCACCGATGGTAAGGTGATCACTGTTCCTGCAGCACAAGTGAACGCTCCAACGATGCCTGATCAAGCAACTTCTGCACCCGTGTTTGTCAAACCAAGTGAAGCATCTGTCAACACAGCTCCCAATGAGGCTGGGAAATCCACAATGGCACTATTCAAGACAAGTGATCCTAAGAAAAAGAGACCTCAATATGAACCTGTTTTGATTGGTCAACCATGTGTTGAAGATCAGCCTGCTGTGGTCAAGCTAGATGCTGTTACTTTTGATGCTCCTGAATATGAGATCACACCAAAGAAAAAGAAACAAACTAGGAGGAGGAAGAAGAAGATAGTCACTGACACTGATAAGGATGATGGTATAATGCCAAATGAGCCACAACCAGCGGCTCCACAAATTGCTGAACAACCTCTTGTGGTTAACCCCAACGGGACAGTTGAGACATTGGGATGTACAGTTTGCGGGAATCCACACCATTGTGCAAGGGTGTGTGTGTACAACACGGGTTATTATGCTTACAACAACGCTCCAATGCCTCTTGCTCATTTTTACCAGCAACAACAAGTGGTACCATAAGGAAATCAATTAGCCCCAATGTATTATGGGAACTGTGGTGAGGACTACATGGATCAATGGTTTGACACCATCTTTTAGCAATCTTACCCAAACCAACCCTATGTTCCTAACCAAGCCCAGTATGTCCCTCGTGGTTTGGTAAGGACTGTGAATGCTTTGAGGCCACAAGTTCAACAATCAGTGGGGATGACTGCACCAAATCCTTTTCCTATAAGATCTTAGATGCCTCGACCAAGGCCTACCTTCATGCCAAGGCCTGTTATGATGCAACAACCTGTCCGGGCTCCTAGATAAAATGTTACAGCTTCACAAACTCCTCCTGCTGTAGTCTTAACACCACCAACTGTTCCGCCAACAAAAAAGGCACCTAAAAAGAAGGCCCCTAGTCAATCTGGCCAGGGTCCATCTCTGAACTAATCACTTTCTTTTTCATGTGCAGGGGCTGGCCCATAGTGCTGCCAACACATGGTACTTAGATAGTGGATGTTCCAGGCACATGACGGGGAATAAGGACCTGCTGTATGATGTCAAAACAATATCACATGGTGGTCATGTTACCTTTGGAGGTGATGTTCGGGGTGGTAGAATAATCAGAAACGGTCTCTTGACCATTGGAGAAATTTCATTTGACAAGGTTAATCTGGTGTCCAATCTGAAATTCAACCTGCTGAGTGTATCACAAATCTGTGACTAACAAGATACCGATGTTCTTCGATGACCGTGAATGCTATATTCTGAAGCCTGGATTCAAGATTCCCGAAGATCAAATTATGTTTCGTGCAAGACGGAAAGGGAACATGTATGCTTTGGATATGTCTGCTGCAAGGCCGACTGGTTCAATAACATGCTTCTTGGCAAAGGCATCAGAAGATGACTCTACTTTATGGCATAGGCGGATGGTACCTGTGAACTTTCGGAACATGAACCGCCTTGTTAGGTGGAAACACGTTGACGTTGTGCCAGAGAAGGGATTCATCCACATCGACAATTGTGTAGCATGTCTGAAGGGTAAACAGCACAAGACATCCCACAAGCCAAAGCCACCGGGTAGAACGAAAACAATACTTCAGCAACTCCATCTTGACCTCTTCGGGCCAGTGAGCATCAAGAGTTTAGGGGGAAAGTCATATTGCCTGGTTGTCACAGACGATTACTCTAGATACTCGTGGGTGTTTTTTCTGAAAGAGAAGTCTGAGATAGCTGAGATTTTGAAGGATTTTGTCACACGAATCGAGAACAGATGCAGAGAGCGGGTTAGAATCATCAGATCAGACAATGGGTCTGAATTCAAGAATCAGACATTTGACGCATTTTGTAATGATAAAGGCATAACTCGACAGTTCAGTTTACCGTATACACCGCAAGAAAATGGAGTGGCTGAACGAAAGAATAGAACTATCATTGTGGCTGCTAGGACAATGCTTGCTGATTCTAACTTAAAATTATCTTTTTGGGCAGAAGCTTTCAATACAGCCTGCTATGTTCTGAACAGAACACTCTTGGTCAAACATGCTAACAAGACGCCATTCGAACTTTTTTCCAAAGTAAAACCGAACTTAAAACGATTAAAACCGTTCGGATGCGCTTGTACTGTTTTAATTCAGTCGGATCAGTTAACCAAATTTGCTCCTCGGGCAGATGACGGTTATTTTGTTGGATACTCGATGACTTCTGCTGCCTATCAAGTGTTCAACAGAAGAACTTAAGTTGTTATTGAGTCGTGCAACGTTACTTGTAATGAGCACACTCCGAACACAAGAGATCCTGCTCCGGATAGTATGTATGACCTTGAGTCGTTTACTTCTACTTTTAATATGTTCCAATCTGATGATGCAGGTACTTCATCTACAGTAGTTGATCAAGGAAATGAAGCAGCTAATCCAACTGTTGATATGCTTGCTCCTGTTACTTCATCGATCCTAGATACCATTTATTCAGTCGATCCAGTATTTGAACAGCCAACCATTCAGATTACTGAACCTGTAATTGTGGAAACAAAACTAGTACAAGCAACAGCTGAGGCAGACAACACTGTAGAAATTGATGTTTTAACGCATGATTCTGACTCAGATGACGTAATAGAGATTGATACCGGAGAGACCCCTGGCGATGATCTACAAATTAGAAATCTGGACTCGTCTATTCCAGCACCTGCTGTTGAAGAGACTCGAATTCACAAGATACATCCTACGAGTCAGATTATTAGGCCAGTTGACAAACGTCTCACACGGAGTCAGTCAAATGAAATGCACACATGTTTGTACTCTTGTTCATTTCACAAGAAGAGCCCCCTACTGTTGCTATTGCCCTTTTGGATGATAACTGGATTGAAGCCATGCAAACGAATTTCCTACGATTCAAATTGCTCAATGTCTGGCACTTGGTTGATCCCCCAATAGGTGTAAAGCCTATACCTGTCAAATGGATTTTAAAAAACAAGAGAGACGACCGAGGCATTATTATTATAAATAAAGCTCGCCTGGTTGTGAAAGGGTACATGCAAGTTGACGACATTGATTACGAAGATGTCTACGCGCATGTCGCTCGTCTGAGACAATACAGATCTTTCTGGCATATGCCACATCAATGAATATCATTGTTTACCAACTTGATGTAAAGACCACGTTCCTCTACGGAGAGCTTGACGAAGACGTATTTCTAGAACAACCTCTAGGGTTTGTCGACAAATCTTTTCCCACGAAATGTTACAAACTGGACAAGGCCCTTTATGGTCTACACCAAGCCCCAAGGAAGTGGTACGAGACATTATCTACTTATCTGATGTCTAATGGTTATGAAAGGGGTGTGATTGATCAGACTTTCTTCATACGACATGTTGGAGAAGATATGGTGTTAGTGCAAGTTTATGTCGACGACATCATTTTTGGTTCAACCAACGTCGACCTATGTCATGCATTTGAGGAACTAATGAAGAAGAAACTTGAGATGAGCGCCATGGGTGAACTGACATTTTTTCTTGGAATTCAAGTAAAACAGAAGCCTGATGGCATTTTAATCAGCCAAGAGAAATATGTGAAAGAGATCCTGAAGAAGTTTGGGTTACAAGATTCTAAAGGTTTTTCTACTCCCGTGGTCACTCGTCACAAGTTGAATCAGGATCCGGATGGTGTTTGTGTAAATGAGCATCTATACAGGTCAATGATTGGGTCACTCATGTATCTGACAGTAAGTCGTCCTGACATTATGGTTGGAGTTTGTCTATGTCCCCGTTTCCAAAGTAAGCCGAAAGAATCGCACTATTCGTGAAGAGGATATTTCGATACCTGAAGTCCAATCCAAATACAGGACTTTGGTATCCTAAAGATTCAACCTTTGATCTTCGAGCCTTCTCACACAGTGACTACGCCGGTTGTGAACTCAATCGTAAGTATACAACGGGAGGAGTTCAGTTCTTAGGAAACCATTTGGTCTCATGGCAATGCAAGAAGCAAACAACAGTGTCTGTCTCAACGACTGAAGCAGAGTACATTGCTCCTGCCTCCTGCTGCTCTTAAGTGATTTAGATTCAGAATGAACTGCTGGAATACGGTTTGAATTTCATGGGTAGCCTTATTCATGTAGATAATACTGCTGCTGTTTCAATTATTAAAAATCCTATTCAGCATTCTAAGACTAAACATATTGAGATTAGATACCATTTCATTAGGGATTGTGCTGAGAAAAAGCTAGTTACCTTAGTCCATGTTGGTACTGATGATCAATTAGCAGACCTATTCACTAAACCATTTGATATGTCTAGGTTTAACTTTCTGGTTAGTGTTGTACGCATGATTAACTATGTTAGTGTCTTGATTTCATAGGTTTATCTGCTAAGGAGTGTTATTTGTGCCCTGCATGAAAATTTCACAAAAATATTTTACTTTCTTTACTTGTATATAGTTACTTCCTACAAATATTTAAGATTATTTGTTATTTTGATTCCTTGAGTCAATTTTCTTGACTTGAAAGCTTTTGTTTGTGGTAGTCCTGTGTCAAATTCATTTTGAAAAGACCAAAATGATTTTTTTTCTTGTTTATTTATGTTTTCGTGTCTGTCTGCCGGTCCTGCAATGTGGAAGATAAACCAAAAACATTAAAAACTTGACAAAAACAACAAAAATAGTGTCTATGTTGATTTCAATGAGTGTTTTTAAACACAAGTAAAAAAAAAGAAAAATCAAAATTCTTTGGTCTGTGGTCGGACAAAATGTGTGGAACATGATATGATTTTGGTCTTGTCGATCTAACCATAGGATATGATCCAATCAACCGGTAATTCTATCATTTGATGTGTCGGTAGGCTCAACATACTTAGAAGTAGACTATTTCTGTGATTACACATTAATTTGCTTGAAAATGTGAACCTATAAGTCTACCAGTGCTAAATTCTTTAAATTTGCCTAAGTCTGAGCTAAGTACGATATGCCAACACACAAGAATATTTCTTTAGCATTAAGTCCCTGATTTCACTCATCAGCACACCATCTGTTTTGCTTACGCAAAGACCTTGGTGCTGCTTCATCGATCAATAAATCTGTGACACATCTGCTTTGCGAAAGCAATGACCTTGTGTCCACGCGATCCCATCATCACATTCATCATTATCCGTGACACATCTGCTTTGCGAAAGCAATGACCTTGTGTTCACGTGATCCATCTTAACATCCATTCATGAAATCAGCTACTTAACACTAAAAAATAGGGGGAAATAATATAAGTTGTCATATGTTGAAGAAATTCCATATGTTCCAATTTTAAAATTCTTATGTGTGTGGGCTATATCCGAAGTGCAAAAATGGCCCATGGTAGAATTCTGGTGACTTATGTTGTATATTAGGTTATTCACATCTTTATCTAATCGGACAAAACATGATAAATACATCACAGAAATATGTTGAAAATTACATTGTCTGGGCTTAAGTGGATAAACAATTCCGACAATCTGACTTAGGGTATCGGATACGAAAGGTGATTTGAATTTTTAGTGTTATCGATCACGTAAATGACCGGTATGATTCTAAACATGTCTGACCACGACCATGCAAAAATAGGTGAATTTTTAAGACAATGTACTTAAATTTCCAAGTTTGATGTAAAATTGACCAACTTGTGCTAGAATCAATCCTTGAATTGTTTGAAGTTAACCAACTTAAAAGAAAATGACATCTTGAGTTCGGGTGGAAATTGACCCAACTCGGATGAAAATGAAATTTTTTAGTTCGGGTGGAATTTTGACCAATAAAAGTCAAATTTAGGTACTAGATGTGTCCTTGTCAAATTTGTTGAAGTTAACAAGTGCTTGGCTTATTTATTCAAAATTAATCTTCTTGGTAGGTCACTGGTGGTAGGCATGCCTTTATGTTTTTAGTCTTGTGGTTAAACTTCAACTCTTTAAATTTTTGAAATTTTTAGGACTTAGAATTTTTTCCTTGAAGTTTTTCAAAATTCTGGTCTTAGCGGACTTTTTTTTCCTTAGCGAACTTAGTCATATGGCAGGTCCGCTAAGAACAATTCACAGGTTTGAAGGCTTGTTTTCCTCTAGCGAAATTGTTCTTGGACTTGTAAAATTTTTTATTTTTTTTTTATTTCTGGAAGTCCCCTAAGAACAAATTTGTTCTTAGCGAACTTCATCTTTCATTCTTTTTAACTCTAAGACGAGAAGTCCGTTAAATTGACTTTAGTCCTTAGCGAACTTCTCCTTTTCTGTTAAATTTTTTAACTTTAAAAACTTGTCTAAGCCTTGAGAAGTCCGCTAAACACTTGTTGTTAGCGAAATAACTTCTCTTATATACTTAGAATATTATCATGGGATGTGAAGTCTGCTAAGTAGATTTTGTCCTTAGCGCACTTCTCCTGTGTTTACCTTTTATTCAGGTATTTGAGAAGTCCGCTAAGAAGGTTTTTGCCTTAGCGAACTTCTCCACTTGTCAAAAGTCTACTAAGGTTAAACTAGTTCTTAGAGAACTTATTTACACCTTAGCGAACTTCCTTAGGCTTAGCGAACTTTCTTTGCCTTAGCAAACTTCTTTTAGGCTTAGCGTACTTCTTTTAGGCCTTAGCGAACTTGTACAAACATGAATCTCCCTTTAGCGAACTTGTTTAAAATCACAGATATTTCTAAGTTCGCTAAACCTAATACTATAAAAGGGAGACTTAGTCTTTTTCTTCATTCACTCGTTCAAACCTTCACATACACCCGCTCACTCTCTCAAACCGGCGACTCATCTTCATCACTGTTTAATCAAAATCTCCCCTCTCGCTCTTGAATCTGTAATACATTCAACAATTGGGGTTGATTCACTCACTCCTATTGTGATTACAGGTTTGATTTCTCATTCTTTTTAGGTTATTTTGACTCGATTAGGATCGGTTGTTGATGTTCTTGAGCCGTGAGTGTGTGAGATCAATTTCTAGGGTTCTAATATTGAAATTTTGTTGATTAAACAGATTGCTCTGCTTTTTCTTGTTCCATTTCACTTGTGAGCAAGATTAAGGTATGTAAATCTCATCTCGCAAATTTCAACTTTAAAACCAAGAAGATTGTGTACAGGGGTTCGGATAAATGTGCTTGAACCTAAAAATTTTTAAGTCTTTATAACAGATTGGTTAAGATTGTTTTAGTTATTGGTTTGAATGGTGTAAATTGATACATTGTTTGAATCAAGGCCATAAACTGTGACCTCTGTTCTTTATAGGTGACTAGAAACTTTTTCATTCTTTGTGTTCTTACAAATTATGGAATTGTATTGATCATTAGGATCCATAGTGCTGCTACTGTTAACCTGTTCTATTTTTGTAAATTTGGTTAAGTGGATGTGCACATGAATTCTATATTAACCACTTAGAGTTATCCATGATTTTTGACTTTGATGTTTGATTGACTTTGAGAATTTCACATTGATATATCTCACCTTGTCTCAAACCATAGTCACTTATTCCTGCTTATCATTGACTGATTGATGAATTGAGAACTACAAACTGTTAACAAACCTTTGTTTAGTTGAATTTATTGTAAAATTGATGGTTTGGTTCATTTTTCTCAATTATGTCTTTAACTCAATTTGTTTAATTGTTTGCCTATATTTTATGTGTTTGTCTATTTCTTGAAGTCTAACATAGCTTGTCTGATCCCATAATAGAAATTCTTACTGTTGTGATATTGATCAAGAGCATTACATCTATTTTGAGTGATCTTAACAAATTTTAGATCATCAAAGAGGTATGTTGTTCTAACAAATTGCAATTTGAGTTAAGGCTCAAAATTAGCTACACATGGGCAAATCATTATTGTAATTGTTAGATTTAAATCTTATCTAATTTCTAATTTAAATTGCTTGATCCCAGCAGATTACTCATTGAGCCATTTGAGAATTCACTACATTTTAAATTAGATCTTAGACACCCATAGATCTTCACAAAGGTATGTGTTTCTCAATACAAGCATTTAGATTATTAATCAGGTAGTACATCAACTTTTCCATTATTACTGGCATAAATGCCTTTCCTTGTGTCAATTAACATCCAATTGAGCCTAAGACTGGTGGTTTAGTCTGGTTAGGATCCACTTAGGTCTGAAACTAGTCAATAACACAAAAGTGAAATTAATTAATTGTTTTGACCTATTCAAGCTGACTTAATCATCTATGTGATCATTAGTGAGCATAATTACCTAGGGTGTGATCCATGATCTATTTTAGGCTCATGTGAACCAGCTTAGGTGACTAAGCTTTGGTTGAACACATTTTTGGTCATTTTGACTTTAATAAGTCAAATTTTGCATGAAATTGACTTTAAGAGACTTATGTAGGTATCTTGCTTGAATGTGAATTTGGTGACTTGATTATGTGCTTTTTGATCCTTATGTGCATGAGTTATGTGTTATGGATTGAATTTAACATGTTGAAGCCATCATTTAATATGTTGTGCATAGATCATCACATTTTGTCTTTTATTGCTCAAAATTTAACTGTTTGAGCCATTAGGACACTTGGCATGTTTATGTGTATTAACTTGACTCTAATGCTTTTAGATAATCTCTGTTATTGTTGAAATGTGATTTAGACACTTTGTAGTAAGTTCTAAGTGTTATGAATCTGCATGAGAAGTTCTACTGATCTTAGCGGACTTGATTTAGTCCTTAGCGGACTTCAAGTCTGGAAAACCGTATACGGATCGATTCTATGGATGAGACGGAAGTTTTGTCATTGATTCGTGTCAAATAATTACAAGACCAAAGGAGTATACAAACATTTAAGCTCTGGGGGAGGTTGGACAGAACCTCCCTTCTAATCACACAGACACTGGATACAAACTTACAAAGAAATACAAAGACGAAACTATTTATACTTCTTAATTCTGTCCGAACTCGGCACCTCCGAACCCTGTCCGAACTCCCTCCAAACTTTGAGTTCGGCCATCAAGTTTCGGCCAACTCCGAACCTAGAGTTCGGCTGGGTTTCGGACATTAGTTTATGTCTCCGACAAATCAGTCTGTTTGACAATTCGAACAGTAACGGCCACACAAGGTTCATGCATCAACAAAGTCTGCTTAGCGAACTTGATCTGTTCCTAGCGAACTTGTTCACTGCTTAGCGAACTTGATCTGTTCCTAGCGGACTTGTTCACTGCTTAGCGAACTTGATATGTTTCTAGCGGACTTGTTTTTCTGCTTAGCAGATTTAAGTCAAGTCCTCATACCATTTGAACAGTATTTAAACTTCTAATACACTAGGATTGTTCTGGTAGTTTGACAAGTCAATGTAACACTTATTACATGCATCTAATTGGCCTTTGAAATAGGATAGACCTATTATATCCTAACTTCCCTTTCCTATACCTAAATGTGCTGATTTAGACTAAGTTGTTCTTGTTCTCCATTGTAAGACACCAAATCAATGGATCCACAAGCTCGGGTGGAACCATGTCCCAAATGTGACTTTCCCTGAACTGATTTGACAAAATGGGATCCTAAAACCTCATTTTATACCAATTGAACTTAAAGACCTTGGTTTTTGATCCCAGATTGTCAAAACTTTCTAGATTTGGTATCTCTGATTGTTCTTGAGCCTAAGTAGTAGAGTTTTTCATAAATTTCGCCTTGACTCAATATCAAGTCAAAATTTGGTTGATTCAGACAAGATTATTGGGTCATTTGTTGTTCTCATGCAAAACTTTCAATTAAGCTAAAATTAATGGAGATTTAGATCTGGCTCCTTTTTTCCAGATTTTAATTGATCACACACAACATTTATACATCCTAAGATACTTACTATTGTTAATCATGATATTCCGGTTGCTTGTGATCGTTTTGGAGTATATGTACTATGTGATTTAGTTTATGTCCTTGATTATAATATGAAAAGCCTGTCACTATCACGAGTCTAGTGTGACATGACATTCATCTAGTGTCAGGTCAGATATAATCTTGTAATTCTATATGTGCAGATGCCTCCCAGACAAGTTGTAGAAGCTTTGGAGTATAGTCGCTTGCACAACGGAAGGTGCATTTTTAACAAAAACTGGGAAGGTGCTGATGAGCAAGCCATTGATCTATTGCAACAATCAACATGGGTAACGGCAATGCAGATTAACCCTGTTATCTACAAGGGTATCATTGAAGCTTTCTGGAACAATGCTCAATCTGCAGAGCTTGATGATGATTCAAGTGTAATAAGGTCCAGGATCCAGAACACTGATTTTGAAATTACTGAGAAGAAGATCAGAACGGTCCTGAACTTGCAAGATGCTGGCATGCCCAAGTCTTTCACAAGGACTCAGTAGCAATCTACAATCACAAGGATGGGATATTCTGGCATCTTTCTCCCAGATGTCAGCAATAAGATACTCAAGACTTTATTTTCAACCAATTGGAAGTTCATAAACAGCTTCTTCATTGTCGCCTTTGGACACAGAAAGGCAGCTCCAGATGATTTTGTTGAAGAAACCGCATGGGCTTTACATGGGTTTATCACTGGTGAGGGTTTCAATCTATCTCACCAACTTCTCAAGTGGATGATTGCTAATCTACACCCTACTGGAAGAGCAAAGGAGTTTCTAATGTATCCTCGTTTCATTCAAGCTATACTGGATCATTATTACCCAAACTTGATCAAGCAAGGAGAGACCTTCTCCACAAGCTCAATGAACACTGGCTCATACAGTAAGTACCATAAAGATAAATATCAAGGGATTGTTGTACCTTTCTTTCCCGAGATGATCACTCGGATTGCTCCTGCTGGTGCTGATGGAGATATTTCAATTGGGTGAAGCTACAGTAGAAGCTCAAGTTGAAAATCTTGTACCTGCTCAAGTCCAACCTCAATTGGATTTGAATGCACCAGTTATTACTGATCCTGCTGCTACTGCTGAAGACCTTGGGAATCTCCGGGGTACAAGTGCTTAAGCTTCTGTGCCTACTGAACGTACCTCAAGTCCTGCACTAGTAGACTTGTCTGAAGAAGAAGAAGGACACGACGATGATAATGATGAAGAGTCTGATTCCTCAGACACTGATGACAGTCCTGCACAACCTGAGGGCATTCATCCTCAGAAAAGATAGAGGACTGGAGATTATTCCAGGGCCTCTACTGTTCAGACACAACAATCATCCTCTAATGAAAGCTACAGTACGTCACAGGATGAACAAGATGATGATGAGACTTTAGTGTCTCTCAATCAAGTCGATCTGACTTATGATCTCGATAAGCCTGACAGCCCTCCTCAGTTTCATCCTAAGACAAGTTTAAAAATTCTAACAAGAACTGCTAGAGATAGAGATTTATCCTTTGAGTTCATAATGACCAGAGCTGAGAGAAGCAAATCCTGTACAGAAAAAATCAAAGTCAGGAGAAAGCCCGGTTCACTAAATGATATGAAGTTGAGGGTTTATCTGGCACTTAATCTGATACAGCCTTAGCTACAACAACTGTCTCTCCATCTCCTGCTGAACAAATTGAGAGGTTTGATATGGATATGAGACCACTGGAGAAGCTAGCTAAAGTTGTTGTTACCACCACTGACACAGCTAGTATTGTTGCTACCATCCCAACAGTTTCTGAATCTGAAAAGGTAATTGAATTTCAAGTTGAAATTGTCAATCTTCAGAGTTAGAATGATCACCTCAATTGTTCTCTACAAGTAGCAAATCAAAAGATTAATGATCAGTCACAAGTAATTGCTGAACAAGCAACAGAAATTCCGAGACTCAAAGATTTGTTAGCCAAATCAAATGAAGACAAACAATCAAGCGACAAACCATATGATGATACTGGTGATCAAGAGACTGAGCTACCAGAAGAACAACATCAAATTGATCAAAGAAGTGAAAGAGGGAATTCTCAAGATCCTATATATTCTACTACTGTTCTTGCAGGAAAAGACTCATCTGGTGTTCAAGATACTTCAAGCCCTATGAGTGAATGCGATTTTGAGGTTGATGCTAATACGGTCATTGAAGGAGATGAGCTGAACTTCTCAGATGACGAAGAATCTTTCGTCAACAGCCTTCTTCATGACGAACCTGTTGCTGAAACACTGGAGTCGATCAAGAAGCTTGCCCCGGTACCTGAAAATCTGAAACTTCTAAGATTTACACTGGCAGCTAAAGCTCTTGCTATTGAGGGATCCACAAGTGCAGAGTCTGAAGCTGAACCTGACAGTTTACTTCAACTATCATTTGTTCCAACCGTTCATGCTGAAATCTCTACCTCTATTGCCATAGTTCCTGTGACTGAAGGTGTCCGTCATATGCACGTCGACTCAGCCTTCTTAGACTTTGAAATGTCAAATTTTAGGGAATACTATGCGGAGAAAATCTACTCAAGAAGGAACTCCTGTGGAATTCTCATTGAGAATCTTGATGATGGTGATGAAACAACATATGAAGAACATCCGTACTTTGTAGACTTTGGAGATGAAGATGACATGAATGAGCTCGAACTGAGAATGAACGTGTTCATGAGTGAAGCTAATCCATTGAACTACATTCATCTGGATACGATCGATAGTGAAGATGATGATGAAGAGGAACCTCTTTTTCCTACTACAATCCAAGTAAAGATGGAAGTAGGCGATGAATATGTGAGTGTGCCTGTATCAACTGTTATGTCTACAGGAAAGACTCTTGCCTTGGACATCACCCCACATGTTCCAGGTTTTATCCCAACAGACGCTGAATTCATCAACCTTGAAACAAGTGCTGGCCACGAATCTCAAAGTCAAACTGATCCTGCAGTATCTACTGAGCAAGACCTTCATGAACAGATATTTGAAGCCTCTTTTATGCATTTCTCCTCTGACTCTGAAAAGGAAGAAGTTGATGCCAATTTGATGGCAGATCAAGAACCTGCTGTCACAGAGCAACCCGGACCCTCCGACAAGGATAAGGGAAAGAGAAAATTGAATCCTGAGGAAATAGCAGAGGAGCAACTGAGAAGGGAAGCTGAAAAAGATAGGTCTCGTCGAGCACTCATTGCAGAAACATACAGTGAATAGGACCGACTGATTGAAGAAAAAGTTAATGCACTAAAAAGGTATGAATCAGGACTTCCTCCTGCTGTCATATATGGAAAGGGATCGACTATTTTGCCGAATCATTCTGAGTCAGCCAGAACAGATGAACCAAGGATCCGCATTGTCACTAACTTAGAGGGGCTCGAATACTTTGCTGTCATATACAGAAGCTGATCTACTATGAAAGGATGCGGACCATTCCTGTTCAACTAAAACCATACGAATACTATGACGCCAACTACTTTTTATTGTTTTTTAAATTGGTGGTGTACGAGACTTGTAGGTATGGGTAAACTTACAATTGATAAGGAAGTCATAAAAACAGCAACCTGCTGGTTGATAGAAGATCATGGATCAAGTGTCATCCTTGATAAGGCAAATAGATTGGTAAAGCTGAACAACTACAATGACCTGAAGAAGCTTGTCTGGCAAGATCTCTGGAGGCTATCTTGGAATTACTGTACTTTCTGATAAAGACAAAGAAGCCGCAAGAGAAAACTGGAGATTTCTGCTCAAGCTACTCGGTCAGGTGGCTTAAGGCTCAAGGTGTTTGCATTGCCAACAAGGGTGGAATTTGTTGGAACCTGTTTTGGTGGTTGGCAACACAAACCGTTCACCGTTGGGTATTGCTGGTGAAGACCTCTTGATGACTTATCTAGAATTGATACTTTGCTCTTGTAATAAATTTTGAGTTTGTACTTAGTAAAATTTTGTTTCTGTTTTAGCGGACTTGTTTTTCTACTTAGGGAACTTCTGATCTTGAACTTAGCGGACTTGTCTTATGTTAGAGCATATTCCTATGCTACAATGTGTCTCGTGTATTGTATCTAGATTAGAGGGCGTATGTGAGTTTTAATGGCAATATCAATGTGTCATACCATATGGTACGCCGTACCATTTGGTACGCCCGTACTAAATGGTCCGCCAGTTGGTACGCAGGCCAGTTTGTCACTAACTATAAATACCATGTGTTAGAATGATAGCTTAACACTTCTATCATTTCTACACCTTTACTGTGTGTTCTAGAGAGAGAAACCAGAGAGAGTTCTTCTTGTATTCTTGTGTGATCAATAAGAAATCTATTATTTACATCTCGTGTTCATTACATTGATCAAAGCATGTAGTAGTAAGATCATATCTCGGTTTTACAAGTGGTATCAGAGCATTTGGTTGCTCTATTGTTGTGTTTTTGATCAAATTTCGGATTTCTAGAGTGAGAAAGTGTGGGTTTTCTTCGTTTTTCATCAAATTTTTCTAATTCCGAGTGTTTCCGATGTAAAAAAATTATTTATGAGTGTTCCTAGTGAGTTTTTGCACCTCTCTGAAGCAAATTCCAGTCCAAATTGTCAAAATTCACGAAAATCCGTCGAATTCAGTGTGGTACGATTCTGGTCCGCAGTACCAATTCTGGTCCGCTGAATCTTGTCCGCTAGGCAATCTTCAAGTCTTGTCCGTGGCAGTTATTTTGGTCCGCCGTACCAATTCTGGTCCGCTGAATCTGGTCCGCTGGCAGTTTCTTAAAAGTGTCATAACTTTTGCATCCTAAATCGCTACGAGAGCCATAAGTACTCAAACCGACCGTCTCGACGAGCTCTACATTGTTCGTTCAAAGTTTATTTTGAAAATCAAATTCTAACATCTTCGTTTTTGAGTTCAAAGTTTTTGAAGTCTCATTTTCGGTGGAAAATGTCTGATTTTCAAACATTTGCGGCTATGCAAAGCACGGTATAAGCTATGCTCAATTTTGATAATGAAATGGAACAAGTTAGAAAGTTCCTAAGCTGTTAAAGTTGGAAGATTATCAAAATTGGAAGCAACGATTTTCTGCATACATCAGCATAAATGATATTGATTTATGGATTCCGATTCGAAAGTTGTATGTATGTCCAACTGAAAATGGAGAGTATAAGGAACTTCAAGATTTTGATGGTGATGAAAGAAAAAGTTATGAACGTGAACAAAGGGTTTATGGTTCTCTTACCATGGCTTTACCTACCGAGTTGTTGCATCAATTCAGCACATGCAAGAAAGCTAAACAGTTGTGGGATGCTCTATATGCTCGATGTGAAGGAAATGACCAATAGAAGAAGAGTAGACGAAAAGTGTTGAACAAGGAATTTAAAAATTTTCAACAGTATGAAAAAGAAAATATTTCAGCCCTTGTTTCAAGGTTTTCACATTTGATTAGTGAGATGAAAGGGGTTAAAATTGAAAAGACTGAGGAGGAATTAAAAGAGAAATTGATGGAAGCATTACCAGAAAAGTGGGAAAATTATGTGTTATTGCTTACTCACGACAAAGAATATTCTGCATTATCATTTCATGATTTAACTGGAAAGCTTCAGGCTAGAGAAATGGAAATGATGACATCAAATAAATCAACTGCTCAACTGCAGAATCTGGAATTGTATCATGATCAAAATTCTGCAAGTATCAATGCAAAGTCTAAATCATCTAGTTTTGGTTCATCAAATCCACCTCAAACAGCGTTTGTTGCTGGTCATGGATCAGGAAATTCTGAAAATTCATCAAGAGGGTGTAAGTTCACTGTTCCAAATAATTCGAGTCAGATTTCGTTTTCTGCAAAAACACCTGATGAACATTTGGCATTGATTTCGGCTTTATTATCTTCATATTATGTATTGTTGAATAGTGGTTTGACAACATATAATCTGATTGAAGAAGATTTTGATCAGATCGATCCGGATAATCTTGAACAAATGGATATTAATTGGTTACTTGCAATGCTAGCTCAAGGAGTCAAACGATTTAGGAAGAAGACTGGATTTCAAAGCTTAAATCCGGATGGCAAGGTTGGCATAGATAAATCGAAGGCAAAATGCTTCAAATGTTCTAATTTTGGACATTTTGCTCGTGAATGTTCAAACTCAATTGCTTCTTCATCAAAGTCTCTAACAGCTTTAGTTTCTCAAGTTGATAAACAATATAACTGGGGGCGAACTTCTGATGATTCACATCCAATTGCTTTAACAGCTATTACTTCGAACGATGGTTATAATTGGGCTGCCGACTACGATCATGAGTCTGCATGGACTGCCCCATCTGCAATGATTGCTCAAATTGTTCATAGTGATGATGAAGAAGATGTGATGTAACTGATTCTGAATCTGAAATAAGTGGTTCTGGAAATAGTGTCTATGAATCAGTTTGTGAGTTTTGTTCTCAGAAAGACAAGAAGATTCAAGGCTTAATAAAGGATAAAGAGTTGTTGATTGATGAAAATAAAAGAAAGATAAAAGAATTGGCAAAAGAACAACAAACGTTGGAAGATCTTCTTTAAGAATTGTCTTTTCAGAAAGAAAACTTCTCAGATTTTTAGGAAAAGGTTGTTGAAAAAGAATTAAAGTTTCAAAGCGTTGAAAAGTATCTTGAACAAAAGTACATAACATTGTTTGAAGAAAATGCTGAATTAGTCAAAGAAGTGAAGAAATGGAAAGATGAAGCTGAGGGTACTGCAAAAGATTTTCAAAATCTTTTTGACAAATCCAAGTCCAGGCTTGATATACTTACTAACACTTCTGTCAAACAAGCTGCTAAAATTGAGTCTTATCAAATTGATATGGAAAAGCTGCTAAACGAGAAGAGGGAGTTAGTAAGAGTGAAAAAATTGCAATATGCAAACTTGGATATTCAGAAAAGGAATGAAGATAAATTGAAGAAAGAATTAGTTGCTGGATTAGATGAGTTGAGGTTGCAAAAGTATGAAACTCATAAAGTGGTACAGAAGTTAATTGCAACCGAAAAAGAATTGGCTGAAGCTCAACAAAAGATTTCTGAACTAAAGATTGAAGTCATTGATTCAAAACGTCTTTTGAACAATGTTACAAATTCTACATCTTTTACAATTTTCTTGGCAAAAGATGGAAATTTCGAGAAAATGTTTACCAAAACAGTTTCACCACCAGGAAGTCTCAAAGAAGCTGTTAATGATCTGAAGGAAAAGGAAGAAACTGGTGATTATTCTGAATTTGTCGATAAGAAATCTAATGGGGGAAAGGTTGTGAAGGCACAGAAAGATCAGAACGATGAAATGGTTGTGTCTGCTTCTATGTCTACTAAAGAAGAGAAATCAGCAAGTTCAATTGAGAAGACTGCTACTGATGAAGGAATTTTCTTTGAACAAAAGAATGTTAAAGCAGTGAAAGCTGAGTTTTCTCATCTTGCAAAGAACGGACATACATCATATGGTTCTGCAGAAAAGGTTTCGGGAAAACATGTTGGGTTAGCGTTCAGGACTGCGACTGTTAAAGTTGATGGGGTTCAAGGTCGGAGGGCACAGAAACTGAAGCAGGTCAAGTTGAAGCAAGTAAAGAAAGATGTTTTTAAAGTTGATAAGGTTCAACCCGAGAGGTTTTACAACCAGAAGAAATGGGTTTTTAATAAACAGACGGCTGCAGTGGATGACTTTCTACATGTAGATTTTCAATCTTATACATTACCGCCCAAAGTAGTTAGACCAGACTGGATGTTTGACTACAAAGGTCTCTTTGAATCATGTGAGTCACCACCAGAAGAAGCCGATGATCACCTCTCGTCTGTCTATATTGAACTTCAAGGTGATGTTCTGGTTATGAAGATTTTATCTCCGTCTGTTGTTCCAGAAGTATCGCTGATGATGTTTTGACTGTAACAACTGCTGATACCATGTTAGATGATGATATTATGTCTTCTGATGATGAAAATGAGTTTCATGAAGCTACCTCAGATCCAGTTGATAATCCTGTGACGCAAGTTGTTCAACCTACAAAAAATTCTGGTAAACCCGAGATTGAAGTTGTTCAAACTATCTCACAACCAGTAAGCAGTTCTAATAACAACGATGTGGCTGAGAATGATCATGTTTCAAATCATGACAAGAGTGTTATTGTTCCTTCTCATCAGACACTCCGAATAAACACCTATCATCCACAAGATAATATTTTAGGTGATTTAAATGAAAGAGTGAGAACGAGACATCATATCGAGAACAGTGCTTTACTTACAATCAGGGAATCGCGTATTCAAGATGAAGCTTTTCATTCATGCTTTCTGTCCTAGATCGAGCCAACAGATGTTAATCAAGCATTAGAAGATGGTTCGTGGGTGGAGGCAATTCAAGAAGAGTTGTTACAATTTCAAAAGCTTGGAGTGTGACACTTGGTCGATTTACCAGCTGGAAGTAAAGAACCATGTGGAACCCGTTAGGTCTACAAATGCAAACAGGACAATCGAGGAGTAATAGTGCCTAACAAGGCGCATTTTGTTGTTCAAGGGTTTTCTCAGGAGGGAGGAATCGACTTTAACGAAGTGTACGTACCTGTTTCCAGAATTGAAGCAATCGGAATTTTCCTGGCGTATGCGGCATATCGTGGTTTTAAAGTTTTCCAGATGGATGTTAAGAGTGCCTTTCCGTATGGCAACGTGAAGGAAGTGTTAGAGCATATTCCTATGCTAACGTGTGTCTCGTGTATTGTATCTAATCTAGAGCTTCTGAGTGAGTTAGTGACTATATGCTGAGGTGGCCGGACCAAATGGTCCTCTGGTTATTTGGTCCGGGCGGACCAAATGGTCCGTCGGATGGTCCACTCGTTCAGTATATGTGCACTATAAATAGGTTATGTTAGAGAGAGCTTAGAGTTAGTTCTGTCATTCTACATCTCTTAAGTGTGTGTAACTGAGTGTGTAACTCTCTCTCTCTAGACTTTGTGTAATCCTCTTTGTGAATCAATAAAGCGAAGCTTTATTTACATCTTGTTGCTTATACGATTACCAAATCATGCAGTAGTAAGATTGTATAGTGGTTTTACAAGTGGTATCAGAGCAATTGGTTGCTCTACTGCTGTGATTTTGGTAAATATTCAAATTCTAGATTGAGAAAGTTTGGGTTTTCTTCGTTTTTTCATCAAATTTCCGCAATTCCGAGTGTTTCAACGATGGAAAATGATTTCTGAGTGTTTCTGGAGTGTTTTCGCATCATACTGATCCAGTTTCTAGCTTCAATTGTCAAAATTTGTGAAAATCAGTCGATTTCAGCTTCATCTGCGTCTGGTCCGCTGGTAGAACAACTGGTCCGCTAACTGGTCCGGCAGGCAAGCTTCAACGAACTGGTCCGTGGCGGTTTTGGCGTACCACATCTGGTCCGCTGGTTTATTGGTCTGCCGTACCACATTTAATCTGCATTTGGTCCGCCGTACCAAATCTGGTCCACTGAGGATATCTGATCCGCTGGTTCATTTGATCCGCTAAGCATATTTTGGTCCGCTGATTTGTTCTGGTACGGAGGTTGGTCCGCTGAGAATTGATTGGTCCGCTGACAGAAAACATGTGTTCACTAAAAGTGACGTAGCTTGATAACCGTTAAGAGTTACGAGAGCTAATACCAGCCAAAACGTTCGTCTTTCCGAGATCTAGACGTTTACTAACCTAAAAGGTCTGTACCTCCCAGTTTGAGCCCCAAAATCCGCTTGGAAGAAGCCCGTTTTTCAGTTTGAAGTTTTTGCGTTCGGTATTTGTAGAGACTAGATTATGAGGCTTGCAATATTAAATACGTTGGGCTGGGCTTAGAGGGTTTAATTAGTATTGGGCTTAGGTTAGTTTAATTAATAGGCCATGTGGGCCATTTAGTTGTTTATGATTGGGCTAAACCTGTTTATGATTGGCCTTGTTTGTTGTATGAGGTGGTATAAATACCACCTCATGTTCACGATTAAGGTAAGCTTTGAGTTTTGGTGTTCACGATTTCTTCATCCTTTGGAGTTTACGATCAGCCATTGAAGCTTCATAGTAGTTGGATTTCATTCAAGATTCAATCTTTCTCTTAGATTGAATCTCTTCTTCTACTATTTTTCTTGAATCAATCTCTCACGAGGATTCCGCACTCGTGTTAGATCATTATATCGTGTGTTCAGGAGTTTTTCGGACCTACAATTGGTATCAGAGCCAAGAATCTTAGATTTGAGGTTCTCACGATATAGATTCAAGCGTTTTCTGGGTTTGTGTTCGAGTTTTTTGAAGGATTCGAAGCTGTTTTAAGGGTTTACGATCGGGGCTGCTGCTGTTCTTGAGGTTTACGATCAGATTTTCTGGGTTTCAGGGTGTTTACGACTGATTCTGTTGAAGATCTTCGTTGTTTTTGAGTTTACGAGATCAAGATCCGATTTTTAAGCTGTTTACGACCCGGAGATAGGTGTTCACGATTGTACTTGTTGGTCGTACTTGTGTTTACGACTTTGCAGAATCGTAAAGGGTGTTTACGACTTTGTTTTATCGGGAACAGGTGTTTACGACTCCGTGATCGTAATCATTGAATCGTAATCGAGTTTACGATTTTTAAAGGCGGTTAAGTGTTTACGATTAGTGGGTTGATCGGAAACGGCGTTCACGATCGTAATCTGGCGTTTACGATCGGAAACTCATTATTTTGCGGCAAAAAGTCACTATTTCACACTTTCACGGAAACGGGCGTAATTTTTGACTCGTTTGGAGTTAGAGGCTCAAATTTGAACACGACGTTCGTGACATCAAGCCCCAGAATTACCCCAGACTAACGTCCAGGGGAGCTCGTTTGGACCCCCAAATTCCACTCCGAAGGCCTCCGTTTTTCAGTTTTAAGTTTTTGACACTATTCTTTGAATAGTACTTTTGCCGTTTTTGCCGTTTTTGCAGATTTTTCAAGATTTTCAGAAGAAAGAAAATGAGTTCAGTGGTTGAAGAAAAGAATATATTTGAGGACGAAGATGCTGAGATATGCCCCAATCCTACTTGTGCTCGTATAATTCCTGGACTTAGGCAAATCTGTAAAAAATTTCAGTCAGAACTGTTTGAGGTAAAATGCGAAAGGAGTTCTTTTAAGGGTAGATGGCAAAAGAATGAGGATAAGGTAAAAGCTCAGAAACTAGACATAGTGAAATATCAGAAACTAGCAACTGAGAACGCTTATCTGTATGACAACGCTAAGTTAGAAATAGCTGAGCTTAGTAAGCAGATAGATGAACTTAAGCATAAAAACAATGAGTTGCAAGTAAAACTTGATATGAATCAAATGAGAAGCAAAAGAATGCTTGATGCTGGAAAGGAATTGTCACATGCTGTTGTGACTGGTCAAGTTGGAAAACACACACCTGGATTTGGATCAGAAAAGACCGATAAGGCCTTGGCTGCAAACAGCATTATTCCTCCACCAGTTCCCAGAGACATTATAGGAATACTTCTTAGTGAGGATCAAGTTGAACGAACCAAGTCAGATTATAAAGAAGCTGCTCCTCCTATTGATAGTGTCTTGGTTGGAACTACACCATTGACTCAAGAGGAAATAGACAACGAGGTAAACATGACATATGGTGAAGGGAGAATAGAGGACGTATCAAGAGATGATGCTGAGTGCCAGGAGTATAACAGATGTCATAATTCCAAGTCTGATGATGTTGGGGTAGAGTTGAAACCATACCCTAAAATTGAAACCCCATGCTTCAAGGTTGTTGACGAAGTCAAAAGGGAAAAGGTGATCTTGACAACACGGCCTGAGGGGAAGATCTTTATGACATCTGAATCTATGTTTGACCAAGAACCAGATGTTGGGTATGACTTACCATCCTTCTCCTCCAAGTTCAAGGGACTAACTGATGGAGTGATCAGTGAAGCTAAAGTTGAGAAGCCAAAGATCACCATTAAGCATCCGAGTATGAAGCAAACAGCTGGAGTGAAGAATGAAAAACTAAAGGGAGTAGCTGTGTCTCCCATTTCTTCAGTTGCTTCATGCAGTTGTAAGTGCAGTTGCAAGAATGGTGCTTCTTCATCAGGAAATCCAGAGAGCACAGAGATGATGAGGACAGGTTCGACACAGGCTTCGACAAACCAGCAGAAGGTCAAATCTGAAGCTGTAGTCAAAGCAACGAAGCAGACACAAGGCAAACCAGCTCCATATCAGCCACCAAAGACGAATGGGTACACGTCTGAC
Source organism: Deinandra increscens subsp. villosa (assembly GCA_039602395.1). Lineage (NCBI taxonomy): Eukaryota > Viridiplantae > Streptophyta > Magnoliopsida > Asterales > Asteraceae > Deinandra > Deinandra increscens. Next base: position 40,215,558 of record JBCNJP010000010.1, on the reverse strand, counting down.
TTCTATCTAAAGAAGCAGACTTGCTTTAATTGTGGCATCGCTGGTCATATTGCTAGAAACTGCCTGTATCGCCCCTATGAACCCTATTTTCCGAAAAATCAAAAGGTTTCATCTCAGGAGTCTGTGAAGTCTAAGCCGATGATGGTGCAGAAACCTAAGGCAATGAAGACTGTTACTCCCAAGGTTAAACCCTCTGATCAACATTGGGGTGCTGCCAAAGCTGAAAGAAAAACTTTAAATCAAAACAACAGCTTTCCAAGTTACCAAAATTTTCAGAAAAAGGTGATGAAACCATTTTCAAAGCAATCAAAACTTGAAAAACCCAAAGTTACCCCTCCCAAGGTAACTAAAACTGTTTTGAAAAATATTTCTAAAATGCAGAAGGTTGAAATACCTAAAGTCACAAATCAAAAGGTGACTAAAACAAAAACTGTTTTGAAAAGTGAATCTAAAATGAAGAAGGTTGAAATACCTAAGGTCACAACTCCAAAAGTGACTAAAACAAATGTTAAATCACCTGGAATTTGGAAACCAAAAGTCAAGGAAGCTACAACCGAATCATCCCAACTTCCTGATTTTTCAAAGGGGATGTTCTTACAAGAAGTATCCTTTATTGATTCCTCAGGTGTACCCAGAAAAACAATGGCCTGGGTACCAATGGCTAACTAATCTCTCACTCTGTGCAGGAACGATCATGGAGGATTATCACTAATGTTTTTAATTACTAATTTGTTTGTTGATAAGTGATTGTTCCAGGCACAGTTTAGGAGACGTATCTTCATGTCATGTCAAGTAATCTATAAATGGAAGGTATGTCTCATTGAGAGGTAAAAGGTAAAAATCAGCGAGAAAGGTACTGTTCTTAACTTGTTTGTATGATGAAGTGGTAAAGGGTGTTTTGGGTCAAATCTTTTTCTTAAAATTTTCACTTGATTGATTAAGTGTTTGACTTCAAATGCAATGAAGTGTGCATGTCATGAAACCCAATTTTCTAAAAATTTTCATATCAATACTTTGAAAGTTAGCTTGGCCATATATCTTCAAAAAAAAATTTTTGTGTGTTCGTGTGTTTTATTTTTTTCATTCTTAAAAAAAAAAAAAAAAAAAAAAAAAACTGAAAAATGATGTTCACAAGATTGTGACATTAAAAATCAAAAAGCAAGGGGAAGAAATGTATCGAAGATGAAAATGTTGACCCCTAAAAAATAGTGTGCTTTTCAATTTTTAATTGTTTGTGTCTTGTTTTTGAGAAGTTTAGGGGAAGTAAAATGAATGACCGGGTTGGAGATGGCTGACACGCGTAAGGCGAAAGTGAAAGGCAAGCTCCACGGTGATATGCTCGGTAGGCTCGACCTAATCGTATGACCACCAATGAAAGTGCAGTAAACTTAAAAGATATATATGTTTAGTTTCCCATCCCAGGTTGCATGGTTTAAAAGACTGAGTCCCGGCAAAAACGGGTTGAGAGTGGTAATTATACCTAGTATTCACTCTCTCACACGCCATGTTTCTGCTGTCATGACTACACCACATAATAAAAAGAAAAGAAAAAGAAAAAGAAAAGGAAAAGAAAAAGAAATGAAAAAGAAATGAAAAAGAAAAGAAAATGAAAAATAATCACTCAGTTGGTCTTCTTTGCGTGCTTAGCGGCCGACCTGATCACCAACTGATGGTTAATGAAATAAGTGGTAGTCATAACGGTGTTGCATGGTTCCTCAAGTTGGGGGTTTGTGAATCCTCAATAAACTCTGAGGTTGGGTAGGTTTTGCTGTGTACGCTTGGGTGTGGGGACAATTAAACATGACGGTAATAATGTACTATATTAAGCATGACGCATTCGGTTGGGATTAAACGGGTTTGAGTTTAAAGCGGACAAACATACCGGCAATCACCTGGACTAGTCGAGTAACTGAAGCTGAAAAGGGTTCCTCAGTCAGATTCATACGGTTTGATCCCTTATAAACTTTCTCATGTTCTATATTGGTAAGTAGTTGTTTATTTTTATCTTTAGTGTGTGAGTCGTTAAGTTCTTTTTGGTGTGTTTTTGTCTTGGCCAGGTTGATTTGAGAAGTCAAAATATGTTTTTCAAGGGTTTTAATGCATGGCAATATGCCCCCGACAAATCTTGCCAAATTTTTAGGGGAATGAGTATGGGATAATAAGTATTATCCGAAGGGAACTCGAGGATGATACTTGTTATCTAATGGAAAAGACTTCCTCCGTCAGATCTTGACAAATTTTTAGGGGAAGGAGAGGGGATAATAAGTATTGTCCGAAGGGAACTCGAGGATGATACTTATTATCCGAAAAGACTTCCATAATACATAGTATCCGAAGGGAACTCGAGGATAATATGTATTATCTCAGGGGAAGTCCTTAGCTGAGGGGAAGTAATCAGCTAAGGGGAAGTCTTTAGAGGTCTTGGGTTCAGGGGAAGTTTTATAGAAAACCCGTAATCTATATTAGGGTTTTTGGTTAAACTTATGTTAATTTGAATCAAATGAACAGATGATAATTACCTCCTAACCCAATGACCGGTCATCAAATGTCTGTTGGTGTATATTTTTTCAAATGTGTGTCAGACAGGTTGATGATAGAAAGAAGTTACTGCTGCTCAAAGTTAAAGAACCAGCCGGTCAAGACTTCCATCTGAAAAGCAACTGTTCAGGGGAAGTTGTTGGTGTCTTTACAAGTATCCAAAAATGTCAAAAGTTTTTTCAAAGAAAATGCCCACAAGTTTAGGGGAAGCTGAAGATCTCAATTCAATTCTTTGAAAAAGAAAATGATACAGAGAGCAGTCAGAGATCATGAAGTTTGAAAATCAACAATCAAATTCTCCAAAGTTAGGAGGTTTTCAAAATTTACCCTCTAATTTTTGGAGATTCAAGACAGTTACCGAAGATTCAGCAAGAACCAGTTCTTTCAAAAGAAGCAAGTCATTGAGAATCCTCCATTTCATTGCTTGTTCAATTCAAGAAGTTCGAGCTGATGCTGATCAAGAGGAAGTCCCATGTGCCCATCATGAAACCCATTGAAGATTTTTTGCGGAAAGAATCTTCATCAACATCTTTGCCAGCCACTCAAGAAGAAGAATTTCAAAGATCGAAAACATTTAATATCACAAGCCTAGGGGAAGATTGTAGAGACTAGATTATGAGGCTTGCAATATTAAATACGTTGGGCTGGGCTTAGAGGGTTTAATTAGTATTGGGCTTAGGTTAGTTTAATTAATAGGCCATGTGGGCCATTTAGTTGTTTATGATTGGGCTAAACCTGTTTATGATTGGCCTTGTTTGTTGTATGAGGTGGTATAAATACCACCTCATGTTCACGATTAAGGTAAGCTTTGAGTTTTGGTGTTCACGATTTCTTCATCCTTTGGAGTTTACGATCAGCCATTGAAGCTTCATAGTAGTTGGATTTCATTCAAGATTCAATCTTTCTCTTAGATTGAATCTCTTCTTCTACTATTTTTCTTGAATCAATCTCTCACGAGGATTCCGCACTCGTGTTAGATCATTATATCGTGTGTTCAGGAGTTTTTCGGACCTACAGTATTGTAATTTCAAAATGAGCGATTTTCAAGCATTTTCAGCTGTTCAATCTTCAATGCAAGCCATATTGAACTATAATAATGAGAGAGGAACAACTCAGAAAGTTCCTAAGTTGCTTAGGTTGGAGGATTATGAGAATTGGAAGCAAAGATTTGAATCGTTCATTAATGCTCTTGACATTGATTTATGGATTTCCATTGAACAAGATTATACATATCCTCAGATAAATGGACAACCGATTGCACGAAGTGATCTTGATGAAGATCAAAGAAACGTTTATGCCCGAGAAAAGAAATGTTATGGAAATCTCACAATGGCACTACCAAGAGAGCTTCTACATCAATTCAAAAATTGCACAACATCAAAAACTTTGTGGGATGCATTGAAAGATAGGTGTGCAGGAAACGAGCAATATAAGAAAAGTCAAAAGAAAGTTTTGTTAAAAGAATTGGACAACTTTCAACATTGTGACAAAGAAAGTATTGCCGACTTGATTTCTAGGTTTTCACATCTGATCAATGAACTTGGGGTTGTTGGAGTCAAGAAAGAAAAAGGGGAATTGAAAGAAAAATTTCTGGAATCTCTACCCGAAAAGTGGGAAAACTTTTTTATGATGCTTACTAATGATCCAAATTACTCCAGTTGGTCATTCAATCAAGTGTTAAGCAAATTACAAGCTCGAGAAATGGAATTACTTGTGAAAAAGTCTGCAACTCCAACAGTTCAGAATCCTGAAATATATTTTGGAGAGAATTCTGCTACGGTGCATGCTAAAACTAAATCACATTCTATCTCAAGCAGTAATCCACCGGTAACAGCTTTTCTTGCTGGAAAGTCAGAAAATACCGGTTATTCTTTAGGCTGCGGTTTTAATATTCCTGATAAATCATCAAGCAAGTCTACTTCTAATCAAGCAACTAAAGATCTAGCTGCTTTGTTGGGTGCTTTTGTATCATCTTCATATGGCTCCATATTTAGTCAAATTGGTAATTCTGGTTTGGTTCCGGACGATCTAAAACAGATGGATGAGGATCAGCTAAATAAATTAGATTTGATTGGCAGTTGGCTATGATTGCTGAAAGAGGAAGACGATTTATAGGAAAACATGGAAAGGATTCTATCATGGGTGAATTTAGAGGCACAAAACTGGGTCTAGACAAGTCTAAACTAAAATGTTACAAATGTTCTAGTTTGGGACATTTTGCTCGAGAATGCAAGCTATCTTCTTCTAAACCAAGTACTTCGGATAAGCAGGATCACAATAAAGAAGTTAAAGCTATGATCTCTCAAACTAATGAAGATTATGACTGGGCTAAAGATTGTCCAGATGAATCTGCATTTTTAGCATGTATTGAGGATGAATCGAGTGGATATGCATCTGACACAACTACATCTGAAATATGTGATTCTGAAGTTAGTGGGTATGAATCGACTTGTGAAGTTTGTAATCAGAAAGATAGAAAGCTTCAGGAATTGGTTCAAGAAAAGGAAACGTTAGTTGTGGATAGGGTAAAGCTCGAAGAAGAGTTAGAAAGTTATAAACAGAAGTGTGAAGTTTCTGATGGCATTTTCAAAATGAATGAGAAGTTACTCCAAGAGAAAAGTCTATTATTGGAAGAGTTAGAAGATCTTCGAAAACAATTAGCAGAAGGGAGTATTCAACATGATCATCAAAAGTCTCAACTTCAACACGAAAATGATGAGTTCATGACAAAAATTGTCAAGCTTACTTCTATCAATGAAAAGCTAGTCAAGGAAGTTACAGAATATAAGTCTCAAGCTAAAGATGTTAGTGAAGATTTTGAACAGTTATTTCAATAAATCCATCAAAAAGGTTGAAGTCCTTCAGACATCGAATGATAAACTTCAAAAAGCATTCGATGAAGTTATTGCTGATAGGACTCAATATCAAATTGTTCAATCTGAATTGAAAGACACCATCACTACTCTGAAGAAAGACAAAAGCTTGTTAACCAGAAATATTGAGATCTATAAGGAAAGAGTGGGTAAGATTACAAAGGAAGTGCTTGCTGCTCATGATGGTATGAGAAAAGAAAAATCATTAGTTAACAGCACATCTGAGAAATTGATTCAATCAGAAAAGGTTCTTGCTGAAGCTCAAAAGACCATAGCTGATTTGAATGTTGAAATCTTGGATCTAAATCGTCAATTGCATAACTTGAAGAATTCTCATTCTTTTACAAGTTATTTGTGTCAAGACGATAATTTCAAGAAGGTGTTTGGAGGTAATGATTTCAACCAACTTCCACATCCAGTGATTCAAACAGAGTCTATTGTTGATTTGAGTCCTTCGCCTACAAAGCAAGATTATTCTGAATTAGTTGCTGAAACTTCTGATTTGAAGGCATCAAAGAAATCAAAGAAGGTGATAGAAGCAGAAGAAATTTTGGTTGATAAAACACCACCATCGTTTATTTCTCGTGGGTTTATGTCAGAAGAGGGAATTCTTTCAGCTGGCAAAATAATTGAAAAAGATGGAAAAGAGTTGAATGAAGCCGAAGTTGCTGCAAAGTTGGTTCAAGCTAACAAATTAAAAGACATTAAAGCTTCATTTAACCAAGTTGCTAAATTTGGTCCTTCAAGTTCTCAAATAGATCTATCCAAGTTACCTGGTTACAAACAAGTTGGGTTGGGAAGTGAAGGCAAGAAGGTTACAAAGCAAAAGAACATGCTAAAGAAAGCAAAGAAAGATACTAACTTGGATCAAATATATCATCTAGCTCAAGTATTCATTTCAACGATGGAGAAAGGGTTTGGGGGAAAGCAAAAGAAGAAAGTTTCATCTGAAAGTTCCCCGAACGAATTGTCTTCATCAGGTTCTAACGCTATGCTTCAAAGTCCTACATCGAAATGGGTACATTCTAATCGATTTCAAGTTTTTGATGATATTTCTGAAAAGTCTGAATTTTCTGATAAATGTCATCAGGTTCAGGTCAAGCCACAATTTAAACCATCATATCGTTTGTGCTATCAATGTCGCCGAAAGGGACATATGGCACAGGATTGTCCTGAAATTTCAAAACGTTCTTTTTCAAACAAATCTGCCACAATTATTGATGAATCAGGCAGAATTTTTATTGAGTCAACACCGTCCAACACTAAGTCGAAAAAGGAAATTTTTTTTAAATTTGATTCGAGTGTGGGTGGTTCATCATGTAATGATGACTCAGTTAAAAATGAAAAAAACAAAAATGCAGTGGCGACCTAAGATGGTCAGCAAAGCTGCAACTGATTTTGTGGAAGACACTGGTCGACCAGAAGCTGTGTGCTTCGGGCATTTGAATACTAATCATTTAAACCAGTGTGCAGGTTTCTTCAAGAAGACCTATTGGTGGTTGTGAAGTTTAAGCTTCAAGTAGTTACTGATAGTGGAGTTTCCTGCTTAACTTAAACTGAATGCGTCATTTTTTTAAAACTGAAAGTTTTTCTGAAGGCTTAACCTGAAAGGTATCAGTATCGATTGGTCAATTTTCTTTCTTTTTACATTTCGTATGTAGTTTAGGGGGAGAAAATTGAAAAACCAAAAATAGTGTCTTTATGTTGTTGTTTTTGTTAAAATGAAAATCCAAAAATAGAGTTTTCATTTTAAGGGGGAGAAAATGGAAAAATACGAAAACATCGAAAAATAGAAAAATACAAAAACATTGAAAAATTAGAAATTGATCCGACATGATTGGGAAATGATGGTACATTGGCTTACGTGTCTGGCTCATGGATAAAATAGATGAAAAAGCCATAAGATCATTGTTCGATGTGCTTGGTAGGCTCGCATTAAATCAGAAAGTATTCAGATGTGATAAACATTAAAATACTATTGCTTGATCGAGTGGACAACATCTTGATGCGTATCTCAAGATATCAAGAAAAAGATATGTGAAATAGAAAATGAGAAGTCACTGTGTATACATGTGTTCATTTTTTAAAGATTTAAACTTGTTTGATTTTCTTTATTTTGTCAAACGATCGGACTTTCTTTGCGTATCGAAAGATCGACCTGATTGTTGTTCGTTTGACGTTCTGCTTTATTTTCTTTGGTGTTTCGTATAACTCATCGGACTTTCTCTGCGTGTACGGGAGTACCGACCTGATTGTTGTTGGGTTATACAATTTCAACTTGTTTTATTTTCTTATTTTGTTAAATCCGAGGCCTTATCTACGTATCGAAAGATCGACCTTAAGGTAGACGATTTAACGTTCTTATTTCTTTTTGCATGGAACACAGTTGACTAAATTATGAATACAATCATTATGTGATTAAATCACAATTGAAATCACAAAGGGTGATATAAAAGCAAAACCATATCTGAGTATGTCTGATAGTATGGGGTACACTGGTCAAAGCAAACCTAATCAATTCAATAACATATCCAGATGTTATGAGTATGATTGTGCCTGAGTTTAAGATGGACAAATTATACCAGTAATCGACATAACTTATGTGCTGAAGTAATTGAAATTGAAGTGTAGTTCAGCATGTCATGACCAATATGATCCCAAGTTGTGATCTTTCTCACAAAAGACAAAAATAATGTGTGATTCAGTATTTCATTTCTGTATAGCATTTCTGTTTCATATATGAAAATTCAAAAAGATTTTCATTGTGTTTTGATATAAAGTTTCAAAAAGCCAAAAATATTTTGTTTCTTATTTGTTTTCGACCGATCGATACAATGATACAAAATTCAAAATTCAAATCTATATCTTGGATTCTCGAAGAGAAGTTTTGTGCCAAGATTAAATTAATTTTCAAAAGAAAAAGAAAGCCGCGTTTTTGTCTTCTGAAATTACAGGTTTCTATGTGAGATGATTCATGCATGGTGAAAGGGGGAGTATGTTATATCTGTTACAAGTGGATCTTGAAGTTCAAAGATTGTTCAAGATTAATCCAGCCATGCAAGCTCTATTTCTAACAAGATTTCAAGTTAAAGATTGGATGCAACAATGCTGAAGATTGAAGACTGAAGTTTTGTTAGATAGATAGATAGCTAGATACACTACACGTTAAGGGGGAGTTTGTTAGAGTATATTCCTATGTTAACGTGTGTCTCGTGTATTGTGTCTAATCTAGAGCTTCTGAGTGAGTTGGTGACTATATGCTGAGGTGGCCGGACCAAATGGTCCTCTGGTTATTTGGTCCGGGCGGACCAAATGGTCCGTCGGATGGTCCGCTCGTTCAGTATATGTGCACTATAAATAGGTTATGTTAGAGAGAGCTTAGAGTTAGTTCTGTCATTCTACATCTCTTAAATGTGTGTAACTGAGTGTGTAACTCTCTTTCTCTAGACTTTGTGTAATCCTCTTTGTGAATCAATAAAGCGAAGCTTTATTTACATCTTGTTGCTTATACGATTACCAAATCATGCAGTAGTAAGATCGTACAGTGGTTTTACAGGAAGAAGTCTATGTTAAACAACCTCCGGGATTCTACGATCCTGATTATCCGGAGAAGGTTTATAAGTTGGACAAAGCACTGTATGGTCTTCATCAAGCTCTTCTCGCTTGGTATGAGACCTTGTCCACTTATCTACTGGAAAATTGATTCAAGCGTGGGTTGGTAGACTGCACTTTGTTCTGTCGGAAAATGGGGGAGGAGCTGCTGTTGGTACAAATCTATGTCGATGATATTATTTTTGGCAGCTCAAACGAACATCTTTCGAAAGATTTCGAGACATTGATGCAAACCAAGTTTGAGTTGAGTTCTATGGGAGAAATGTCGTTCTTTTTGGGCCTACAAGTTCAACAATCTGCTAAAGGGATCTTTATTCATCAGGACAAAGATGAAGATGGTGAAGATGTTTAAACCACTTTGTATAGGGCAATGATAGGTTCATTGATGTACTTAACAGCTAGTCGTCCTGACATAATGTTTGCAGTTGTTTGTGTGCCAAGTACCAAGCGGCTCCGAAGTTATCACACTTGAATGCAGTTCGAAGAATTCTAGGTTATCTGAAGGGTAGCATAGATCTCGGGATCTGGTATCCTCATGATGACATGTTCGATTTATCTGCCTACTCGGATTCGGATTACGGCGGTTGCAAGATTAATTTCAAGTCAACCACGACCGGATGTCAATTCCTATGCGATAGGTTGGTGTCTTCGCAATGTAAGAAACAAACATCCATTGCTACATCCACTGCAGAAGCTGAATACATTGCGGCTGCAAGTTGGTGTCTTGGCAATGGATTCAACAGCAATTACGAGATTACGGTTTGGAGTTTCTTAATACGCCTACACATATAGATAGTTCAGCTGCCATTTGTATTACTAAGAACCCCGTTCATCACTCTAAAACAAAACACATCGGCATTCGCTATCACTTTATCCGTGATTGCTAGGAGAAACACTTGATTGATCTGCAAAAGATCCACACTAATTTCCAAAAAGTGGACCTTTTTACTAAGGCATTTTATAAAACCAGCTTTCGATATCTTTTGCAGATCAATGGCATACAAAAATTTATTGTCTAGTAACTGTCAGTTGAATAATTTTTGTTTTTAATTTTTTTTTCTTCTTATACAAAATCTAATGAAAACGCATGTAGAGATCGATTCTATGGATGAGACGGAAGTTTTGTCATATATTGTGTTGAATGATTACATAAACCGAAGGAGTATACAAACGATTAAGCTCCGGGGGGAGGTCGGACAGAACCTCCCCTCTCAACACATTGATCTGAGAAGACACTGGACAAAAACTTACAATGAAATACAAAGACTTCACTATTTATACTATTTCATTCTGGGCCGAACCTGGGACCTCCGAACCTGGAGTTCGGCCAAGGTTCGGAGCCTCCGAACCTTGATTTCGGCCGAGGCTCGGACCCCAGACTTTGTCCACTCTCAAATCAGTTTGTTTGTCAATTCGAACAGTAACGGCCACACAAGGTTCATGCATCAACATCTAAAAATAGAGTTTTGTATTTTCGGGGGAGAATATCAGAAAATTAAAAAAAATTGAAAAATGCAAAAATTATAAAAAAAACTGAAAAATGCAAAAAGTATTAAAAAATTGAAAAATGCAAAAAGTATAAAAAAAATTGAAAAATGCAAAAAGTATAAAAAAAATTGAAAAATGCAAAAAGCATACAAAATTGAAAAATAAAAAATTGAGAAATTGATCCGACCAAGCGAGAAATGATATTACATCAGCGTATGTTATCAACCATGGATAGAGTAGAAATAAAGGTTGTAGGTACTTGTTTGGTTAGTTGAATGTGTGAAGGCAAATCTGATATATGTTAGTATGATATCAACTTAAAAAAACTTTCTGCTTGATAATATTTGAGGCACATCATGATGGATGCTGTGTGATTTTAGCAATAAAAAAAAATAAAAATAGCAAAAACAGAATAAGAGATGTTATGGTGTATGCATTCTTTCATTTTGCAAAAATTTCAACTTGTTTGATTTTCTTTATTTGTCAAACGATCGGCCTTTCTCTGCGTATCGACAGATCGACCTGATTGGTATTCGTTTGACGCTCTGCTTTATTTTCTTTGGTGTTTCGTATAACTCATCGGACCTTCTCTGCGTGTGCGGGAGCACCGACCTGATTGGTGTTGGGGTATACAACTTCTGCTTTATTTTCTATTTCTTATTTTCCTAAACAATCGGACTTTCTAAGCGTGCCTACCAGCCGACCTGATTATTGTTTGTTTAGGGTTCTACTTTGTTTTTACATGAAACACCATGGACGATAAATCTCATTGGAAATCAAAATTCTATGAAAAATACAAAAATAGAATAAGCCAGAGTACCAGTATTTCAGATTGTGTGGGCTATCATATTATCAATGCATGCTAAATCATATCTTAACATATCAGAAAGCTATAAAAATTGATCTGCCTGAACTAAAATAAACTGAAAAGTTTTATTTGCTGCCAACTTGACTTGCATGTTGATTAAAATTGAAATTGAAGTGTGTCTGATGCATATTGGCTGATATGATCTCGCGTCTGGATCTTTCTCGCAAAACGCTTAAGTTATTATGCTTTTCAATTTTGTTATTTCATTTCTGTTTGGTAATTTGTTTTTGCATATCTAAAAATTTCAAAAAGATTTTAGGTGTGTTTTAGAATAATTTTGTAAAATTCAAAAAGATTTTAGGTGTGTTTGAGTATGTTATAAAATCAAAAAGATTTTATTTCTGCTTTAATTTCGATCAACCGATAGTGAAAAACCAAAATTATGTCGGTTACAACCAAATTGGATTGAAATCAGTAATTTCATCATTGAATTGAACAAAGTTTGACGCAAATTGATAAGATTTGAAACTTTTGGGGTTCAATTTGAGATTCTTCAAAATCAAGGGTTAAAATTGAAAAATCTGAAAAAGGGCCGAAGTCCAAGTTTGGACAGAGTTCGGACACTCCGAAGTCCGAGTTCGAACAGAGTTCGGCGTCATCGAAGGTGAAGTTCGGAAAGAGTTTGGAGGTTTTCTTCCGCCGAACTTAGAGTTCGGAGGACGTTCGGATACGCCGAACTCTCTACCTATAATAGGGCAAACCTAAGGTTCGGAGGATCACTATTTCTCTATATCACGAACTCCTAACGAACCTCTGCTAGAATTTCTAATTTTCTGTTTAACTGTTTTTTTTTTAGAGATTGGTGACTGGATTAAGGTAGGAATCATAATTCTGACTACATTGGTGTGTTTGGGGTCTTGATTGGTCTCTTTATGTGGTGATTTTTGTTCAAAATGGTGTCCAGGGTTTTTACAGTCATAGATCTGAAATTAGGAGTGCTTAGAGTTGATTTCAAATTATAAAACTTGTGTCTGTGGACTCGTCATTAACATTTGTCAAACTGTTGGGAAAGTTACAAGCGAGAGATTTAGAAATGAAAAATATGAATACAACACCTGCCGAGGTACAGAATCCTGAAGTTTACTATGGTTCGAATGCTGCAACGATTTCGGGTAAATCTGGTAAAGCGACAAGTTCTACACCAGCAACTGCATGTGTAGCTGGAAATTTTCCTGGAAATGTCTCAAGTTCAGGAAATGGAATGAGTTTAAACAATTATGAATACAATTATGGATCTGGAGGGTGTAATGTCTCAATTGCGGCAAGTAACCTGATGAACACAAGCAAGATGGCCATGATGATCACAACGACGGAAGATTATATGGCTCTTGTGTCTGCTTTGGTGTCATCGTACTATGGGGTTATTACTGGGAAGGTGAGTAATGCAGAATTAACAAAAGAGGATTATGATCAAGTTGATCCAGGTGATCTGGAGCTTATGGATATTAACTTGCAGTTTGCCATGCTTGCTAGACGGGTTAAGAGATTTCTAAAGAAGACTGGAAGGAAAGATCTTAATTCGGGAGGTCGAATTGGTTTTGATAAGTCTAAAGTGAGGTGTTATAATTGTTCCAATTTTAGACACTTTGTCCAAGAATGCTCTCAACCCAAGAAGCAGGAATATCAAAAGTTTGCTCCAAAGACAAATGCTTCTGGAACCAACATTGCTTCGAATTCAGGGAGTTCTTCAAACTCAAATCCTAAATCTGAAAATACTAAAGCCCTAGTGTCTCAAGAAGACAAAACTTATAACTGGGGTAACCAATTTGCTGATTCATCTGCTTTAATTGTTCAACATGTGCAGGATGAAAATACCATGACTGAGTCTACCCAAGATGGAGATGAAGTGCATGAAGAAGCAATTGGTGAAGTTAGTGTTGGAAACTATGATGAAGCAAATGTGTGAAACTCAACGGATGATAATCAGTCTCTTCTTAAAGGAAAATTTGCTTTCATGGCAAATACAATGTCTGAGAGAGTTGAATCTGATGCTATTATCTTGTTGGAAAAGCAAATTGAAGTTCTAACTGAGGAGAAGGAAACATTGATCAAAGAATGCGAAGCTGCGAAAGCTGAGGCAATAGACACAGCAAATGATTTGAAATTTTATATCAAAAGAGTCTCCCATTGAAGCAACAATATGAGAAGGCTCAGCAAAATGCTGTGGAAATTGATGATACGATGATTGTATTACAGAAAGAAATGCAAAAATTGTCTGATGAAAACAATAACTTGAAGCAGGAGGTTGGTAGTTTGAAAAGAAACAACATCAAGGAATCGATTGCTTTAATGGCCAATACATTAAAGGTAGTTTCTTATCCTCCTATGTGTAAATCATGTGACCAGTTTCCTATTGCTAAGAGTACGCTCTTAGATGAAAAGACCAAATTAAATGATATTTTATCAGTAGCAAGAGCTGATATGAATATCTACAAAGAAAGATGGGAAGGAACCACGAAGGAATTGCTGTCTGTTCACGAGCAGTTGCGTTCAAAAATATGAATTTTCAAATCAATCTGAACACATTCGTGTCCACACAGAAGGACTTGGGAGACAGTCAAAAACTTGTGTCACATCTTAAAATTAAAGTTTTTGAATTAAAACAAAAGATTGACACTTTTCAAGTTCCGTCATCATTTACTAATTTTCTTTACAATGTTCAAAAAGAAAATGAATCTGGTAAGTTTAGCCAAGTTCCTCCTCCGGTAATCATTACCAATGGTCCTTCGTCTGATGCAAAAGTGGATGTTTCATCTCGTGGAAAGAATACTGATCATCAATCAATTGATTTAAAGTCTAATAAAACTTCAACAGGAAAATCTGTCTTGGGTTCTACGGTTGATGAATTGTTTTATAATGTTTTGAACTTTGATAAAATTGATGATCTCGTGTCTGAAACTGAAACTGAAAGTTGAAAACCCACTCGTCCAACTGTTTCTAAGCCAGATCATCACGATTTGATTTCAAAACATAATTTTTCAACTATCAAGTATGAGGAAACTGAGTGAGTTTGAACAGAAACAGATTGCTCGAAGCAAATCTATGGAGGGCAAAAAGGTTAAAAATGGTGGAGTTGGGTTTGTGCCTGCGTGTAAACCAAAACAGTTTGAACAAGGTTCATCGTCTAATATCACAAAATCTGAAAAGGCTAAGGCTGGCAAACCAACTCAGAATGCCAAGATTCATAAGTCTGAAAAATCGGTAACCTATCACTTAAAAGGTTCCGATGTAATGTATAGCGATAAGTATTTACCATTAGATATGGTCAATCTAAATTTGATTGATAAAATCTTTTCGGGAGGTTATGATCCCAAGTATGATCCCAACGCGAGGAGTGTGCCCATTAGGATGGGGAATGGTAAAGTCATAATACCAATGTAAACACTTGACTCGGAGCATTCAGATCATAATTCTGAGTCTAGGTTGGTTAATAGGGTTCAAAAATTTGTCAACAAGAAACGAACTACTTTTTAGCCACCAAGGATTTTTCAAAACCAAAACTTTCATGGATCTATTAAACCAAATTTCAGAAAACCAAATCCATATGTTAAAAGATCACAATTTTATAACGATGATGGTTTTTATGATGAGTTTGGTAATGGAAAAAATCAACTTATTCTTGGAAGGGGTACAAGGTGGGTTGAGCATGGATTTAGAAATGATTTTGGTCCAAGAAATGATGGTAGGAGGGGCAGATATCAGGATTTTGATGATCATTACTATTCGGGAAATCCACACTTTAGGGGTCAATTTGTTTATCATGGTGATGTTCCAGATAGTGTTTCAGGTTATGATTCTGTATGTTATGATGATGTTAGTAATCATCGTGTTTCTAACCGGAAGGGTTTGAAAACAAAGAAACAAAAACCTGTTTTTGAGTCTGATATGGATGATGACACGATTAAGGAAGTTGTGATTGATAAAAGAAAGTGTTTTAAATGTAAAAACCGTGTTCATACATATTAGAACTGTCCGTTAAAGAAGCAAAAATCTGATAAATCAGATGCTGAAAAGTCTGATGAAATTTCCGAGGGCTATCAGACTGAAACACCTGTTACTGGTGGTTCCAAGAAGAAAGTCACAATTATGGACTATAAGGGCATAGTTCACTTTTATGATGAATCATCAGATTTCCAAAAACATAAAAATGATAAGAAATCAGAAAGTGACTATGAAAATGTTAAATCAATTTTGAAAAACTCTGCTTCTGGGTCCGCATGCTCTTTAAATGATAAGTGGAAACCTAAGGGTTCTTCCACCGCTGGCATTGATTTTGTTGAAGACGACGGTCTACCCAAAGCTTCAAGCTTGCGTTCATCCCGACACTAATCATCTTTGTTAATTTATGCAGGGATCTTCACGACAGCTCATGAACAATATTTGGGTTGTTGATAGCGAAGCATCCAGGCACATGACTAGTGACATCTCCCTATTGCATGATGTGAAATATTTCGATAGAGGAAAGTCACATTTGCTGGTAACAAAGGAGGTCACCTCACTGGTATTGGTAAAGTGTCAAATGGTGCGGTCACATTCGATAAAGTGGAATACATCAAGGAATTGGAGTACAATCTTCTACGCGTCTCCCAGATTTGTGATAAGCAATACACGACTGCTTTCACAGGCAGTGAATGCCTGATTCTGAAGCCTAGTTACAAAATTCCGGATGATTTTGTTATGATGCAAGCACCGCGTTTCTCGAATTTGTACGTGCTTGATATGAATTCAGCCAAACCGAATGTTATGGGTCAATGTTTTCTGTCGAAAGCTTCAGAGAAAGAATCCGTTCTATGGCATTATCGCATGGGTCACATCCATTATTGTAAAATGAACGAAGTAGTGCGTAGGGATCTTGTAGAAGGGGTTCCGAAACATCAGTTTGTTTTTAATGATGTGTGTGTGAGTTGCAAGAAAGGAAAACAGAAGAGAAAATCACACCCACTAAAGAAGTTCCAGTCTATTGATGTTCCGTTGGAACTACTTCACATGGATCTATTCGGTCCTGTGAATCGTAAAAGCATTTCCGAAAACTGGTATTGTCTTGTGGTGACCGACGAATTCTCAACATTTTTATGGGTCAATTTTCTGGTCTCAAAAGATGAAGCTTCGAGGATCCTTATCAAACTAATCATTACACTTGAGTCATTATATAAGTTGAAAGTAAGAAGGATTCGCAACGACAATGGCACGGAGTTTAAAAACACCGCCGTGAGGACATTTTGTTTCGACAAAGGAATCCTACATGAATTTAGTACTCCATATACACCTCAGCAAAACGGTATTACAGAGAGGAAAAATCGCACAATTATTGAGACAGCATGAACGATGTTGGTTAATGCTCAACTCCCGGTACATTTCTAGACAAAAGCGGTCAACATAGCATGTTATGTGCTAAACCGAGTGCTTACGGTTAAACGACTTGGGAAGACTTGTTATGAACTTCTCAAGAATCGTAAGCCAAATCTCAAATATTTGTAGCCTTTTGGGTGTCCTTGTACCGTGTTGAAGTCTGTGGGCAAGTTTGACGACAAGGTCTTTGAAGGATTGTTTGTCGGTTACTCGAATCAGAAGAAACAGGTATTCAACAAGCAGAGTGGTACTGTGGCAGAGTATTTACATGTTGACTTTCAATCCTACACTCTACCACCCAAAGGTGTTGGACCGGACTGGATGTTCAATTACAAATCAATTTTTAAACAACTTGAATCAACACTAGAAATGTCTGATGATTATCTTACTCGAGTCTATATTAATCTACAAGATGATAATCCGGTTTTAAATATTGAAACTCTATCTACTCCAGATGTGCCTGTTGCTGATGATTACTTAACCAAAACAGCAAATGATTCTACAATCATGGTTGATGATATGTCTTCTGACGATGATAATGAATTTCATGAAGCCGTGTCAGATCAGGTTGAGATTCCTGTTCAACAAGTCGATCCACAAGTTGAAGCTACTTCAAGTGATATTGTGGTTAATTCAACTGAGAATGTGGTGGTTGAGGAAGATCATGTTCCTGATATGGCTGAAATGGTTGTTGTTCCGATTAATCAGACGCTCCGGATAAACACCATTCATCCGCAAGATAACATCATTGGTGATTTAAATGAATGAGTGTGTACCAGACATCAAATTGAGAGTAGTGCTTTGCTAACAATTCTGGAATCTGGTATTCAGGAAGAAGCTTTTCATTTATGCTTTCTATCCCAGATCGAGCCAAAAGATGTTGATGAAGCTTTACAAGACGGCTCATGGGCGGAAGCGATGCAAGAAGAGTTGTTACAATTCCAAAAGCTTGGTGTGTGGCACCTAGTTGATCTACCGGTGAATAGTAAAGAACCTTGCGGAACAAAGTCGGTTTAAAAGTGTAAAATAGATGATCGTGGAGTGATAGTCTGTAACAAAGCCCGTTTGGTTATGCAAGGGTTTTCTCAGGAAGAAGGAATCTATTTTAACGAATTCATGATGGATTGCATGCTAGTATGCTTTGACCATATCAATCATTAAAGGAAGCCTCCATAGAGACTCGAATGTCATCTGAATCATTATTGTATGTAAAGTGATTTTAAATGTTATTGTGAATCATGTGAACTTAATTGATCATAACACCATAGAGACTAGATCAACCAGTTTTCTCACGTTAACTTGATCAGTCTCGTGTAATTATATGCTACTTGCTAGTTGGTAGGCAAATTCAGACGTTTACGTTTTCATTGGACCTCGGGTCTATTAGACAAGCACCGATTGACTTAATGCACAGAATTTTCTCGTACCCAAATTTATTTCTCTTCGATTCACTTGAATTATTTGTGAATGCGAATATCTTAACTGAAGTTCACATTCGTTAACGTCTAACGAAATCTTAGTTTAAGGTTATAAAAAGTAAACTAAGAAAAGAAAATAAAGATAAAAATGGGTTTTAAGCTTGAACAATCAAAGAAAATATCGTTTGGAAGGACTCACCAGTTGCAGGGTTAGTAACCTTGTAATACCCAAATATAATAATAATAAATATAATAATAATAATAATAATAGTAATAAAATAAGTCAAGGAATAAGTTTTTAAAAAATTAAATAAATAAATATATGGTGAGATCTTGGCACACACGACAGATCTCTTTGGTTCCTGCCATCCATTTTGACATTGGAAGTCAAAATTAAGATCTTATATGTGTCGTCCCCTCAAAAAATCCAAATCGGAGACCTCTCCTCTACGCAAAGAACTCGCGAATAACCGGGATGATTATCCCCCAAAATCTATGGTTTAATCAACCTTTAAAACTGTTATAGCATAAATCTGTGTGTCCTATGATGTATCTGGTCAGTTTGTGTTAAGTGTTAGAGTTAGTCATGTTGAGTCATTGAGTGTTGAATTGTATCTCCTAGACTGTCCAACAAACTACCAACAAACAGGCAACGAACCTGTGGTTCGTTGACTGTCCTAGTTTGTTGGCAGCGAGGCTAGTATATATAGTAAATGTGTGTTCATTCACACATAGTACAGATTTCAGGGAGTTCTAGGTTTGTCCAGAGAGAGGAAGTCTAAGAGTCAGAGCTTATTTGTCTTGAGTCTTTGTATTGGTGTGTGTTCATCATAAATACAATTGATTCTTATTTACCTTGTGTGTTCATGTGGTTTATTGTCTGGATCTTGATGTCGTATCTTGTAGACGATCCCAAACGTGTCTTTACAAGTGGTATCAAAGCTTTTGGTCTGATCTACTTGCTTCTTGGTGTTAAATTGTTCAAAAAATAAACTTTTCACAAGTGATTTCCTCTTAGTTTCTATTATTGTTGCGTAATCTGAGTTCAAAACCATTATAGTTGTCTTGTTTTGTCTAGTTATTCATTTATGAGACTTTGTTCGTTTTAAATTGTCCATTTTAATAAATTTGAGTGAAAACTGATCTAGTTCGTTGACTTGCAGACCAACGAACATCCAGTTCGTTGACCATAAATCTGGTTCGTTCAAGGTTTTTTGCTCCGTTCATGGTTAGGTTCGTTCGTTGACCTTTCATTCGAACCTGGTTCTTTAAGTTCTTGGTTCGTTTATTGGGTTCTGGTTCGTTCACTTGATTTTTAATATATCGTTCGTTCCTTAAACATTTTGGTTCATTGGAAAAGTTAATTCTGGTTCGTTGGGACAAAATCTTAAATATTTCAGAATGAATGATTTACAAGCGTTTTCTACTATATAAAAGTCAATGCAAGCAATGCTCAATTTTGATAATGAAATTGGTACAAGTCAGAAAGTACCCAAGTTGTTGAAACTTGAAGATTATCATATTTGGAAAAGGAGATTTGAAGCATGCGTTGGTGTAACCGATGTAGATTTGTGGATTTTGATTGAAGAAGGTTTTACATAACCATTAGAGGATGGATTGCTACAATGCAAAGAGATCTTGATACTGATGAAAAGAAGAACTATCAGAGAGAAAAAAGGCATATGGAGTTCTTACTATGGCACTATAAAAGAGTTACTTCATCAATTCAAGTCATCAAAGAATTCAAAAGCGTTGTGGGATGCTTTACAATCGAGATGTGAGGAAAAGGCGCGATATAAAAAGAGTAAAAGAAGGTTCTCAACAAAGAATTTGATAATTTCAGACATTATCCTGATGAGAACATTACTGATTTAGTGTCAATATTTTCTCATCTGATAAGTGGAATGGGAGTTGTGAACCTCAAGAAAAATGATATAAACTGAAAGAGAAGTTGCTAGAAGCAATGTTTTAAAACATGATTTTTAAACCGGACTGGTCTTGTCCAATAAACGGTTCAACCGGTTGAACCGGGTTGACCCGGACGGTCGAACTGTATTGACTAATCAAACCTGTAAAATTACAGTATACATTTTATAAACTTTCAACCACAACAAATATAAGAAAGAAACTTCAATAAAGTCTAAAACAAATTACAATCATCCAAAATAACATCAATACAAATTACAATACCCCAAGTTCGTCGATTGTACCCTGGTTAATAACTTTGATTTCTAGCCGATCACTTCGAGAATCTCATACAAGTTCGTCGATTGTAACCCAAGTTCGTCGATCATCCCCCCCCCCCCCCCAAGTTCATGGATTATGGGGTTTTTTGTAGCGCATTTTTGGTTTCTAGTGGAACGTGAACCGTGAACGTAACCCTACTTTTTTGTAACGCATTTACCGGAGCTATTTCTAGTTAACTAAATCTTAAGGGGTCATTCTTGTCCTTTCAGAAACTCACTTCCAAACTTGTAAAATCGTGAAGGACTAACTTTGCCATTTCGGCAAAGTCAAATTGGAAACAATTTTGTAACCGCCGGTGTCGGTACACCTCCGGCAACCTTAATTTCTTCTAGTGATCGAATTAAAAAATATCGTAATGCATCCATTCGTCGACCTCAGTTTGGAATCAACATAGTTGATTGTTGTGAATAACTGGAACCTAGAAGTAAAGCCGCAACTCCCTCACGACCCTGTTCCTCTCCTTCCCGTTTTTCTCTCCTTGCGGCATCACGACCACAATCGCAAATCAAGGAGATCCGACCACCCACACCACCATTCCACCACCGTACAACCATTCTGTGGTGTTGGTTAGCCACTGTCGAAGCAACCAAGGGCAACCGAAATGGTGATCGAGTCATTTCTTGTGACGCACACTCCCAGACTTAGCACCAGGAGGGCTCACTCATCGGATTTACTCATGAACACGTGGTACAACAGAGATAAGCAGCGGAAAATTTAAAACTTTTATTTATTATAAAGCCAAGTACGTAAAGTAATTGAGATAATTTACAATCTATCTATCTATATAGCGACTAACTATATCTGTATTTATTTATCTACAACTAGCCAACACGCCCATCTGCTTCCTATAGCTTGCCTGATCAATCTCTTATCACGAGGGCTCTGCCCATGCTCCCAGACATCTCACCTGTACCTGACATACATACGGTTTTGGGGAAAAGGTCAGCTTACGCTGGTAAGTTCTACATTTTAAAAACATTACCTCGTTCGTGAGGTTAAAACCTTTGGACCTGCAAAATTCCTTTTTACAAACATTTATCAAGTAAAACACATAACAAGTCATACATAACATAACATCATAATCAAACACGTTTCTCTAGAAAACATCTACCTCAATAACCTTTAACTCCTATGACCTGAATTCCATATACCTCTATACCTTCTAGTTTCGAATACTACTTTAGTGACTTTAACTGGAAGCCCCCACCTCAGTACCGACAACTGTTCCATTTCTTCAATACCTTCCCAAAATCGAATACTGCTCAGGTGACTTCATCTGGATGCCCCCCCCCCCAACCTCAGTACTGACAACCGTCTTACATTCTGTCCTTCCAGTCTCGAATACTGCTCAGGTGACTTCATCTGGAAACCCCCAACCTTAGCACCGATAACTGTTCTCGTAACCTTAACTCTTTGGACGTTCTATTCTATCAAACATCTCCTTAACCACCATAGTACTACTACCCGCCCCTAATTAGATATTCAGATGACTTAGGTGTGCTAATAAACATGATAAGGTACTCATATACTACAACAAATTAACATTCCCCAATTTACCTAGGTGTATGTATACATGATGTACTAGCAGTGTATCCTCCACACTTTCGATATACCAGGTAACTATACTACCATGCTTGTATACAGGATGTACTAGCGGCGTATAAACCACATTATAATATAGCAAATGCATCACCTATTCTCATATAATCCTACATTCTCACTTGTGTGTTTATTACCAAACCCTTATCATTTGGATACCTAGTTTAAAGCAAATATAGCATATATAATAATCATTCTATAAGCATTATTCTACCATAGTCATTTGATGTACATTACTAACACGTATAACCATTCATAAGCATCTTCATAACATAACATGTATCACTCCAAATAGTTCATCAATTCAACAGTTAAGATAATCAACCTTTCAGATAAAAGCATTTGAATGTATTTTCATAATACAATATGTATATTAGCCCGAAAACATTAAAACATTTAAAAGTGGGCTCACAGAACTCACCTTATCTTTTTACGTGTTAAACTCGGACAGAACCTCTGACAGAATCCTTGGTTAACCTAATTTGCGTAACGTATGGCATTAACGCAAGGTTTAACATTATAAACATATCCTATGTTTATTTATCGTTGGCATTTAAAAGTTTTTAAAAAATGTTAATAAAACAAGTTAAACGACATATATATATATATATATATATATATATAATATGAATATATATATATAATTATTAATTATTTTTATTTAATAAAATTGATTAAAAGAATATGTGTTTAAATATTAAATATATAAACGTATATATATATATATATATAATATTTAAATATATATTCTTTTAATCAATTTTATTAAATAAAACTGATTAATAATTATATATATATATATATATATATATATAAACCTATCTTATGTTAAGCCCCCTATTTATACCCAAACCGGTCTTCCTATGACCCTACACGTATACTAGTGACTAGTTGAAGAAATTCGACGCGTAGTTATCCCAATCGTGCACTCCAAGTCGAATTTTGCGTTGCTGTCTCGTTTCTGCCCACGATCTGGGTCGCGGTATGCGAAGCCTCACTTGGAAACCTTCGCGATACGCGATGTACTATCCGATATTGATAGTTTTAGTCCCTTAACCTTTTTAATTACATTTTAGCCCCCAGACTTCTACCGATTTGTTATTTTATGCTATGAAACACTTAGGGACATATTTCTAGAGGTTTCTAAGGCTCGGGGCTCGTACGATAATATACATATACACACGTATATATATTTATATATATCTTTCATGAAATTACATTCTAGCCCCTCAATACTTATCATTTCATGTTACGAATCATATTAGGATATATTTTACTAACTTCTAAGCCTCGAAATACTTATAATAAATATAAACACATATAATACTCGTATGTTTATATCTTTACAATAATTATGCTTTTGGCCCTTTTACTTTTACGTTAATTATTAACACACATATATATCTATCAATTCATACATGTATCATCATATTATTTATATAAACACATATTCATTTAATATTTTACTTTCTTTACCGTTTAACACATCCGTTTATGCATATTTCATCATGTTAGCTATAAAACACGTATTTCTAGGGCATGAAACCTATCTAATGCATAGTCTTATCACATTTATCAATTAAGCTCACATATTTATATTATAAACATGCATTTACTATATATATATCATGTATTTGTGAAATTTGGGATGTTACAACTCTACCCCCTTAAATAGGGTTTCGTCCTCGAAACCTGTTCTATTCCCATCTTAAACTTTCATTCTCAATCTTGCAACTCATCCGCATAACATAACCATTCATAACTCATTTCATAAATCGGTATCATTTAATTTGGCGTCCTTGCATCTATTCTAAGGAAAACGTAACCCTAAGCTATCTACGGTAGCTTGTTTACGGGATCCTTGATAATGCTTTCACATTTACGGCTAACTTCCTAGAACGTAAGTTATAAAAGTTCTATTTTCTAAGCATATTGCAGCAAGCAATGGCACAAATAACATACTAAAGCAAACGAGTAACGATTATCTATGATTTCTAACTACTCGGATTTACCTGACGAGGTATGGGGATCTCCCTTTATCATCTCCAACGCACCATATGCCCTCGCAAGAGCCATTCTTGGACCCATACCATTTCCTGGGATGGCTCGAAGTGGGGTAGGATTCAACATCAACTTAGGACAGTTCATCCTAAGGTGTCCCGCTTCCGCGCATTCATAACACTTCTTACGCTATGGGCAATTACCTGAGAAGTAACCTTCCTTGCCGCATGTTTAACACTTAGATGTTCCCGAACTGCATTCTCCGAAATGAGTCTTATTGTATTTTATTTGGCACCTCGTCTTGTCGTCTTTCGAAGTATTCCTTGCTTCTTGTGATGACTCTCGTTGTCCTTCCTTGAATTTGCTTCAGTTTCCAACTCCTTCCTCTTAGCTCCTTCTGGTCTATCATTTGCGCCAAACATCTCGCTGTAGAGATTGGAACTCAAATTCACCGTCGCTTTGAATGTCTTTGGTTCAGTCGCTTTGATCAATACCCTAACTCTACTCGAAAATCCCTGCACGTAACGCTTCACCCTCTCAGCTTTGGGAGTGACTAAGGTAGGTAGCAGTCTCGCCATCGCGTTGCACTTTGAAGTGTATTCCCAGTGCATTATGTTCGCGGCTTTCAACGTCAGAAAACTCCTCTCCAGTTGCTCTAGCTCACCTTTGGGGCAGAAATCTTCTAAATCTAACTTCTTCAGAGCGTCCCACTTCATCGCAGCAACAACTCCTTCTTCTTCAGTCTGTTTAATCATTCCCCACCAGTGCAGCGCTTCTGAAACAAACGAGTGGGCAACGTACTTCACGTCTTGGGCCTCACTACACTTACGTATTTCTATGAACGCTTCCATCTCATAAATCCACTAGAACGTAGCTAACGCATCTTGATTACCGTCGAACAAAGGAGGTCGATAACTGCTAAACTACTTAAACGAACATCCTATTCTAGGTTGGGCAGTTCTGGCATCTCTTCCTGTAGCTCCACCAGCTCCACGGGCTCCACTAGCACCAGCTCTCGCAGCTCCTTGAAGTTGACCTAGTAAACCAGGTAGTGTCATCTACATTAAGCGTGTCATCTCTACAACCATAGCCGCTCTCTGCTCATTAGTGAACACATTAGCTCCGACATTATTCTCTGGTTCCGCATTCGCATGATCGCCCTCGCAACCATTTGTAGATCCTAAATTAAGATGGATGACATTTCAGAACTTGTGTGACATAGAGTCTCTATATTTTGAATTCACAATAAGTATATAAGTGCAGGATCCGATACAATTATATATTTATGATGCATTCAAAACCCCAGTTACTTCTATCACACATTTTCCTAATGTCCACATCTCGCCTCTCTATCTTCATCAGTAACTTCAAGTCAAACAGATTCCTAAATTACATTTCTAAACGTTCTTCTTCTCCTTGCACTCGGCTACACAACAATTAGTACTTATGATATGTTTACATAGGAAATACCGAATTGCAATAGCTAATTGCAATCATGTATTTTTCATATACGCATACCGTAAGTCCCACCTATTATGTTCCTTATGCATCTTCATCCTTATGGGCACAAGCTATCCTGGCTGGCATCTATATTTCTTATCTCAACATAGTCTACCTAGAGTCCTAGTTTAAGTTTAGATACCGCGCTTGTACCTAAATCTCTTAAACCAAGGCTCTGATACCAACTTGTGACACCCACTCCAGACTTGGCACAATGAGGGGTCACTCATTGGATTTACTCATGAACACGTGGTACAACATCGATAAGCAATGAAAATTTAAAACTATTATTTATTATAAAGCCAAGTACGTAAAGTAATTGAGATAATTTACAATCTATCTATCTATCTATATAGCGACTAACTATATCCGTCTTTATTTATCTACAACTAGCCAGCACGCCCATCAGCTTCCTCAATAGCTTGCCCGATCAATCTCTTATTACGCGGGCTCCGCCCTTGCTCCCAGACGTCTCACCTATACCTGACATACATACGGTTTTGGAGAAAATGTCTGCTTACGGTGGTGAGTTCTACATTTTAAAAACATTACCTCGTTTGTGAGGTTAAAACCTTTGGACCTGCAAAATTCCTTTTTACAAACATTTATCAAGTATAACACATAACAAGTCATACATAACATAACATCATTATCCAACACGTTTCTCTAGAAAACATTTACCTCAATAAACTTTAGCTCCTATGACCTGAATTCCATATACCTCTATTCCTTCTAGTTTCGAATACTGCTCAGGTGACTTTATCTAGAAGCCCCCAACCTCAGTACCGACAACCGTTCCATTTCTTCTATACCTTCCCGGTCTCGAATACTGCTCAGGTGACTTCATCTGGAATCCCCCCAATCTCAGTACCAACAACCATCCTACATTCCATCTTCCAGTCTCGAATGCTGCTTAGGTGACTTCATCTGGAAACCCCAACCTCAGCACCGACAAATGTTCTCGTAACCTTAACTCTTTAGACGTTCTATTCTATCGAACATCTCCTTAACCACCATAGTACTTCTACTCGCCCCTAGTTAGATATTCAGATGACTTAGGTGTGCTAATAAACATGATAATGTACTCATATACTGCAACAAATTAACATCCCCCAATTTACCTAGGTGTATGTATACAGGATGTACCAGCGGCGTATCCTCCACACTTTCGATATACCGGGTAACTATACTACCATGCTTGTATACAGGATGTACCAGTGGCTTATCCGCCACATAATAATATAGCAAATGCATCACCTGTTCTCATATAATCCTACATTCTCACTTGTCCGTTTATTACCAAAACCTTATGATTTGGATACCTAGTTTCAAAGAAAATATCGCACATAACTCTAATAATCATTCTATAAGCATTATTCTACCATAATCATTTCATGTACATTACTAACACGTATATCTATTCATAAGCATCTTCATAACATAACACGTATCACTTCAAATAGTTCACAATTCAACAGTTAAGATAATTAAACTTTCAGATAAAAGGAGTTGAATGTATTTTCATAATACAGTATGTATATCAGCCCGAAAACATTAAAACATTTAAAATTTGGCTCGCAGAACTCACCTTATCTCTTACTCGTTAAACTCGGACAGAACCTCCGACAGAATCCTTGGTTAACCTAATTTGCGTATCGTATGGCATTAACGCAAGGTTTAACATTATAAACATATCCTATGTTTATTTATCGTATGGCATTTAAAAGTTTGTATAAAATGTTAATAAAACAAGTTAAATGACATAAATATATATATATATATATATATATATATATATAGTATGAGAGTTGGGGTAAAATACATCTTCTTATTTTACATACATCACATGCGGATTAATCTCAACCCTACATCTCGCGATTAAGTTGTTAATCAATAATCTCATTATTGATTGACACGGAGGGGCAATATGGTCCGATTAAATTTTTTTAGTTTCCCTCCCATTTTCATGCCCGTAACTGCATCACCATATTATATGGAAAGAGATCTCAATCCAAATTAGGGGAGTTTATTATCACAACACAGGTTCAAATCAGTTTTTCGTTTGTGTTTTCATCGCTGAGAACACAGGATCAACTCAGTTTTCGATTGCGTTTTAGATCGTTGATTTAGCTTTTTGGATTAAAATTGAGATGGAGAATTCGTCTGATAACTCGATCGGAGGTAATATGATTTCGTTTTAGTTTAATTGCATACATTCAATTCGCGATCACGAGATCAACGCGTTGTTTTTTGAATTGATATACAGTGATCGATATATAGTCATTGAATCGCGATACGAATTAATAGGGAGCAGTTTGTTCAAGTACGATCTCATCAAATCGAAGTTTTTTATTCGATTAATATATTCTTCGATTTATTTTTCTAGGTTAATTTCGCGTTGTTGATTCATCTGGTAGAGGTTATATGATTATTAGTTACACAAACAGCATGGCGTTTTTATTTAAAATCATAACTCAGTTTTGTGTGTTTGATATATGGAGGTTATGGTGTGTGTATGAGTAAATAGAGCGTTTTTAGCTTTTTAATTGTTGTTTTTTTAGACATGATTAATTTTCAGGGATGTTTCATTTTTTGTTTTTTTTTTTTGTTTTTTTTTTTGTTGATAGATGAGTATGTGCACAAGGTCGTTGGTATCGAGGTGACGTCACCTAATTCTGGTGTAAAATACTATATCCCTGATGTACCATTGAAGAACAAACCATATGAAGGAACGTTATTCGTCATGCTCGATCATGCATTAAACTATTATCAGTATTATGCTAGAATATCTGGATTTAGTGTGCGTAAGTCTACAGAGAGGTATGATCGATTTGGTGTTAGCACACAGAAACAGTTTGTTTGTTCTCAAGAAGGTTTTAACAAAAAAAAGAAGGTTGACACACTTAATGACACTGCCAAGCAAAAAGCATCAAGAATTAGTGTATCTAAAAGAGTTGGATGTAAGGCAGAGATGTGTGTGGTGTTTGAATGCAATTTGTGGCATGTGA
The DNA here is from genome assembly GCA_039602395.1 of Deinandra increscens subsp. villosa. NCBI lineage: Eukaryota > Viridiplantae > Streptophyta > Magnoliopsida > Asterales > Asteraceae > Deinandra > Deinandra increscens. Next base: position 40,187,057 of record JBCNJP010000010.1, on the reverse strand, counting down.
AGAAATTTGTTGAAAAGCATAATCATCCTTTTGTTGATGACCAGGATATGCATTTCCTTGTATCATCCAGGAAACTGACCCATTTGCATAAACACATCATTAACAGCATGTCTAGGATGAATGTTGGTCCTGTAAGAGCTTTTAATATGATGAGGGAAATTTATGGGGGTTTCGAGGAAGTTGGTGCGTCAAGGGAAGATTTTAAAAATTATAAAAAGAAATACAACAATACAATTGGCGAGTATGATGCTCAAATGGCTGTAGATCACTTAATGAGGAAGAAAGAGTACTTGCCAAACTTTTCATGTGAGTATTTTACTGATGATGATAACTGTTTGAGGGGACTGTTTTGGGCTGATGAACTTGGGAAGAAGAACTACCATATATTTGGGGAAGTGATGTCATTTGATGCAACCTACCGCTCGAACAAGTAAAAAAATTATTTTTTTCTGTTTATTTTTTTATCTGTTAAGCATGGCGTTTTTTCAACCAGCTGAAGTGTATGCATTTTTTTTTACAGGTACTCTATGGTGTTTGTACCATTCACAGGTATTGACAACCACTGTTGTAATGTAACATTTTGTGGAGCCTTACTTGGTTCAGAAACAACAGAAGCATAAGTGTGGTTGTTAAAGTGTTTTCTCAAAGCATTTTTCAAACAACCTAAGGTGGTTGTGACAGACCAAGACCCTGCCATGACTAAAGCAATTGATTTGGTTTTAAAAAACTCAAGACATCGGTTTTGTATGTGGCATATTATGAACAAGCTATCGATAAAGGTATGGTGTTTTGTTATAGGCAGTTTTTGTATTTTTTTTTATGTACTTTTCAAATGCTAGTATTTTTTTTTCAGGTTGGTGTACGGTTGTGCAATTCCACAGATTTCAAGGGAGACATTTGCAATATTGTGTGGACTGATGCAATATCCGCTGAAGAGTTCGATGAAAAGTGGAAGAAGATTATTGATGAGTATAAACTAAACGACAACAAGTGGTTACACGATATGTTTGGCATACGCAAATCGTGGATCCCTGCGCACAATAAAGATGAGTTGTTTTCTGGATTGATGAGGACCACATCTCGTTCTGAAAGTGAGAACAACTTCTTTGGACAGCTGTGCAATTCCAGGTCTACGTTAGTCGAGTTTTTGTCACACTACGAATCAGCTTTGGAGTCACAGCGTCATACACACCGGAAGAACGACCATGAGACTCGGTTCACTAATCCTGAGCTGAAAACTATATGGTGGATTGAATCTGAAGCTGCAAAAATATACACCAGGACAACTTTTCTCGACGCTCAGATTGAAATGGACATGATGAGGAAGCTCATGTGCCAAACGTTCACACCCGAAGGTGACTTTGTTAAGTACTATATCAAAGATTGGACGCAAGCGACTAGCAAACCATTTGAGGTATGATGTTTTTTCTATTTTTTATGGTGTTATTTTATTTTTAACAGCATTGTGTCTTTTGGTATTCATAGTGTTTTTCCGGAAAAACACAGGTGATGTATCGTGAGTCCGACAAGACTATATACTGTGAATGCAGACGTTTCGAAAGTTTTGGCCTTTTATGTAGGCACATATTCTATGTCTTAAGGCAGATGGACATCAGGGAATTTCCCAAGAAATATGTTTTACGACGTTGGAGACGTGATGTGGTGCCTAACGGTTCGAATCGTAATGATGATTCTGGTGTTGTTCCTGCTCTTGAAGACGGCGGTCGTGCTTTGTTGCGTGATATAATGTATGCAAATGAATACATATTAAACAAGCTTTCGGTTAACATGGAAGAGTTGACTTTGTACAAGGAACATGTTGAAAGTTATATGCAAAAGGCTGACAACATTGATTTTGTGCCACCCCCACCGGCGAAAAGAGATAGGTACGTGGCGTTTATTTTATTTTTGTTTTTTTTTTCTTTTTTGTATGTAGAGTGTTGTATAATATTTTTATACATTTTTATATGATATGGTGTTTAACAGGTTTGGCGAGTTGACTGGAACATCTCAAAACGATAGGTTGCCTGTTAGGGTACCTCTCGGTTATAAGACGAAAGGTTCTGGTTCACATAAGCGTATTAAATCAAAACAAGAAGAGGCCATAATCAAAGCTGGTAGGAAACAAAAGCAGTGCCAGAACTGTTTTGAATATGGTCATTATGCAACAACGTGTCCACAACCTAATCAGAAGAACAACGGCGATGAATCTGGTAACGTCGCAAATGTGGTGGACAAGAGCAAAAAGGGTAAAGGTGTTGAATCTACACCACATAACAGCATTCCTGGATCATCCACTCGCTGTTTGAGATCGCGTGTTAACAAACAATAAATATTATGGTGTTTTTTCTGGTCAGTTGTAGTGTGTTTTTTGCGTATTTTTGGTACTGGGTTTTTTTTTAAGTAATGAATTTTGTGTTTCTTTTTTCAAATTATATATTTTTCTATGTATTTTTTATAGACAATTGAACCTAAAATATATATTTTTTTTATACACACCAAAATTACGATATTCCATCATTATAATAACATAGATTACCCAAAAAATGTCATAATATGAAATTAAAACTAAACAAGAACAATAATAATACCCATATAACTTAACCGTCCACCTTCTTCACAATGTCCATAACCGCCACGTCCCTTCTTCGGTGCATGTTTTCCTCCATCTTCATTGCCGCCTGCAACAAAGTGTTGATCTTGTCGTCTAACTCCTCCTGATTCTTCAGGAAAGCAATTGTTGCTTCTTGCTGTGGCGTTTTCGGCATCGGCATAGTTATCAGCCTCATCCTTGCGTCTGCAGCCGCTTTCATTCCCGCCAGACAATGCAGTTTAATAAGGCCGGAACGGACTTGGCGATGGACACCGGAGATTTCATCTTCGTGGTGTTTAACTATGATATTCTTCACTTCGTTTGCAGCTGAAGAGGCCATTTGCAGATATATTTTTATTTTCGTTTTTCCTAGTGTGTTTGGCGTAAACGTGTGGACGGTAATGGTGTTTTACGCACTATATGATTATATAGGAAGTGTAAGTCGGTTTAATTTTTACCGAGGCAATTAATTAATAGATTTAATTTGGCGGTAACCGAGGCAACCTTTCACTTCACTAGCAGCTGTCATGATTACGTATGTTGACAGCTCTAATATTACGCAACATTTTAATTTTTATATAATTTTGTTTTTTTGACGGTTGAATGACCCATTTGGTACCTTTTACCCAGGCCCATGATGGCTATATAAACACGGGTAGGTTTAGGCATTGATCACATCGCCATATTATCAAAAGATTATTTTCTCCTACTTTTTTAATATTTCTTCATATTCTCTATTTACTTTTCTTTCATGGCGTCTTCATCATCTGCGGATCCTGGTGTCATCGGTTTTTTTGATTGGGTTTTAAAACAGCACCAGATCGACCAAGATATGATTGCATCCATAATAACCATGAGAGATCTGCTCAAATCTTCTGATGTTTTCCGTAATCAAGTCAAAGGAATTATATGTGATCTTCCTTCCAGCTCTGTCAAGTATACGGCGATTGAGCACAAAATAAAGGAGAAGATTGAAGATCAGAAGCTTATGGATCTTCTATTAGAGATAATGAAGACAATCATGGCTTCTGAGGAATTGAAGATGGAGTACTTGAAGTCATTTGCTTAGGTTGTTTTTTTTTTATTTTTTTACCGTGTGTGTTCCTTTTGTTTGCTAGCATGGTGTTTTTTTATATATTTTTAATTATGCTTGTTATGTTTTTATATATTTTTAATTTAAGAACTGTGGGCATAGTGTTTTATGTCAGCCCTTTTTATGTGATTTGTGATGTGTTTAGATATTTTGCTAGATAGGTAATGATTAGATTTACTTGCAGCCATATATTATCAAACTATTCATAAGAGATCCAAAGCATAAAAAAAAGTCATAATCACCCGAATATAATGGCCAAAACGCCAAAAAATTCTTTTGTGCTTAATTAACAAAATTAAGACGGTTTTTTGCACTCAGTTGGTGATGTTTTTTGTGTTTTCGGGGGGGGGGGGGGGGGGATGTTTTTTATTTATTTTGTCATGCAATATTGTCCGCAACCCTAGCCTCGATTTTTTCGTTAGCTACTCGGTGCAGTTCCAGCTTCACATCCGATGGTAACCTCAAATATTTCTTCATGTCTTTGATTACAGCTTCTTTGTGGGCGTTCGCTGGGTGCAATAGCATCTTTGCTGTGTATTTTACCCTCAGTCTATTTAACTGTCTTTGTTGTTCTTGCCCCTCTCCCAACAATCCACAATTCCAACCTTTGACTCCTGTACCAAAATATGTCTCCATGTGCCTCATTACAAAAACACCACAGTCTATCACGTTAAGTGTTGTACGCCACGACATCTCTAATCTCACCACATCCTGATCCTTAATCTTCTCTCCACATGGATGATTCACATTCATCAAGTATGCTGAGAAGGCATCTCTCTGTGGTAAATAACAATTAATCGTCAACAATTAATTATTTTTTTTTAAACTGTGATTTTTTTCAGTAATTAATTTTAGCGAACAAGTAGTGTACCAATTTTTCAGGCCACAAATCATATTTCTGAGAGACCGGCATATCTGGCTGCTGTGCGCTGTTATCAATCAACTCAACGGTGTGTTTTTCCAGATTGAAACTCACTATGTAATAGTGGTTTCCTTTTATCACAGGCATCATTATCAAATTAAATTCGTGGATGCTATCTGACTCAACGTCGGATAACACTATTGCCATCTGATTTTTGAACTGCTCATTCCGTTCTTCTTCTGATTTTTGAAAGTGGTCTCTATGCTGTATTTTTTTTTTAATTATTATGTTGTTATGAAGTCAGTAACAGCGCAGTTGGAAATAAACATGTAAATAAAACTCCATACTTTGTAATTAAATAGTGTATGGTGTTTATACATTGGCACTTACAATCATAATCTCGGTACAGAACAGCCTCTTCATTGGTTGGTCAAACTTGAACCTTTCTTCAAAATTAAGGATCTGTGTCCATGTTTGTATATTGTTGTTATGGACATAGTGCCCATTCTTCATGCTTTCAAAAACAACCCTCCAAACCATAGATCTCCCTGGAACTGAGAACATTACATCCCTGCATTTTTATATAAATATAAATATAATAAACAAACAGATGGGCTTGATTGTTGCTTTTTATTAAAAAACATGGTGTTTTTTTTAAAACTCACATTATATCTCCATGAGCTGAGAATATGCAATTCACAAGGTTCTTTTCTATAGTTGTTGTCTCTTCATCTACATTCACAATTTCATTTACATACGGTGTTGTCACCGCCTCCATCAATGCCTTCATTCTTTTTGATTGTTTAGGAACACTTACATCACTTTGTTCAGCCATTTTATTAACCGATTCGCCCGCAGTCCGCACAACAGCTGCTGTTTTTTCGTCTTCTTCTGCCTGCAGGAATGTGCTAGTCTTTATCAGGTTATCAACATCTGATGCAGGCACTTTTGACTCACAGATTTTTTTCATCGACTCTTTTTCGAGTTTTTCAACCTCGTCTAAATACCCTTGACTGTATTGGGTAGGTGTTAGTTGTAGCGGTGTTTTCTCAGAATCATGACATGGGGTGGTGTCAAAAATTGGTTTAGCTGGTGTTGAATCAAAGGCTGGTTTAGATGGCGTTGAATCAAACACTGGCTTAGCTTGTTTTTTTGGTATTGTATCAGAATCTGACTCACATGGATTGGCGATAACTGTTTCCTTCAATATTTTTGTCTCAAAAATTGGCTGTGTATAAACAGGAGCTGATCTGCCTTGCTGGGTCCCATGTGGTGTTATTCCTTCAACTCCCAAGTCAAATGATGGTCTACTCAGTTGGATACCTTCTGATTTCTTATCTGCTATTTTTCTCTCCCTTTCAAGATCTTCAAATCTCCTATCAATTGAAGACACAAACGCATCGCTGAACTGTGTTCCTTTGGTGCTATCAAATTTTTGTCCAACGCATGTCTGTGTCTCTTCGTCTCTAGCAACTGGAGTTTCAAGCTTCATAATTACTCTAAACATTTCCTTTTCTTGACCGGCATCTACCTCTTTTTTTTTCCTGATGATATATTTGAATATTTTATCATCAATATTCCATTTTGCAACCTCATTATCATCCCACTCGTCAACCGGTGTACTCTTTGTATGTTCTTGACTTGCGGTGTTTTTCACATCATCACACACCTCTGCCTCTTTACTGTTATGCTTGTTCATTGTATCATTAATTAAATGGTTCCATTCAGTCACCTTGTCCTGAATAGCCAGGTTTTGAGGATACCTTGTAATTGCATGTTCAAACAACGCTGATACGTTCTTGAAACATTCCGTAAAGTCCTTCATCCCATCTGTTATTTGAGTAATCAACACCTGCATGGAAATTCACAGATTACAACCAATTTTTTTTTGGTAAACACACATAAGATACTATATCAGCTGACAAATATTATATAGCATAATCTTACGTCCGATAGATCAGGATCAATGTTGTGATCGCCGGTTTCCTGGTTTAGCAACAAATCATCATCACTTGGTTCTTCATCATAAATTTCATCATTTACCTCATAATGACCGGCAATATCATCTTCACCTCCTAAATGTTTTTCGCCTGAATCTTCTGGCTCATCATTTCCTTCAGCTGACATTTGTGGTGTTAGTATCGGCAGTTTCAAATGGTTGCCAGATGATGACACATCACAACAAGAAATAAATTTATTAAACTCCTCGGTTTCTTTCCATAATCTAATTAGTTCAGCCTCTTGTATGGGATCGATGTACATACCATGTTTATACATAGCATCTGTGGTGTTTTTCACATCTGTGGTGTTTTTCCCATCATCATCGCCAACTATTATCTTTTCAGTCTTTTCATCACTTTCTTTCCTCATTTCCTCTGCTATGTCGTTATTCAAACCTTCACCTTCTTGCTCTTTATCGAATCCAGAGGTTTCTGTTCTTTTTATGCTGCCCGGTCCTTTCCTCTCTAGCACTTCAAATAACCATTTTTCACACCTTACAAGCTGGTTTTTGTTGACATAACGTATGTAATCATCAACCTCACCAGAGTTGGATTTTTGGTGTGTGTCATACACCATTGCCATCTGATTTTTCATAAAACATAAAGAAGCAGATAGTTAGCAGTATATTTTTCTTTTTATTAATTAATTGATCAGTTAATGTACGGGAATAGCATTATGATGTTTTTATTACCGCTAGGATTAACAGAGATCCATTGAATCGCATCTCAGGGTTATCAGCTCTCCATTTTGTCTTTGCTTTCTTTAGGCAGTCTATTAGGTAATCACACCACCTGAGTTGACTTATATTCACACTTGGTGTTACCGCATGCAAAAATCCCTGGTTAACAGTGCTGTTATCATCTGTTCTTCCCATTACAGTCATAACTGCCACCAAGAAATTCAACAGAAACAAGCGACCACTGTCTTGCCTTCGTGTCATCCTCTCAAAAAAACCAAGTACATATGGCCTAGATACCCACAGTTCCTTTTTGAATTGGCCCCGCCACTCAGGGACTACCGGGAATTTCATGCTTGTCCTCCTTTCAATTAGCAGGTTATTCCCAATTGGAACTCCCAACAGCTTATTAACCAATTGTGGCGTTATTTTAATACTTCTTTGACCCAAACACAACACACTTGTCTCAACATCATAGTTATGTAACAGCCAATAACCTAATGCGGTGGGTATTGAATGTATTTGAATCCCTAACAATCTTCCGAAACCAATTGATTGTACTGCTTGGCGTTGTTCTTTGTTGAAAGTTGCAAACCATTCGGTAAGGTTTGATGGTGATAATCTTGCTTTAATCCTACTACCATCAAACGGATGGTAGATGTTGGTTCCCAAAGGCACAGACGATCGTTCTTCACCTTTCTTAACTGTACTTGCCTTTTTGGTCACAAAGTCAGATTCATCATTCTCTTCATCACTCATACCCTTTACCACTTTTCTTTTGGCTTTATGTTTGTTTCCCATTTTGTTACGCATGAATACACCATCATCAGATTCACTGCTTATTTGATCTCTAGCTCTTTTCATACCTTTTGTGGCAACTGGTGGCTGTTCAAAGTCTGCATTTTTCCATAACAGTTTTATATCTTACAAATCATATAGTATAACTTATAACTTATTTTACCAAATCAGATTAAGTTGTCTACCCGAGTCGTCACCCATATCAATAACAATCGGTGTTTTTGGTGTGTTTGTGTAACTAAATGAAGTTTTGGTTGCTATACGCGAGCTTCTTCGTTTCCCTCTTCCTATTTTTTACACATAAAAAAAAACAGACAAACAAATATTTGACAATCAGTTTTGACAAGTAAATAAACACCATGAAATTTTACACCCATCCAAAGTCTGTATGTAAATCGTGATTCCAAAAATTTTCTTTCAAAAAAATAGGGAATAGTTACTCAGTTAATAACAACCCCAAACTAAAATACCAATTTTCAGTCCCAAAAAAATTTCAGTACATACCACAAATAAAATCAAACATTTAACCTCAATACAATAAAGGAAGAAGGGCCCCTTCTTATTACGATTGGATTTATCATCATCAATATAAACCCTAGCATCAATATAAACCCTAGCATCAATCAGAACATTTTATTTTAAATCTGATTTAAACACCATACATCAAGTAAATATCACTTAGACGGAACGTAAACACCTTTTATCGCGATTGTTTTTCTTCTGCCCTGCGAGATGTTACTGAATGGTTCATCATCTTCCTTTTTTAGTTTTTCTAAAGCACATGCAGACGCAGTCAAATTACGCCAAATAATAACTTATAATCGACACTCAATCATAAAAAAAAGAAGGAGAAACCTTACTTTCTTGTTTTTGCAGGTTGTCCGCCATTGTATACTTTGATAAAAGCTTGCTTAAATAAAAAAAATCAAAAGATTTTCGTCGAATCACTGCGTTTTTTGGAACTGATTTCTCGGTGGAGCGGTTTCCGTTCCGAAATTTTGAATTCGATTATTTTAAAGGAATAAAAACAATTAATTTCAGTCGTGATTTTGTATTTGACGCTTTTACCCTCAAACCCACACGCCCACGAATCAAGCGCGCCTAAATTGGCAGACAATTACACATCACACCCCTCCTTGATCTCGTCCGTTAATTTCTAGATCCGACGCACCTGGTGCGTCCGTAGGTGATGTAGGGTTTTTTTGTGATGTAGCCTAACTCACGACTGATATCTATATACTATATAATACATATTGGAGAGAGAAAGTGATAATGTCTTAATTTTAAGACGCGTACAAGTTACTATGCAGCGTGTACAACACCTTAAAGCACAAATTCTTACACATCTTAAAATCTGAACTTTGGGCGGGTTATAGTTTGAATTTGAAAACTTTATACCGACTTTATCATTGGAAAAAGAACCATCTAATCTCTGCACTTTCATTTTCAAGAAACCTTGTTTCTCTCTACTCTTTTTCAAGAAGCTCCATAAAAAATTCAGATCACCATCCTCTACCTTCCATTCGATCTAACCTAAGTTTCTCCGTCATCGTATTTTTCCGATAGAGGAAGATGGGAAAACCTTAACTTCAAAATTAATCCGATCGTAGCCTACTTAAGAGTCTCACGAACCCGTCATATGTTTGAAGTTAGGGTTTCAATCGGACTCTCAAAGATCGTTGTCTTTAACTGATTACAGGTATCATCGTCTTCAATCCATTGTTTGTTTTAGTTTTTCCAGGAAACATTAGATCCAATTTCATTCATCATGTTGAAAATATGTGAGTGAGAGATCTTTAGTGACGATTTTGACATCTATTCAATTGAATTTTGTTGTGAGTGAGAGATCTTTAGTGACGATTTTGTTGTTCTTCCTAGCCGTCATCTTCTTCATGTTGTCGGCTACGCGTTATTCTACATGGTGTCTTCGTTTATGTCTGCGACGGAATCTCATTCAGTGAAGGCGAACCTGAGTTCTTGACATACGATTGGTAGAGTAAGGTATGTGGTTTATTCATCGGTTCAGTTTAATGTTTTAATTTCAGCATTGATTCCAACTTGATTCGCTGATTAGATTACTGATTGAGTTAAGCACATTTATGGTGTTAAATCCTGCCGTTCAAACCATTTATGTGTAACATTTGTTCTTTGTGTTCGGAATACAATTGATTAAATTTCTTGCACGTCGTTTATTTTGGTATTTTTATTGCAGGTTGTCTGGTAGCTTCTACATTGGCTTTAATAAGGTCTAATTTTACTCCTTTGTTGGTATTTTTATTTCAGAGTTGTTTTATCTTTAGGTTCATCTGTTTTTATTTTAGCTTTTGTCATCTTGTTATGATATTTGCCTTTGTCTAAAATGCTAGATCTATTTTACACGGTTCTTTTCATTTTATGCTTAGGTTTTTAATTTTTAGATAATATGTGCAACATATAGCTACGATGGAAGGGCTTTGAGGTTAGTTTATACAAATTACCCAAATGGGACTCAAAGCCACATATAATGATTCAGATGTACTAAATTTCTTCTTTTGTTACACCAACTGCAAGTATTTTAAAAAGGAATTGTAAAGCAAATGATGGTTGCTGGAGATCATGATTAACTACCGTGATTATTCTATTGGTTCATGAGTTCACTTACTCTTACCAAGCAAATCATTGCAAGGTATTGCTGAAAGGCAATGCTGGATTTTAATTTGTAGTTAGATAACTGGATATTAATTTGCAGGGATCGGTAACTTGTATTGACGAGGGATCGGTAATTTGAATGGTGGTATATATGTAGTTGTTGCCCGTTGAAATAAGCAGCAGTTATGCTGGTATATTTCATATATAGTTATTGTTATTTTTTAGAGTGGTTGTTAAATGGATGCAAGGTTTAGAAAGAAAATTAATGTTATTGAACTTATTACTTTATTTTTTTTACCTGCAGTTGGTCTGATTTAGGAGAGCGAGTGCTGATTTGATTTGGCTTAATAAGCATGATACATGTTGATGATTATCTTAAAATTTATTGGCTAAAGAAGTAGCAGCTTCATTACTAATAATATGGCAGGAATACGAGGTAATATTTATGAATGTTGTCTATTGAGCCTCCATAGCCACATAAATATTTTGATTAACCTGGCCAAAAAGAGTGGGCTGGCAAGTTGTCAAAACATGCCTGATCAGGTTAAGCATCGATCCATTCTATTTCAAATAGTATCTCATTGCAAGTCAATAATAAAGTTAGTCCCTTATATTTCCTCACTTTTTTTCTAATATCCTTAAAATATTTAGTAGAACTTGTGTGTGTTAAAGTATATAATAGGTGTTTGAGGGATTTGGACTTAAAAAAAGGGGTCAGCAATAGTATTTGACTTCAAAATTCGAAGGCGCATCACCATCTAAACGCCTCACGCAAGTTCTATACTTCCAGCTTCCAGGTATGCTTAAAATCTTTGTGAAATAATGTGCAAAGCATGTGTGTTGGGTAAGTGATCAAACCATGTTCAAAACCAAAAACTACTAAAAACAATAGACCTTTGAACATAACCAACATTACAAAGTGTTGTGGCTTAATGATATTTTTAACTGCGGATTTTCGTATTTTGATGCATCTTTTCGCTAACATGGCACGCTGCCACACCAACTTCTGTGTTCTTCCAATTTGGTAAAAAATACATTGATAACAGGGGAAAGTTCAAACGGGTCAAACGGGTTGAAATAAACCCATTCTCTCTGTTTTTTCTTTTTTTGTCATGCTTCTGTTAGTGATTTATGGGTGTGACTATAGAACTGCATATTACCATTGATGCTTTTGGTTATTGGGTTTAATGAGGTGTTTAGATGCGTTTGTGAACTTTTATTGTGAAGTTGTAACAACAAGTGTTTTCTTAAAATTTTATGCAGTCAACACAAGAAAATAGCAGGTTCCCTGGTGTGGAAGGACGCTTGGTGCAACTCAAATTGAAACAGGACTCACAAAAAGTTAACGATGATGAGGATACTTATTTCTATCATGTTAACATTGACTTTATAAGAATCATAACCTTCATTATTACTCCAACTTTACATATATCTCTAGCTGTTTAAAAAACACAGCATGTATCCATTTTGCAAATTATATATTGCTCAAAGGGAAATATGGTCATTTAAAAGTTCATAAATTAAGACGTGTACAAATTATATATATTTTGTTCATAAGAAGAAATTCATTTATATGTTAATATCAAACTTCAAACATGAATTGCTTTATTTACATTCTCAAATGATAAAAGTTCAAAACATCTGGTATATATTGATTTCAGTTTGATAAGAGTTTGTTACGGGTCAAGTGTGGGTCTTTTTTTTGCATATATAAGATGGATTTGTATGGGATGGGCAGGGCGGTTAAGATTTCGTTGTGGTGTTGGTGTAATGGGAAAAGTGATAGGGGCTTTTGTATGGAAAGGGATTTGCTGCAGGTCACAGGGCGGTTCGCGTTGGAATGTGGCTGGTAGAAGTGGTAATCACCAAAACAGATAGATAAGTTCATAGATTAAGTGTATATGTTTGAATGTGCATCCGATGTAAATTGGGTTTATATGTCCTATTTAAAATTTGTGCTCTCGATTTTTATTTTTGAATCTTCAATAGCTTTTGATGCAAACTTTCCAATATAAAGTATTTATCCAAGGAAACCTGTCTTTGGCAGAAAAGATGGTGCAGCAAGATGGCTAAGGAAGAGTTACATCTAAGGAAACCTTCCTTCTTATGGATATGTATTTTAATGTATTATTGGTCATTTTATTTCTTTATAAGATTAAGTTATTTTCATCATTTTATGAGTCTTTTGAAGGTGAAACCTTGTATAAGATAATGTATCATCTATCTTATGTTTCACGATATTTGGTTTTTGTTTCATTTTTATGCATGAATTTTTATTTTTAAATTACAATGTTTATGACCAATTACTTAACATTATTCGTGTGTTTGTTATTACTTAATTGAGATTGGCATAGTTAGACTATATTGATGCTAAAAATTAGACAACTCACACACGTACAATACAATATATTATTAGATGATTGATAAACTAAGAGAAAAATAAGTATTGATAAATTTAGAGAAAAAAAGTACAGCATTGGTTGATTCTCGCTATGCGCCATCGTGTTGTAATTGTTATCGTCATCGAACGCGTGAACAGAAGACAAATAACGCGCTATAAAATATTGCCCGCCGCAACGCGCGGGTACCCCACTAGTATGATTATATATATATACATATTTATATATATATTTATGTCATTTAACTTGTTTTATTAACATTTTATACAAACTTTTAATTTAATAATGATATTTGTAATAATAACAAATATATAATGTGATTACCTCTCTGACGGGTTGTGAAATGAGTCTGAATAACCGAGATAATAAAGTTGTCTGTTTTTTTTTTTGATAAATGAGTAGTCCTTCCCGACTAGTTTCTCGCTATGAGTATTTCCCCGTTGTTGGTTTGTCGTTTGGACCGAGTTAGACCATCGAAAAGTCACCCGAAAGCGTCGGTTTATACCGGGTTTGATTTAACACCCGTTTGCCACCACCGTGGACCACCTTTAACAACCTCCATCATTCTATGCTATCCCGGTAGCTCACTATCGCCGCCGCCATCACCTGTCGTCAACCGTACGTCACCGAAACTTCAACCGAAAATCATCGAATACTAAACATAAAACATCATCATCTTTATCGCCGGTTGGACGAGCAGGTTGTTGGAGGAAGAAAGGAATGGTTACGAGGCCGCCGTTGCTCGGCTGTGGTCGCTGTCACTACTGTTTTGTCGGAGGAGGACAGGAGACGGGCTGGTTATCTCCGGAACATCGAAGAGAACGAGGAGGTTGCTGGGTTTCTGTTTTCGCCGGCCTAAAAGAAGACGGGGACGAGGGGAGCTCACCGGATTGTCGGAACTGTCGAGCGAAGGGAGGAGCTCGCCACGGTGCTGCGTCGCCGGAGAGAGATCAGGCGGAGGGGAGGTTCGGAGAGGAAGAAGGATCGCCGGTGAAGCTGGGTCGTCGGAGCTGCCGTCGTGGGTCGCCGCTTGTGCAAAGTAGCACCGACAGAATGCCGTCGGATGGGAGCCGGCTTCGATCGGAGAAACAAAAACAAGTGGGAGGGGGAGAGGGACTGTACGACAACTCTCTCTCTTTCTCTATTATTTTCTTTTTCTTTTGTCTGTGGTGTATTTGTGTGTAAATTTGAATGCATTTTTTTGTATGTGAATGCATGTATTTATACATATAAATTAAGTCACAGATATTAAACATCTACATATGTGAGTAGGATTTCAAATGGATACATGTAAATTCAATTGATGAATCACAGAAGACAGGAATCATTCCTCAATTATACATATGTATACGTATTTTTTAATCACGAATTTAGTTTAGATATTTTGAAGGAATGTGGTGTACTATTTAGTAAGCACGTATTATATCCCGTTATTCTGAACCTGTTAAATAATTTAATATTTCATAAGCTCCTTATAAATATTCCCAAAAACCTAAAATATTACGGGAGTCCAATAATAATATTCATAACATTTATTCTTTGGTTATCACGTTAACCGGTGAATATTTATTTAATTACGCAACAAAAGCGTGTGTCTAATTGGTGTAGCGATAATTGCCGTTTTACAAATCGAGCACGTTTTCCTGATTATAATACTTAATAAATATTATAATAATTATTTATACATCGATGAGTTACTAAAATCATCTCTAACGGCTAGATGAATTAGCTTTGGCTAATATCGCGTATCGGCAACGGTTACCGACTTCATCGTTTTTTTGTGCCGAATATCGCAAACATATTTTATAATAATTATAAATCAAGTATTTAGCAATACATGATATTCTACGTTCGTCTCCGTATTATTTTAGTGACGTTCGTGCTTAATTACGGTTTATTAATAATCGGTCCTAAATAACTATTTTGCGTTTTCCCGCTTCGTTATAACTCGGATTTCAGATCCGTTTGCGCCCATGGTCTTTATTTTTCGTTACGTATCATATTGTATAAAATTCGCCTCTTGACGTTTCCTCGAATTTCATGTCGAATATTCGTACACGAAACATGACATTTCTCTATTCTACGTATATTTTACTTCAAATATATTTTAGCTACTTAATAGATATAGCACACGTATATAACTTAAGTCATGAAATTTTGGGGTGTTACAACTCTACCCCCTTAAATAAGGTTTTGTCCTCGAAACTAGCTCAAACTGTGATTTAACTCACAAATGAGATTCTCACATCTTACTTTTCTTTCCCGGATTAATCCGGAACTTTTTCTATGCATCTAATGCATCCTTACCATATGAACCACCTGGTTCCTAGGCTTCGGTTTTAGAATCGCAACAAACTCTCTATGAAAATCTGTTGATACCTGATATGTGCGTCGTGTAAAGTATCAAGCAAGATCAAGATCATGTCAATTTAGGTCTGGCCGAACTAGGTCCGAACCTGAAGTTCGGACTGGCCGAACCTGAGGTTCGACCGAAGCTCGGACCAGTTAGTATATATAGATGATTAGTCTTTGTGTTTGTTAGAGGTTCTGAGCGTGCAAGATATGTTAAGTGTGTGTTTCTGAGTGCGTATTCTCTGAGTCTATTTCTGAGTGTTTACTGATTGTCATTGTTCTTCGTTGATCAATAAATCAATCGGTTAATTACGTTTCGATATCCGATTAGCTAGATCGAGTAGACGATCCGATGCTCACGCATTTTAAAGTGGTATCAGAGCTTTCTGGTTCACTCTACTGATCTGTGGTTGCTATTTTCGGTTTTTTTAAGCGTTTTTCGTGTTTCTCGAGATTGTTTTCGTGGTGTTCATCAATTCTATAGAGTTTTTATTGTCAAAATTGTTTCAAAATCATTTTCTATTGGTTTTACTGTTCCACAGTAACGAGTTTCATCAAAATCAGTCATTTTTCGTGCGTTTTTGAAAAATGAGTTCGAAGTTCGGAGTTTCCAGATCAGGTTTGGAGGAACTGCTCCGAACTTGAAGTTCGGTCCATCTTCGGTGAGGGTTCGGAGCTGTCTCGGTCAGGGTTCGGTCATTCTTAATCAAGTTCGGAGTTCATTTACTTTCAGTCAAGGTTCGGAGGTAGTTCGGTGCTAGATCGGGGTCTCTTAGGAGTTCGGTCTGTTGATTTTGACTCGGAGCTAGTTCGGACGAAGTTCGGAGGTTGATCTTTGTTACACTATATATTATAGGCATGAACATTAGTTATGGGCTAGATAGTTTTTGGGCTTAAATAGTTTGTGTTTAGGCCATGTGGGCCAATTTTATTATGTTTATGATTGGGCTTTTAGTGTTTACTATTGGACTAGGGTTTGTAATGAGGCACTATATAAGCCTTTGATGTTTATGATTGAACCAAGCCTTTCAAATACAAGTTTACGGTTTTCTTCATCCATTGTGGTATTTCTGATCGGTTTCATTGTGT
>JBCNJP010000010.1:40124075-40170066 GCA_039602395.1 Deinandra increscens subsp. villosa | reverse complement strand
GGTGTTTACGACTGGGCAGCATGATTACGATTGGACCAAAATTAAACTCAGTCGTGAACCCATTTAATATATCGTAAACTAATGTTTTGAATCGTAAACACATAATAAAAGGCTTATTCACCTAATTTTTTTTTATTTTCATCAAACTTAAACATGTTTGAGTAAAAATTTATGGTGTTTGTGAACGTGTGATTCAAAATCAAATATTTTTTCTTGAAAGTTTAAATTGAAATTTTCTGAACTTAAAAAATTAAACGTGATAATCAATTGAACTTCAAGAAGATGTTGACAAACATAATTGCTCTTTAATGAACAAGTCTGATACATGTGTCTTGTCTTTCTCAGATGGCAGACGAGATGCTCGACGAAGAGATTAAGTTTGAACCAGATCATTGCATTCCGGCATATCTTGAAGACCCACCAGAGAAGCATATGGAACTATTCTATTCACTGGTGGCCGGGATGAATACCTGCAAGATTAACCATGCCCTGAG
The DNA here is from genome assembly GCA_039602395.1 of Deinandra increscens subsp. villosa. Taxonomy (NCBI): domain Eukaryota; kingdom Viridiplantae; phylum Streptophyta; class Magnoliopsida; order Asterales; family Asteraceae; genus Deinandra; species Deinandra increscens. The sequence continues at coordinate 40,169,572 of JBCNJP010000010.1, read as the reverse complement.
GACAAGTGTGCTGATTGATGAACAACTTGTAAGGGAGTTCTGGGGAACTGCTAGAGCTGATGCAGACAAAACAACAATCACTGCAACAATTCAGAACAGGGAGATAGTGATACAAGAAGATGACATCAGAAAAGGGCTGAACATCACTGATAGTGCTACTGATCCGATTAAGTATCCAAAGGAAGTTGTTCTAGCGGGTGCTCAATCACTGGGATATGAAGGAAAGTTCCCCCCCCCCCATATTTAAGAAGCTGTTGCCGCACTACTGGAGGTGCCTGGCTCACTACATGCAGAAATCATTTCTGGGAAAGCGAACTAGCTTTGATCAGCTCAACCAACTACATGGAACAGCCTTCGTCGCATTGGCCTTAGACTGGAATTTCAACTTCTCAAAGATGATGCTATTAGACTGGATAGGCAATGCTGACTTGAGCGCCCGAGAACAGTTCCTGATGACACCAAGATTCGTACAGATGGTGGTCATGAAGAAATACCCTATGATTGAGGAGAGGGTGGAAAAACTGGATATTAAGGTTATGGATTGTGGAGTGTTTGGGCTACAGACTCAAGACAGAAGGGGTAAAAACAGCTTTCAGGGAAGGCTTGAATGGGTCAAGAGGGGTGCATTTCCCGAGGTGGCAAGGGAACAAGAAGTTGAAGAACCTGAACCTGAAGCCGATGTGCCAACTGTAAATGCATCTGTTGCTGAAGATCAAGATATAACAGCAACCCCAGCTGTAAATGTGCAAGATGAAGATGAGGTGATCCCTTCAGATGAAGAAAACATTATGGATGATATCTTTCCAGTTCATGAAAATGTAAATGATGATGACATATATGGGGATTTGGGACCCATCAGTCACAAGAGATCAAGGGATGACATGCTCATGTCTTCGAGCAGCGATGCAACCCCTCCCGAGCTAAATCTGAATATAGAGGATGTTCTTGAAGAGCCTATCCCCTACCGTGAACCATCTCCCAGAAAGAAGACAGATCCAAGGAGTATACGGTTCAAGTTCACAAAGACTAGCTCAAGTCTGTTAATGGTCCATCCATCAGAGTCTAGCTCTCAAAGTCAACCTATTCAAGAAGAAAGCCCTTTTCAAGAAGATTCAACGATCCCAAGTGTTGAAGATCAACCTGCCCAAGTACAGACTGAAGGTCCTCTTCTGACCGAACGTAGCCCTGTTCGGGAAGAAAGGCAATTTCTGGAGGTTGACAACACTTTTGTTGTACCCAGTCCAGTGAGAGTGAGCGTCTCAACTGTGACAAGCCTGCCACCGACCATGCCTAGCTTTCGTCCATTCCAAGCTGCTGAGCTCCCAATCGAAATGAGGATAAGCACTGATCCTCATATTAACTTTCTGATGTCACAGAACAGAATTAGAGAGACTGAGATAAAAGCTCTCCAGGCAGAAAACAGAAGGTTAAAAGAGAAGGAGGTGGCGGACAAGAACAGAATGAAGTATCTGTATGAGACTTTGGTGGACCTGAAGAAGAAGTTTACTGATTTAAAGAATGTTGTGGAGTCAAAAGCTTCAGGTGCCCCTGGTCAAAGTTCATCAAGGGGTGTGCAAGGTGCAGAAGCAGTGAATGTAGATGATGGAGATGACAGTATTGAAATGTCTGACTATGCCCGAAGTGGAAGGGTCGTCTCCAAAGCACCTGAAGGCCATGACAATTGGTTTAAGGAATTCTTCCAAGGTCCAGCCCCCACTCAATACACCCTTGATGTTGGTGAAAGCTCCATAGATAAAAGGGGGAGTCGTGAGACCATCTTGTGTTGGCACTATGACACAGAGAAGAAACTGTTTGCTGTGATCCGTGACGGCTACAGTCCAGTAGAGTACTATAGAACACGTGCCCAATTTCATTCCTGGACTGAGCCCGAGATTAGAAGTCTGCTTAGAGCTCCATACATCAACAGATGGAACAGCGCCGAAGGAGATCTTATTCGAAACAATTTGATGAGCCAATTAGAGAATAACTTTGTGAACTTCGAGCTGAAGCAGGTAAGATGGGTCGAGACTGGAACTGACCCAGTGACTGGAGAGTCAATAGGAGAAGCAAGGAGGCCACCCACCAAGCGCACTAGAGTGATCAATATGTTGGATGAGATCGAAGACGGTACCCTAGTCAAAAACTTTGACTGTTGGTGTTATGATCCAACAACTCACGAGGTGGTGGTGCTCTGCAAGCGATTGAGGCAATTTCGTTTCTACGATCCAGTTGATCTACTGAGATTTGGAGAAAGAGACATCAAGCTCCTCGCCTCCCAACCTATTCTCGGTGACGAGAATGATATGGAAAACGCTATAAGGGTGGGGATCTTTCATGGAACGGCTAATCGGATCGTGGCGAATGGATGGTGGTGGAACAATGTACAGAACACTTTCAGATTCGATCTGCTGCTGCCATAGGTGATCTAATGGTTCATGCCTAGGGGAAGATTGTTGGGCTATATATTAGAGGCATGAACATTAGTTATGGGCTAGATAGTTTTTGGGCTTAAATAGTTTGTGTTTAGGCCATGTGGGCCAATTTTATTATGTTTATGATTGGGCTTTTAGTGTTTACTATTGGACTAGGGTTTGTAATGAGGCACTATATAAGCCTTTGATGTTTATGATTGAACCAAGCCTTTCAAATACAAGTTTACGATTTTCTTCATCCATTGTGGTATTTCCGATCGGTTTCATTGTGTTCAAGTGAGTAGTGATTTTCATTCAAGATTAGATCTTTATCTTAGATCTAATCTATTTCTTCTACTTGCTTCTTGAATCAATCACATACGAGGATTCCGCACTCGTTTGTGATTTGATATCGTGTTCTTGGTTAGATTTCGGACCTACAATGTTAGGTTCGGACAGAGTTCGGAGCTTAGTAATAAGTTCGGAGAGAGTTCGGCCGGCAGAATCTAATTTTTTCGAACGATGTCGGAATTTCACGCGTTTGCTGCAATGCAAAGTGCCATGCAAACCATGCTGAATTTTGATAATGAAATTGGAACAAGTCAGAAAGTTCCCAAATTATTAAAGTTTGAAGATTATCAAAATTGGAAGAAACGGTTTTCTGCATACATAAGCACAAACGATATTGATCTATGGATTCCGATTCGGAAATTGTATGAACGACCAACTGAAGAAGGAGATTATAAGGAACTTCAAGATTTTGATGCTGCTGAAAGGAAAAGTTATGAGCTTGAAAAGAAAGTTTATGGTTATCTTACAATGGCTTTACCTACTGAATTGTTACATCAATTCAGCACTTGTAAGAAATCAAAGCAATTGTGGGATGCTCTCTCAACACGATGTGAAGGTAATGATGATTACAAGAAAAGTCGGAAGAAACTTTTGAACAAAGAATTTGATAATTTTCAAAACTATGAAAATGAAAATATTACTGCTCTCGTTTCACGGTTTTCACATCTAATGAGTGAATTAAAGGTAGTTGGTATTGAGAAATCTGATGCTGATTTGAAAGAGAAGATTATGGAAGCTTTACCTGAGAAGTGGAAGAATTATGTTTTATTGCTCACTCATGACAAGGATTATTCTACCATGACATTTCACGAGCTTACTGGAAAACTTCATGCTCGAGAAATGGAAATGTTGAACTCCAAGAAATCAACTGCTACTTTGCAACATCCTGAATTGTATCATGGTGAGAATACGGCAAGCATGAATGCTAAAGCTAAACCAAGTCTGAGTCCTGCACCAAGTACAACTTTCTTGACTGGAATTTCTGATAATTCGGATAACAAATCTTCACGGGGTTGTAGCTTTACAATTCCAAATTTTTCAAATCAGAATACCTTTTCTGCTGAATCAACAGAAGATTGTGCTAAAATGATTTCTGCCTTGATTTCATCATCTTTTGGTTCGATTATTAAGAATGTTGCTGATGCAAAGTTAACCAGCGATGATCTTGATGCACTTGATGATGATCAGCTAACTGAATTGGATATATCTTGGCAATATGCTATGTTATGTCAAAGATCGAAGAGGTTCTTCAAGAAACATGGAAGAAATCTTTCTAATTATAAATTGGGTTTTGACAAGTCTAAGCTAAAATGTTATAAATGTTCGCAGCTTGGACATTTTGCCAAAGATTGTCAACAGGCTCATGCAAGCAAGCCTGGTTTTACTCAATCACCCAAGCCTGGTTTTACTCAACCATCTACTAGTAACACAAGCAAGACAACAACGTTGACAGCTCAACATGATGGTGTTTATGATTAGGGTCAACATTTTGGATATGATACATCAGCATTAATTGTTACACATGATCAAGATGATTATTATTCTGATTCGAGTTCATATGACGCTGTTGAGAATGAGAAATTTGAGTCTAAAATTGAAGCTTTGATGACAGAAAAAGAATTTATGATTGATGAAGTCAAAAGTGTTACTGCTGATTTCAAAATGATTAGTTCGGAGTTGGGAATTTCTAAAAATAATGAGAAGGTATTGGGTATGAAGAATGAATGTTTGCTTCAAGATATCAAATTGCTGAATGAAGTTTTAGAAATTTCTAAACAAGATAAAAGGGATGTGGAAGCTGCAAAATCTAAGATTTGTGAAGAAAAGGATGACATGATAAAAGAAGTCAAGAAATGGAAGGATGAAGGGGAGGATACTGCTTCTGATTTCACAAATTTGTTTGATAAATCAAAAGTCAAGCTTGATCTGCTCACAAAGAATGTTGAAGAATTAACTGCTACGATTGAAGTGTATCAAGTTGACAAGGGAAGGTTGTTGGATGAAAAGCGGGAGTTGGTTCGTGTAAATAAAGTTCAAACTGCAAATTTGGAAATTCAAAAGAGAAACGAGGATAAATTGAAAAAGGAATTACATGAAGGACTTGATAATCTTCGTTTACAAAAATTTGAAACACATAAAGTGGCGAAGCGTTTGATTGCTAAAGAGAAGGAATTTGCTGAGGCTCAACAGAAAATTTCTGATATGAAAATTCAAGTTCTTGATGCTAACCGATTACTCAACAATGTTTCAAATTCTCAAGTTTTCACAAGCTTTTTAGCTAACGATGAAAATTTTGAGAAAATGTTTGATAAGACTGCTTCACCCCCTGCTTATATCAAAGAAGCTGTCAAAGAAGTGAAAGAACAAGTTGACGAATTTGCTTATTCAAAAGTTTCGTCGTCTACTGCTGAGGATGAGAAAGTTTTGCATAAGAAGAAGAACAGGAAGAATAAGAAAAAGAAGGAAAAGAAATCTGAGGTTTCTCCTGCACCAAAGTTTGTATCTGGTACATCTTCTGCTGATAATGAGAAGTCGGCTACTTCTAGTGACAAGATTCAGTCTCAACCTGAATTTGATAAAACGATATTTTATGATCAAAAGAATGTCACTGAAGTAAAAGCTGAATTTTCTCATTTAGCGAAGAATGGACATCTTACACCTGAGGAGAAGATTTCTGGAAAGTATGAAGGATTGGGTTTTCACGGGATGCAAGACAAAGTTGAGAAGGTTCCAGTATCAACATCTCAAGATTTGAAGAAATTAAAGATGAAACTAATGAAGAAGGAAGTTTTTCAAGCTGATAAAATTCAACCCGAGCGGTTTTACAAACTCAAGGGTTCGGATCAATTATTTTCTGACAAAGAATTTCCACTTCATCGTGTTGATGCTCAGAAGATTGCTGAGGTCTTTGTCAAAGCTACCATTTCTTCTGAAAGTTCTCAATCTCGAAGCCCTACATCCAAATGGGTACATAATCACAGGCATCAGGTATATGATTCTCATTCAGATCATATTCGAGATATTCATGTGTGTTCTTCGCAGGTACATCAAAGATGGGACAAAACAACAAGAATCTTTTATATTTGCCGTCGTCCAGGGCATATGGCAAAAGACTGTCCATCACCTGCTGATTCACCCCAAAGATTTCATAAGAAATCAGTTTTTGGTAAATCTGCCACACCGAAGTTCTTTGATGAACAAGGTAGAGTTTTTGATGAAGTTGAGCCTACATTTTATCATAAAAAAAAACGTTTTGTTCCAATGTTTCCAAAAGCTCAAAATGTAGGTTCTCCATCACAGTCACCTGTGATTGTTTTATCAAAAACTGGATTACCAAAACAACAACAATGGAAACCTAAGGTGGTTTCTAAGCAAAACAAGGATACTGGTCGACCAGAAGCGATTCGCTTCGGGTCATTTATGGACTAATTAGTTTGACCACTGTGCAGGTACTTCTAGAAGACCTATCGACGATTGCACAGTTGTTGATGGAGGAGTATTCTGCTTAATTTACATATTCATGATAAATCTTTCTACCTGCAAATTTTCTGAATTCAAATTTGCAAATTATCCGTGTTGATTGATCACTTTTCTTTGTTTACATGTTTTTCTCAAAAATACCAAAAATAGAGTCTTGTTTTTGTGTAAAATGAAAATCCAAAAATAGAGTTTTCATTTTAAGGGGGGAGAATTGTAAGTAAGGGGGAGTAATTGTGAATATGCAAATGCATGTTATGGGGAGAAAGTGAATACATGCCAAATATATAAAATTGTGAGAAATTGATCATTGGGAGATGATGGTACATTGGCTTACGTATCTGACTCATGAATAGAGTAGATGAAAGAGCTATAAGATCATTGTTTGATATGCTTGGTAGGCTCGGCAAATCAGAAAGTATTCAGATGTGATATACACTAAATACTAATGCTTGACCATGTGGATAACATCTTGATGCATATTTCATGACACAAAAAGAAAAATAAGTGTGAATTTCAAAATGAGAAGTCACTCTATATACATGTGTTCATTTTGCAAAGATTTAAACTTGTTTGATATTCTTTATTTTGTCAAACGATCGGACTTTCTCTGCGTATCGAAAGATCGACCTGATCGTTGTTCGTTTGATGTTCTGCTTTATATTCTTTGGTGTTTCGTATAACTCATCGGACTTTCTCTGCGTGTACGGGAGTACCCACCTGATTGTTGTTGAGTCATACAATTTCAACTTGTTTTATTTTCTTTTTTTTGTTAAATCCGAGGCCTTATCTGCGTATCGAAAGATCGACCTTAAGGTAGACGATTTAACGTTCTTATTTCTTTTTGCATGGAACACAGTGACTATATCATGAAACTACTATGCATTGTGAAAAATCACAAGTGCTGTCACACAAAAGGAAAAAGAAAAAAAAAACTGAAAATGTCTGATTATGTCTGATAGTGTGGGAAACACTGGTCAAAGCAAATCTAATCCATACCTTAACATATCCAGATGTTATGAGTATGATTCTTCCTGAGTTTAAGTTGGACAAATTATACCAGCAATCAACATGACTTATGTGCTTCGATTAATTGAAATTGAAGTGCAGTTCAGTGCGTTATGTTCAATATGATCCCATATAGTGATTTTTTTTCATACCAAAAATAGTGTTTGATTCTGTATTGCAATTTTATTTCATTTCAGAAAAGAACAAAAAGATTTTCGATTTGTTTTAGCATAAACTTTGAAAAATCAAAAAGATTTTGTTTCTGCTTTATTTTCGATCTGATCAACACGTGATACAAATCATTTTCAAAATCATATCTTGGAGTCTCGAAGAGACATTTTGCGCCAAGATTATTTAATGTTTGAGCAGGTTGTTATGTGCCAGATATCATAACTTCAAGTTTTCTGAAGCTATTGATAGAAGACCAGAGATACACTAAAATGTCATCAAGTATTCAAGATCAAGTTACGATTGAGTTGAGGAGGAGTTTGTTTGAAGATTTATTTCTTTGGACGAACGGATTCTACACTTGAGGGGGAGCTTGATTGAAGATACAAAGTTGATGATATTGAAGAGATACTGAACACGACGAGGGGGAGTTTGTTGATACCTGATATGTGCGTCGTGTAAAGTATCAAGCAAGATCAAGATCATGTCAATTTAGGTCTGGCCGAACTAGGTCCGAACCGGAAGTTCGAACTGGCCGAACCTGAGTTCGGCCGAAGCTCGGACCAGCTAGTATATATAGATGATTGGTCTTTGTGTTTGTTAGAGGTTCTGAGCGTGTAAGATATTTTAAGTGTGTGTTTCTGAGTGTGTATTCTCTGAGTCTATTTCTGAGTGTTTACTGATTGTAATTGTTCTTCGTTGATCAATAAATCAATCGGTTATTACGTTTCGATATCCGATTAGCTAGATCGAGTAGACGATCCGATGCTCACGCATTTTCAAAATCTGTCATCTACCTCTATTACCTATAAGGTAATACCTCAACTATTCTATCAACTGAATCTTGTTCACAATTAGAATGTGAACCGCATCTCTATAATGGATACTAACTCTTGTAGGCAAAAATATCTAGCGAATAATCTAACTAACGCTTTGGGAGAATACGCTTCTCAATTGAAGGAACTCTTTCTTTAGTCAATCTCAAATTATCTAGGTGGGGTCATGATTTTACGCTATATGGGGTAGCTTAATTTATGAACTCCACCGGAATATGCTTCAAGATTCCTTAAGGTTGAAATTTATCATGAAGCTTCTACCATTCTGTTTTAACCTTCTGCCTACGTTAGACGTTTATGCGGCAAGACTTGAACTTCACTTCTAGATACCAATAGTCCCTCACTCGCTCGTTAGTAAGTGATACATATCCATGAATGCTATTGCTTCGTTTTCCATAGTGGCCCGTAATATCTACTTACACGAGACTAATTCTAGTGCCAATTTTGGTTGTACCTCAGGTGTATATATATAGGATGTACCGGCGGTGTATCCACCACACCCTTGATACAACTAGAGGCGTACTATTACTAGTCTGGTGTAAGGCAGCATTACTATTCTAACCATAACAAAATCAGTATAATTCATGACTATTTATTACTTACTTAAAACAACTAGTTTGGACATCATGCGTATAATCTTATTCCTTGAGTATAAATACTCTTGCTGCAACCTCCAGCTAGGCCTAATCGGTAAGGATTGTACCGATGACTGAGCTAATCCGTTCGCTACTACCTTTCATGCCTGCTACTAATTAGGATTCCAAAAGGTCTTGACATCTTTTTAGTCAACCTAATGGCGTTACAATCCTTGGAAAGATCTTGGATAATTTGACGGTAATAGTTTTGTTAAACTAAGATCTCCTAGAGTGTCTTTAGCGGCTTCCAATGTATTGCTGCTTCTATTTCGAAGGGATTTGTTAGGGTGTAGATTATATGAACATTCTTCCTACCAATTTGCACACTTCAAAGTCTTACATGTAGCCTTCGGCACTTCCTTCCAATGCCTCATGTATTCTCTTCTATTCTTTGAGAACTTTTGGAACATCATTTGTCAGCATGCTTCGTCACGAGATTTCTGGGATTGAAGGGGTATTCAACATTACTAATAATTTGTAATGATCATTTTGCTTCCGAAAAGCCATTCTCTTTATAGGCTCATTATTAATCCTTTAGCTGGTGCTAATCTAAACTCAGATCAACCTCGGAGAATTGTCTTGTTCCTCGTAGCTGGTTGAATGGTTCGCTGATCCTTGGCAAGGGATATCCGCTTCTCAGCTTCATTATCTTCTTGTAGTTTACGCATATCATTGGCTTCCGTCTTTCTTCTTGAAAATGCTGGAGTATCCTAAGGTGAGATACTTGGCCTAAGAAATTTCCCATGCTTATGATGGAGATAACCGGTACAATGCTTGTTACTTCTATTGTTTCTTCTGGCGTTGCTCCTAGAGTTGCTCCTAGCGTTGCTCATGGCGTTTGCTTCTGGCGTCGAGTTGATTTTGAAACTCCGTTTCTTCATCTGACGAGCTGCTCATAGAATTCTCTGGATAATTCGTTCGGAATATGACACGCCACTGGTACGTTCTTCAACTTCCTGGTTTTGACTCCGAGTCAATAGCATACGTTGTGTATGACTTACTTCTTGACCCATGTACTTCCAAGTTTTATGATCTTTACTGCCGAGCCATCACGATCCTTGCCTATGAAGTCGAGTCTTCCTCCGGTTATGGACAGTTTGCGCGTAGCATCCCGCGAGTCTATCGTTATTCCTAGTTTGGCATTGATCTTAAGAAGAACATTTGTCAAATGCTGATCATTTACTCGCATCGGTGCAGTGCACTGTGTGACAATTTCTATATCGAATTCAGACTTCTATGTTTGCCATTGCTGCTAATTTCGAATCGTCAGGCTCATCCGCATATCAATATTTATCTTGAGGTCATTTATCTTGACGGCTAGGCATTTGTCCTAAGGAAGACATGATCCTAAGCTATCTAAGATAGCTTGACTACGGGATTCCTTGACAATGCTTCTCATATCCTATGTTGGAATTCTTCGTCGTGTAGTTCGTCCAATCATTATGTGCTATCATCCTGGCATTTGTTGAAGGAACTGCATCTCATAAGACGTAAGTTCCTTTTTGGCCTACTCTGGACTTTCATGCTCCTAAGCTTGGTGATTCTTGATCCACCTTGTGGCAACCTTCGTCATTCTTCTTTGAACTATCCTTAACTTCATACTACTTCTTCTTCGAGCCTTCCGACCTGTTACCTGACGGTCTTCCGCAAATAGCAACGTAGCTTGGAACGTTGTTTCCACTATTCATGCCATAGCAATTTTTGTTTCTTCGAGACAAGCTTCACTTGTGGTAGCTTCATTGGGCATATTTCTTGTCAAAGATTCCAGGTGTTGATTAGCAATTGTAACTTTCAATGCTAATGCCATCGTGGCAGTCTTCTCTTCCTTGCTGAAGGAACGCGCATTTACATTACTGCTAACATCTGAATTTGCATCGGACGTTCTATTCACATTCTTACCGTAACTATCATTACCTCTATTCATTTTCTGAGCCTATAATCAAAAGAGCCGGACATTTCAGAATTCCTGTGACATGAAGTCTCCAAATTTTGAATTCATGATAATTATATACGTGCACTTATATAATTATGATGCGTTCAAAACCTAGTTATTCTCATCACAGTCATCCCTAGTGTTCGTACCATTCCTTTCATTTTTTACCAGTGATTCTAAAACTGGTCCTTTAAAACTACATTCCTCTAGACATTCCTACAATTTACTGACCATGTATCATACATTCAATTAACCTACCCCGCAGTTGGTCACATAACAGTTAGAACCTATGATATGTTCATTTGGGTAAAATACCAAATTGCAGTAGCTAATTGCAATCAGGTATTCTCCGCACTTCCATACCCTAAGTCCTACCTCCTATGTTCCTTGTGCAACTTCTTTCCTATGGGCATAACTATCCTGAATGGCATTTACATTCCCTATCTTACCTTACATTGTCTACCAAGAGTCCTAGTTTAAGTCTAGGTACCGCGCTTGTCCTTTCAGGCTGATATACATACAATGTTCAACTATTTACTTGAAAAGTATTTGAAATGCTTTTATTTGAAAGTATGATTATCTTAACTAATAAATTGATAAACTATATATGAAAGTTTGCTTATCTTAACTAATTAATTGATGAGCTGTTTGAAATGATACGTGTTATGTTATGAAGATGCTTATGAATGGTTATACGTGTTAGTAATGCATAATGAAATGATCATGATAGAATAATGCATCTGAAATGATTATCAGGGTTATGTGCTATATTTTCTTTGAAACTAGGTATCTAAATAATAAGGGTTTGTTAATAAACACACAAGTGACAATGTATAATTATATGAGAACAGGTGATGCATTTGCTATATTATTATGTGGTGAAAACGCCGCTGGTACATCCTGTATACAAGCATGGTAGTATAGTTACCCCGTATATCGAAGTTATGGAGGATACGCCGCTGGTACATCCTGTATACATACACCTAGGTAAATTGGGGGATGTTCAATTATTGCATTATATGAGTACATTATCATGTTTATTAGCACACTTAAGTCATCCGGATATCTAACTAGGGGCGGGTAGTAGTACTGTGGTGGTCAAGGAGATGTTTGATAGAATAGAACGTCTTAAGAGTTAAGGTTACGAGAACAATTGTCGGTACTGAGGTTGGGGGTTTCCAGATGAAGTTACCTGAGCAATATTTAAAACTGGAAGGACGGAATGTAGGATGGTTATCGGTACTAAGGTTAGGAGCTTCCAGATGAAGTCCCCTGAGCAGTATTTGAGACCGGGAAGGTATAGAAGAAATAGACCGGTTGTCGGTACTGAGGTTAGGGGCTTCCAGATAAAGTCAATCGCGACTGGGAGGTGGCCGGAACCACGACTCGTTGGGTGGTGTGTCGGGTTCGAACAGAGACGGAAGTTATCGAGCTGTGCTTAAACGAAGGAGGACGGAGGGACTGGTTGGTGGTGTGGGTTTATCGAGAAAACACAACGCGGAGGTCGCCAGCGGGGTGGTCGGAGAAGGAGGAGTGGCGAGATGGTCGCCAGTTTCTGCTACTGTCGTGATCGAAAGGGGAGGACGAGGGTGCTGGGTTCATTATAGGGGAGCAAGAAGGGAGACGAGGAGAGGGGCTGTGTTTACTGGACGATCACTGGATGAGGTCGCTAGCTTCGATCGAGCGGAACGAGGGAGTGCTTTGCCGAAAATCGAAGAGAGAGGGGAGGGGGAGGACCACCGGGTTCTTTCTCTCTCTCTCTGATTTCTTTTTTGTCATGTACTGATTTTGAAACTTCAATTGTGTTTCTCATGTTGATCATATGAATTCCTTCTTGCCAATCTGCATACTTCAAAATGTAGCCTTCAGCACTTCCTTCTATTGTTTCATGCAGTCTTTTGCTTTCATTGAGAGCTTTCAACGTCATTTGTCAGCATGCCTAGTCACGAGATTTTTGGGTTTGTAGGGGCATCCGTTATTGCAGTCAAAATTACTAACAACTTGTAATGATCATTTTGCTTCCAAAAAGCCATTCTCTTTATAGGCTCACTATTAATCGTTTAGTTGGCGTTAATCTGATCACAGATCGACCTCGGGGAATCGTCTTGCTCCTCATAGCTGGTTGAATGGTTTTTTGATCCTTGGCAAGGGATATCTGCTTCCCATTGATAGCTTCTTTATCTTCTTGCAGTCTATGCATATCCTTGGCTTCTGTATTTCTTCTTGAAAATGCTGGAGTATCCTAAGGTGAGATACTTGGCCTAAGAAATTTTCCTTGCTTCTGATGGAGATAACCGGTACAATGCTTGTTGCTTCTATTGTAGCTTCTGGCGTTACTCTTGGCGTTTGCTTCTGGCGTTGCTTCTGGTGTTGCTTCTGGTGTCGAGTTGATTTTGAAACTCCATTTCTTCATTTGACGAGCTGCTCATTGGATTCTCTGGATAATTTTTTTGTAATCTGATACGTCACTGGTACGTTCTTCAACTTCTTGGTTTTCCCTCTGAGTCAATGGCATACGTTGAGTATGACTTACCTCTTGCCCCATGTACTTCCACGTTTTGTGAGCCTTCCTCTGGTTACAGACAATTTGCGCGTAGCATCCCGCGAGTCTATTCAACGTCTAAATTTATCTATCATTTATTCCTAGCTTGGCATTGATCTTAAGAACAACATTTGTCAAATACTGATCATTTACTCGCATCGGTGTAGTGTGTTGTGTGACAATTTCTAATATCGAATTCAGACTTCTAAGTCTGCTAATTTCGAATCGTTAGGCTCATCCGCATATCAACATTTGTCTTGACGTCATCTATCTTGATGGCTTTGCAATTATCCTAAGGAAGATGTAATTCAAAGCTGTCTAAGGTAGCTTCACTACGAGATTCCTTGACAATGCTTCTCCTATCCTATGTTGGAATTCTTCTTTGAGTAGTTTGTCCAATCATCATGTGCTTTCATCCTGCCATTTGTTAAAGAAACAACATCCCCTAGGACGTAAGTTCTTATTAGCTTACTCCGGACTTCCATATTCCTAAGCTCGTTGATTCTTAAACCATCTTGTGGTAACTTCCGTTATTGTCTTCAAGACCTTCTTCAACCTCAGAGTGCTTCCGTTTGCTTTCTGTCAGGAACCTATTTATACTAGATGCTTCTTCGGGACCAGCTTCACTAGTGGCTGCTTCATTAGACATCCTTCTAATGAAAGTCTTCGGAAATTGATTAGAAATCGATAGTAACGTAACCTTTAATGCTTCTGCTATCGTGGCGATGTTCTCTTCTTCGCTGAAGGTACTCGTTTTTACATTACCGCTAACATCTGAATTGGTATCGGACGTTCTATCCCTACCGCGACTATCATTACATGTATTCGTGATCCTATAAAAATAGTCCAACATTTCAGAACTTCTGTAACGTGAAGTCTCCAAATTTTGAATTCATGATACTTATATATGTGCACTTATATAATTATGATGCGTACAAAACCCAGTTATTCTCATCACAGTCATCCCTAGTGTTCGTACCATTCCTTTCATTCTTTACCGCTGATTCTAAAACCGGTTCTTTAAAACTACCTTCCTCTAGACATTCCTACAAGTTACTGACCATGTATCATACAGTCAATTAACCTACCCTGCACTTGGCCACATAACAGTTAGAACCTATGATATGTTCATTTGGATAAAATACCAAATTGCAGTAGCTAATTGCAATCGGGTGTTCTCCGCACTTGCATACCCTAAGTCCTACCTCCTATGTTCCTTGTGCAACTTCTTTCCTATGGGCATAACTATCTTGACTGGCATTTACATTCCCTATCTTACCTTACTTTGTCTACCAAGAGTCCTAGTTTAAGTCTAGGTACCACACTTGTACCTAAATCTCTTAAACCAAGGCTATATCTAAACTTAAATTAGGACTCTAGGTAGAGTAAGTTGAGATACGAAATGTAGATGTCAGCCAGGATAACTTATGCCCATAAGGAAGAATATGCATAAAGATCATAATAGTTGGTACGGTATGCGTATATAGAAAACACACGATTGCAATTAGCTACTGCAATTTGGTATTTACCATGTAAACAAATCATAAGTACTAATTGTTGTGTGGCCGAGTGCAAGGAGAAGAAGAACGTTTAGAAAGTAATCTAGGAATCGGTTTGAGTTGATGATGAAGATAGAGAGACGAGATGTAGACATTAGGGAATTGTTTGATAGAAGTAATGGGTTTTGAAGGCATCATAAATATATAATTGTATCGGATCCTGCACTTATATACTTATTGTGAATTCAAAATTTAGAGACTCTATGTCACACAAGTTCTGAAATGTCATCCATCTTAATTTAGGATCTACAAATGGCTGCGAGGGCGATCATGCGAATGCGGAACCAGAGAATAACGCCGGAGCTAATGCGTTCACTAATGAGCAGAGAGCGACTATGGTTGTAGAGATGACACGCTTATTATAGATGACACTACCTGGTTTACTAGGTCAACTTCAAGGAGCTGCGAGAGTTGGTGCTAGTGGAGCCCGTTGAGCTGGTGGAGCTACAGGAAGAGATGCCGGAACTGCCCAACCTAGAATTGGATGTTTGTTGAAGTCGTTTAGCGGTTATCGACCTCCTTTGTTCGACGGTAATCAAGATGCGTTAGCTACGTTCCAGTGGATTCAAGAGATGGAAGTGATCATAGAAATTAGTGTGTGTAGCGAGGCCCAAGCCGTGAAGTATGCTGCCCACTCATTTGTCTCAGAAGCGCTGCACTGGCGGGGGATGATCAAACAGACGGAAGAAGAAGGAGTTGTTGCTACGATGAAGTGGGACGATCTGAATAAATTAGTTTTAGAATATTTCTGCCCGAAATGTGAGCTGGAGCAACTGGAGAGGAGTTTTCTGACGTTGGAAGCTGGGAACATGACGCACCGAGAATACACTTCAAAGTTCAACGTGATGGTGAGACTGCTACCTACCTTAGTCACTCCCGAAGCTGAAAGGGTGAAGAGTTACATGCAGGGATTTCCGAGTAGAGTTAGGGTATTGATCAAGGCGACTGAACCAAAGAAATTCAAGGCGACAGTGAATTTGGGTTCCAATCTCTACAACGAGATGTTTGGCGCAAACGGTAAACCAAAAGGAGCTAAGAGGAAGGAGTTGGAAACTGAAGCAAATTCGAGGAAGGACAACGGGAGTCATCACAAGAAAGCAAGGAATACTTCGAAAGACGACAAGCCAAGGTGCCACAAATGTAATAATAATCATTTCGGAGAATGCAGGTCGGGAACGTCTAGGTGTTATACGTGCGAAAGGAAGGTCACTTCTCGGGCAATTTCCCAGAGCGTAAGAAGTATTATGAATGCGGGGAAGCGGGACACCTTAGGATGAACTGTCCTAAGTTGGTGTTAAATCCTACCCCACTTCGAGCCATCCCAGGAATCGGTACGGGTCCAAGAACGGCTCCTGCGAGGGCATATGGTACGTAGGAGATGATAAAGGGAGATCTCCAGACCTTGTCAGGTAATTTTAGTAGTTAGGAATCATAGATAATCGTTACTCGTTTGCTTTAGTACGTTACGTGGGCCATTGCTTATTTATTGCTATATGCTTTAGAAATTAGAAACGTACACTAGGACTGCTAGAAAGGACGTACGTTCTGGGAAGTTTAGTTCCTTTACCGAACCACAAGTCGAAAGCATGTGATAATTCCGAAGAGGAACTTTAAGTTCGAAGAAGTAACTATATTATCAAGGATCACGTGAACAAGCTACCGTAGAGAGCTTATAGTTACGTTTTCCTTAGGATAGATGCAATGGCGCCAAATTAAATGTTACCGAGTTATGAAATGAGTTAAAATGGCTAGGATATGCGGATGATTTGAAAGACTGAGAATGAAAGTGTAAATGGGAATGGAACAGGTTTCGAGGACGAAACCCTCTTTAAGGGGGTAGATTTGTAACACCCCAAGATTTCATATATATAGATATATATATATATATATATATATATATATATAGAAAATATGTGTTTATATTATCAATACGTGAGTATAATTGGTAAATATGGTAAGACTATACATTATATAGGTTGCATGTGTTAGAAATATGTGTTTATTGGCCAATGTGATTAAACATGCATAAATGAATGTCCTAAACGTCAAGAAAGTAAAGATATGGAATGATGACATGTTTATACGAATAGCATGATGATACATGAATCATTTGATGGATATATACGTGTAAATATGTGTGTTAATAGCTAACGGAAAAGTAAAAGGGCTAAAAGCGTAACTTATGTAAAGATATAAAAGTATGGAAATATTATAGGTATTTATACTTATTATAAGTATCCTGAGGCTTAGAAATTAGTAAAGATATATCCTAACATGATTCGTAACATAAAATGATAGTATTGTAAAGTTTGAGGGGGCTAAAACGTAACCTAGCAATAAATATATATATATATATATATATATATATATATATACGTATATATACATATATTATCGTATGTGTCCTGAGCCTTAGAAACCTTTAGAAATATGTCCCATAATGTTTTAATACATAAAATGATAAAAGGATAGAAGTTTAGGGGCTGGAAATGAATTAAACCAAACCACAAGGACTAAAATGTAAATTTAACAAAGCTGGCCGGAAAGAGAAGCTCGCGGACTGCGAGCCCATGCAAACTAACTGTCGCAGTCCGCGAAGAGTAGATATTCTAAAAATCCGATTAACTTGGTATTTATTCATTTAGCCGTTATAACTTCATATATACTTATTATATATATAAACATTGTATGTAATCACTTTTAAATGTTTTAATGTTTTCGGGCTAATATACATACAATGTTCAACTGTTTACTTAAGAAGTATTTGAAATGCTTTCATCTGAAAGTTTGTTTTTCTTAATTGATAAATTGATGAACTATTTAAAGTGATACGTGTTATGTTATGAAGATGTTTATGAATGTTTCTACGTGTTAATAATGTATATGAAATGATTATGATAGAATAATGCATATAAAATGATTATTAGAGTTATGTGCTATATTTGCTTTAAAACTAGGTATCCAAATGATAAGGGCTTGTTAATAAACGCACAAGTGAGAATGTAAGATTATATGAGAACAGGTGATGCATTTGCTATATTATTATGTGGTGGATACGCCACTGGTACTTCCTGTATACAGGCATGGTAGTATAGTTACCCGGGATATCAAAAGTGTGGAGGATACGCTGCTGGTACATCCTGTATACATACACCTAGGTAAACTGGGGGATGATCATTTGTTGCAGCATATGAGGTACATTATCATGTTTATTAACACACCTAAGTCATTCGGATATCTAACTAGGGGCGGGTAGTAGTACTGTGGTGGTTAAGGAGATATTCGATAGAACAGAGCGTATAAAGAATTAAGGTTACGAGAACAATTGTCTATAGCTTTCCCGATCAATCTCTTATCACGAGGGCTCCGCCCTTGCTCCCAGACGTCTCACCTACACCTGACATACATATAATTTTGGGAAAAGGTCAGCTTACGCTGGTGAGTTCTACATTTTAGTAACATTACCTCGTTCGTGAGGTTAAAACCTTTGGACCTACAAAATTCCTTTTACAAACATTTATCAAGTATAACACATAACAAGTCATACATAACATAACATCATAATCAAACACGTTTCTCTAGAAAACATTTACCTCAATAACCTTTAACTCCTATGACCTGAATTCCATATACCTCTATTCCTTCTAGTTTCGAATACTGCTCAGGTGACTTTATCTAGAAGACCCTAACCTCAGTACAGACAACCATTCCATTTCTTCTATACCTTCCCGGTCTCGAATACTGCTCAGGTGACTTCATCTGGAAGCCCCCCAACCTCAGTACCGACAACCGTCCTACATTCCGTCCTTCCAGTCTCGAATACTACTTAGGTGACTTCATCTGGAAACCCCCAACCTTAGCACCGACAACTGTTCTCGTAACCTTAACTCTTTAGACGTTATATTCTATAGAACATCTCCTTAACCACCATAGTACTACTACCCGCCCCTAGTTAAATATTCAGATGACTTAGGTGTGCTAATAAACATAATAATGTACTCATATACGGCAACAAATAAACATCCCCCAATTTACCTAGGTGTATGTATCTAGGATGTACCAGCGGCGTATCCTCCACACTATCGATATACCGGGTAACTATACTACCAAGTTTGTATACAGGATGTACCAGCGGTGTATCCACCACATAATAATATAGCAAATGCATCACATGTTCTCATATAATCCTACATTCTCACTTGTGCGTTTATTACCAAACCCTTATCATTTGGATACCTAGTTTCAAAGCAAATATAGCACAATACTCTAATAATCATTATGTAAGAATTATTCTACAAACAGTTCATCAATTCAACAGTTAAGATAATCAAACTTTCAGATAAAAGAATTTGAATGTATTTTCATAATACAATATGTATATCAGCCCGAAAACATTAAAACATTTAAAAGTGGGCTCGCAGAACTCAACTTATCTCTTTACTCGTTAAACTCGGACAGAACCTCCGACAGAATCCTTGGTTAACCTAATTTGAGTATCGTATGGCATTAACGCAAGGTTTAACATTATAAACATATCCTATGTTTATTTATCTCTTATATTAACCTAAGAATATCTAATTATTAAGGTTTACTTATTTTAAGGTTAAAATGACCAAAATACCCCTATATGTATATTATCCATTTATATTTGATAATACGAAGACGCGCATTCCTATAAGTAAACACTCACCCAGGATTGCCCAATGAGGTATGCCAGGTCCCAGTTGGGATTTATGTGACACCTCCGTTTTGCCAGAAACCTTAGTGTACAAGCGCCTACCCTTCCGGTCCGCACGAACTTCTAAATATCCGATTAACTAGGTATCTTAAATACTTTATCATTTATCCATTTTAACTTCATATATACTTATTATATATATAAACATAGTTCCATACCAAAAATCAAGTCCCCATACCCTCCGGATTATTTTATATTAAATAATCATATTTAGAAACCCTAATTTCATGTATTTCCCTTTTCTTTATCAAAACTCATTTTATTTTTAAACCAACTTAGGGTATTATCCATTATAACATTTTATAATATACTTTAAAATATCAAAGCTTAATTCAAAACCGTTTACTCAATTTGGGCAGAACAACGTTATGAAAACCCTAATTTGACCCTTTAACAAAACCTTAACCAAACCTTTTCCAATTGTGAAATAAACTTAGGGCTTTCTTAAAACACATTATTTTAGGATTACCTACAAAAATCCAGACCCTAGACTGCAGAAATTCAGATCCTAACTCTTCTCTGATTGCTCGTATTGCTCCGACGAAGTTCTGGCTCGTTTTTAGGGTTTTTCGGTTGATGATTCATGAAATTGGCGAGTTTGATTTGATGTTAAGCCCCCTATTTATACCCAAACCGGTCATCATATGATCCTACACGTATACTAGTGACTAATTGAAGAAATTCGACGCGTAGCTATCCCAATCGTGCACTCTAAGTCGAATTTTGCGTTGCTATCTCGTTTCTGCCCACGATTTGGGCCGCGGTACGTGAAGCCTCACTTGGCCACCTTCACAATACGTGATGTACTATCAAGTATTGACAGTTTTAGTCCCTTAACCTTTTTAATTACATTTTAGCCCCAGACTTCGACCGATTTGTTATTTTATGCTATGAAACACTTAGGGACATATTTCTAAATGTTTCTAAGGCTTGGGGCTCGTACGATAATATACATATACACACGTATATATATTTATATATCTTTCACTAATTTACATTCTAGCCCCTCAAACTTTATAATACTTATCATTTCATGTTACGAATGATATTAGGATATACTTTTGCTAACTTCTAAGCCTCGAAATACTTATAATAAATATAAACACATATTCATTTCATATTTTACTTTCTTTACCATTTAACACATCCGTTTATGCATATTTCATCATGTTAGCTATAAAACACGTATTTCTAGGGCATGCAACCTATCTAATGCATAGTATTATCACATTTATCAATTAAGCTCACGTATTTATATCATAAACACGTATTTACTATATATATATATATAATGTATATGTGAAATTTAGGATGTTACAGTTCGGATTCGTTATCGCCGTTGCATCGCTTGTTTTCGCATCTCAATCATCGAGGTAATTTAAAAAAAAATCATTTTTTTCGATGGTCTGTACGATATCCCAGTGATCGGAATCCATGTCCGACGGGTCAGAGTAATATGTGAAAAAGAAGCCACCCAATCCGTACTCATTATCTATTTTTAATTCTAGTTATAACACAAAGGTTCAGTTGGCCGATCGGTCTGTTGCTTGGTTTGGGAAGCGGAGGTCGTGGTTTCTAGACCCGGCGATCGTGTTTTATTACATAATCGGAATTCTATTTTTATTTTTCCCCAAACTGTTTATATAAATGTTATTCCAGATGATTTTGAAACAAAAACTGATTGTGTCTCAATGGTTAGAGCGATTAGGTGTGAGCCGGAGGTTACGGGTTCGAACCCGGTGACCCCCACATATTTTCTGTTTGATTGTTTTTGTACAACCTTGATCTTGCATGACCCAAAACCTATCACCAATCATTCCCTATGTCATTTTGGACCGAATTTCTCGTAAGATCGTTATCTTAATCGTTATCTCATTGGTTTATATAATTTCATTTTAGTAAAAAAAATATTTGGCTATTTAAAGGTGATTTATAAAAGTATACATATTTGAAAAATATATAAGAAAATACGTATTTTGGAATATAAAATGAACGCTTTGGTAATCTTTACATTTGTGTAAAATAGACATATTTTGCGATTTGAGAGTTCTAAACATTGGATTTATATTTATATAAATATTTATAAACACATGGGCTGTAAGGAATATTGCATTTGATATTCCGGTTGAAGTATAATTTTGTAGCAGTTCCGGCTGAACTAGGTTCACGCGGAAGTCTAAGCTCAAGCGGAAAGACCAATCAACCGGAAGAAGCTCTTTTGTACCAGATGCGAATATCCCGGGTGAATTCTATTATCCACCAGATAAAGAGTTCAACCGGACTTTTCCTGTGAAGTCTTTTTAGCTGTCTTATCTCCGCTAAAGCTTCCTGGTTGCTTCTAAATCTATCATAACCGCTCTCCTAAAGTAGAAAGTTACTGATCACATGTCACAAATCCCATCTGTCGAAGATTATGTTTTTGTAGTATAGTTGACTTTTATAATTAACGGTCTAGATGACCTTATGGAAATCAATGGCTATCATTGATTTCCTTTAGCACTATATATAGCATGTCGGTTCTCAATATTTGTACACGTATGTTCGGATGCAAAACACTGTGTAATATTGTTGAGTTAATGCAAATAGTGCCGAGTATATTCTACTTCATGTGTTACTATCTTATGCAAACAACTATTATTTACAAGTGTTAACCGGTTAAAGTAAAGTGAAGATTAACTTAATTCCGCAAGGTTAATCTTGCAAGTAAATCTTGTAACTTAACTAAGTGTTAAGAATCTCGATCCTACAAGTGGTATCAGAGCTTTGGTTCTCACTTTGAAGACTTTTAGTGCTTCGAAGTTGATATTTGCTTGTCTACTTTACTGCTTTGAAGAAAATACTAGAGTCAGTTTGCTTGCATGAGAGCTTCAAATTCTTTACAAAGAGTAGGATTGGAGGAACCAAAGATGATGTCATCCACATAAATCTAAACTATCAACATATCTTTACCAACTCTTTTGATGAAAATTGTTTTGTCAATTTCTCATCTCCTGTACCCATTCTCCAAGAGATAATTGGGAGGGTTTCATACCAAGTTCTCAGAGCTTGTTTGAGACCATATAAATCTTTGATAAGCTTACACACTCTGTTAGGATGGTGTGGGTCCTCAAAACCTGGAGGTCGACACACATACACTTCTTGATCAAGTAACCAATAGAGAAAGGTACTCTTGACATCCATTTGAAACACTTGAAAGTTTTTGAATGCAGCATAAGCCAAAAAGATTCTGATGGCTTCAAGTCTGGCTACAGGAGCAAAAACTTCAGCATAATCAATACCTTCCTCTTGAGCATACCCTTGCACTACTAACCTTTCTTTGTTTTTTATTATTATACCCATGTCATCCTTTTTATTCCTAAGCACCCATTTGGTGCCATTTGGTTCTGCCCCTTCTGGAAAGTCAACCAATTCCCCACACCTTCTGTTTTTTGATCTGAAACAGTTCTTCTTGCATAGCTTCTACCCAGCTGTTATCTTTTAAAGCTTTAGTTACCTTGGAAGGAATTTCTTATGACAGAAAGGCAGCATGCAAGTAGATGTTTATTTCAACATATTTACTTCTTGTCAACACAGGAGCTGACACGTCTCCAATAACATTCTCCAAAGGATGATACTTGCTGAATCTTCTATCTTGGAATATTAGGAATTCATGGCTTCTACCATTGGTAAGAAAATTGAGTTGAGGGAGTATCACATCAGACTCAATATTACCAATAGGTGAGATAGGATCGGGTGTTGTGTTTAACTCTTGGGAACTAGGTATTGATCTATAGGATTCATGTTCAAAATTGAGCTCATTTGATGCAAAATCATTTCAGTTTGAAGGCTCATTTGATGCAAAATCTGCCTCTTGGGAACTAGGTATTGATCTATAGGATTCATGTTGCTGAAAGGAGAAATAGAACATCGATTGAAGCTGCCATGGCAATGTTAGCTGATTGCAAACTTCCTTTAATCTTTTGGGCTGAAGTAGTGAACTCTACCTGCTATGTCCAAAACAGAATTTTAATTCTTAAGGGAAAGAACAAAACAACATATGAGCTTTGGAGAAATAGAAAACCTAACATTTATTTCTTTAAATCTTTTGGGTGACTTGTTACAATTTTGATAACTAATGAGCTATTGCCAAAGTTAGCTGAAAAGGCAGATGATGGATATTTTGTTGGGTACTTTGGTGTGTCAAAAGCATATAGAGTACACAACAAGAGAACTGAAGTTGTACTAAATGTGTTCTTTAATGAGAAATAAAAGAACAACTTTACTTCTCAGCCCACTTGGTTATATGACATTGATGCACTAACCACTGTTTTCAACATAACTGTTGAGAAGCCTGTTAGTAATTCTATGCAGGAACAGGTAATCAAAACCTCTGATGATGGACATTGGAGGAATAGCACAAAGAACTTCTCAATTGACCCTCCATTCCTTTCTTCAATCAACATGAAGCCATTTAATCCAACAGTTGTGAACAACACTAATAATGTCATTCAAATTGAAACGGATGCTGTTCCGGTTCAAAATCAAGCGGAAGAATTTCCGGTTCAAGTTCAAACGAAACCTGCCTCAACCAAATGATTTTGCATCAAATGAGCTCAATTTTGAACATGAATCCTATAGATCAATACCTAGTTCCCAAGAGTTAAACACAACACCCGATCCTATCTCACCTATTGGTAATATTGAGTCTGATGTGATACTCCCTCAACTCAATTTTCTTACCAATGGTAGAAGCCATGAATTCCTAATATTCCAAGATAGAAGATTCAGCAAGTATCATCCTTTGGAGAATGTTATTGGAGACGTGTCAGCTCCTGTGTTGACAAGAAGTAAATATGTTGAAATAAACATCTACTTGCATGCTGCCTTTCTGTCATAAGAAATTCCTTCCAAGGTAACTAAAGCTTTAAAAGATAACAGCTGGGTAGAAGCTATGCAAGAAGAAATGTTTCAGATCAAAAAACAGAAGGTGTGGGGAATTGGTTGACTTTCCAGAAGGGGCAGAACCAAATGGCACCAAATGGGTGCTTAGGAATAAAAAGGATGACATGGGTATAATAATAAAAAACAAAGAAAGGTTAGTAGTGCAAGGGTATGCTCAAGAGGAAGGTATTGATTATGCTGAAGTTTTTGCTCCTGTAGCCAGACTTGAAGCCATCAGAATCTTTTTGGCTTATGCTGCATTCAAAAACTTTCAAGTGTTTCAAATGGATGTCAAGAGTACCTTTCTCTATTGGTTACTTGATCAAGAAGTGTATGTGTGTCGACCTCCAGGTTTTGAGGACCCACACCATCCTAACAGAGTGTGTAAGCTTATCAAAGATTTATATGGTCTCAAACAAGCTCTGAGAACTTGGTATGAAACCCTTCCAATTATCTCTTGGAGAATGGGTACAGGAGATGAGAAATTGACAAAACACTTTTCATCAAAAGAGTTGGTAAAGATATGTTGATAGTTTAGATTTATGTGGATGACATCATCTTTGGTTCCTCCAATCCTACTCTTTGTAAAGAATTTGAAGCTCTCATGCAAGCAAATAGCTCAATGGGAGAACTCAGTTTCTTCTTGGGGCTTCAAGTGAAGCAAACTGACTCTAGTATTTTCTTGAACCAATCTAAATATATTCAAGATATGCTTAAACGTTTTGATATGTACTCAGCTTCAAGTGCCAAGACTCGCATTTCCACATCCCACAAGCTTAAAGTGACTTAAGTGGTGAACCTGTGGATGAACACATGTGTAGAGCAATGATTGGATCTCTGATGTATCTCACTGCAAGTAGGCCAGACATTATGTTCAATGTTTGCCTATTTGCTAGATACCAAGCATCCCAAAGGAGTCCCACATGTTAGCAGTTAGAAGGATATTCAGATATTTGAAGGGTCAACCTAAATTAGGTTTGTGGTATCCTAAGAATTCTGATTTCACCTTAAGAGCATTCACTGACAGTTATTATGGAGGCTGCAATTTGGACAAGAAATCAACTTCAGGCGGATGTCAGTTTCTGGGGGAGAGACTTGTTTCATGGCAATGCAAGAAACAAACCTGTGTTTCTACTTCTACTGCTGAAGTTGAGTATATAGCTTCTTCAAGCTGCTGTGGTCAAGTTCTGTGGATTCAAAATCAAATGCTAGACTGTGGAATGAAATTCATGGAAACTCCCATCTTTGCTGACAACAGCAGTGCCATTTCAATCACCAACAACCCAGTGAAGCACTAAAAACAAAGCACATCGACATCAGATGTCATTTTATTAGAGATTGTGCTGAAAAGAATTTGATCAAATTGCTTAAAGTTCACACAGATAACCAATTAGCTGATTTATTCACAAAAGCTTTTGATGAGGCATGATTCTTTTACCTCATTAAAGCAACTGGTATGATGAACTTTGATTAAAAGGTTTTTAGAAACCTTTAATTAAGAAGATTTTTGTGTCAAAGAGTCCGTCTCTTGTACAAAAAGAAAAAGAAAAAGAAAATATTTGTGTTAACTAAAAACCATTTTGATTCATAGTCAGTAACTTCTGTCAAACTATAAAAATTAACACAAGTCATTTTAAAAAAGGTCATGTGTTTTGGTTTTTCCGTTTCAAGTTCCGGTTCAACCTGTAAGAAAACAAATTTTGAAAGTCTCCGGGTGAACATCAACTGGAAAAATGCTTTGTTTTAAATGTGAATTTTTTTTTAAAACAATTCTTCCAAGCGGAATAATCATCCGCTTGAAGTTCAAACGAAAGAAATTTGGTTTTTAAAATAAAGGAGAAAATGGGTTTCGCTTTAACTTCAGGGTCAAATAGTCAAAGTCACTTTACATTTAATTACCCGGAAGGCTCTTCTTTCTAAGCGGATTTGCATTGTATTACCTATTAAATTTTTTAACCATTAAATATTTGAGGTTCAGTTAAAAATATTTTGGATAAAGACAGGCTTCAGGGGGTTATACCGTATAAACCCCAAAGCACAAGTCAAATCAGTCACTGAACGGTTGCTTCAGAACTTCTCTCCTCCACGCCACCCAAGTTCATTCCTCACTTTTCTCATAACTTCCACACCCAAGTTCCTCTCAACTTCTCCATAACCTCCAAGCAATCTCTCACACTCTCAGTAAATCCAACAACCGATGGTTCCCAAAGCAAGTTCGAGTGGCAAACAGCCTGCCGGAAATCCTAAGTTCCCAACGGAACATTATCTGGTGGCCTATCTCGAGAACCCAAGTAAAACCGATGAATACTCTAGGATGATACAGTTTCTAAATAACTCACATCTTCATCACGTGCTTACTACTCAAGCGGTGATTTATGAAGAAATCATGGAAGAGTTTTGGTCAAATGCTCAAGCGATCGATGATAGTGATGGTGGTGAAAGCATCCTGTCAACTGTAAAGGGCACAAAAGTAGTAATTGATGAAGCAAAGGTTCGAAAGGTTCTAAAATTAAAGGATGAAGATGGTTACATAATGATTAAGGTCAAGCACCTGCCACTGTTCAGGGCCATTGGCTACGGCGGTTCTACCACTAGCAAGATAATTAAGAAAGGGCAACTTCCACATAAATGGAGATTTCTTGCCCACATCATTCTGGTGTGTATAACTCCAAAGATAGGAAGCTTTGACGAACTTGTGGCTGAACAGACATCGGCATTCTATGTTGTGGTAAAGGGTGAAAGTTTTAATTTTTCCAAATTAAATTTTCATGCCCTAAAACTAAATGCCTCACCCTCTTATTTTTATATCTATCCAAGGTTTCTAACCTACATTTTAAAAGAGGAGTATCCTCAAATTGCTTTGAGTGGTAAGATTTTACAGCAAAAACTTCTCAATGAGAAGACATTTTCGAACCTAGCAGTCAACAAATCAGCATTTCTCGGAAGGGACACTGACCATCCCTTGCCAATTCTGAGGCAATTTCCAGGTGAACCCTCACAGGTTGAGGATCAAGTGGATATCGTTGCTGAGACTGAGCAACCTGCTCATGATGACAGGGCTATTAACCCAATAGTCTCTAAACCCACATCAGTCCCCACTTCCTATACTCTCAAAACTTACCATTCCAAAAGAGGAAGTCTAACACCAAAAACACAACTCCTGCCACTTCATCATCCGAATCCCCTCCTGCCATTTTCAAAAGGCATAAATCTATGGTTTCTAGGTCTCCTCCACCTATGCCAACTGAAGCTACCCAAGCTTCAAGCCTCGTTCAAGGCAAAAAGCCCAAACGGAATTTAACCAAATTGGGATTATCTCTTAGGGATGAACCTTCATTTGAGGGGGAGTCATTAGACAAGGATGCATAATCCCCATCCAACAGGTTCTCACCCTTACTTTCCTTGTCACCCAGGAGTGACAATACTTTCAATTCCAATCCAAATGATGGTGTTATTAACTAACCGACCTCATTACATGAGAACATACAGATGGATTTGGACCCTGTTGCATTGAACCCCCACTCCTATTTGGAGTTGAATCTCAGGAGAGAAGAAGAGATTCATGTAGAAAGGGCTGCTGCTGCCCAGGGATCCCCACTAGAACCTGGTGTGAGTAGCAACATCAATAAGACCCAATTTGTGACAATCTTCTCTGAATCAGCTCCTGCAAGTCCTTCTTTGGAACCAAGGGAACCTGAAACAGATGAGGAGAATCCCAGGTGTCAAGAAGCCATGGGTACCGAGCATGATCAATCTAGGATTGATGGCTTGGTTTCCTCCAAGGATACTGGTAAACAGCCAGTTGAGGACAGTCTGACACTACCTGAATTGACGAATTTGTACAAGTTACTACAAAAACAGGTTGGCAATCTAAATGTCACTTTTGCATCTCTAGTTCAAGCTCAAGCTGCTACCACTCAGGTTGAAGAAGGTCCTTCAAACCCAAGCATGGTTCAATCAGTTGAAGCTGATCCTGACAAATTGGGGGAAAAAACTGTTGCTTCACCGTCTCTTTATGCTCAATACAACAAAGAGATTGAAGAAACAGAGAGACTTCCAGTTGAAGTCAGAGCTACTGCGTTCAAGAAAGCAGGAATTCAACCATTCTTTGTGGAAGAAAGTTGGGAGAATATAAGGAACAGTCAGCTAGTGGTTGTGTCACCATTCAAAGACCCCACTTTAACTCAGTTGGTACAATCTTCAATGCTCATTGCTGGTTCCCTCCCTGAGCACATCAACATAATAATAAGGCTGCTGAAAGATGTAATTTTTCCAAGGGAGAATGCCTTCGTTCAAGCGGGAAAGGCTGTGGCTTCCACCAGCAGGCTTATAGCTGAAAATGTGGTAGTAGAAGAGGTTGTGGTAGAGCAGAGTGGAACTGCTGTGATTGGAACTGAAAAAGAGTAAATGATAATGTGTTGGGTGAAGGTGAGAACACCGAAGTCACCAAACCACATGTGGTGACAGAAGTTCAAGTTGAAGTTCAAGCTGAGGTCCAACCTGGAAATCAAATTGAGGTGATAGAAATCGATGAAAATGTTCTTGATGTAGAGAGGGCTGGAAGGCTTGATGAGAACATCTCTTTATTTGGAACCGATCAATTTCTAGTAGTTCAACCGGAACATCAGCGAAGAGATGACACAAAAGATGTTGCTCAAACACTGATAGCTATGAAGACTGTTCAAGCTGAAGAATCTGTTCAAGCTGAAGAGCCAGTTCAAGCGAAAGAGCTAGTTCAAATTAAAACTACTAGTAATCCATCAAGTTGTGCATACTAAGGAAGCTGAAGCTCTCAACAAGTTTGTAGAGGGTGCTAGAACAACATCTGAGAATGAGAGGATGGCAAAAGAGTATCAAGAAGAGTTAGAGTTATACTCTATTGATTTTGTGGTTGAAGGAAAACTTAAAGAAGCCAAAAGGAGATCAGATGAGTGGAGAATGCCGATGTATGATTTGGTGAATATGGATGACAAAGAAAAGGATAGGTTGATGAGCATTGCCTCCAGGATGCCTACAAAATTGGTTATAAATGATGATAACTATGAGCTCCTCAAGAAAGTGAAGAGAATTCTAGTTGTAAAGGAATGGAAACCAGAAAAAGAGGTGTACAACATGAGGTTCAAAGAACTTTGCAGCTACATTGATTTCATTTGTCAAAAGCTGAAAGGAGATGAGTATGCTGTTGATCCTAGCCTGGTTATGCCTGATCCTTCTACAACCATCTCGGGTATGTCAAAACTACCATTTATTAAACCTGAACCTGATATAGAAGATCCAGATCTACTAGTGCCACCACCTTCCTTTATAACTGAATTATTCCCATCCCTTAGACAAACCAATTTATCCTCATTACCAAAAGGGCCACGCAAGTATAAACCTTACCAACCAAGAAAACCAAAGTACCTCCATCCCAATACAGGACTGACAACTTCACTCCAATCACTCCTCTTGTCCGGGAACCAAAGCCTACCTTAGTTCTAGATATGTCAGACATATTTCCTGCCTCACCTCCCTCCAGCCCCGCACCTAAAGCCAACAAACCACCTTCAAAAACTCCAACACTTCCTCCTCTCACCATCAAAGAACCAACCACCACTGCACCTCCACCACTCCTTACCTCTGCTGAGCTTTCTTATTCTTCAGTCCAAGGAAAAGAAAACATGCAAACTAAAGAAGAGAAGAAGAAGTCGATTATTCACAGAAGGAAGAACATTCCTGGTGCTGACACCAGTGGGACTAAGAATTGAAGATGAAGTGACTACAGGTCAATTTTGAAGATAACTTCGAAGATGGATAAATAAATTGACAACATTAACTTAGGGGGAGATTGTAAGGAATATTGCATTTGATATTTCGGTTGAAGTCTAATTTTGTGGCAGTTCCGACTGAACTAGGTTCAAGCGGAGAAGACCAATCAACCGGGAGAAGCTCTTTTGTACCAGATGCGAATATTCCGGGTGAACTCTATTATCCACTAGATAAAGAGTTCAACCGGACTTTTCCTGTGAAGTCTTTTCAGCTGTCTTATCTCTGCTAAAGCTTCCTGGTTGTTTCTAAATCTATCATAGCCGCTCTCCTAAAGTAGAATGTTGCTGATCACACGCCACAAATCCCATCTTTCGAAGATTATTCTTTTGGTAGTATAGTTGACTTTTGTAATTAACGGTCTAGATGACCTTATGGAAATCAATGGCTATCGTTGATTTCCCTTAGCACTATATATAGCATAGTCGCTTCTCAATATTTGTACATGTATCTTCGGATGCAAAACACTGTGTAATATTGTTGAGTTAATGCAAATAGTGTCGAGTATATTTTACTTAGTGTGTTACTATCTTATGAAAACAACTATTATTTACAAGAGTTAACAGGTTAAAGTAAAGTGAAGATTAACTTAATTCCACAAGGTTAATCTTGCAAGTAAATCTTGTAACTTAACTAAGTGTTAAGAATCTCGATCCTACATGGGTACATTTTTGAGTACTCGTTATTGATATAACTATTAGTTGGCTACGAATATATATTTTCTTAAACGATTTTGTGAACCTATGTTATCAATAAATAATATCTTTCTGTCGACTTTTGTGATTGTTATGATTTTGACAATGTGTTAATATTCGACTCGTTTTGGATTTATTAAACCCTCTTCATGTCATAGTTTGACATTAGTTGATTTCACTATTGGTTTAGACTTAGTCGTTTTCAATTGAATACACACTTATATATATGCTCGTTAGGTGTTTGGTAGATTACACAAGACCCATCATCAGCTACTTGCTATTATTATTTATGTGGACTTGCTGTGCACTCGAAGGTGAGTTTCACGGCCCCATTTTACTATTTTAAATCATGTTATGGGAGATTAACATGCATGATTTACACAACTAAGATAATTAGACTTTTATATATCACACAATTACTGAGGCACACTAGATAACAAAGTCCTTCCCATGGTACCGTTAGTATTGGTGATGATAGCGGGAAAAATATTATAGTACTACTGGGTTTGACAAACCCCACCCGGGTCAGTCGCACTGACACGATCAGATATCGAACGGGTGTTATATTCGTCCTCAACGCAACAATGCAAACTATAAACAACTATCAGCTTTGGTGACCATCACATGCAAAGTTTCATGTTTATAGCCTAGCTAGCTATCTGATATATATTAGTGATTATGCTTACTCAACTTGAACTATTTTTAAACTGATAAACCTGTGAACTCACCAACCTTTGTGTTGACACTTTTTTAGCATGCAGATTACCGAGTATCATGAGTACGCATGCATGAGTCTTTGAAACACTTTTAGTGTCTTTGGACAAGTCACGTCACCTTAGGTAACGATGTTATTACTTAAATTTTTATTTGAATTTACGCTTTTGTATCTGTAAAACTTTGAATTTATATTTTTGTGAAATATGAATTTTTTTTTATTAATTACTGGTCGTTTGGTGTAACTAATGGACTACGATCCTAGTTTGTCACACTCCCTGCGAAGGTATTTCATGCGTGGATTTTTGGGGGTGTGACAAATTAGTATCAGAGCCCTTGGTTACAGCGAGCTAAGATTCGTCTTAGACTGTAACTGTTTTGCATTAGTTGCGCTTTAACATTTTTCGCATGCATTGTGATACTCGCTCCTACACGCAAATGGTTTACGATAGGCCATTTACATCATCCAATCCCCTTATTCTCAAGGCGAGGAGCCGGTTATTCTATAGTCACTTTCCTTAACCTCTATGAGTCGTGTATATCTTGATTAACATTCATGGATGACGAGACGTCGAATCTTATCACATGATCACATCTTCACTCTTGACGAGTCGTTTGGTGCTCGGGATTATTCTAGGCTGAAGGACTGGGTGTAGTACCAAAACATTGGATGAATACTTACTTAGGAAGGTAGTGTGACACCTTTTCCTATTCTTAAACCTTTCCCATAACTTTAGAGGTTCTTGTTATACATGTGTTGCATATACTGCTCAACTCTCATGTTCAAGGAACATAATAATGACGTGTTAATAGTGCAATCATTCAACTTTTTGCGGTGGCAACATTGTGTAAATTCAAGTGGTTGCCTATGGGGCACTTGTATCTGCCTCTGTTACCCTGATCGTTTTCACATTTGCCTTGATCTTTTAAGATCCCCCTCTTCTCGTTTATGTTGCGTTGTGCGTTGAGATAACACAATTTGGGAACAACTCTTATAACCTCAATGGTACCTAATGTGGGCCGATTAAAGTTTTCTCTTTATGTATCAAATTGTGTTCAAGTTGGTATGCGTGATAAACCCTATTCAGATCTTATTGAGCTAAATTTCTGCTGACTCGTTTCTTGTGGGTCATTCCAATCAAAGCGAACCTTTTTCTCTTGAAACTTGTCTCTTTAACAAATTCTGATTAAGATAACCATGGGTTAGTGACCACATTCTTGATACCCACATTGTGGATATCTCATATGTACACCACCATACCTGTTAGCTGAAGTAAGAGGAACTAGGGTGATCATATAAAGTAAATCACAGTTACGGATGCACACGTTAATGTAATTTGCAGTATATAGAAATCCCGGAGAATCTTACTAGGCAAGCCAATGGTCGTATTGGGATCAAATTCTTGTAATTTTCCCCCCGTGGCATTGAATGTTGAACATGTTGAACTCAACCAGATGATAGAAGTCATCTATCTTTATAAACGTTATCATGCATGATCTTATCTCTTCTATATATGGATTCTAAACCCTTCGAGAACTCTTTTGAAAGATATTATGAATGCTAGTCTAGAAGGCATATCGTTTCACTCGTGTACTTAAATGATAAGTTTTTCTTAACTACGAAAACTCTTGACTGGTTTGATTTCATATTGAATCATAATTCTACGTTCACCACCTTATCTACCACATCAATCCCTGGAACTTTTGCGATTGTGAGGAAACTTAAATGGAACTTAACCAGACGAAAACCCAGACGACACTGGATAAAGGAATTATATAAATCATATATCGCGGGCACTGGAACATATTTCTTGACTGAATACTCTTGTGAAGTTCCCTCTGAAGATTCATACTGCTAATTTTATTTTGCAAACACAAACTTGTTGCCAGCAACATCGTCACGATTGTACAAACTGCCTACCCCACCACAAGTACATTTATCTCTAATGAGGGTAATGTTAGTGAAAAGCCTTCCTGATTTTCAAACTGATGACTTCCAGTTCTAACGTATAGAGTATTCCGATTGACCTTTTGAACCCGTACTATCGATTTTTGTCTTCATGATTTGAACCTTTTATGAATCAACAACCAACGATTTCTGATTCTTGCGCTTTTGTAATCCTTTATGTCTTAGAGGAGCTTTCAAGATTTAAACTGGAAAGTGTTACACTTTCGGTTAGCTTTTCAACTATTTAACACCATTGATGACGGGACTACCTTGTGCCTCAATCGTAGTAACTATACAAAGATTTTTATGGAAACCCTATTTTACACCCATCAAGCATGAACTTCTTGTTATCAATAGCTAATTGTAGTATCGACCTGCATTTCCCTTTCTTACGCATTGAGTACACCAAGTTATCCATACATTTTTTATATCCATTAGCGCTCTTGTCATAGCAACTATCGACAAATTTCTGGTACGCGAATCCTCATCGTACTTTTCAGAAAACTTTCATTGATGAACCCCCAGCTTGAACTTAAACCTTATTGGCCTTTTTAAATTTTTTTGATCATCGTGAAATCTGAAGTGTTATGATATTCGCATTGTGTGTGCCAACCTCTCGATGATCTTCACGAGAATAGCGAACCTTACGCATCTTACTGGTATTGCGAATGGAAACTCTTATACCTTGTGTTTGCACAATGTATTGAGGTTTAATCTCTCACCCCTTTACATTCAAGCGTATGGAAGGAACTTGACGTCCTCTATTTCTGATAAAAATACCCAATGTGATTTAACTGATAGCTAGTAATGGTAGGTAGCTGGTACGCCTTCAAGGTGCTGGTAGTGTTGTGGGTTAGCTGCGGTACACCCTATATGTAAACATTAGCGACATGTTGTATGTGAGACCAGTACCGGACCTAGGATTGACTTTAGAGTCATATGCAAAAGCCTCATCTAGAGAAACTCCATCTAATGGGACTATAAACTCAACAAAACTATTTAATGCTACTTTTTCCGAGATCACTTTCAATTGTCCGAGTCTATAAGAAAACTCTCCTAAAGCGAATTTCCTGCCATGATTCAGACGTGAGTTCTAACATTAGCGACATGTTGTATGTGAGACCAGTACCGGACCTAGGATTGACTTTAGAGTCATATGCAAAAGCCTCATCTAGAGAAACTCCATCTAATGGGACTATAAACTCAACAAAACTATTTAATGCTACTTTTTCCGAGATCACTTTCAATTGTCCGAGTATAGAAGAAAACTCTCCTAAAGCGAATTTCCTGCCATGATTCAGACGTGAGTTCTGACTCAGATGAAAATCAACGTTTTAAAAACTAGATATTTTTTTCTTCTTATTAATGACAAACCACATAATTGAATCAACAACTCCAACATTGTTTTATCTAAAGATTAGAGGTAAATCTCGTACAAATCTAATGTTTAGGGGCCAAAATGTAAAATTTTCAAAAATCTGCCAGAAAGTAACACTCGCGGACCGCGAGTGCACTCCCCTTCGACCTTAGTGGTCCGCGAACCGAAACCTGGCGCACCTACAGCCTAGAACGCGATCTGATCCGATCTAGCTCATCGAGGTGTCATTTTAGGGCCGATTACTCACCCTTTTACGTGTCCTAACCCTCTGGCGAACCCCATACTATATTAACCCGTCCAAATCACTTCAAGAATCCATCAAATTTTGATATTATACACTAAAAAACTCCCAAACTCGAAGTCGGATCTTCACTGCTCAAATTCTCGCTGTTTGGTTGCTCTTAAGCTTTGAAAATCTACAGTCCTACATCTTTTGGTACGTAGAACAAAAGCCCTCTATCAATTTTTATCGTTCGCATTCCAGATTGTTAAAAAGTTAGGGTTCTTGAGCTATGTTTATAAAATTTGAGCAATCTGTTAAGAATTAGGGGCTGGAATTTTGGTGATTATATTTAAATAACATAATAAAAGAAACCTCTAAGTCAATTTTATGAATGGATCACGTTTTATATTTATTTAAATTTCGGTTAAAACGAGATTTTTACGACGTTATAATGCCAAAATTTAAGAAATGGTTAAGAGTTTGATTTCAAACTTTAGGGGATATCTTTATATACCATTGTGATTAAACCCCTAAACTTTTATCATGTTTCGAGCACGTTTGATATTATTAAAAATATTGATTAATTCAAATAATATTAAAAACAAATATATATATATATATATATATATATCAAGGGAACAAATATTATAAGATTATTCTTCAAACTACTATTTCATGAAAACTATTTAGAATTCGCGCAGACCGGAAGGGTAAACACTAGTACACTAGGGTTTTTGGCAAAGCGAGGGTGTTGCATAAATCCCAACTGGGACTTGGCACACCTCACTGGGCGATCCCGGAGTGAGTGTTTACTTATAGGAAAACACGTTTTCATAATATCACTAACTTGTGGTTTAATCATAAAAATATAACAAAAATAGTCTTTTTATTTAAAACATCCGACTCTCTTCAAGAACCCTATATACTCGGAACCATAGTCATTAACCCTTGTATTTATTTAGCCTATTCATGTCACTAGGCTAATCTCAAGGTCTATCATATCAATTTCGGTGCTATCTTTCAGTCTCAATCCATTTATCATGTGAGTATACATACCCCTCTCTTTTAATATTGTGGGGTATGATGTGATATAAACTCTTTTTTATTATTAGACGTGTGATTCCTTCAAATGATGACTTGAGTAGTGAGTATTAATAACCACTTTCTCATTTTGGGATGCAACATGTATATCCTATATCCAAAACTTAAATCTTTATTCTTTATTCAATATCAATGCGATTGTATGATATTAAGTGTGTACTCTTTATTACGTGCATCTATCTTTGATATCTAAAGTGCGGAAATTATGAATCTTGAATCTTAAGTCATGAATGGTTAGTCTTTATTCTTTTGTGTACCATTAACTATCGTGCCGTTGTAACAATGATAGATATAGATCTATTGGTTGACAACCCACCTAGAATATTGAGACGTAGTCTTGGCTTCAAATAGGTGATTGCTCCCTTGTTGTCTAGGTTTGGTTACAAAACACCTATATCTATGAGTCGTGAATGATCTTTATTCTTTATTCAATATCAATGCGATTGTATGATATTAAGTGTGTATTCTTTATTATGTGCATCTATGTTTAATATCTAAAGTGCGGAAATTATGAATCTTTAATCTCAAGTCATGAATGGTTAGTCTTTATTCTTTTGTGTACCATTAACTATCGTGTTGTGGTAACAATGATAGATATAGATCTATTGGTTGACAACCCACCTAGGATATTGAGGCGTAGTCTTGTCTTCAAATAGGTGATTTCACCCTTGTTGTCTAGGTTTGGTTACAAAACACCTATATCTATGAGTCGTGAATGGACAGTCTTTATTCTTTTTTAGAGCCTTTATTCTTTGGTGTAGTCTTTTATGACATAACATATGAATAAATACTTAATTTCATAAATCGTTGACTTTTCATCTATATATATATAACTCTATGTTTACTCATCAACTACTTTTATAGTTGACACTCTATTTTATACATTTTGTACGATGACTACTTAGTTTATTTGACTGATCATGATAGGATTGCGGACCTAGATAAAGACATTAATAAATGCTTTTATGATTATATTTATTGTTTTATGGATCTTTGTTTATAAATAAAATGGGGTGTTTAAGAATTTGGTAAATATTACTAGTTATCATGTGCATTTGGACAGTCTTCTCGCCCCGACATATTCCGCCGTCGGTTGGGGTGTGACAGATTGGTATCAGAGCCTTGGCTATAGGGATTTATGTTATTAGAAATGGATGACCTAGACTATACCATAGGTGTCCCACATGACTCACTCATGTTAGAATGCCTACTATTGCATTATGTCCTTAGATGCTACTTAGGCTTGCCTACTTAAATCTCGTTTCCATCTCAACACTTGACACACACACTTATTCCTTAAATTCTTGAGGCTTCCTAGTCTCTTCTAGTAAATTAGTAATTTATGTAATATTTTTAGTATTGGATTTCATTTATCTATTAAAATCTCGTCAGAGTTAAATTCTTTAGCAACAGACATGTAGTAACTGGAAGGGTTACTACATTCTGTTCCAGCTCGACATCTTGCCCTGTTATTGGATCTAAGAATCTTTAGTGAAAGTGTTGAAACCTATTAGGCCAAATCATGCCATGGTAAACGTTGCTAGGAATTTCAACCCACTTATCTTTCAATAACTCCGATTAGTCACGATTGTAGTTTCTCAATCGGGAAATGAAGGCCATTCCATTATGTTTTAACAAGTCAACATGATTTGGTTTTGTAATCTCATTAGTTTTTTTAATTTCATATATTTTACTTAATGATCTCACATATTTCATCGACTAGTTGTTTCATAATACCTCCTCATTTGTTTAACTCAGTAGATTTATCCTTTTGGAAATCTCTTATGCTTTATCACCTCTTCAGACAAATTATGATTAATACGAACTACTTACAAATCGGCCTTTATAAAAAATCTATAATCATAAATGATTCCCCTAGTGTTTCAATTATAAACTCGATATCCATTATATCACGATTCTAATTACATAAAGTTTTCTCACCTTGATTATCAATCTTGTCGTATACCTTACCTTGTGAATAATTTCTTCCTCCCTAGAATGGATCACAACAATCATCACCAAAATCATGATGTAGCTCAACAAATCGGTCAACAAATAGCAACTGTTATCACTGATCTAATTTAAAAATCTCTCAATGCTAACCCTATCAAGGATGGACCTGTCACAAACACCGATTGCTCCAAACACTACAAGCCATGCAACCTTGAAAAGCGCAAAGACTTTGAAAGGCCTAATGATCTACCTCAGTGTTTTAAAAATCTCAAAGTCTCCACCGAAAAGGTTAATAAGAAGAAGAGGAAGGCAAAACATCTTACTACAATTTCTGCTACCCCTATTACACCAATTACCTCTGTGTTGGACTCGGTATGCCCAAGAACATATTTAGATTGATGTGGCCAGTGCGTTATGATCCAATGTCGGGCCATACCCAATAACGAGCTAGACAACACCCGGAATATTTATTTAGATATGATCATATAAATGAATATTACCATTTGAAATATTTAGAAAGTCAGTTTCTAAATTATTGCACTTATTATTTGATCATATGGATGATTTAATTAGAGGAGTTAAAATGCAATGTTATTTAATTGGTTAGATAACATGTCACATGTCACTTGCATACATAGTGGAAAGTAGTGGGCAAGAGACTTGGGATGTTTCTTTCTAAAATATATAGTGCAAACTCTCTTTCAAAAGTCTTGGATCGGTCCATGCAAAGGTGAAAGAGCAGTTCAAGATAATCCTAGCAAACTTGGGTGTTTTGTTGGAGGCTCGTACGGGTATACACGCTTCAGGATTTCTTCTTTGGAAGCTCGCTATTCAAGATCATCATCTCCATTTCGGTTCTCTTGCATCTTTAAGGTATACCTAAACCCACTATTATGGTGTATTATTTGATAGTATACACTCTATATATGGATCCACTTTGTCCGGGTTTTAACATATGTAAAATCGGTTTTACATATAAACTTTATATATGTTTTAAACATTGCTTCCACCACGTAATACATTTTAAACGGTTAAAATGTCTTTGATAAACCCATTCAAACCCCAACAATGGTAGCAGAGCCAGGTTATATGGATGTATGCTTCAAAAGGTTAGTTGGTTAACTCTCCAAACTTTCATTTTTGGTTCCTCATACCACAAATCCAAAAATTTGTATATGGTTATCCCTTTGTCTTTCAAGATGCTTCACTTACATGCATGTGGTCATCTTGAAAGGTTAATGTATTTTAAGTCATTTGGATGATTTGTTGCTTGGACAACAAACCCACATTTTCGGTTTTGTGTTGGACCGAAAATGGAAGTGGGTTAAAAGGGAGCCATTTTCTTGAAGATATACATACTTTGATGTATATTTTGGTGCATAAGACTAGCCTTGACCTTGTGATTATTTGTGGTGAATGGTTGTGTTTGTGTTATGTATTTAATTATTTCAAAGGGTTGTAATATTTAAATAGGCTTTTCATGGTTATGTAATATATTTACTTTTCATTTGGTATGTAAATTAAATAGATTAGGTTAATTTATTTTATTAGAAAAATGTAGTAGATTTTACTTTTTAAAATGTAAAATGCACAAAAGTAGGTTTTTTGGTTGGGCCAAGGTTACGGCGCAAAGGCTCTCGCGGGCTGATTTGGGATTCAAGCCCACTATCCGAAACCCACATATTGGTGGTCCAATATCCATGGAAGACTGAAGGCAAGCGGGGAACACAAACGAAGATGCAACACACTTGTAGCATTCGGATGCAGGATCAAGTGGGAGTTCACCGACACATCACATGTGTCATTTTGTCCCTTATGAGAGACCGTGACATACTTGTTTCGGCCAAAACGTGTTGTCAATAGTTGGCTATTGCTATGCACCTATTTTATCATGCTTGTGTGGTTGTTTATCTTGTTGTTTGGATGATATGTGGATATGCATGCTTAAACAAACTAATAAACATTAAACAAGATCGGTTCTAAAATTGTCATTAACATGGAGGAAATAAAATGGATTTTATTAAAGGTCAATGATTCAATAGCAAAAATGGATTTTATTAAAAGAACCACGAAATATGGATTTCACAACATTAGGGTACCACACATTTGAATGCATGCGAATTGCATGGTACATAGAGTTTTCTAAACTAGAATTTTGAAAACTAAAAGACCCTTTTAAAACAATTTTTAACGCCACCCTTTTATACGACACTCGATTTACTTGTGAACTCTTTATGGGATAAAGGTCACCTAACCATATTTGAGGGAACTTGTATAATTGAGGTAAGTTTACCATATTTGTGGGATAAAGGTCACCTAAGCTCTTGTATGTGTAAACTCACATGTGTGTATAAGTAGGACAACTTGATTTGGAAACCATGTGAATAGGGTCACCGAAGCATGGAGACCAAAGACGTTGATTGATTAAACATGCCAAGAAAACATAAGATGTTTAACCGATCCCATACCTCTAGAAGTTGCAAAGGATTGCAATTGTCAAATGTTGACTACCTTGTTAATTTAGATAATGGGATAAAGGTCACCTAACCACTATTTAAATGTAACGTTGGATTCTAGATTTTAAATTATTAATTTTATATAAGACATAAAAGGGCATTAATAAATTTAAAATTAATAATGATATCGAAAATACTAAAATTGAACTTTGTTAAAATTTTGTAGATGGCCAATAATAATGACGCCAACCCCCACCCGTCAATAACCTATCGTTAAAATCCATACTAGAAAAATATCGTCTCAACCAACACAACTTTGTGGATTGGTACCGCAACTTGAGAATCGTTCTCAAGCAAGAAAAGAAGTCTTATATGTTGGACGATCCCATTCTCGACGAACCCGATGAGGAAGACGTTGAGGCCTGCGCCGATTAGGTGAAATACACCGAGGACTCCATGCAAGTTTCTTGCCTCATGCTAGCAAGCATGATCCCCGAACTCCAAATGGACTTTGAGAATCACGGGGAATATGACATGATAACCAAATTGAGGAAATGAACCAACAAGGGCAAGGTTTGAGCGCTTCGAAATGGTTCGAGCACTCAATGCATGTCGTATGGACGAGTCCTAATCGGTTTCATCTTATGTTCTTAAGATGAAAAGCCACGTTGATCGTCTCGAAAGGTTAAATTGTCCCGTTTCACAAGAGTTGGCTATGGATTTGATCCTCAACTCTTTTTCAAAGAAGTTTGAGACTTTTGTCTTAAACTACAATATGAATGGTTGGGACAAGACCATCACCGAGCTTCATGGAATGCTCAAAATGGCCGAGCAAGGAATGGGCAAAATGGTTCTGCCCATTCTAACGATCAATGAGGGTGGAAATAAGAGGCCTCACTCTATCCCCAAGGAAAATGTTGCCAAAGGGAAATGGCACGTCAAAGGAAAGGAAAATGGAAAGAAAGAAACCCCAAAACCGAAGGAAAAGAAGCAAAAGTTTGCTGCGAATGATCCATGCTTTGAGTGTGGTGAGGTGGGACATTGGAAGAGGAATTGTCCTACCTATCTCAAGGAGTTGAAGGCAAAGAAGGATGCTGGTCAAACCTCGGGTACGATCTTTATGATTGATATTGAGCTTAATGCTATTTCTTCTAACACATGGGTATTAGATACCGGATGTGGAACTTATATTTGTAATTTGTTACAGGGGTTCAAAAGAAATAATCAATTGAGGAAAGGAGACATTAGTCTCTTCATGGGAAATGGAGTGAAAGTTCAAGTTGAAGCCCAAGGAGACTATCTTTTGGAACTTTCAAATGGTTTGGTAGTTACTTTGAATAATGTATTGTATGCTCCTAGTTTGACTAGGAACATAATTTCCATTTCCCGCTTAAGACATGTTGGATATGATTTTAAATTTGTTAACAATGATATCCATGTTTCTTTGAATGAAATGTTATATTTTAAAGCTATGCCACGCCTTTAAATGGTATTTATGAATCGGCTCATACAAACACATCATATGATAGCTCAATGTACCAAACTAACACCAAGAAATTCAAAAGAGATTTGAGTGACACCTACATTTGGCATTACCGTAAATAAGAATCACATACTAGAATTACAAAAGAATGGTCTTTTGAAAACAAACAGACATGATTCATTTGATGTATGCGAATACTGTTTACAAAGTAAAATGACTAAGGCACTTTTTATTGGGACCACCGAAAGGGCAAAAGATTTTCTAGGGATCATACATTCAGATGTATGTGGACCTTTTAAGCCAACGGCTAGGAATGGTGAGAGATACTTCATCACCTTTACCGATGACTATAGTCGCTATGGGTATGTGTACTTGTTGGCACACAAGTATGAAGCTTTTGAAATGTTCAAAATCTTTAAGAATGAAGTAGAGAACCAGTTCAACAAAACAATAAAAATCATTCGTTCGGATAGAGGAGGTGAATATCTAAGTGATGAATTTCAAAGCTATCTTAGGAGTTGTGGGATTGTCTCACAACTCACTCCACCTCAAACACCACAACATAATGGTGTGTCTGAAAGGAGGAATCGAACCCTATTGGATATGGTTCGATCTATGATGAGTAGAAGTTCACTACCTTTATCATTTTAGGGTTATGCCTTGCTCTTAGCGGCACATATTTTGTGTATGGTCCTAACCAAGAAAGTGGAAAGGACACCTTTTGAATTATGGCATGGAAGGGTTCCATCTTTATCATATCTAAAGGTATGGGGTTGTGAAGAATATGTAAAATACGATGCTTCAAACAGATTAGAACCCCGGTCCACTTAGTGTATATTTGTAGTATATCCTAGAGATTCTATAGGATATTACTTCTACAATCCAACAGAGCAAAAACTATTTGTTGCTACAAAAGCTGAATTCTTGGAAACTAAGTTCCTTATGGAAGAAACTGGTGTTAGAACGCTGGAACTTGATGAGAATCAAGAACCACAAGCCTATACAGTTTGGTTGATACTAGCCCACAACAAAAGGTTGTTGAAGATGATCAAATGGTTGATCAAGACACACACAACGTTCGTAGATTTGGTAGAACTAGTAATCCACCTGAAAGATATGGATTTTTTATAAAAGGATGCTATGTGGTAGATTCTGATGAACCAACCATATATCATGATGCAATGTCCAAATCTGATTCGGACAAATGGTTAGAAGCCTTGAGATGCAATCCATGTATGACAACCAAGTTTGGGACTTGGTTGTGCCACCTCCTAATTGCAAAGTAGTTGGAAGTAAATGGGTTATCAAAAGAAAGACCGACATGCATGGTAACTTGGACACTTTTAAAACTCAACTTGTAGTAAAAGGTTTCACTCAGACTCAACGGGTTGATTATGATGAAACTCCCTCACCCGTGGCAATGCTAAAGTCGATTAGGATAATGTTTGGCATATCCACATACTATGATTATGAGATATGGCAAATGGATGTCAAAACGGCTTTCCTAAATGGATATCTTGAGGAAGATGTCTATATGGCTCAGCCTAAAGGATTTGTGGATCTAAAACAAGCATCAAGGAGTTGGAATCACCATTTTGATAAAGAAATTGAGAAATTTGGGTTCATCAAGAACACTGATGAAGCTTGTGTGTACAAGAAGGCTAGTGGGAGCATTATCACTTTTCTAGTGTTATATGTCGATGACATTCTATTATTTGAATAATGACATTCCAACCCTGGAAGGTGTAAAAGCCTGGCTTTGAAGTTGCTTTTCCATCAAGGATCTAGGTGAAGCCGCCTATATTTTAGGGATAAAGATCTATAGGGATAGATAAAGGCATTTGATA
Organism: Deinandra increscens subsp. villosa; assembly: GCA_039602395.1. NCBI lineage: Eukaryota > Viridiplantae > Streptophyta > Magnoliopsida > Asterales > Asteraceae > Deinandra > Deinandra increscens. Next base: position 40,125,391 of record JBCNJP010000010.1, on the reverse strand, counting down.
GGTTTGAATCAAAGTGTATACATAGATAAGATCTTGAAAAGGTTCAAGATGGAAAACTCTAAGAGAGGTTTGGTACTTATTCAGAGAGGGACTATATTGAGCACGTCCCAATGTCCAAGCTTAAGGGATGAGCAAGATAGAATGAGTGAAGTCCCATATGCGTCCACTATAGAATCCATCATGTATGCTATGATATGCACTAGACCGGACATGTCATGCGCTTTAAGCATAACAAACAGATACCAACAAAATCCAGGCGATAGTCATTGGATGGCTGTCAAGAGCATATTGAAGTACCTTAGGAGGACTAAAGATATGTTTCTAATATTAAGATCTGGTGAGTAGGAACTCGTAGTAAAGGGTTACACGGATGCGAGTTGCCAAACGGATTGAGATGATTCTCGATCACAATCGGGGTACATCTTCATTATGAATGGAGGAGCCATCTCTTGGAAGAGTTCAAAACAAGAGGTGGTTGCATTGTCCACTATGGAATTAGAATACGTCTCCGTTTCTTTGGCCGCGCAAGAAGCTGCATGGTTGAAGAAATTCATTGCCGAGCTAGGGGTTGTTCCTACCATTCAAGACCCCCTAGAGATTCGTTCTGATAACACAGGTGCGATTGTGAAAATTAAAGAACCCCGTGATCATCAAAAGACGAGGCATATTGAGCGGAAGTTTAACTACATAAGGGACGAAGTTAAAAAGGGAAAGATATGTATTCGCAAAGTTCAAACCAACCAAAACATTGCGGATCCACTCACGAAGCTCCTTGAACGGCCAAAGCATGAACGTCACACTTGTGCCATGGGACTCGATATTCTAGTGATTGGAATTAATCTAGTTTTGTATTTGGATATCAGAACGACTGTTATTTTGACATATTTATATGATTATGGCATTTTCATTTAAATTGTGCAATGTTCCATTTTAGCATGTTTAAATCCATGAATAAGTTGATTATTCTAAACGTCCGTAGTTGGTCATATTTGTGGGAACAAATATGAAGGTGAGACTAGTATGAACTTGGATTGGTGGTTATTCATACGGTATGAATATAGAGCAATTGGATGCTGCCAAAGTTCATAGATATTTGAGGGATACAAATATTGGACTGACCCGTTCTCAAGACTTACTACATGGAATCTTTGTGATTGATCATATGTAATCTTGAGTAAAGGAGAATATCATAGTATCCTTTGACCTGAGATACATATTGGGTCTTGATATTCACCGAACATTGTGCTTTGACTTAGTTCTTCGCTGTCATGAAACATGGCAGTACATAAGGCTAAGCTCAAGTGTAGTACTAGGTT
>JBCNJP010000010.1:39954000-40123575 GCA_039602395.1 Deinandra increscens subsp. villosa | reverse complement strand
TCACTAACTACTTTTGTATTTAATACCAAGTTGGTACGCTTCTTTACTTGTTCTTCACACAAAGGAAGATTTGTTCTTCTCGTAAACTTTATTTTCTGATAGTCCAAAACTCCTCCAGGACTCTTCTTTGAAGACTAGTGACGCTTCTCATTGGAAGCCTTCTACATAACTAAGGATTTCTGTAGAAGATGGTCTGTACAGAAGTACTTCGGAAATTCCGGAGTAGTTCTGTATGAATACATAAATCTATAAATAGTACAGATTTCCTTATCCTTTCCTTTTTAAGGATATTTCTTATCTTTTCTTCTTATACTTGACGGTTTCTGTTACATTTACAGTATGTTCTAACAATCTCCCCTTAAGTATTGGAAGAAAATAAATGAAAATAGAAAGAAAGATAAACAAATATTGCTTTGAAAAAGATACATAATATTACTATATTTTACATATCTTTTCTTATTGTAGCCCTACCGGTAAGAGAATTAATTTTAAAGTTGTATTTTTTGCTACATTCTTCCAGCAGGGTATAAAAGACTGTTCTTTTCTTCTGTATCTGTTCAATTTTTTGTTTTAATGACTTCTTTTGCTCCATTGCTGTTGGTCTTGCATCTTTCTAAAACAAATAGAAATAAGTTCAGAGCTTAATTTGTATACTTCTATTTTTCTTCAAGTCTGAAATATCTTCTTTCTTCCTTATGATCTCTAAAGTAGAGTCCAGGATTTTGGCCAAGTACTACTGTTCTAGATCCTCTCCAGGAGATTCCAGGAGGAATGTTTTCATTTGGCTTTATTAGGAACAGTAAAGGAATGTCTATGTCTCTGGCAAGTTGAATGTCGACTTGTGCTTGCCTTCTGATCATTCTTTTTCCAACTTCTATTCCGTTGTATACAGTTGTGCTCACCCTTTAAGTCTTTGAAGGTTGTTCAGAAAAATATCTTAGGAAAGATATCAGCTCAATGGGGTTCATTCTATCAAGGTCATTGTCCGTGAACTCCCTTGAGCTTCCATCAAGTGTTTTGACCAGATAGTTATTAAAGTGATCTACCCAAAGATGTTTCTACATTGGTTGAGCTTTAATGCTCATAAACTTTGTTATGGTGGGTATTGTGTAGATTAACTCTTCTTCAACTTGATTTTTGAAGGTTCTATCAAACACTTTTCTTGAGAGAGGACTCATTGGTGGTCTGTCCTCTTCTTTCTTTAGGAGTCTTTCCTGTAGCTCTCTTACTTCTTCTCAGATTATTTGTTGCATGTTTTGTTTCTCAGTGTAATCATCTTCAAAAGCAGATCCAAATATGAATGAGCCTACTAATGAAGATGATTGCTTTTGTGTCTGTACTTTGGGCTTAGAAGTTTCTTTTGTTGCTCCAAAGGTAGGGGTTGTGAGGGAGCAGTCTTCTTAGCTGTTTTTGATGAGGAAGGAGGAGGAGGAGGAGGAGGGGGAGGATGCATACCTTCTGAAGGTTGTAATGGAGGTTTACATGATTTTGAATTTTTGCTTTTAAGTTGCTCTTCCTGCTCTTCCTCCTCTTCCTTTTCAGCCGATTCTTCATTTTGAGCTTTTGCTTTCTATGGAGGTGATTGAGTAGAGATTGTGACAAAGTTTCTTTTCTCCTTTTTGTTTCTTAGCTTCTGCTGCCAATCTCTTTCAATTTCTCTCACCTTATCTTCTTAGAAATAGTGTTTGATGTCCAGATTTGTAGTAGTCGTTTGATTCCTTGTCCATATGATTCTGACAAGTTTTGATATTTCCTGAGCTTCTTTTATTTGAATTTTACCTATTTCTTCAAGGATCTTTTTCTTGTTTATTAGTTCTGTAAACAGGATCTTGATCTTACTTTCATCAGCACTATTGTCCATAAATGATATACCTTTGTTGTTTTCTTCAGATATGTGGACAATTTTTTCTTTAAATTCTTCTTTCCAAGTTTCCAGCTCATCTACTAAAGTTGTTATCTGATTAATGTTTTGAGATGTCATTTCCTCTACCTTCTTGAGATTTTATGAGTTAGAAACATTTATCTTTCCAATCTCAAGGAGGAAATTCTCTGATCTCTTTTTATATAAGAGACTTTCTCTCTAAATGATTGAGGAAGTTTAAGAGCAGATTTGAGAAAAGTGTTGGGAAAATTTAGAGAATGATCAACAGAAGATCTTTCTCTTTCTAACTCACCGGTGGACAACACATGTCCAGCCGTTTTACAAATAAAAGCTCTCGTGGGAGTTTTATTAGCGCCTAGGGAACCAGAAATATCTGGTGTTCCCAGGTGTTCCACATTCATTGTTTTATCCCGAGAGGAATCCGACTCATGTTTTGATTGAATGTCCTTTTCATAAAATCTATGTGTTGAGTCCATAGGGAACCAATCCCGGTGAACTCTTTCCAAGTTTCCTTGACTCGTTGAGTCTCCACTTGTTGGTGCTTGTTGATGACTTTCAGTGTCATCAAACAACTTGGGCTTGGTGGCTATATCAGGGATGTGGATGTGAGGTGGTGAGTTTGGTGGACTTGGGTTAAAGTCTTTGTAAGCAGGGGCGGAGAAGTTAGATGTGGGAGAGATGGGTGAGTTTCTGTTCAGATTGACTGACTCAGAAAAGTGAGAGGTTTGTGGGCTATGGTCACAAGGGCCAGTGATTCATCTACTATGTACGACAGTAAAGTAGAAGGCACTAAAGATATAGTATGAGTTGTACCTGATTCGAATTTCTTCAGTATCTTCAGGGGAGTAAATTTGTGCTTGTCTCCTATTTATGTGACCGTCATGTCTTGAGTTTTCTTGCAAATTAGAAGTGAAAGAAACCTAATGAATGGGATGTGGGGTGTTTCTTTCTTTTCTTTCTGTTTGTCTTCAATTCTTTTTACCAGATTTTTCCAGAGTATTGCTCCATTATATATTTTCTTCTTCTAGATCAGAGCAGTCATTATTGAGTAGATGGACTCGCTTGCCTGATCGAATGAACCACCCTTTGCACTCAAGCTATAGACAAGAGTGTGCATCATCAACTTCCACTTTCTGTCAAGCTGATTAATGTTGATTGCTAAGATAGTGTTGAAGCATGTGTCATTGTTGAGGTTGTTAATCAGTTTCAGAATTTCCATCTTATTTGGTGGGCTTTCTGGATCTTTTGGTGCTTTAAGATCGACAACATCTCTGAATTCGTCTTCAGAAAATAAGTTTACTATGGAGCCCTCTTAATTCCTGATAAAGCTTCGATCTTTTCCCTTTTGTTTCCTCTCACTATTTCCGATCTCACTTTGATGCTAGACCAGACATCCATTAAGAGTTTTTTGGATACCTCTTCAGTTTCAGTGAGTACAGTCATGATGGGAAGCATCTTAGATCCTCAATGATGATTTGGACATCATCAGAATATGCCGCTGGATTTAGGTATGCTTGTTCATTATTTGGCTCGATTTTGAAGTTCTTGAAGATAGGGTTTTGAGAGGATGAGGCCATTTTTATTGCTTTGATTGTATGGAGAAGGTAATCTGTTTGCTGAGGATAGTCGTTTTAAGAACAATGTTTATTTTGGTGGAGGAACGAGGGTTTTATAATTGGCAAGCGGATTTAAGGTTTTAACGATTATTTTTCACTGATTGGATAGACTAAGTGGTGAAATAGAGAACCGTTGGGTTAATAACTCCCGATTCCATTGTAACTAAAAAAGTTACCGTTGCCTTTTATTAGGAGATTTATCACCTGCTTATTCCTTGGAGGAGATCAATTTAGATGTGAGGAATATTTGCGATCTTTATGTGAGATCAGATTAACCCATCAATTTTTGCAGTGATTCTTTTAAGGGAGATCAAGATTATTACTCTTTCTTCATCCACAAACCTTTTTTTTTCTTTTTTGTTTGTGTGTGTGTGTGTACATGTAATAAAATGGTTTCTTCTTACTGCATAATGTTTTTGGAATTTCTATAGAGGTACAGAACTACTTCGAAATTTCCGAAGTAGGTCTGTAAAAATTGTTTTTCAAGAAAACAGGAGAAAAAGATACATAAATATGTGTTTTTCAGCTAAGATGGCCTAAAGTAACATGATCTGAGTTTTTCTTGATATTTCAAAAGATTCCATATTTCAACAATTTTCACAGGAGGAACAAAAGAAAATTACCCTGAACAAATTTACTTAGATATTAAATTTAAGTGACTACATGTAGTTCTACAGGTACAAGGTTTGATTATTCTGATTGGTACAGGTGGATGTGCTCTAGCTTCAAGTTGAAGAGGAATATGGTTATGAGAGATGGTTCAGATGCCTTCATCTTCTTCCTCTAGCACATCAGTAGGTAGTCTAGTGAGGTGGATTCCAATGGATATTTGAAATGGCAGAAGGATGGTTGTGAAACCTCTTGGAAATCCCCGCCCACCTCTTTGCTTGACAAATCATTATTGTAACAAATCTTGGATATAGAATAACTCTCTCTTCTATAGGAAGAGAGCAGTTAATTTTAATGTTCTGAAGAATGTAGTGAGAGAAGTTCATGTTTAATCCCTTGATTAATGCATGCATCACCATTTGCGTGTCATGGGAAAGATTATGATTGTGGGTGCAGGGAGAGAAATACAGCTGGATTTGAGCAAAGAAATATCTCCAGACTGGAGGAAGAAGTGCACTGTTGGCATGTTCATTCAAAAAATGACCAACATATCCAATGCAGATAAGAGTCTTAATGACTTGGGTTCTGTTGTAGTAAGTGACCCCATATGCATTATTCATTTGGAGGGCGGAGCAAATAGAGTCTTCTGTGATAAGAAGAGTGTCATGATCGACTTTGGTTCTGATTGGGCTGGTTGGAGAGTTTGGGTCAGAGTTGGCATTTACGCAAATTTCCCTTATAAGTTGATAGCTGATGGGGAAATTTATGGTGAGGGCAAAACCAATTGTGCATGTTTACAAAAACCTCATCATTGTCAAGAAGGTTTGTTGATGATTGGAGGTGTGAAGACACAGATTGTGAACATGACGGTAGAGGAATTTGGTGGTTTTGTTGTTGGAGAAGGGGATGGTGTCCATAGATGTAAACTTTGTTTGGATGAAGACTGGGATGAAAAAGGTGAGAGATATGAAAGTTGTGACAACTCGGTCAACCAATATTCATTTAAATCCGACCCGGCTTTGATTTTGTGAATAAATCACTTTCGTTAATTTAACCGGAAAATTTGAGCAAATCAAACATACATAATATTTGTGGAAAATAATATACACAAATAAATATTTAGGATATTTTGCAATTATTTAAGGTTAAAATGCAAAATAACAAAGTTACAATTCATTTTCATGTGATTAGGATACTAACCGGAAGTCTTGCAATTTCCAAAAATAAAGTATTTTGTCCTAAAAGTTTATATAAAACAAGAAATATGTTTTATAAAGTTTTAGGGGTCAAAACATTGTTTTATCTAAAGATTAGAGGTAAATCTCGTACAAATCTAATGTTTAGGGGCCAAAATGTAAAATTTTCAAAAATCTGCCAGAAAGTAACACTCGCGGACCGCGAGTGCACTCCCCTTCGACCTTAGTGGTCCGCGAACCGAAACCTGGCGCACCTACAGCCTAGAACGCGATCTGATCCGATCTAGCTCATCGAGGTGTCATTTTAGGGCCGATTACTCACCCTTTTACGTGTCCTAACCCTCTGGCGAACCCCATACTATATTAACCCGTCCAAATCACTTCAAGAATCCATCAAATTTTGATATTATACACTAAAAAACTCCCAAACTCGAAGTCGGATCTTCACTGCTCAAATTCTCGCTGTTTGGTTGCTCTTAAGCTTTGAAAATCTACAGTCCTACATCTTTTGGTACGTAGAACAAAAGCCCTCTATCAATTTTTATCGTTCGCATTCCAGATTGTTAAAAAGTTAGGGTTCTTGAGCTATGTTTATAAAATTTGAGCAATCTGTTAAGAATTAGGGGCTGGAATTTTGGTGATTATATTTAAATAACATAATAAAAGAAACCTCTAAGTCAATTTTATGAATGGATCACGTTTTATATTTATTTAAATTTCGGTTAAAACGAGATTTTTACGACGTTATAATGCCAAAATTTAAGAAATGGTTAAGAGTTTGATTTCAAACTTTAGGGGATATCTTTATATACCATTGTGATTAAACCCCTAAACTTTTATCATGTTTCGAGCACGTTTGATATTATTAAAAATATTGATTAATTCAAATAATATTAAAAACAAATATATATATATATATATATATATATATATATATATATCAAGGGAACAAATATTATAAGATTATTCTTCAAACTACTATTTCATGAAAACTATTTAGAATTCGCGCAGACCGGAAGGGTAAACACTAGTACACTAGGGTTTTTGGCAAAGCGAGGGTGTTGCATAAATCCCAACTGGGACTTGGCACACCTCACTGGGCGATCCCGGAGTGAGTGTTTACTTATAGGAAAACACGTTTTCATAATATCACTAACTTGTGGTTTAATCATAAAAATATAACAAAAATAGTCTTTTTATTTAAAACATCCGACTCTCTTCAAGAACCCTATATACTCGGAACCATAGTCATTAACCCTTGTATTTATTTAGCCTATTCATGTCACTAGGCTAATCTCAAGGTCTATCATATCAATTTCGGTGCTATCTTTCAGTCTCAATCCATTTATCATGTGAGTATACATACCCCTCTCTTTTAATATTGTGGGGTATGATGTGATATAAACTCTTTTTTATTATTAGACGTGTGATTCCTTCAAATGATGACTTGAGTAGTGAGTATTAATAACCACTTTCTCATTTTGGGATGCAACATGTATATCCTATATCCAAAACTTAAATCTTTATTCTTTATTCAATATCAATGCGATTGTATGATATTAAGTGTGTACTCTTTATTACGTGCATCTATCTTTGATATCTAAAGTGCGGAAATTATGAATCTTGAATCTTAAGTCATGAATGGTTAGTCTTTATTCTTTTGTGTACCATTAACTATCGTGCCGTTGTAACAATGATAGATATAGATCTATTGGTTGACAACCCACCTAGAATATTGAGACGTAGTCTTGGCTTCAAATAGGTGATTGCTCCCTTGTTGTCTAGGTTTGGTTACAAAACACCTATATCTATGAGTCGTGAATGATCTTTATTCTTTATTCAATATCAATGCGATTGTATGATATTAAGTGTGTATTCTTTATTATGTGCATCTATGTTTAATATCTAAAGTGCGGAAATTATGAATCTTTAATCTCAAGTCATGAATGGTTAGTCTTTATTCTTTTGTGTACCATTAACTATCGTGTTGTGGTAACAATGATAGATATAGATCTATTGGTTGACAACCCACCTAGGATATTGAGGCGTAGTCTTGTCTTCAAATAGGTGATTTCACCCTTGTTGTCTAGGTTTGGTTACAAAACACCTATATCTATGAGTCGTGAATGGACAGTCTTTATTCTTTTTTAGAGCCTTTATTCTTTGGTGTAGTCTTTTATGACATAACATATGAATAAATACTTAATTTCATAAATCGTTGACTTTTCATCTATATATATATAACTCTATGTTTACTCATCAACTACTTTTATAGTTGACACTCTATTTTATACATTTTGTACGATGACTACTTAGTTTATTTGACTGATCATGATAGGATTGCGGACCTAGATAAAGACATTAATAAATGCTTTTATGATTATATTTATTGTTTTATGGATCTTTGTTTATAAATAAAATGGGGTGTTTAAGAATTTGGTAAATATTACTAGTTATCATGTGCATTTGGACAGTCTTCTCGCCCCGACATATTCCGCCGTCGGTTGGGGTGTGACAGATTGGTATCAGAGCCTTGGCTATAGGGATTTATGTTATTAGAAATGGATGACCTAGACTATACCATAGGTGTCCCACATGACTCACTCATGTTAGAATGCCTACTATTGCATTATGTCCTTAGATGCTACTTAGGCTTGCCTACTTAAATCTCGTTTCCATCTCAACACTTGACACACACACTTATTCCTTAAATTCTTGAGGCTTCCTAGTCTCTTCTAGTAAATTAGTAATTTATGTAATATTTTTAGTATTGGATTTCATTTATCTATTAAAATCTCGTCAGAGTTAAATTCTTTAGCAACAGACATGTAGTAACTGGAAGGGTTACTACATTCTGTTCCAGCTCGACATCTTGCCCTGTTATTGGATCTAAGAATCTTTAGTGAAAGTGTTGAAACCTATTAGGCCAAATCATGCCATGGTAAACGTTGCTAGGAATTTCAACCCACTTATCTTTCAATAACTCCGATTAGTCACGATTGTAGTTTCTCAATCGGGAAATGAAGGCCATTCCATTATGTTTTAACAAGTCAACATGATTTGGTTTTGTAATCTCATTAGTTTTTTTTAATTTCATATATTTTACTTAATGATCTCACATATTTCATCGACTAGTTGTTTCATAATACCTCCTCATTTGTTTAACTCAGTAGATTTATCCTTTTGGAAATCTCTTATGCTTTATCACCTCTTCAGACAAATTATGATTAATACGAACTACTTACAAATCGGCCTTTATAAAAAATCTATAATCATAAATGATTCCCCTAGTGTTTCAATTATAAACTCGATATCCATTATATCACGATTCTAATTACATAAAGTTTTCTCACCTTGATTATCAATCTTGTCGTATTCCTTACCTTGTGAATAATTTCTTCCTCCCTAGAATGGATCACAACAATCATCACCAAAATCATGATGTAGCTCAACAAATCGGTCAACAAATAGCAACTGTTATCACTGATCTAATTTAAAAATCTCTCAATGCTAACCCTATCAAGGATGGACCTGTCACAAACACCGATTGCTCCAAACACTACAAGCCATGCAACCTTGAAAAGCGCAAAGACTTTGAAAGGCCTAATGATCTACCTCAGTGTTTTAAAAATCTCAAAGTCTCCACCGAAAAGGTTAATAAGAAGAAGAGGAAGGCAAAACATCTTACTACAATTTCTGCTACCCCTATTACACCAATTACCTCTGTGTTGGACTCGGTATGCCCAAGAACATATTTAGATTGATGTGGCCAGTGCGTTATGATCCAATGTCGGGCCATACCCAATAACGAGCTAGACAACACCCGGAATATTTATTTAGATATGATCATATAAATGAATATTACCATTTGAAATATTTAGAAAGTCAGTTTCTAAATTATTGCACTTATTATTTGATCATATGGATGATTTAATTAGAGGAGTTAAAATGCAATGTTATTTAATTGGTTAGATAACATGTCACATGTCACTTGCATACATAGTGGAAAGTAGTGGGCAAGAGACTTGGGATGTTTCTTTCTAAAATATATAGTGCAAACTCTCTTTCAAAAGTCTTGGATCGGTCCATGCAAAGGTGAAAGAGCAGTTCAAGATAATCCTAGCAAACTTGGGTGTTTTGTTGGAGGCTCGTACGGGTATACACGCTTCAGGATTTCTTCTTTGGAAGCTCGCTATTCAAGATCATCATCTCCATTTCGGTTCTCTTGCATCTTTAAGGTATACCTAAACCCACTATTATGGTGTATTATTTGATAGTATACACTCTATATATGGATCCACTTTGTCCGGGTTTTAACATATGTAAAATCGGTTTTACATATAAACTTTATATATGTTTTAAACATTGCTTCCACCACGTAATACATTTTAAACGGTTAAAATGTCTTTGATAAACCCATTCAAACCCCAACAATGGTAGCAGAGCCAGGTTATATGGATGTATGCTTCAAAAGGTTAGTTGGTTAACTCTCCAAACTTTCATTTTTGGTTCCTCATACCACAAATCCAAAAATTTGTATATGGTTATCCCTTTGTCTTTCAAGATGCTTCACTTACATGCATGTGGTCATCTTGAAAGGTTAATGTATTTTAAGTCATTTGGATGATTTGTTGCTTGGACAACAAACCCACATTTTCGGTTTTGTGTTGGACCGAAAATGGAAGTGGGTTAAAAGGGAGCCATTTTCTTGAAGATATACATACTTTGATGTATATTTTGGTGCATAAGACTAGCCTTGACCTTGTGATTATTTGTGGTGAATGGTTGTGTTTGTGTTATGTATTTAATTATTTCAAAGGGTTGTAATATTTAAATAGGCTTTTCATGGTTATGTAATATATTTACTTTTCATTTGGTATGTAAATTAAATAGATTAGGTTAATTTATTTTATTAGAAAAATGTAGTAGATTTTACTTTTTAAAATGTAAAATGCACAAAAGTAGGTTTTTTGGTTGGGCCAAGGTTACGGCGCAAAGGCTCTCGCGGGCTGATTTGGGATTCAAGCCCACTATCCGAAACCCACATATTGGTGGTCCAATATCCATGGAAGACTGAAGGCAAGCGGGGAACACAAACGAAGATGCAACACACTTGTAGCATTCGGATGCAGGATCAAGTGGGAGTTCACCGACACATCACATGTGTCATTTTGTCCCTTATGAGAGACCTTGACATACTTGTTTCGGCCAAAACGTGTTGTCAATAGTTGGCTATTGCTATGCACCTATTTTATCATGCTTGTGTGGTTGTTTATCTTGTTGTTTGGATGATATGTGGATATGCATGCTTAAACAAACTAATAAACATTAAACAAGATCGGTTCTAAAATTGTCATTAACATGGAGGAAATAAAATGGATTTTATTAAAGGTCAATGATTCAATAGCAAAAATGGATTTTATTAAAAGAACCACGAAATATGGATTTCACAACATTAGGGTACCACACATTTGAATGCATGCGAATTGCATGGTACATAGAGTTTTCTAAACTAGAATTTTGAAAACTAAAAGACCCTTTTAAAACAATTTTTAACGCCACCCTTTTATACGACACTCGATTTACTTGTGAACTCTTTATGGGATAAAGGTCACCTAACCATATTTGAGGGAACTTGTATAATTGAGGTAAGTTTACCATATTTGTGGGATAAAGGTCACCTAAGCTCTTGTATGTGTAAACTCACATGTGTGTATAAGTAGGACAACTTGATTTGGAAACCATGTGAATAGGGTCACCGAAGCATGGAGACCAAAGACGTTGATTGATTAAACATGCCAAGAAAACATAAGATGTTTAACCGATCCCATACCTCTAGAAGTTGCAAAGGATTGCAATTGTCAAATGTTGACTACCTTGTTAATTTAGATAATGGGATAAAGGTCACCTAACCACTATTTAAATGTAACGTTGGATTCTAGATTTTAAATTATTAATTTTATATAAGACATAAAAGGGCATTAATAAATTTAAAATTAATAATGATATCGAAAATACTAAAATTGAACTTTGTTAAAATTTTGTAGATGGCCAATAATAATGACGCCAACCCCCACCCGTCAATAACCTATCGTTAAAATCCATACTAGAAAAATATCGTCTCAACCAACACAACTTTGTGGATTGGTACCGCAACTTGAGAATCGTTCTCAAGCAAGAAAAGAAGTCTTATATGTTGGACAATCCCATTCTCGACGAACCCGATGAGGAAGACGTTGAGGCCTGCGCCGATTAGGTGAAATACACCGAGGACTCCATGCAAGTTTCTTGCCTCATGCTAGCAAGCATGATCCCCGAACTCCAAATGGACTTTGAGAATCACGGGGAATATGACATGATAACCAAATTGAGGAAATGAACCAACAAGGGCAAGGTTTGAGCGCTTCGAAATGGTTCGAGCACTCAATGCATGTCGTATGGACGAGTCCTAATCGGTTTCATCTTATGTTCTTAAGATGAAAAGCCACGTTGATCGTCTCGAAAGGTTAAATTGTCCCGTTTCACAAGAGTTGGCTATGGATTTGATCCTCAACTCTTTTTCAAAGAAGTTTGAGACTTTTGTCTTAAACTACAATATGAATGGTTGGGACAAGACCATCACCGAGCTTCATGGAATGCTCAAAATGGCCGAGCAAGGAATGGGCAAAATGGTTCTGCCCATTCTAACGATCAATGAGGGTGGAAATAAGAGGCCTCGCTCTATCCCCAAGGAAAATGTTGCCAAAGGGAAATGGCACGTCAAAGGAAAGGAAAATGGAAAGAAAGAAACCCCAAAACCGAAGGAAAAGAAGCAAAAGTTTGCTGCGAATGATCCATGCTTTGAGTGTGGTGAGGTGGGACATTGGAAGAGGAATTGTCCTACCTATCTCAAGGAGTTGAAGGCAAAGAAGGATGCTGGTCAAACCTCGGGTACGATCTTTATGATTGATATTGAGCTTAATGCTATTTCTTCTAACACATGGGTATTAGATACCGGATGTGGAACTTATATTTGTAATTTGTTACAGGGGTTCAAAAGAAATAATCAATTGAGGAAAGGAGACATTAGTCTCTTCATGGGCAATGGAGTGAAAGTTCAAGTTGAAGCCCAAGGAGACTATCTTTTGGAACTTTCAAATGGTTTGGTAGTTACTTTGAATAATGTATTGTATGCTCCTAGTTTGACTAGGAACATAATTTCCATTTCCCGCTTAAGACATGTTGGATATGATTTTAAATTTGTTAACAATGATATCCATGTTTCTTTGAATGAAATGTTATATTTTAAAGCTATGCCACGCCTTTAAATGGTATTTATGAATCGGCTCATACAAACACATCATATGATAGCTCAATGTACCAAACTAACACCAAGAAATTCAAAAGAGATTTGAGTGACACCTACATTTGGCATTACCGTAAATAAGAATCACATACTAGAATTACAAAAGAATGGTCTTTTGAAAACAAACAGACATGATTCATTTGATGTATGCGAATACTGTTTACAAAGTAAAATGACTAAGGCACTTTTTATTGGGACCACCGAAAGGGCAAAAGATTTTCTAGGGATCATACATTCAGATGTATGTGGACCTTTTAAGCCAACGGCTAGGAATGGTGAGAGATACTTCATCACCTTTACCGATGACTATAGTCGCTATGGGTATGTGTACTTGTTGGCACACAAGTATGAAGCTTTTGAAATGTTCAAAATCTTTAAGAATGAAGTAGAGAACCAGTTCAACAAAACAATAAAAATCATTCGTTCGGATAGAGGAGGTGAATATCTAAGTGATGAATTTCAAAGCTATCTTAGGAGTTGTGGGATTGTCTCACAACTCACTCCACCTCAAACACCACAACATAATGGTGTGTCTGAAAGGAGGAATCGAACCCTATTGGATATGGTTCGATCTATGATGAGTAGAAGTTCACTACCTTTATCATTTTAGGGTTATGCCTTGCTCTTAGCGGCACATATTTTGTGTATGGTCCTAACCAAGAAAGTGGAAAGGACACCTTTTGAATTATGGCATGGAAGGGTTCCATCTTTATCATATCTAAAGGTATGGGGTTGTGAAGAATATGTAAAATACGATGCTTCAAACAGATTAGAACCCCGGTCCACTTAGTGTATATTTGTAGTATATCCTAGAGATTCTATAGGATATTACTTCTACAATCCAACAGAGCAAAAACTATTTGTTGCTACAAAAGCTGAATTCTTGGAAACTAAGTTCCTTATGGAAGAAACTGGTGTTAGAACGCTGGAACTTGATGAGAATCAAGAACCACAAGCCTATACAGTTTGGTTGATACTAGCCCACAACAAAAGGTTGTTGAAGATGATCAAATGGTTGATCAAGACACACACAACGTTCGTAGATTTGGTAGAACTAGTAATCCACCTGAAAGATATGGATTTTTTATAAGAGGATGCTATGTGGTAGATTCTGATGAACCAACCATATATCATGATGCAATGTCCAAATCTGATTCGGACAAATGGTTAGAAGCCTTGAGATGCAATCCATGTATGACAACCAAGTTTGGGACTTGGTTGTGCCAGCTCCTAATTGCAAAGTAGTTGGAAGTAAATGGGTTATCAAAAGAAAGACCGACATGCATGGTAACTTGGACACTTTTAAAACTCAACTTGTAGTAAAAGGTTTCACTCAGACTCAACGGGTTGATTATGATGAAACTCCCTCACCCGTGGCAATGCTAAAGTCGATTAGGATAATGTTTGGCATATCCACATACTATGATTATGAGATATGGCAAATGGATGTCAAAACGGCTTTCCTAAATGGATATCTTGAGGAAGATGTCTATATGGCTCAGCCTAAAGGATTTGTGGATCTAAAACAAGCATCAAGGAGTTGGAATCACCATTTTGATAAAGAAATTGAGAAATTTGGGTTCATCAAGAACACTGATGAAGCTTGTGTGTACAAGAAGGCTAGTGGGAGCATTATCACTTTTCTAGTGTTATATGTCGATGACATTCTATTATTTGAATAATGACATTCCAACCCTGGAAGGTGTAAAAGCCTGGCTTTGAAGTTGCTTTTCCATCAAGGATCTAGGTGAAGCCGCCTATATTTTAGGGATAAAGATCTATAGGGATAGATAAAGGCATTTGATAGGTTTGAATCAAAGTGTATACATAGATAAGATCTTGAAAAGGTTCAAGATGGAAAACTCTAAGAGAGGTTTGGTACTTATTCAGAGAGGGACTATATTGAGCACGTCCCAATGTCCAAGCTTAAGGGATGAGCAAGATAGAATGAGTGAAGTCCCATATGCATCCACTATAGAATCCATCATGTATGCTATGATATGCACTAGACCGGACATGTCATGCGCTTTAAGCATAACAAACAGATACCAACAAAATCCAGGCGATAGTCATTGGATGGCTGTCAAGAGCATATTGAAGTACCTTAGGAGGACTAAAGATATGTTTCTAATATTAAGATCTGGTGAGTAGGAACTCGTAGTAAAGGGTTACACGGATGCGAGTTGCCAAACGGATTGAGATGATTCTCGATCACAATCGGGGTACATCTTCATTATGAATGGAGGAGCCATCTCTTGGAAGAGTTCAAAACAAGAGGTGGTTGCATTGTCCACTATGGAATTAGAATACGTCTCCGTTTCTTTGGCCGCGCAAGAAGCTGCATGGTTGAAGAAATTCATTGCCGAGCTAGGGGTTGTTCCTACCATTCAAGACCCCCTAGAGATTCGTTCTGATAACACAGATGCGATTGTGAAAATTAAAGAACCCCGTGATCATCAAAAGACGAGGCATATTGAGCGGAAGTTTAACTACATAAGGGACGAAGTTAAAAAGGGAAAGATATGTATTCGCAAAGTTCAAACCAACCAAAACATTGCGGATCCACTCACGAAGCTCCTTGAACGGCCAAAGCATGAACGTCACACTTGTGCCATGGGACTCGATATTCTAGTGATTGGAATTAATCTAGTTTTGTATTTGGATATCAGAACGACTGTTATTTTGACATATTTATATGATTATGGCATTTTCATTTAAATTGTGCAATGTTCCATTTTAGCATGTTTAAATCCATGAATAAGTTGATTATTCTAAACGTCCGTAGTTGGTCATATTTGTGGGAACAAATATGAAGGTGAGACTAGTATGAACTTGGATTGGTGGTTATTCATACGGTATGAATATAGAGCAATTGGATGCTGCCAAAGTTCATAGATATTTGAGGGATACAAATATTGGACTGACCCGTTCTCAAGACTTACTACATGGAATCTTTGTGATTGATCATATGTAATCTTGAGTAAAGGAGAATATCATAGTATCCTTTGACCTGAGATACATATTGGGTCTTGATATTCACCGAACATTGTGCTTTGACTTAGTTCTTCGCTGTCATGAAACATGGCAGTACATAAGGCTAAGCTCAAGTGTAGTACTAGGTTTTTGTGAGAGACGTATGTAGTCAAGATGAAATTTTCTCTCTTATTCTTTGAGAGTTAGATGTCTAAGGCGTGTAATAAAGTTAAATTAGTGGAGAATGATCACTCTATGTCTCTAAGATTTAACATGACATCTGCGACAAAAGGAAATATGACTTATTCACCTAAAGCATCTTTCAAGTAGGGAACTTGAAGGGGATGATGTTATTGAATGGCACTTCGTCATACGTATTAGGGGTAGTTAATGTGTGTGGTTTTGAATATGAAAAGATAACGTATTTCGGGCTAAAAAGTCAAAATAAACTTGAAAATGATAAATTAAATGTGTTACCGATGAACATCATGAGTATACAGGTTAAAACTGGCTTGGCACGGAAAATAAGGCAAAAACGAAGAAAAGTAAAAGTTGGGGTCAACTAGTCTAACTCAAGCTTTGAAGCCCTTTCACGCCCTAGCTCAAGCAGTGAAGCACTTGACCAAGCTGTGATGCTGAGCCGCAGACCAGTCGCCTATGTTAACCCTTTCACGGCCTAACTTGCAAGCTGTGAAGCCCTCTTCATGGCCGTGAAGAACCCTGATCAAGCCTTGAAGGCCCAGTCTAAGCCGTGTAACCGAGAAACAATGCTTAGTCATCGACAACAACCCTTTCACGGCCTGATCTGCATGCCGCGAAAGCCCTTTCACGGCCTGGACTCATTTTTGGAATTTTTTAGATTCCGGCTCCTATAAATAGAGGGCTCATTTCCAGAATTGGGACATCTTGGAGAGCAGAGAAAAATCCAGAGAGAGCCCTCGTTGAACCCCTTTGAAGATTTGAAGCATTTGACTAGTCGGGACTTAGCGTTTTTCATCATTTCGAGCTACTATTTGGTATCGTATCGCTTAGGCGAGGCGAATCCAACAATAGTTTGACTTTACATTTGTCATTTATGCTTATATTTTGCATTTATGAAGTAAACGTTATGATTGCTTTGATTTGGTTTATGAATTAAATTCCTTTATTGTTTCTAGTGATCTCTGGTCTTGTGGAACCCTAACCTTAGCTTGCAAAACCATCTATCGTTAGGAGACTATTGTATAGCCGAACAACAGAATCTACAACGTACGTGTGAACTAGAAATAGTCATGATCATGAGGGAAACCTAGAATTAAATTAGGAGTCCACCATAGAGTTTGAGTGAGAAATCACCTTACCCTTAGCTAGTAGATACCATTGCCATTGTTGAGTAGTCAAGCATTCACCGATAGCTTGGTCTGTTCATTCTTAGTCGTGTCTAGGACCTACTAGGTCAACCTATCATCCCAATCGTAACCGCCTCACAACTCTAGGACCATTAGGGCCATACCTATCCTAACCCTTCGACCAGTTGTGAGTTGAGCCACCGATAACTCGGGACCCATCGTAGGGCACTTCATAAACCGTAACCTTATCAGTACTTCACCATGGACCAATAGTAACCGTGTAGGGCATGTCTATAACCCTAAACGTGAATCTATCCATAGGAACTAGGTAAGCCTTGTCTTAGGACCCCAGTTCATCCCAAAGATAAGTTAGAACGCATTACCAATACACTTATCAAACCTAAGTTAGAGGAGCCATTCCCAAGTGATCCTTTTTACCGAATATCTGCTTTTGATCAACATTTTAATTACTGTCATTTTCCGTCCACTTTAGTTTTCTAAATTAAAATATCAATTTTCAAAACAGAAGAAAAACCCCGCTGAATTATTAATTGACCGTTTTCAACAAATTCGTGTCCATGAGGTTCGACAACCTGGTGTTTACCAGTACCGTGCTATGCACGACAGGTATACTTGCTTTAGTGTGTTAGTATAGTCCTTTGGTGAATAACCAGTTTATAAATTTAAAATTTGATAGTGTAGGACCCTAATTTTTATATACACTAAACAACACATCAAGTTTTTGGCACTGTCCGGGGATACGGTAACGTTTTAAATAGTCAAAGTTTCTAGTTTAGCCAAAATTTATAATCCTGCAACGCGTTGGTGTACGAGACGAAGTTCTCAATCTGAGATACTCATACCTTTCAATGAACCTGAACGAGAGTATCGACATAGACGTCAGCAGCAGAGGTAAATGATGGGCGATTAGCCACGAAGAACACTGTCATCCTACACGAAGCCGAGCTTGGCGGGAGCAAGCCCGAGCATCGCACCACCCGTTGGGAATGAGGCCTACACTATCCCACCTCAGGTTATCAATATGATTAAGAACTCATTCCAATTCAACGGACTAATTGATGATGACCCCAACGCGCATATCAGGGCCTTCATAGAGGTGTGCCACATATTCATCCTACACAAAGATGAGCTTGTTGGGAGAAAGCCCGAGCATCACACCACCCGTTGGGAATGAGACCTACACTATCCCTCCTCAGGTCATCAATATGATTAAGAACTCAGTCCAATTCGACGGATTAATTGATGAAGACCCCAACGCGTATATCAGGGCCTACATAGAGGTGTGCGACATATTCAAACTCCCAGGCCTAACCAACGATGCGGCTAAGTACGCCTATTCCCATTCTCTATTCGATCAAAAGCCAAGGCGTGGCTCGATGGACAACCTGCTAGTTCGATCACTAACTGGAACGATCTGGCAGAGAAGTTCCTATACCAATTCTTCCCTCCCGGAAAGACAGCCAAGCTATGACTGAAGATATACGCATATCAGCAGGAGCATGGGGAATCGTTCTTTGAAACTTGGGAGCATTTCAAGGAACTACTGATAAAATTTCCTAACCACGGGTTGGAGCCCTACCAGCAAATCCAAACATTCTACAATGGGTTCAGCCCACAAACACGTCAGTTAGTGGACATTACTGCTGGAGGAGCACTCGGCGAGAAGACCGCTGAAGAGGCCGAGACACTAGTGGAAGAAATGGCTCTCAATGAGTACCAATACCACTCTATCTGAAGCAGCATTCCACTCACGGTAGGGGTGCATCAAGTCAGTCAAGACACAATGGTGGCCGCCCAGCTCGAGGCGTTATCAAAGAAGATCAAAACTCTCTGCCAGGTAGTCTTAAAGAAGACGGAGCTACATAATTGCAAGATATGTGGAGAAGCGCATAGTACTTCCAGTTTCCCGCACAACACAGACACAATCGATTTTGTGGGTCAAGGACAAAGAGGTCCAGTTTATGGGGATCGATATAACTCCTCCTGGAAGAATCACGCAGGGTCATCTACAAGAACCAAGCAGGAAACTCAAACCCACTGGGGTTCGCAGCCAAACCTAGCAGCCCCAAGGGTAGGAAAGAGAACCCACAATGAGAGAGATGATGACTGAAATGTACTCCTACACTAAGAAGAGGGATCATGAAATCAACTCTCAATTCCAAAAGCACGAACAGGAAATAGTGAAGATCAACCAACAGCTACAAAATCAATTAGCATCCCAGAAGGCACTGGAGCGTCAAGTGGGTCAAATAGCACAAACACTCTCATGGAGACCACAAGGAGGGATGTCGTCCAACACTAAAGGAAACCCTTAAGGGTTCATAAATGCAGTCACAACGCGAAGCGGGAACACAACTTAAGAAAACCCAGTGACTCAAGACGCACCTGCAGAGGATCCAAAGGAAGCCACCGAGGATGCGCCTGAATCAGAAGAGCCACAAGCCCCAGCAACAAAGCCTAAGCTCAAGGAGTACAAGCCTACGATACCATATCTTGAGAGGCTTGAGAAGGAAAAGATGGAAGAGCAGAACGGTAAATTCCTCGCGTTATTCAAACAACTTCACATCAACCTTCCGTTCGTGGAAGCTCTAGTATCAATGCCCAAATATGCCAAATTCATAGAAGATCTTCTTAGCAATAAGAAGAAACTTGAGGAGCTATCCAAAGTAACTCTCGATGAACAATGCTCTGCCGTACTCCAACAAAAGCTACCCGCAAAGATGCGAGACCTAGGGAGTTTCACAATTCCCTGCCTGATGGGTAACACATTAATTTGTAACGCCCTGGCTGATTTGGCAGCCAGTATCAATCTAATGCCATATTCAGTTTACGAGAGACTGAACCTAGGGGAACCCACACCTACTCGTATGACGCTTCAACTCGTTGATCGATCAGTGAAGTACCCCAGGGGCATAGTGGAAAACTTATTGGTAAAAGTCGGTAATTTTGTCTTCCCGGTCGATTTCGTCATCTTAGATATGGATGAAGATGAGCATATCCTGATAATCTTAGGAAGACCATTTTTGGCCACATCTCGCGCTATCGTCGACGTCTATGATGGGAAGCTCGCACTAAGAATGGGCAATGAAGTTGTCACTCTCAACATCCAAGACTCCATGAAACGCCCAGCCAGCCAAGATGACACTTGCTATTTCCTCGACTCTATCATAACCACGGTGGGAAGCATGCTACACAACATATGCAGAAAGGATCAAGAAGACTCCCAGACCCTTAACATCACTTATCAAGATGTGGAGATTGTAGCAGTAGTTAGATTCAATGAGGAAATAGGATTGGAGCAAGAGCACAAGGAAACGGTCGTAGAAGAGGCTCCACTCGAGCTAAAACCACTCCCATCACATTTGGAATACGCCTTTTTAGACGACCAAGGTAAGCGGCCTATGACTATAGCCTCCCACCACAAAGACAATCAAAAGAAAAATCTTCTGGAGGTTCTAAAAAAGCATTAGCAAGCCATCGCCTGGAAGATATTAGACATCAAGGGGATTAATCCAGCCTTCTGCACCCACAAAATTCTTATGGAGTACGATGTCAAACCTGTGGCCCAGCATCAACAGAGGTTGAACCCTAATATGCAGGAAGTCGTGAAGAAAGAAGTAATCAAGCTCATGGACGTAGGACTCATCTACCCGATCTCAGACTCTAAATGGGTGAGTCCAGTGCAAGTTGTGCCCAAAAATGGTGGCATGACAGTAGTCACAAACGAGAAAAACGAGTTGGTTCCCACCCACACCATGACTGGGTGGCGAGTATGCATTGACTATCAAAAGTTAAACAACGCTACTCGTAAAGACCACTTTCCTCTCCCCTTCATCAACCAGATGTTGCAAAGGTTGTCAGGAAAGCAGTATTATTGTTTTCTTGACGCGTTCTCAGAGTACTTCCAGATCCCCATCACTCAGGAGCATCAAGAGAAGCAGAAGTTTACATGCTCTGTTGGAACTTTTGCATATAGGCGTATGCCCTTTGGGCTTTGCAATGCGCGTGCGACCTTTCAACGCTGTATGGTCAAGATCTTCAGTGAGATGATCGAGGATTCCACGGAGGTCTTCATGGATGAATTTTTAGTATATGGGGACTCATTTGAAACAGGCTTGAGGAATCTTGACAGAATGATGGCCAGGTGCGAGGAAACAAATCTGGTGCTTAATTTGGAGAAGTGTCATTTTATGGTCACCGAGGGTATCATGCTTGGTCACAAAATATCCAAAGCATGGATTAAGGTAGATATAGCGAAGATCGAAACAATCAGCAAACTCCCTCACCCTACCAATGTCGAACTATCAGGAGTTTCCTGGGTCATGCGAGGTTTTATCGCCGCTTTATTAAAGATTTCTCTAAAATCACTCGCCCCATGACCCAATTGCTTGAAAAAAATGTTCCATTCGACTTCTCCGCTGACTGCAGTCGTGCTTTCGATCTGATAAAAGAGAAGTTGGTGAATGCTCCCATTATGATGGCGCCTGATTGGTCGTTTCCATTCGAGCTCATGCGCGACGCAAGCGACCATACCGTCAGAGCAATCCTTGGGCAACGTAAGGACAGACGAGTCAATCTGATCTTCTATGCGAGTAAAACCCTTGATGATGCCCAACAGAACTATACCACTACTGAGAAGGAGCTGCTTGTTGTGGTGTACGCATTTGATAAATTTCGTTCTTACCTTGTGCTCTAAAAAACGAAAGTCTTCACGGACCACGCAGCAATCAAGTACCTGTTTAATAAGCAAGATGTGAAGCCACGCTTAATCAGATGGATCTTGCTGCTCTAGGAGTTCGATATTGAAATCATCGATAAGAAGGGAGCTAAAAACGTCACTGCGGA
Source organism: Deinandra increscens subsp. villosa (assembly GCA_039602395.1). Lineage (NCBI taxonomy): Eukaryota > Viridiplantae > Streptophyta > Magnoliopsida > Asterales > Asteraceae > Deinandra > Deinandra increscens. The sequence goes on along the minus strand of JBCNJP010000010.1, from coordinate 40,101,760 downwards.
CCACCTATCTTGTCTGGAGAGCCCTGAAGTCCAGAACAAGGAGCCCAAAATCAAGCAAAAATTCCCTTATGAATCCTTGTTCTCCATCTCTATTCATGACGGCCCCTCAAAAGAAGATGGAAACCCTGGTTTGCGGATTTCGCGAACTATCTGGCTGTGGGTGTTGTTAGGAAAGGCATGACACATCAACAACGCCGTAAATTCTTCACAGACGTAAAGTACTACATTTGGGAGGACCCATTCCTCTAACACATAGGAGCTGATCAAGTCATATGTTGTTGCGTCTTCAGCGAGGAAGCACATAGAATTCTGCGTCATTGTCATGACGGACCGACCGGAGGCCATAATGCCGCCAAAAATACGGCGAGAAAAGTACTAGACTCCGGTTTCTACTGGCCCACAATCTTCAAAGATGCCTTTTAACTCGTGAGAGGATGCGACGCATGCCAGAGGGCTGGAAACATCTCAGCCAGAAATGAGATGCCACAAAACCCCATTTAGGCCTGCGAAATATTTGACGTCTAGGGTATGGATTTCATGATGCCATTTCCATCATCATATGGAAAGATATGTATACTCTTCGTCGTCGATTACATGTCGAAATGGGTAGAGGCCCAAGCCCTCCCAACTAATGACGCACGAGTCATTACAAAATTCCTGAAGAAGTTGTTCGTGCGCTTTGGTACACCCAAAGCCCTAATTAGAGACCGAGGCATTCATTTTTGCAACGCTCAAATGGAGAAACTCTTGAAGAGATACGGGGTGAACCATATACTTGCAACTCCCTACCACCCACAAACTAATGGGCAGTTCGAGTTGTCTAACTAAGGGATTAAATGTATCTTGGAGAACATGCAACGTTCATTGAAAAGACTGGTCCAAAAAGCTCGATGACGCGCTGTGGGCAAAAACACACGATCAAAAACTCAAGGAGAAGAAAGAGTTTAAGTGTGGGGATCGTGTGTTGCTATACAACTCGCCTCTGAAATTGTTTCCAGGAAAATTGCGATCGAGGTGGAGCGATCCGTATTTAGTCACACAGGTATTCTCATACGGAGCAGTGGAGATAGTGAGAGAGGACAGAAACCCATTCAAGGTAAACATGCATAGATTGAGACGATATATCGAAGGGCCCATTAGCAAAGCTTACGTGGAAGGTCTGAGCTTCGAGAAGCCCCCTAAATAATTCACAGGGGCCGAGTCAAGCTAAAGACTCGTTAATAAATTAAGCACTTCACGGGAGGCAACCCGTGCTTCTGTAATTCTTATAATTATATTTTGTAAATTTTTGTGTGGTTTTGTAGATTTTGTTTTGCAGTGATCGGATTAGCAATCAGGTACACATTAATGAAATTATTTAGCTTACATGGTTATGTGCCTTAATTGCTAGGAAATTCCCGTTAGTTAAGTTTGTGTGCTTTTTATTTTATTTATTTGTTTTATGTGTTTGCTATATTATATATTATATTTATTTAAATATTACATATATATATATACTTACATCATTTTATATCACATGCACCGAAATGTTTTAAGTATAAGTATATATATATATATATATATATATATATATATAATCCGAAAATCAACCTCTCACGGCTTGCCAGGCTGTGAGAGTCGTCTCACAGTGTCACACAAGTCGGGAAAGAAAGTCGGTCACAGAGACCGCTGCTGTCATCGAGAATGGGCGAAGACCAAGGGCCTTCACGGCTTGGGCCTGCCCGTAAAGGGTTATCTCATGGCCTGCAGGCCGTGAAGTAATTCTGGAAAGCTTAATTTTACCCTTTTTCTAAAACCCACCCCACTTCTTTCCCCACAACCCTAGACCTCAGCCGACAATCTCCCCCCCCCCCCCCCACGCTCAAGGTTTCTGCTCTTCACGGAGTTCTTACTCACGTCACCAGATTTCATCACCAACCACGTCATCAAGGTAAATCTCTCCTCTCATCTTCGGTTTACATCATCTCTGCCCTTTCGATGTCGACCTCCATCCCCATTCGAACATTTTCTTCAAAACTTATGCAAGTAATCAAGTATCGGGAGGTCGAACTCGAAGTGAAACAAGTCCATTCTGGCTCGAAACCACCATCCCATTAATGTTCTTAAAGTTTTCTCAACCAACACCCCAAAAATTTCGAACTAGGTCTTCATCCCCATCGTTTTTTCTTTGAGTTCTTTTCATAAAATTAAGTATGGGGATGTTCTGAGGGGGTGAAACTGAGTCTAATGAAGCAAGCATCTTCAATTTTGGTTAAGAAACAAGTGAACTGCGAACTTTTTTTAGGTCTGATGGTTTTCACGGCTTACAGACTACGAAACAGCCCTTCACGGCCACCCCCATGTCGTGAAAGCTGCGATCTGTCCTCTCACTGGTGAAATAGCCTTCATGGCTTGACCGAGTCCACCCTAACACCTGAACAACGCTTCATGGCCAGACCTAGGCCGTGAAACCCCCTGACCAAAATTTTAATTTTTCGTTCTGAGCGTCTCGCGGGCATTTTGACCAACGTTTTACAACTCTCTGACCCGTATGAGACCTCTGAACTCAGTTTTACAGTTTTATCAATCCGGTCACTCGGTTATCCTAATTATTACTCATTTTGCTTGTTTTTCACTTTTTATTTGCAGCAATGGCCCAAGCACATCGATACTTGAAGTTCAACGACACTAACACCCAAGACAGAAGATGTGCTGCGGAATTGGTGAAATATCATGATCGCCTGCTACTCGCGATGCAGGTCGTTAGCTGGTCTCTTCTGGAAACTTTTGGGCAACGGGACCGTGCCTTGGCCCTGGTTAATGAGCGTTGGCGCAAACTTTTCAATATCAAACAAAGCTGTATCGAGAAATGGTGGTTGAATTTTTCTCAAGCTTCACATTCTCCTACCCATCCTCGAACTTGTTTGCGGAGAATATGGTGAAGTTTAGGTTGGGGGAACCTAGAGAAATATGTCGGTTACTCAGTTCGTAGTCGCCTCCACCCTATACACTGAAGAAGAACTTCTCACTGCAGCTTTCACCGGGGGGGGGGGGGTACATGAGTTTCCCACGGACCAAGACCACCTTGACTTCTAGAGGAAAATTAGAGACGGTCACTATGATGTGGTTAACACGAAAAGCACTCAAATTCGTGACCCTCTTTATCAATATTTGCACATGGTGATAGCAGGAACAGTCACTGCTACACATGATGGTGGAGCCGTTTCTCTGAGAGTCTTATTTTTTCTGTATTGTATGCACACAGGTGCAAACTAGAACATCGCACATTGTCTCCTTCATTTGTTCACATGTTGCAGCAATAGTGGGCAGGCGAGTTAGTTAGTTGGGGGTGCGATAATCAGCAACCTAGCAAAGCATTTTGGGGTCAGGAAGAGAGGATGTACGAAGACGGCTGGGATCAAGGAGGTTGATTTAACAATGGGTAGGAAAATGGAAATGGTGATAGTTGTTAGGCCATGGCGATTCATTGGTAGTGAAAAACGGGTTTGGGATCCACTGCCGAGGATTCAGGAGGAGGCAGCACAGGAACAACAGAATGAGCAGTTACAACAACCTCCCAGCCCCACATACACTCCTGCTTCTGAGGCAGGCCCTTCTGGGGCCTTCACCATCGATGAACATATTGAGAACCGAAGTTAGGAAGGTCTGTTGGAAGCATAAAAGCACCTAGTGTAGTAACAGTGGAACTAAAGGGTGCCTAAACCAGAGGATGTTCTTGATATCCCCAAACCCACTTCTGTTTATGTCTTAGTGCGCATAAATCAGCTGCAGGCTCACATAGATAACAGGTTTGGGGATCTGACCCAACACTTTAATCAGCAGATCACTGACCTCCGATACCAACAGAACGCGAGTTTCACTCGTGTCAATGATCAGATCTGGGAGCTGCGTGAGATATTCAGGCCACCACGCGGGCATAGGGCGTCCCCCTAGTATGATGATATTCCCAGGGCTCCACACCAGATGTCTCCATTTGATTTCGTGCCCCACTTCCCATAGAGGGTGTCCATGCCTTTTGACGTAGCCTTATTATATTTCTGTTGGTTTTTGGAACTATGTTTGGTTTTTGGTACTATTTCCTTTGGTTTGGTCTGGTGTTTTGGATTCTAAACTTTGTTGGATTTTTATGTCGGCTATGTGATTTGTGATGGAATGCATTATGTCTCTTATTACGATTATCTGGCTTGTTGTGCTTAATTCTTTTTGTTTGGGGTGTGTTTCCGTTAATGTTGTATATGGTGATGCAACTCTAGCTTGAGGTATAATATTGCAACAGCAAGGTGTTCGGCAGATACAAAAATCGGGAGTTCTTTTTACCTAACCCTTTTGTTTATTACTAGTTTTTTTGCATTGAGGAAATTGCAGTCTTCTAAGTATGGGGATGGCAAGGGTTGGCTAAGCAAATTGAATATAACTCCCTCACCACATCAGAAGTCTGAAAATCCCCCAAAATTTGAAATTTTTTTCCCAATCCCACATGAAACGAAAGTACACAATTACCTAGAATCAAATGATCGGAATCAAAGATAAAGAAAATCAAACAAGTTTAAATCTTTGCAAAATCAAGCATACACTAGAACATCTCTTATTCTGTTTTTGTTGTTTTCATTTTTTATTGCCAAGATTACACAGCATCCGCGATGATGTAACATCACGATTATCAAGCAGATATTTAGATTTATATCATACTAGCGTTTATCAGATTTCGCATTCAACAAACCTAACAAGTACCTACAACCTTTATTCCTACTTTATTCATGGTTGATAACGTATATGCTGATGTAATATCATTTCTCGCTAGGTAGAATCAATTTCTCATTTTTGATTTTTTAGTTTTTTTAATTTTGGCATTTTTCAATTTTTTGTTTTATGCTTTTCTAAAGTTTTCTCCCCCAAAAGACAAAAACTCTATTTTTGGATTTTTCAAAGGAAGAAAAAGAAAAATAAGAAGAAAAATGTAACCAAAAACAAAATTGATCAACCAACAATTACTTAGCAGGTAATTGTTGTATGCCATTGATTTGCAAAAGGAAATTGAAGAGGGTTTTATCAAAAGCCTTAGTAAAAAGATCCGCTCGTTGGAAATCGGTGTGTATCTTTTGCAAATCAATCAGATTTCTCTCATAGAAATCACGGATAAAATGATATCTAATCTCAATGTGCTTCGTCTTAGAATGGTGCATGGGATTCTTAGTTATGCAAATGGAAGCAGAATTATCTATGTGTATAGGAGTAGTAAGAAATCACAAACCGTAATCTCTCAATTGTTGTTGTATCCACAACACCTGAGAACAGAAACTTGCAGCCGCAACATACTCAGCTTCAGCCGTAGATGTAGCTACCGACGTTTGCTTCTTACACTGCCATGACACAAGCCTATCGCCTAGAAACAGACAGCCAACCATTGTGGACTTGAAATTAATCTTGCAACCGGCGTAATCAGAATCCGAGTAGGCATATAAGTCAAACTTATCATCATGAGGATACCAGATCCCGAGATCTGTGTTACCCTTCAGATAAGCTAGAATTCTTTGCACTGCATTCAAATGTGAAATCCTTGGAGATGCTTGATACCTGGCACACAAACAAACCGCAAACATTATATCAGGTCTGCTGCTGTTAAGTACATTAAAGATCCTATCATAGCACGATAAAGAGTGGCATCAATTTCTTCACCATCTTCATCTGGACACATACCATGAGAGACTTGAATTGGATTACCCGGAACACGAACACCGTCTATCTTGAACCGATTAAGCACATCATGCATGTATTTCGTCTAGTGTATGAAAACACCCTTCTCAGACTGATTTACTTGCAATCCCAAAAAGAACGACATCTCGCCCATAGAACTTATCTCAAACTTTGTTTGCATTAACTTCTCAAAATCCATTGAGAGTTGTTCGTTTGGACTGCCAAAGATAATATTATCAACATATATCTGCACCAAAAGCAATTCTCCTCCCGTATTTTTGCAAAATAAGGTATAGTCCACCAACCCACGCTTGAACCCGTTCTCCAGTAAATAAGTGGACAAGGTCTCATACCAAACTCGAGGAGCTTGATGTAGACCATACAGTGCTTTGATTTTCTTTATTTTGTTCCACCAGTGTGTTCAAATTTTCAATTATTTTCATTTTGCAAAGATTTAAACTTGTTTGATTTTCTTTATTTTGTCAAATTATCGGACTTTCTTTGCGTATCGAAAGATCAACCTGATTGTTGTTCGTTTGATGTTCTTCTTTATTTTTCTTGGTGTTTCATATAATCCATCAGACTTTCTCTGCGTGTATGTGAGTACCGACCTGATCGTTGTTGGGTTATACAACTTCTTCTTTATTTTCTATTTCTTATTTTCCTAAACAATCGGACTTTCTCTGCGCGTTCGGAAGAACCGACCTGATTGTAGTTTGTTTAGGGTTCCGCTTTATTTTTGCATGAAACACCACGAACGATAAATCTCTGTTGAATATCAAATTTTGTATAAAAATACAAAAATATAGTAAGTCAGATTGCCAGTATTCCTGATTGTGTGGGCTTTCACATTATCTGTGCTTGATTAATCATACTTAAAACATATCATAAAGCTATAGAAATTGATTTGCCTAAACTAAAACAAACTGAAAAGCTGTATTCTCTGCCTTCTTGGCTTGCATGCTAATTAAAACTGAAAATGAAATGTGTCTGATGCGTTATGACTAATATGATCTCGCGTCTGGATCTTTCTCGCAAAAATTTAAGTTATTTGCTTTTCAAGATTCTGTTTGCTTATTGCTTATTGGAAAAATCCAAAAATATTTTAGGTGTGTTTTAGCATAATCTTGTAAAAATTCAAAAAGATTTTCTGTGTGTTTGAAAATGTTATAAAAAAAAATATTTTGTTTCTATCTTATTTTCGATCAACCGATGATGAAAAGTATCAAATTTATACTGGAAACAACCAAACAGTCTTGAAATCATAAGACTCATCATGAATTGAACAAAGTTTGTATCAAATTGATAAAATTTGAAATCTATGTGTTCAATCTGGAAAAATTCTTCAAAAAAATCAGGGTTAAATTTGAAAAAGTTGGAAACTTGCCAAACTTCATGTTCGGACAGCCGAACTTCCTGTTCGGATGATCCAAAGGTTAAGTTCAGATATATTTCGGCAAGGTTCGGGTGAGCCGAACTTCATGTTCGGACAAGCCGAACTGGGTGCCTATAAATAGGCGAATCTCAGGTTCGGATACTCATTCACTGTTCCTCAAAATTTTTGAACCCTAGCCGAACCTCTACCCAAATTTTAAACTTTCGATTAACCGCTTTGTGGTGTATTTTGTGACCAGATTAAGGTAGGTTCAGCGATTCTGGGTACAAGGGTGTGTCTGGTGGTTGAATCTGTTGAAAACAGTATCGAAGGTTTCTCAGTAAGTAGATCCAAAAATAGGACCATTTAGAGTTGGTTTTATATGACAAAAATTGTACCATTAGCTTCGCCTTGAAAAACCACGTCTAGGGGTCAAAGATTTTTGCTTAAAATGGTCTAAATCGAATTTTAGAAAATGTTAAATCTCTCGGTTAAACGCACAGCCGTACCATGTTCTTCAGCTAAACTGTGTGTTCAGACCCTATTCGGAAGAGGTTTGGACAGGAATGACTACCACAGTTTGAATGTTGACTAAAGTCAACGTTGATTGTTGACTCAGCCAAGTTCAGATCCAGTTCAGACACCATTGTCAGGTCAGATCGAGTTCGGATGGTTATCTGGTTCAGATCCAGTTTGGGTAAACTTCATTTTTGAACAAAAAGTCGATCGTTTACGCAAATGATAAATAATTAACGAATTTGGTGAACATTTTTGATAATAACATTGATTTTAATGAACTTTTCATGTTATGTGTTTTTTCAGAAATGGCGAACGATTTGAAGATTGGCGAGAAACACAATATATGTGCATATTTGGGAGTTGCAAGAACAAAGTTGTCAAAGTTTGGTGGTTCCGGGATTTTCGATTTTCTCAAACGATCAAGAATTCACTACACTATTACACACAAGTGTGATGCGTATGGTGATATTTTATCCGAATTCTGGACTACTGCTAGAACTTTAACTGATGGGACGTTCTGGATTTCTCCTACTGTTCAGAATCAAACCGTTGAATTTACAGAAGCAGATATTAGACGGGTTTTGAAGCTTACTGATGATACAACAAATGTCCCACTCGAATTTGATCAAGCAGATAATGTTGTATTGCTGAAACGATTATGGTATGCTGAGGATCTGAGTCGTGATTGGATATACAAATCAGAGTTCTCTGTTCCCTACAAATTTCTGATTCATGTGTTGTTGCACTATCTGGGGAACAGAATTTCTTGACACGATGAGATCGGACCAAAGATGTTATCTCTAATGAATGCTTTCATTCTGAATCTTCCATACAACTGTGCTGGATTGATCTTTTACTATATGAGAGACAATTTGACTCAGAGGAATATTAAGGCGTTATTGTATCCTAAATTTACACAAATGATCTTAAATGATCTGTATCCTACATTGGTGAACTCGATTACAGTTGGATAGAAGAAAGAAATCAGCAACCAGATCAACCAAAAGTTAAAAGATCAAGAAGACAGACACAGACACCACCCGTTGTACAGGAACCGGTAGTATCAGAACCGGTTGCTACTAAATCTGCAACACCTACTGTAAACTGAACTAGTTGTTTCAGTACCGGAAATCCATGAGACTGTCAGCATGACTGAGACACCAGCATTTAACACTCTGATAGATGAAGAAGAATCAGATGATGATGAGTTTGGTGATTTAGGTAATTCTGAAGGTGTTTTAGACACAGACAATCCATTTATGTACATCAAGGTCCAATCCAAGAAGGTTCGTGTAAGAAAAGGAAGTGAAGAAAATTTGGCTTACAGAACAAGTTTGAACAAAAGCAATGATGGATACAAGAATCGTGTGTATGATGATAAAGCCACATCAGAATCAGATGAAGACTACAACCCGGATGCCGATGTTGGTCATGGAAAGGGTAAGCAGCCGATAACCTCTTCGTCTTCCTTGACACCATCAAAAAGGAGGAAGTCAATTGTTGCCGGTGGACGAGGCAAGAAGCATAAAAGTTCACAGTTTCTATTCAAACGCCGTCCCGGTGTATCTTCATCTGATGGTCCCAATGTGTCTTTACCTGAAGTTACTACAACAGCCAACACAACACCTTAACCAGGTGTTGGTGCTCAATATGTTCAACAGCCGATAGGTACCACATCTAAACCGAAGTTCACAACTGTAACTACTACAACTTCAGCTCCTTCAACAACAGATCTTAATTTCAGTGTTTCTCAAGGGTCGATATCCTTTACTCAAGTGGATTTTCTTAACACTGCTTTTCTGGATTTTCAGAAAAAATTAAAGAGTTAAGGGATAATGTTGCTGAAAAATCATAAGTCATTGAAGTGTTAAAGAGAAAGGATGAAGAGAAAACTCTGATGATTACAGAGCTAAAAGCAAGAGATGATACTCAGACCAAATTGATAACTTCTTTGCAGAGATATTATCTTCAATTAAAAAGTGGAGAAGCGGCCAAATCTCAAGAGATAACACGTTTGAAAACGGCCAGTTTGAACCAGGATGCTCTTATGGCACAGATGAATGAGCAGATTAAACTCTTTCTAGAGAAGTTTAATGCTAGGGGGAGATTGGTTATGGTTCAGGATGCAAAGTTGATGATGGGATGCAATATTTAAACGATGAACCTGATAATGATCCAGAAGGCAATACTGGTGGAGGTCCAGGCCCAACTGGAGCATCTAGCTTGGGTGCTGGTACTTTTATTGCCCAGGGGAGACAGATTCCAGAGTTGCAGTGCCAGTTACTTCAGTTTCGTTGAATCAAGCTGCAAAAAGCATAAATGAGATCGACATTATACTTGAAGATGGTGAGTTTGTAAGCGAACTCAAACCAGAACAAATTCAAGCGATCTTTGATTAAAACGACGAGGAGATGAAGAAAGCTACCGAAGTTGAACCCAAAATTTATGAATCATCAGAATCAGAGGCTGAAGGAGATATATTTGATGAGGAGATTAAGGTTGAAGACATAACATAGGAGGAGTATCCAGATCTGTATTCAAACTTCAACAATAATAACTCAACTAATGATGATTTTGAAGTTTTTCCAAAGGAAAAGGGCGATGAAGCTGAGGCAGAGTTGAAAAAGAAAGTAGCTGCACAACCTGAAGACCCTAATGCCAAAGAAGTTAAGGAACATAAACAACGATGGGCTTACAATGATTACATGAAAACATTTCATGCTAATTATGTTCCACCTCAAAAACCGATCAACCAAAGAAGGTATGTGAGGTTCAAGGGTCAGGTGTCAGGTGAAATTATAAGTTGGTTGTATGCATAAAGTTTAAAGTGTTATGCGATTAAACGCAAACATCGTATTCAATACTTTAAGCTTGCATCAAACTTTAGTTCTTTACCAGTTTGGGATGTTCGGGAGCTTACAAAAAAACCTTTCTGTAACTACGGAGATGATTGGAGGGGTCAGTACTTCAAGCATCAAGTAGAGAAAGAATGTACTTTTGGATTTCAATATCTGAAGCCTCAAAAACCGAAAAGGCGTGAACATCCGACCAAGATACACGAGAAGACTGGAAAGAAGCTGATAGTACTTACTTTCAAGAAAAAACCCAAAGTTATGAAAAATGTTCCATTGATGAAGATGGAATTGGATTTCATCAAAAACTTGAAGTGGTGGTACTACAATGAAAAGACCGGAGAAGCTGTGATAGTGTTGGAGGATAATAACAAGCTTGTGAAGGTGTTTGATCCGATGTGGCTGGTCAACTTTTCCAGGGCTGACACATATGAGCTGTACCATAATCAGATTTTGTTTCATCCTGATTATATGGAACAGGCTTTGCAATTTCAGAGGGTGATTCAGATATGTTTTTATTTTAACATATATGCCGAGCATAATCACCAGAAGACATGGGTTGGGATGGAGGCTAGAGCTCAAGAATGATCAATAACTGACCAACATTTGCCAAGGGGGAATTTGTTGATACATGCAGATGGCAAGATGCTAGAGCAGACAAAGACTTTGAAGAAATCAATAATTCAAGCAAAACCCTAACAAGCCGAACCCCATCCGAACTATGGGAAAACTGACAGCCGAACTCTCAGTTCGGCTGAGCCCCACTTCGGATGGTCGGGTATCTATATATAGGTTGATAGGCTAGGAATTTTGTAACATTTTGCTTAAGTGTGTGTTATAAAAGGCGTAATAGCTCTGAGTCTTTGTACCTCTGTTATTAAGTAAATTCAAAGGTTGAGTTTATTTACATTGCGTTTTGATTGTTTTATTTACACGAATGACATGAGTTGATCACGATCCACCGCCGTACGCTCTTTTAACTTCGGATGAGCCCCAATTCTGATGGTCGGGTATCTATATATAGGTTAATAGGCTAGAAATTTTGTAACGTTTTGCTTAAGTGTGTGTTATCAAAGGTGTAATAGCTCTAAGTCTTTGTACATCTGTTATTGAGTGAAATCAAAGGTTGAGTTTATTTACCTTACGTTTTGATTGTTTTGTTTACACGAATGACATGAGTTGATCATGATCCACCTCCGTACGCTCTTTTAGAACCCTAACCCTAGCTTGCAAAGCCATCTATCGTTAGGAGACTATTGTATAGCCGAACAACAGAATCTGCTGCATACACATGAACAAGAAATAGTCACGATCATGAGGGAAACTTAGAATTCAATTAGGAGTCCAATATATAGTTTGATTGAGAAATCATCGTACCTTTAGCTAGTAGATACCCTTGCCATTTTCGAGTAGTCAAGCATTCACCGATAGCTTGGGTATATTCCTGCTTAGTCGTGTCTAGGACCTACTAGGTCAACCTATCATCCCAATCGTAACCGCCTCACAGATCTAGGACCATTAGGGCCATACCTATCCTAACCCTTCAACCAGTTGTGAGTTGAGCCACCGATAACTCAGGACCCAGCCTAGGGCACTTCATAAACCGCAACATTATCAGTACTTCACCATGGACCAGTAGTAACCATGTCTATAACCCTAAACGTGAACCTATCCATAGGAACTAGGTAAGCCTTGTCTTAGGACCCCAGTTCATCCCAGAGAGAAGGTAGAACGCATTCCGATACACTTGTCAAACCTAAGTTGAAGGAGCCATGCCTATGTGATCCTTTACCAAATATCTTCTTTTCATCAACATTTTAATTACAGTCATTTTCTGTCCACTTCAGTTTTCTAAATTAAAATGAATTTTCAATACAAAACAAAACCCGTCTGAATTATTAATTGACTTTTTTTTCAACAAATTCGTGTCCCTGAGGTTCGACAACCCGGTATTTACCAATAATGTGCTACGCATGACAGGTATACTTGCCTTAGTGTGTTGGTATAGTCCCCTGGTGAATAACCAGTTTATAAATTTGCCAATTGCATCAATCTTCTATGTATCTTGTCACTAGTACAAAAATGACCTTCGGTGACACCCAAAAGGTGTGACTATATGTGATTAGTGACATTTTTTTTCCGTCCAATCCGTGACCAAAAGTCGCGCTATTTTAGGTATCATTTGGTGACATTAAATTTCAGTGACCGCATGGTACCAAAAAATGTGACCATAGATATAAAGTGTGACTATAGAGTAGTGATTTTTCTCTCAGGATCAATGAATTTATCGAATAATGTCACCGTAAACCCATTTTTAGTAAAACTTATTTATTTTGTAGTGACAAAGTGTTCCCAAATGGTGACATGTTGTTCGTGTTTACTGTGACGTTTTACTAACAATTGGTCACATAACCTATAATTTAGTGTGACTATTGTTTAGGTTTTAGAGACACACAATTTTGTTATGTGTGACCATATCACGATAATTGATGTAGAAAAAGTAGGAAGTGTGACTATTTCATAGTTTATAGTGACACAAAATTGTCTTAAAGTGACTATTGGTTGGAAAATGGTCACAATTAAACACCTAGTTGTTAATATAAAGTAACCATTACATCTCTTTAGTGACATAATGTTGCCAAGTGGTCACATTTTTTCACGTTCACTGTAACGTTTTGTTAACATTTGGTCACATAACAAATACTTAGGTGTGACTATTGTTTAGGTTTTAGAGACACACAATTTTGTTATGTGTGACTATATCATGATAGGTTATGTAGATATTGTTTGAAGTGTGACCATTTCACAGTTTTTAGTACAGGAAAATTTCTTAAAGTGACTATTGATTGGTATATGGTCACAATTAAAGACCTAGTTGTTAATATAAAGTTACCATTAAATACCTTTTGGTCACATAAGAGAAATATAAATATGACTAGAATAGTTCTATAATGACATTAAGTATGTGTAAGTGTCACTTTTTGCTAACCTTTAGTCACATTATTTTTAACCTTTTGTTATTAAATGCCCATTTAGTCACATATGTTACTTAAATACATAACCCTAAGACACTTTTAGTCACAATTTAATTACGTAAATTGTGACTATATGTTGTTAATAATAACATAGTTGGTAATATAGAGTGACCATTTCATACCTTACAGTGATATTGAACAAATGAAAACAAGACTGGAAACATGTTATAGTCACATTAATTAGTTGTAAGTGTCGCTTATGTTATAGCTTTAGTCACATTAGTTTTGAATATTAGTTTTCACATTTGCTATATAGTCACATTTGATACATGCATACATGACGGTAAAAGAGTTATAGTCACAGTTTTATTATTCGGTGTGACTGATTCTGTGTTTTAGATACACATTTGTTAATATAAAGTGACAATTGTGTAGTTTTTAGTCACATAAAATACAATCATATAAAATGACACCAAAAATGTTAAATAATAACATTAGCATACACTATAAAAAAATTGAAATTGTTCCACAAATATAAATTCTCGTGTTAAAAAGCCATAAAATGCATCCTAATCTAAATCATCCTAGGCCTTATTCTTCTTAGCTTTCTTTATCTTCACGATGTCGTCTCTCATTATAAATTTCCTTTTCATCTTTTGCCCCTTGACAAATTCATCTTCATTCTCTTCTTCTGGTGTAGTAAGAACTGGATCCTGAATCAACAATATTCATACAGAAAAATTAAAACAAATAATAAATGATAACTAATTTAGTTTGAACAATAATATAATGTACTATGATTCATCAAGGCAAAGGTTCTTTGGCCAAGGAACAAAATTATTTAGTGCTTTTTCCATTGTTTTGACATCATCTACCTCAAATGGTAAAAACGATGCCGGTACTTTAACTTCATCAACCGAAACCTTGTAACAGTCATCTTGGAGTGGAACTCCATGAATGTATTGTCGTTTTTTGGACAGTTAAACGGTACCTAAACCAACAATTTGTCTCTTGGTTGGGTAGGCTAGTTTACATTTGATAGTCTGCCATGATTATGTCATATTAACATAAATAAAAGAAAAACTAAAACACACATATTCGTCAAATTACATACCTTTATGATTCCAGCTGAAGGTGTCGTTACCGTCACAGGAGTTAAAGCATCATTTTTTTGCTTTAGCCTTATTTTGCCTTGTTTTTGCTGCTTCCTAAATATAATTACACAATTCAAACACAAAAAATTAGTAATTATTGATTTTAAAATTAAATAAATAAAATCTGAAACAATTACTTACTATGGATCCAGCCCTCGTTGAATCATACCGTGTGAATTTATTAGCAGTCGCATTCGATGGGGCCTTTTTTTTGGTTTTCTTTGCAGCATCCTACATATATATAATATTACATAAGCAACACATATCAGATTATAAATCAATGATCTAATGTAAAAGAAGTTAAATTTTAATAATTAACTTACTGGAGTTACTTATGTGTCTGCTGACCCTTTCCGATTGATCATATCAGGTTGCGAATTAGCTCCCAATGGAGTTACCAGCACATTTGTAATCGAAGGACTTAACTGAGCTGGAGACCTATTGGCAGGAGTTGCCCAATTTGCCTGATCAGAAGTAAAGTAGATGTAAAGTTGTATAAATGATATCTATATATCCAATTAAAATGCATTTATAGTCAGATTCATTTACCTGCCCCTAAGGTGGAAGGGTGGTTAATATCAAAGCTATGTTTTTTTCTTGTTCGGTCATCCTTTCTTTCAACGCGTTTATTTCTTCATCCTTTTCCACATTTTCTCTAGTTGACCCTGAGCACATCCAGCTGCTGTTTCATGGACCCCTCGCTGTCTTGGAACATTGAAAAATTTACCAGGGTTGACTCCCGTGCCCACACCTCTCAACGACCCACATTTTTCCTTACCTAAGACAACTGCCATGGCATCATCGCCTGGATCAAGTTTGAGCTGTCCATCAGTGATCTTTTTTTCAGTTTTCATCTATATAAAAAAAACGTCATAGACATTAATACAATTTCGTATATATTAATCACAGTAATAGAGTTAGCAAAAATAAAGTTGCAGTCAACTCACTATTTCTGTTGCTATTGCTTTAGCAGCCTCATCTTCTATTTCGGCCACTTTATTCTCACGCACTTTGTACCACAGCAGTGACTGGGAAGGCATTGTGTCTGCATCGATTACTTTACTTTCAACCTTGTCATAATTCACAGAAAAATTTCATATTAGTAAGAAAGCACAGCATTTGATGTTTTAGTTCTAAACATGTAGGTAGTGTGAAGGCTGAACACCAACCAGTTTAAGTTTCTGTTCAAGCCTAGCATATCCACCCCGCCCTAAGCGGTGGTTATAGATGGACATTGAACGAGCAGGTTTTGACTTCCCCGAAACAGCCTTACAATAAAACAAGATCGACATTAATTTCTTAAATCAAATAAATATTAAAATGGCATAAATTACAATTATGGAGGTAAAAGGAAGATTTAAACCTTGTATTGATCAGATTGTGTGTAGGCGATAAAATTGTCCCAGTCTTGTTGGTTACGGAGTATAGTTGTGACATTCGAGAATTCCAAGGTTAACTTCCGTTAGACAACCTCCGTTAGTTACGTTATAAGTGTTAACTTAGTAACTAATGCTTAACTAGGCCGAATACGTCCACGACCTTTGGTTGATCACCGAACCCGTCCATATGTGTTATGTGTTTATTTATTTATTGTCATTATGTGCAAAGTGATTTAAACGCATGATTTAGTATCAATAATAGAATGTAAATTTGCCACTTTTGGTTTCCAGCGAAACTACCGGGCGAAACTGTAGATTCGCTCGGTAGCCGGCTAAACTGTTTGACTCACATAGGTTCGGAGCCAGTTTCGCTTGGCCAGCGAAACTAGCTCCTGATATAAAGACCATAAAACCCTAATCTCCATCATTTTTGCATACTCCACACTAAACACACACACACTCTCCTGGAATTTCTGGTCAGTCGAGAAACACCACGAGCCAACGTGACCTCAGCATCGAGACATCATCCATTCGGACCCTAGATCGAATCGTGAGTCCCAAAACCATTCTTTATGCATTTTCTATGTGTTTTCTTAAAAAGCATGCTTAGATCTTCATGTAATCACTTGATCTTCTGATATGATGCTTAGGAAGGCTAGATCTATCATAAAGTCTGTAACTTTACGTTTGAAATCAAACCATAATAAAGATTCATGCTAGTTAGGTCATTTTAGGTTTAAAATGTGTTTTTGGTGATTTGAATGTGAAAACCCATGTGTAAGGTGTTAAATCTTGCTGTTTAATGTTGGTAAATGTTTATGCATGCTAAATATTGATTCACATGAAATATGGAAGCTGTTAGATTGATTTTTAGGCTGATTTGTGAGTTTTTCGCGACCAGCGACACTGTGTGTTCTCTGGGCGAAACTATACAGCGAAACTGTTTAAAAATGCATCCAGCGATACTACGTAGCGAAACTATAGTGTCGCCCGCGAAACTAAGTAGACCTGCTCGAACGAAACTACCGAGCGAACCAACCTGAACGAAAGTTCAAACCAGTTTCGAGCGAATCTAGGCTAGCGAAACTGCGTCAGCAGTTTCGGGCGAAACTAGCTAGCGAAACTGTGTCATCGGGTAATCCCTAGCTAAAGTGCTGCCCGTGTACCTAGCAAAACTATGTAGCGAAACTATGATCTGACCAAAACCCAACTTGTGCAACTTGTTTGAATGTTATGCTATGACTTACATGATTATGCAATAATGAAACATGCCTTGATTTCTGAATTATGTGAACCCTCGTTATGATCAACCATCGGTGTCGTGTGTCGGTATGTCGTGTCATAGTTCCAACGTGCTATGTTATGGGCCATAGTGACGTGAGTTAAATATTAGACACAAAACTAATACTTATGACCTAAACGTGTTCTTAGGTCTTCGATAAGCAAACAATATTTGGATTACTTAGCAAGTGTAGCAGTGCAACCAAAGGTGAGTGTCACTAACCCATCTACCGTGAACCCGTTTGGGTCACACTGGATAACTTAATGAAAAACAATGCTGACAACCTTATGAGTGCTATGCACCTCTCTGATGAACTTGAAAACTTAGGAGTGCTTGGCACCCACTTGATGAACTTGAAGTGTTTTATGGGAGACACTTGTGAAATACTTAAACAACTGTTTCTAAAACAAAACTGAAAATGTTTTCGGGATTCATGAGAACCCAAAGTAAACCGTTTTAATATGGCTAGTGTAGGTTAAAGTCTAAACCACATGATATCACATGATTTCTAAGGATTGCCTTATAACTGAAAAAGTCCTCAACTTAATTGTACCATTAATTGTAAAGCGAGGGGATGTTGGGTAGATCTACTGGAGTTTGACAAACTCCGCCTCGTGACACTGGAGGTGCACGGAGGTACAATATCAGCCTATCTGACTGTGATCCCGAGAGGACACGGGGGAGGCAAAGCCGCGATGACGTAGGTCCGCAAAAACAAAATAGATGATGGCACTGCCACTACAATAACAGTCAGCTTTGGTACAAACTTCCTTAGTGCATGGAACAACGGATTAGCTACCCGCGATATCGGTTGAGCACATTAACTATACAAAACTAGTACATACCCGATAACGTATGTTACGGACATTATTTTTACTAAACCACAACACTATGATTACCAATATCACAAAGTATTGCTTTTCACAAATAAATATTTCATAAGTATATGTTGACACGATTACGATTATGAGACCGGGCCACTGCATGACAAGCCCACTGTGAACTCACCAACCGTTAGGTTGACACTTGCGTGGTTTAAACTTTTGCAGATCGCTGAGGAGTATCCGGAGCGGGTTGGCATGGCAAATGAGGACACTTACTTTGTTTAAACTTAATTTGGAATTTAAAACAATGATTTTTGTAAAGCACGTGGTTAGTGCTAAGACAATATTTTTCCGCTGTGTATTGTGAGATTTTATTTATGGCATATGTTTGGACTTACTCTGATTCGTTTAGTATTTGTAACTAATGGTTGTGGTCCTGGTTTGCTCGCACCCCTTAGCGGTATAAACTCCGTTGGTGGTTACTTGGGGGTGTGACAATAGTCCTGTACCTTCTTGGGATTTTTGCCAACTTATTCGGTTTACCAAGGTTAGGTAGTATGTCTTTTTCGTACAGCTTATTTCTAAAGCTGCGCAATTGCATCCCGAGGCGATTCATAACATACTTTTTCCTACATTCATCAACCTCGTAATAACGCTGAAATAATAATTACCAACATATTATAATTTGAATGAAATTGCAATGTATAATATTAATAAAATTAGCTGCAAGTGCAAACAAAAATCTATAGTTATACCGTTATTAATGCCCATAGCTTGTCTCTCAGTTCCTTTGATATGTGCTTCCAATTGAAAACACTTAAACCTACATTATCACGGACTAGATCTCCTAGGAAATTTATAGACTCTGAATTATACCTTCCGCTAAACCTTCCATAGGCATCAAACTTGACTCGGCGTTTTTTTCCACCCGAGTTTGTGTACGCGTTTTTCATCTTGGACAGTCTAGTCAAGCCCCTCTTGGCTTTATTTTTTTTGGGATTTAGACATTCCAATCCAGTCGCCGTAATTGTTTCTCCGTCTGAACTTCCTTCACTGTCACTGTTACTCGAATCAGAAATGCTGGCTTCATTGTGGTCCTCATTGGCTTCTCCCGAATTATAATCGTATGCGTCATCATCACTGTATGCCTCATCGTTTTGTATGGTGTGTAATTCGTTATTTTCCATTATGTTTTCGGGTTCCATGATCTAAAATTACACAACAGATACTAAGGGCGATTGTGAAATCATAACCAAATTACATCCATGTTCAACAAATAAATATAAAAAACATCATGTACCTTTGTAGAAGATGAGGATTGAATAATTTTTTTTCCGACGACTGCAGTGATTCCCCAATTCGTGAATATAGTTTTGGTGAACAAAGTTGGTTTATCATGGTAACGTGTAAATCGGAGATTGAAAACATCACGGCGGTAAAATGAAATTCCAAACTCATAATTGGTATCGGAGGGAATTGTTTAGAAAATGGATGAAACCCTACTGGAATTTTTGGAGGGAAGACTTGGATTCTGAAATTTTCGATTCCAAAATTCAAGTTTATGATGATTTGAAACATGTTTGGAAACTGCATTCGTAAATATGGGAACAGACAGAAAATTCTTGAAGATGGAAAACCTTATATATTTAAAAAAAAACAACGAGAATTGGAAAAATAATACTATATTTTCTAAAAGTATGTCGATTTAGTATGTTTAATAAACTATTATTGTACCCAATTGAACTAATATATTTTTTAATAAAAAATTGTAAACTTACTCATAATTATCTCGTAATAAAATAATATACTAAAAAAACATAATACTATATTTTATAAACGTATGATGAATTTATATATTCAAAAAAATATTATTGTACCCAATTAAAGTATTATTATTAGAAATAAAAAAAATATAAACTAACCTAATTAAGCCTCATTATGCCAAACTGAGGGTCCTTATACCCAATTTAGGGTCATTTTGCCCAATTGTGGTTCATTATACCCAACTATGGTTCATTATACCCAATTGGGCCTCATTATGCCCAATTGGGCCTCATTATACCTGTTGGGCCGCATTATGTCCAAATAAACCTCATTCTATCCCAATTGGGCCTCATTATACCTAATTGGGCCTCATTCTATCCAATTGGGCGTCTCTATATCTAATTGGGCCTTATTATGCCCGACTGGGCCTCATTATGTCCAATTAAACCTCATTATACCCAATCGGGCCTCATTATACCTAATTAGGCATCATTACACCTAATTGGGCCTCATTAAAACCAATTGAGGTCTTGAGGATCATTATGCCCAAATTATTATGATTATGCCCAATTGTGATTAGTATACCCAATATTATGGTATTATGTCCAATTTTGATAATTATACCCAAAATACAATGATTATGCCCATTTGTGCTTCATTATATCCAATTGTGCATTACTACATCCAATTACGCCTCGTTATTCCTAAATGGGCCTCACTATATCCAATTGGGCCTCATTATACCTAATTGAGGATCATTATGCCCAAATTATGATGATTATTGCCAATTGTGTTTCGTTATACCCAACTAAGGATAATTATACCCAATTGAAGATATTATGCCCAAATTATGTTCAATATGCCCAATTATGATTATTATGCCCAAATGTGGTTCATTATACCAACTTAGGATCATTATGCCCAATGAGGATCATTATGCCCAATTATGATGATTATGCCCAATTGTGGTTCATTATACCCAACTAAGGATAATTGTACACAATTGAGGATCATTATGCCCAATTATGATGATTATGCCCAATTGTGGTTCATTATACCCAACTAAGGATAATTGTACCCAATTAAGGATCATTATGCACAAATTATGTTGATTATGCCCAATTATGATGATTATGCCTAATTGTGGTTCATTATACCTAACTTAGGATCATTATGCCCAATGAGGATCATTATGTCCAATTATGATGATTATGCCCAATTGTGGTTCATTATACCCAACTAAGGATAATTGTACCCAATTAAGGATCATTATGCACAAATTATGTTGATTATGCTGAATTATGATGATTATGCCCAGTTGTGGTTCATTATACCCAACTAAGGATAATTGTACCTAATTGAGGATCATTATGCCTATTTATGATTATTATGCCCAATTGGGCCTCATTATACCTAATTGAGCCTCATTATACCCAATTGGGTCTCATTATACCTAACTAGGCTTCATTATGTCTAGTTGAGGATCATTATGCCCAATTATGATGATTATGCCCAATTGTGGTTCATTATACCCAACTAAGGATAATTGTACCCAATTGAGGATCATTATGCCCAATTGTGGTTCATTATACCCAACTAAGGATAATTGTACCCAATTGAGGATCATTATGCACAAATTATGTTGATTATGCCCATTTATGATATTATGCCCAATTGTGGTTCATTATACCCAACTTAGGATTATTATGCCCAATGAGGATCATTATGCCCAATTATGATGATTATGCCCAATTGTGGTTCATTATACCCAACTAAGGATAATTGTACCCAATTGAGGATCATTATGCACAAATTAGGATTATTATGTGTTAGAGCATATACCTACGCTATGATGTTTCTCGTGTATTGTATCTAGATTAGAATGAGTCTATGAGTTGTAGTGGCAACATTCTAGGTAAAGTACCAAATGGTACACCGGACCATATGGTACGTACGTACCAGATGGTGAACCATTTGGTACGCAGGCTGTGACAACCCGTATTTTCCAGGTATATTTTAATATATTAATTATGTGCAATTAGCTGTAAATCTATGTGCATTAGGCTAATTAGATGCCTTTACGTGCGAACGTAGACAATCTAGGTCCGACAACAATTACCCGTAATGGAAATCAACCAAAGTTCCGCCACTATTCAAAATGGAACTTCAATAACAAGAAATTCATAAACAATGTTTTGTGAAATCTAAATATAAAATGACTATTTTATATTTTCTAAACTTTTACGTTTTGACAAACGTATTTCAAACACGTCGTTTATGCAAACGACCATTCTAGTCCAACAATACTTTGGTTTTAATTCTAAAACTAATTCAATTTCAAACCGTTTATTTTCCTTCAAACTATTTAATTCCGTCAAACAAAATTTCGTGAACATTTAACAAAACCGCTCGTGTCGAGCAAACGTTTAAATATAAATTCGGAGTACATCATTAGTGCACAACAACATAAACACCAAATCATGACAAGTGACATTCCAATTATCCGTAAACGTCCGCGATAAACAATATTTTTATTGTTACGATTACTCGTTTCACGTCAAAAACCCATTTTCATTCCGGACATCGTTTTTGCACAAACAAAGTTTCATTGGACTCGTAGGACCAAACCGGACTCAACCCGACCCGACTCGAGACCCGGTTCGGCCCAGAAAGCCCAATGGGCCTACGGCCCAATTTCTTTTTCTTTTCTTTCTTTTCCTCGGCCCAAGCCTTTCGGCCCATCCTCTTCTTTTCTCGGCCCGTTAGCTCGGCCCGTCGGCCCACTTCTTCTTCTTTCCCGAATGGGCCGAAGCCCATTTCTTTTTCCTTTTTCCTCTTTTTCTTTTCGGGCCGAAGCCCGTTTTTCTTCTTCTTTTCCGGGTTCGAGCCTTCGGCTCCCCTCCCTTCTTTCTTTTTCCTCCCGGTTTTCTTTTCTTCTTTCTCCCATTCGGTCCCAACCGAAATCTCCTAAACTTTCCAACCAAGTCTTGATTAGTTTGTGTGTCACCATGTTATCAAACAAGCATGTTGGCTAGGTACACTACAAACCCAAGATCCATTGGGTAATGCTTGTAACCTCTTACACACCCAACATGATTGTTCCCTTAGCCACCTATGCCTCTCTTGTCCCATCCCTCATGAGCCGGCCTATACCCCCTCACCATGTCCCTATATATCAATTTCCAAGAGAACTCAAGACCATGGTTCAAGTCCCTCTTAACCTTTCTCCTTTCTTTCTTGTTTTTCGGCTACAAATCAACCAAACCAAGCACCCTTTTCGGTCCCCATATAACCGAACCAACCAAGTCACCAACTAACCACTTTTTATAAACATTTAAACACTCCATTTCAACCCTCACAACTTCAAGAGAACAAACACACATTTTCTCTCAACCTCTCTCTCTCTCGGCTCTCTAAACACCACCGCCAACCACCACTTTCCACCATCAACCACCTTGCATTCTAGCTTCTAATCACCTTCTTTGATCAAGGTAAACCATCAACAACTTCTATTTCATCATCTTTCCTTCATTATTTCTTCTAATCCTTCAAGAACAACAAACTAATCTTTTGTTTTCTTGACAAAAATCCATGACAAACTCTTGATCTTTCATCACCATTTCCTTTCAAAATCAAGACCAAGGTTGGGTTTGGAGCTAAACTTGGAAGCTAGTTCAACAACCCATTAACGTCATTACCGATCCGGAAAGCTCTAAGTGAGGAAAACTTACTTTCTTTGTTTATTTTTCTATAAATCTTTCACATCTTTATGTCACATGTCATGTTCATGAATAAGTCTTGATTTGGTTGTTGTATGACTTGCTAGCAAACATGTATGTTAGTATGGTTATGTGCTTGTGATGGAAACTAGTTATGTTAAAAAGATTATTTGACAAAATATATATATATATAACTTGTGTTTTGTTAAAAGAATCACTTTAAATGACCAAGTGTGGACAAATACTAGTTCTTGTATGTTAAAGATAATTTGGGACACTTAACTTGGTATGAAATGGGGATACAAAATGTTAAAAATCGAATTTCATGAAAAATATAAGTTTTATGAAACTGGGCAGAGATGACACACATTCTGCGTGTCATAAATCTGCTGTCATCTGTGAACTATATGAACAAGAACACTGAACAGAGATGACACACATGTTCTGCGTGTCATAAAACTGCTGTCATATAGAAAAATATACATTTTTCCAAATCTTCAAACACTTGTATTTTGACTTCAAACCAAAACCAAAGTTTACTAAAGGGTGATTTTGAGTCATAAAAGTGTTTACCAAAGATTTAAACATGAAACTTCAAGGAAATAAAAACATGGAATTTTTATGACAAAATACCATTTATTTTTATGAGAAATTAAGTTTAAGACCTTTTGACAAGTTGTGACCACTTAGGACTTGTAATGTAGTGTTAGGGATGCCAAAGATGCTTTCTAAACATACTAAATAATTCGAAAAGTTAAACACTTGGAAACAAAACGGTTAAATATCGTAACTACGACATTTCGATAAAAATTGTAATTTATTTTCGATTTAGAATTGGGTCTAGTCCAAAACATGAAACATGCTTGCTTTGACATACAAAAATATTTTATAAAGTTCAAATGGAGAAAAACATGTTTTATAAACAAACCGGACGAAAACTGTAACTTTCGGTTACTCGAAAATGTCGTATTTTACAAGTTAAACTTCCACCAATTAATTTGGCAACTCAAAACCCTAAAACACATTAGAACAAGTCTACTAACAAATCCTAAGTGTTAGGAAAACCTAAAACGTCACAAGACGAGTCGAACCAGTCAAACCGGCGAAACCGGTTAACTGCCGAACGAACCTACACTTAATTTTACCAAGGTGTAACTTCGTACATTTTGGAAACATTTCTTCATACTAAAGAAAGATTGTATTTATTAAATTGAAAAGTCCAAAACCTTACAAATATTTAGCGAATTAAATATTTACGACTTTTCCTAACGTTTAATGAAAAATAATCCATACTATTCAATATTTATTTTTCAAACGTAATCATTATTTATTTATTCAAATAAATAATAAACTCCATCAACTTCAATACTATTTATTAGACAATAAATAAGTCCTAGGATTTCCATCACCATCATTGGGTAATAACCAGTCGAGACTTAACCTTGAACATTGAGTGACGTATTCACTAACTCAAGATAGCCAAACCCTAATACGTCATAACATTACTTTGTAGACGTTTGCTAGGCTAAGTTCAACCAAACATATCTGACATCCACCTTCAAACAAGTGAGTCTTCACGGCCCCTTTTTCATTTCTGTTTTCTAACTTGGGGGAGAATTCAATGAATGCCTTTCAAACTTCATTTTGTCTGATATTATGATGACTGTAAGACGTACTGATTACATGTTCTTTTCATTTCCCCAATCTGTGTATTCATGTTGATTCATGTTATATGCCTAAGTCCCACTATTAATTGGATTCAATTAGTTCATTCGAAACGATAGCTTGTGAATAGATCTATTTGGGTTGACGACCCTACTCTGACTTGGTCGCTCCAGTCATGACTCCATGGTTATAGTCAAGGGGTACATTTGTTATTCTTGTCATTCGGTGTTCTTGGGGAAGAACATCAGGAGTGGGTAAACGGTTAGTTTTGAATTCAAGGTTCATGTTTGATCTTTACAACAACAGTGTCAACAAACTAATATCAAGACAAGCCAAACATTTTCAAACATGTTTTCAAACAGTTCAGTGTCATTAAACCTGTGAAACTCACCAACAATTCTGTTGACTCTTTTTATTCTTGAATTCTCAGGTGATTAAAGACTGCAACTCCATGTTTTTCTGTTCTGATCCTGCTTGTCATATCATGGTCTGCCTGCTGTGTGTTCATGCATTTCATTTTGGAGATTTAGACGCATTACGCCTTAGGGTAGTTATGTTTATAAATCTCATGACTTTGTCTTTTGGAAAACTTATCATGTAACCACTACTTTATTTCCGCTGCCACGTTTTAGATGTTTAATTTAAATGTTTGAAACTTACATTTTCAGAAGACAAATGGTTTAATTAAATGTTCATTAGACGTCATCATTCATAACCATGACCATGATGCCAAATCAGTCACATGCCCACATTCAGTCATTTTCTCGGGGTGTGACAGACGTGGTATCAGAGCCATGGTTATAGTGAATTAGGATGCATAGGTCTGCACCTAGTCTATAACCTAAGCTCTGCATCATTCATTTGTGTGTGTGTGTGCATTCATGCATTGCCTTGTATGTGTGCCAACTTGCAAACCTATGTGTTTCTTTTAGTTGATTGCCTTACATAGTATTAAATATATTATTGTTATAACTTGGAAATGTCACAGCATGGCAAACAAAGAGATCGTCGAGATACCTTCTGACTCCGAGCCAGAGCCAGACTACACTCCGTCTTCACCAGACTACGTGCCTAGATCGCCGGAGTACACGCCGTCTTCTCCTGTTCTCGAGACTGCTCCTGTGATTGCACCTCTTCCTGACTATCCGACACAGCCGGACGCTACAAAGGACAACTGGGATCCTATCACGTCAGACGACGAGTTCTACGAGGACGACCCTGAGGAGACTATTCCTGCTACATTCTACCCTCCTGTCGCAGTGATGTCGGTTCCCGACCCCATTGTCTCTGTTCCTGACCCTATTGTTTCTGTGCCTGACCCTTCTATGACTCATCCTCCTGCACGAGTTCTTGACCCTTCATCTACCCCTGCACCGTCTCATCGTCTCTACTGCTTCACTCCAGGTGGTCATAGGCTTAAGCATACACCTAGGAAATCTGTCATTCGCACTCGTCCTATGCCCACTGCCCCTATTGATGAGCCTGCCCCTAAAAGGCAGTGCGTTTCCGAGCCACCCATTGTTTCATCTGTCCCTGAGCCACCGTTTGTTTCATCTGTTCATGAGGTAGGAGAGTCGTCTGCCTCAGCTGCTGCTCGTACTGCACCCATCTATGAGGGTATCCCTGTTCCACTTCCTGACCTTCTCTCCATTCAGTCACGTTTGTCTGGGCATGATGATGCCATCCGTCGAGTCATTGCTGAGCTTCGTGCATTGCTGTCTTATCATACCGTTCAGACCCTTGAGACACGCCTGACTTCTATTGAGGATCATGCCTTTGCTACCGGTCTTGCTATGGATTCACTGCACGCAAACTTCACTGATGTTTCTGATTCGACCACTACCATGATGCTGACCGTGGAGATGCTCCAGATGCGTATGCAGGCTATGGAGGATTCGATGAGGATATTTCAGACGTTCATGGCTTCACTCAGCCAGGTTGCCGGATTGTTCTTCATGCCGCCGCTACCACCATTTCCCAGAGGCCCGTACTAGTGGTACCACCTAGTGATGCATTCGTATCATGTTTAGTTAATGTATGAAAACTATGTTGTATTTTGGCAAATGGAGCTGCGCCTCCGACTTTTGAAACGATTATGGTATGTTCGTACTAAAATTGTAGTGTTTGTCATGATGTATGTTTTCGAATATTAATTGACTATGGTTGTATTACTTTCATTGTAGCTTCTTATGGATGTATGGTTGTTATGGTTGTTATGCATGTATGGTTGTTCATTATAGATATGTAGACTGTATATTGTCATATATTGTCTAATTATATTTCTTGTTTACATTCGTGGATTAAGAAAAACATGTCTGGACGCCGAGGACGCCCGCGAACCAATCGAGCTGAATCACCTCCACCCGCACCAATGAACGCTGAACAAGTTGAGGCACTAATCGCCCAACGAATTGCTGATGCCATCGCTGCTAACGAAGCAAATCGCGCCGCCGGAGGCCATGGTGAAGGTGCTCCTGGTGGTAAGACCCTCGATAAATGTTGGAAATCCGAGAATTTAAATTCCCCCGAATTGTTTTCAAGGTTTTGTCTAACGTTTCAGGTGCCCGTGAATGTACCTATAAGGACTTCATGAATTGTAAACCTATCAATTTCAAAGGTACCGAAGGTGCTGTTGGTCTTATTCGCTGGTTCGAAAAGACTGAATCTGTTTTCCGTATCAGTAGCTGCCCCGACCACTCTAAGGTCAAATTTGCTGCTTGCACATTCATTGATGGTGCTCTCTCATGGTGGAATTCGCATGCCGAAACCGTCGGAACTGACCAAGCACACGCTATGCCTTGGGAAGAATTGAAACAACTGTTGAGAGATGAATACTGCCCGCGGGAAGAACTTCAACGTTTAGAAGTTGAATTCTGGGGACTCACCATGAATGGGTCTGATATTGCTGGATACACCAAGAGATTCCATGAACTGGCTCATTTATGTTCTTCAATGGTGACACCACTATATAAGAAGATCGAGCGTTACATTTGGGGTTTAGCACCCAACATTCAAGGGAATGTGTTGTCTTCCAACCCTACCACTCTGCAAGCCGCCGTTCGTTTGGCACATAGTCTGACCTATCAGGCTACGCGCCAAGGTGTTTCCTTTGCTAAGAAGGCATCTGATCAATCCAAACCTGTTGCTGATGTCTGTTCACCGTCTTCTTCGTCTGGAAAGAAGTTTGACCGTAAACGCAAACGCGGTCATTCCGGTAAAAAGAATTCTGAGAAGCGATCTGAGAAACAAACCGAAAAAGCCTCTGAACCAGTCAAAGCTTTTGTCGCTACCGCTTCCACTCAGGAACCAAAGAAATCTGGCTACACCGGAAATCAACCTCTGTGCTCAAAGTGTAACCTTCATCATACGCTGGATTGCGGTAATGTCTACTGCAACAACTGTAAAACCAAAGGTCACATTGCCAGAGACTGTCCATCCCGTACCTGTTATGGTTGTGGAGCCGTTGGACACATGAAGAACCAATGTCCAAAGAAAAATCAAGCTGTTGGAACTGCCCGTGGAAGAGCCTTTGTGATGAACGCTGGAGAAGCCCGTCAGGACCCAAATACTGTCACCGGTACGTTCATCCTTAACAATAATTATGCCTCTGTTTTGTTTGATACCGGTGCGGAAAAGAGCTTTGTGTCTACCGATTTTTGCCCGTTACTTAAAGTCAATCCATGTGCCTTAGACACTAAGTACACCGTAGAACTAGCAGATGGTAGTTTAATCGAAACTGACAAGGTTTTCCGAGATTGTTCCCTACACCTTTCCGATCATCCGTTTAGCATTGACTTGCTGCCCGTCGAATTGGGAAGTTTTGATGTCGTAATTGGCATGGACTGGTTATCGAAGAATCGCGCGGAAATCATCTGTCATCTTAAACAAGTCAAAATCCCGCTGGAAAATGGCGAAACTCTAACCATCCAAGGTGAAAAGAGTGGAACCAAGCTAGATATCATATCCTGTATGAAGACACGCCGATATCTTCGTAAGGGTTATCATTCCATTCTAGCACACGTCGTTGGTAAGGAATCCAAGGAGAAAACGCTGAAGGATGTCCCAATCGCCCGTGATTTTCCTGAAGTATTTCCTGAAGACTTGCCAGGACTGCCGCCAGCCAGACAAGTAGAATTTCAAATCGATCTTGTTCCAGGTGCTGCTCCTGTAGCCCGTTCTCCCTATCGTCTCGCACCTTCTGAAATGCAGGAATTATCCAATCAGTTGCAAGAACTATTGGATAAAGGATTCATTCGACCCAGTTGCTCCCCTTGGGGTGCACCTGTTCTTTTCGTCAAAAAGAAGGATGGATCATTTCGCATGTGTATCGACTATCGCGAGCTAAACAAATTGACTGTGAAGAATCGTTATCCACTACCAAGGATCGACGACCTGTTCGATCAACTTCAAGGATCAAGCTATTATTCAAAGATCGACCTACGATCCGGATATCACCAGTTAAGAGTTCGTGAAGAAGATGTTGCCAAGACTGCTTTTAGAACCCGTTATGGTCACTATGAATTTCTAGTGATGCCATTTGGCTTAACAAACGCGCCCGCCGTATTCATGGACTTGATGAATCGTGTGTGTAAGCCATACTTAGACAAGTTTGTGATTGTGTTCATAGACGATATCTTGATCTACTCCCGTAGTAAAGAGGAACATGAGCAACACTTAAAACTTATCTTGGAATTACTCAAGAATGAGAAGTTGTACGCGAAGTTCTCAAAGTGCGACTTCTGGCTTCGAGAAGTACAATTCTTGGGTCATGTTGTTAATGAGAAAGGAATTCATGTCGACCCTTCCAAGATTGAAGCAATTAAAGATTGGAGTGCACCCACTACTCCGACTGAAATTCGTCAATTTTTAGGACTCGCTGGCTATTATCGAAGATTTATCGAGAACTTTTCAAAGATAGCCCAGCCTCTGACTGCTCTCACCCAGAAAGACAAGAAATTTGTCTGGGATTCTAAAGCCGAAACCGCCTTTCAATTGTTGAAGCAAAAGTTGTGTGACGCACCAATTTTGTCCTTGCCTGAAGGAACAAATGATTTTGTGGTATACTGTGACGCATCCCGTCAAGGCCTAGGATGTGTACTTATGCAACGAGACAAGGTCATTGCTTATGCCTCACGACAATTGAAAATACACGAAAGGAATTACTCGACTCACGACCTTGAGCTTGGAGCCGTTGTTTTCGCTCTGAAGATTTGGAGACATTACCTATACGGTACAAAGTGTACGCTTTACACCGATCATAAGAGTCTTCAACATATATTCAATCAGAAAGAGTTGAACATGAGACAACGACGTTGGATTGAGTTACTAAACGATTATGATTGTGAAATCCGTTACCACCCAGGCAAAGCTAATGTCGTTGCCGACGCCTTAAGCAGAAAGGACCGAGTGAAACCTCTCCGTGTTCGTGCCCTTAAATTGACTATCCAATCCAATCTCACCTCTCTTGTCCGAGAAGCCCAAGTCGAAGCCCTCAGAGAAGAAAATATCCCTAATGAAGGCTTACGTGGAATGGAAAAGCAATTAGTCAAGAAGTCAGATGAAGCTTATTATTTCATGGAAAGACTGTGGATACCAAATTTTGGTTCAGTGAAGAAATTGGTCTTAGACGAAGCTCATAAGTCTAGGTATTCAATCCACCCTGGTTCAGATAAGATGTACCATGGTTTGAAAGAGTTGTATTGGTGGCCTAACATGAAGGCTGAAGTCGCCACATACGTTGGTAAGTGTTTGACTTGCGCGAAGGTCAAAGCTGAAAATCAAAAACCTTCCGGTTTACTCGTTCAACCCATAATCCCAGAGTGGAAATGGGAAGGAATTTCCATGGACTTCATTACCAAGTTGCCAAAGACTCGAGCCAGAAATGATGCCATCTGGGTTATTGTCGACCGTCTGACCAAATCCGCTCATTTCCTACCCATTCAGGAATCCTACACCACTGAACAACTTGCCAAAATTTACATGAAGGAAATTGTATCTCGTCATGGAGTACCTATTTCTATTATCTCAGATCGAGATAGCCGTTTCACCGCCCGATTTTGGCAAACCCTTCAGAAAGCTTTGGGTACTCGCCTTGATATGAGTACAGCTTATCACCCCCAAACTGATGGCCAAAGTGAAAGAACTATCCAGACTCTCGAAGACATGCTTCGTGCTTGTATCATTGATTTTGGTAACAGTTGGGACGAACATCTACCACTAGCTGAGTTTTCATATAACAACAGCTATCATACTAGTATTCAAGCCGCCCCCTTCGAAGCTTTGTACGGAAGGAAATGTCGATCACCACTTTGTTGGACTGAAGTTGGTGACATCCAACTCACAGGTCCCGAACTGGTACATGAAACTTCCGAGAAGATCACTCAGATTCACAATCGATTGAGAGCTGCCCGCGACCGACAGAAGAGCTACGCTGACAATCGACGCAAACCATTGAAGTTCTTCAAAGGAGATAGTGTCATGCTTAAAGTAGCACCTTGGAAAGGTGTTATTCGTTTCGGTAAACGTGGAAAGCTTAACCCTCGCTACATTGGTCCTTTTAAAATCATCGAGGAAATTGGGCCAGTAGCATACCGTCTTCAGTTACCCCCCGAACTGAGTAGAGTTCATGACGTGTTCCACGTCAGTAACTTGAAGAAGTGCTTGTCTGACGAATCTGTAGTCATTCCTCTGGATGAAATCGAGATTGACGATCGTTTACATTTCATTGAGACTCCTGCTGAAATCTGTGATCGTGAAATCAAACGGCTGAAGAGAAGTCGCATTCCCATCGTAAAAATTCGTTGGAACTCACGCCGAGGTCCAGAATATACATGGGAACGAGAAGATCAAATGCGTGAGAAATATCCACACCTCTTTGCCAATGCTGACAACCCTGGTGGTCAAGACTAAATTTCGGGACGAAATTTCTCTAACCGGGGGAGTATGTGACAACCCGTATTTTCCAGGTATATTTTAATATATTAATTATGTGCAATTAGCTGTAAATCTATGTGCATTAGGCTAATTAGATGCCTTTACGTGCGAACGTAGACAATCTAGGTCCGACAACAATTACCCGTAATGGAAATCAACCAAAGTTCCGCCACTATTCAAAATGGAACTTCAATAACAAGAAATTCATAAACAATGTTTTGTGAAATCTAAATATAAAATGACTATTTTATATTTTCTAAACTTTTACGTTTTGACAAACGTATTTCAAACACGTCGTTTATGCAAACGACCATTCTAGTCCAACAATACTTTGGTTTTAATTCTAAAACTAATTCAATTTCAAACCGTTTATTTTCCTTCAAACTATTTAATTCCGTCAAACAAAATTTCGTGAACATTTAACAAAACCGCTCGTGTCGAGCAAACGTTTAAATATAAATTCGGAGTACATCATTAGTGCACAACAACATAAACACCAAATCATGACAAGTGACATTCCAATTATCCGTAAACGTCCGCGATAAACAATATTTTTATTGTTACGATTACTCGTTTCACGTCAAAAACCCATTTTCATTCCGGACATCGTTTTTGCACAAACAAAGTTTCATTGGACTCGTAGGACCAAACCGGACTCAACCCGACCCGACTCGAGACCCGGTTCGGCCCAGAAAGCCCAATGGGCCTACGGCCCAATTTCTTTTTCTTTTCTTTCTTTTCCTCGGCCCAAGCCTTTCGGCCCATCCTCTTCTTTTCTCGGCCCGTTAGCTCGGCCCGTCGGCCCACTTCTTCTTCTTTCCCGAATGGGCCGAAGCCCATTTCTTTTTCCTTTTTCCTATTTTTCTTTTCGGGCCGAAGCCCGTCTTTCTTCTTCTTTTCCGGGTTCGAGCCTTCGGCTCCCCTCCCTTCTTTCTTTTTCCTCCCGGTTTTCTTTTCTTCTTTCTCCCATTCGGTCCCAACCGAAATCTCCTAAACTTTCCAACCAAGTCTTGATTAGTTTGTGTGTCACCATGTTATCAAACAAGCATGTTGGCTAGGTACACTACAAACCCAAGATCCATTGGGTAATGCTTGTAACCTCTTACACACCCAACATGATTGTTCCCTTAGCCACCTATGCCTCTCTTGTCCCATCCCTCATGAGCCGGCCTATACCCCCTCACCATGTCCCTATATATCAATTTCCAAGAGAACTCAAGACCATGGTTCAAGTCCCTCTTAACCTTTCTCCTTTCTTTCTTGTTTTTCGGCTACAAATCAACCAAACCAAGCACCCTTTTCGGTCCCCATATAACCGAACCAACCAAGTCACCAACTAACCACTTTTTATAAACATTTAAACACTCCATTTCAACCCTCACAACTTCAAGAGAACAAACACACATTTTCTCTCAACCTCTCTCTCTCTCGGCTCTCTAAGCACCACCGCCAACCACCACTTTCCACCATCAACCACCTTGCATTCTAGCTTCTAATCACCTTCTTTGATCAAGGTAAACCATCAACAACTTCTATTTCATCATCTTTCCTTCATTATTTCTTCTAATCCTTCAAGAACAACAAACTAATCTTTTGTTTTCTTGACAAAAATCCATGACAAACTCTTGATCTTTCATCACCATTTCCTTTCAAAATCAAGACCAAGGTTGGGTTTGGAGCTAAACTTGGAAGCTAGTTCAACAACCCATTAACGTCATTACCGATCCGGAAAGCTCTAAGTGAGGAAAACTTACTTTCTTTGTTTATTTTTCTATAAATCTTTCACATCTTTATGTCACATGTCATGTTCATGAATAAGTCTTGATTTGGTTGTTGTATGACTTGCTAGCAAACATGTATGTTAGTATGGTTATGTGCTTGTGATGGAAACTAGTTATGTTAAAAAGATTATTTGACAAAATATATATATATATATATAACTTGTGTTTTGTTAAAAGAATCACTTTAAATGACCAAGTGTGGACAAATACTAGTTCTTGTATGTTAAAGATAATTTGGGACACTTAACTTGGTATGAAATGGGGATACAAAATGTTAAAAATCGAATTTCATGAAAAATATAAGTTTTTATGAAACTGGGCAGAGATGACACACATTCTGCGTGTCATAAATCTGCTGTCATCTGTGAACTATATGAACAAGAACACTGAACAGAGATGACACACATGTTCTGCGTGTCATAAAACTGCTGTCATATAGAAAAAATATACATTTTTCCAAATCTTCAAACACTTGTATTTTGACTTCAAACCAAAACCAAAGTTTACTAAAGGGTGATTTTGAGTCATAAAAGTGTTTACCAAAGATTTAAACATGAAACTTCAAGGAAATAAAAACATGGAATTTTTATGACAAAATACCATTTATTTTTATGAGAAATTAAGTTTAAGACCTTTTGACAAGTTGTGACCACTTAGGACTTGTAATGTAGTGTTAGGGATGCCAAAGATGCTTTCTAAACATACTAAATAATTCGAAAAGTTAAACACTTGGAAACAAAACGGTTAAATATCGTAACTACGACATTTCGATAAAAATTGTAATTTATTTTCGATTTAGAATTGGGTCTAGTCCAAAACATGAAACATGCTTGCTTTGACATACAAAAATATTTTATAAAGTTCAAATGGAGAAAAACATGTTTTATAAACAAACCGGACGAAAACTGTAACTTTCGGTTACTCGAAAATGTCGTATTTTACAAGTTAAACTTCCACCAATTAATTTGGCAACTCAAAACCCTAAAACACATTAGAACAAGTCTACTAACAAATCCTAAGTGTTAGGAAAACCTAAAACGTCACAAGACAAGTCGAACCAGTCAAACCGGCGAAACCGGTTAACTGCCGAACGAACCTACACTTAATTTTACCAAGGTGTAACTTCGTACATTTTGGAAACATTTCTTCAAACTAAAGAAAGATTGTATTTATTAAATTGAAAAGTCCAAAACCTTACAAATATTTAGCGAATTAAATATTTACGACTTTTCCTAACGTTTAATGAAAAATAATCCATACTATTCAATATTTATTTTTCAAACGTAATCATTATTTATTTATTCAAATAAATAATAAACTCCATCAACTTCAATACTATTTATTAGACAATAAATAAGTCCTAGGATTTGTTGGATATATGGTGTCCTGACCCGACGAATTAACGAACCCGACCGATATTGACCCGTAAGAGTTACACCCGGGGCAATGGATAATAAACTAATTACTATTTTAATTAGTTAATTGAACTGATTGGCGGATAAATAAATATTGATTTATTTATTACGATGACATATTTAATCGGCTCGCGATTAAATGGATGGATGAGTTAAACTGTTAATGGGTTAACAGTCTAACCCATTGGTGGGCCATGGAGAATTCGCAGAAGACCATGGTGGGCCCATGGTCTGCGAAATTCTCCTATAGGGTGGGGAGGAGTAGAGAACAAGTCATAAGTTTTCGAAACCCTGATCTCCTCCTCCCATCTCTCTCTCTCTCTGCGAAACAGACCAGAGAAGAAAAACCCTAAGCCGTCGCCGCCCTTGATCTCCGGTGACACCACCACTGCAATTCCGATGGATCAACGATTCGCAAGCATCATCCAGCGACTCGATCAGGAAGCAGCCACCGCCCGAGCCGAGGCAGCGAGCCGAGCCGAAGCCGCAGCCGCCGCCGCAGCCGAAGCCGCAGCCGCCGCCGCAGCCAAGGCCGCAGCCGCCACCGCCGCCGCGTCCGCCGGCGCACCGCCGGTCGATCGCCGCCCGGTGGTTCTCGCGTTGCCGGCGCAACCGAGACCACCTCGTCCTGTACCGTCCTCGTGGCCCGCACCGCTTTATCCTCCGGTCACCGCCACCTCGTCGCCGCCGGTTTCCGGTGACGAGATAATCGTAGGATCGGTCCCCGTGGCGATCCCGTCGGAAAGGATTTTGTCGCCGCCGCCGATGGTGAAGTTACCACCACCGCCGCCACTACCTCCGCCGCCTCCGATGACCGCCGGAGTTTCAGTCGCAGATCTGACCCGCCGATTCGAGTCAGAAGTTTCAGTTCACCCTAGCGCGAGTCCATTGAACTCGGGTGTCTCGAACGGTTGTTCGGAACCCGCTAAGGTATATCTAATTTATTAGATATTTAATTTATTAATGTAGTTTATTTATTTATTTAAATAAATATATTTTCTGTGTTTGTCGTGCCGGTGATTGATCCTGTTACAGTTGCGTCCGCGTTTTAATTCGTTTCCGCTGCTAAATTAATTTGGAATTAATTTTATTATCAAATCGGTTTTAATAAAATAAAAATCGGTAACCCGGATCCCACTGTAAATTCCAACAGTGGTATCAGAGCCATTATCACCGCGCGCAAACCAGAACCGGTCTTTCCGCGACCGGTAGTTCGCAATTTCGACTTAAATCCAAATTGCGAATTAGAATTAATTTAATTTATTATTTTAATTCCATATATTATATTGTGTGTTATGGCCGACCCCTCTATATTTTGTGATCATGTATGAATGTCATGGCGTGATTTGTTTTTCTCTGTTTGGCCCAAGTTGTTGGCCCAATTGGTTGTTTTTGATTTTGGTTCATGGACCCGGATTTTGGGTTTCAAAGTTATACAATTTTAGAGCTAGGTTACTAGAAGTAGTTTTAGTAATTGTAAATTTGTATGTAACCAAAAGTCGAAGACTGGACACACGCCAGAGGGATGTCAAAGCAAGTGGGAGCTGAACAGGATTCCAGATCGCACAGAGTTGCCATCTCGATCGTTCACCATTTTATAATTTAATTTATTTTAAATTGTCCCATATGATCTCGCTTGTATGGCTCGAGCGAGATCAAGACCTTATGCCGTTTAACACACAATATGCCATTCGCGACAACTTAGTAATTTAATTAGGTTAAATTAATTTACTGGTCCCGAGTGGAGATAGGGTTTTATCGTTCGTGTCTGACGATGATTAAATATTAAAAGTAATTAATATCCCTATTTGGTAATTCTTTAAAACTGGTAGTTCGTGCCATCCTATCTCAAGTTGAACTTGGAACGTATTTACCGGAGCATCAGTGTTGGAGTATTTCAACACCGCACTTGGTGCCGAGGGTACCTTCTAAGGTGAATGACATTGGAGTATTTCAACACCGTTTCATCACATCGACCATTTAGGATTACTATCGCTTTAAACGTATATGTTCGTGGTGTTGGAGTATTTCAACACCGCGCCACGGATGTGTACTGCTAAAGTGGGCACGGATGAGGCTAAACGTATCGCAAAATACAATTGTATGTATATAGCGGCCTCATACCGAGAGTTGTGACTTGAGTCTCACAATTGACAATCGTTGTCAGTTTGTTTACACGGTTTTGCTCCTGAGGCTCTTTTGGCGGTCTCAAGTGATCTCGTCTAAACGAATTCTCATTTTCTTAAAATAAACCTTACCAACTTATTTTAAAGAAAAATAAACATCGAAAATACTGATTAAATTTACTTTGCTTATTTTCAGAAGGCTAAAGAAAACTCACCACCATTAAGTTCAATGGTACAACTCGACCCCTTCACTGAGTCTGGCTTTCTCGCATGGCAGACAACCCTGAGGAACCTTTTAAGGCTCTTCGGGACTATGCATTGACTGACCGATCGCGAGTATTCCATCTTACTTGCTAAATGAGAACTCGCGGTCTGAGCTCCAAAAGCACACTGACGATGATAAGGACGTCACTGACCTGATGTTGTCTAGCATGACTCAGGATTATCGGTACAATTTCATGGGGATGTCTGCTTATGACATCATTCGTAAACTCAAGGATTTATTTGAATTGAGTCAGAGGACTGAGCGAGCTGATGCACTTTCACAATTTGTGAACTGCTCTATGGCTAACGACTCCTCTCCATACGATCATGTCATGCTGATGAAAGCGTATCGTGACAGACTGATCGACCTTGGCTACTCCATCTCTGACGGGATGGCTCTTGATGTAGTACTCAGATCTTTGCCAGAACATTATCGTATTCTTGCGATTAATTGTTCGGCTCAGTCGATCGAGGAGGTTATTCCGTTGATACCCAACGTGAAGATCAGGACCACGCCCGACGTGCTCAAGGTTACGAATACAAAGATCTCCAAAGCCAAGAAGGTTAAAGAGGGCAAAGGCAAGAAACCACAGGTTCAGCCTCCTGAGGAGCGCCTGTGCTATGAGTGCAACAAAATGGGACACTGGCGTCGCAACTGTCCTGTTTATCTTGCAAAGCTGAAGATGACCAAGAACTCTAATAAGGGTTGCTCATCAGGTATTTCAATAAATGTTATTGAACTTTTCACTGTTTCCTCCAATTCATGGGTATTTGATACTGGATGTGGTTACCACATTGTTAATGTTTTGCAGGAACCTGAGAAGTGGAAGAAGACAGAACGAGGCCGCATGGACCTCATCGTTGGTGACGGGAAGAAGGTCCCAGTACTTGCTACTGGAACATTTTCTTTTTCATGTTCTTCAGGCCTTGTAGTTAATTTGATTAACTGTTTATATGCACCTGGTTTATCCAGGAACATTATTTCTGTCTCTTCATTGTTTGAACAAGGATTTCGGTATAAATTTAATGGAAATGTGATTTCTGCTTACCTTAATGATATCTTTTATTTCGAGGCTAAACCTCAACATGGAATATATGAGATAGATGTTCAAACAAACGACCAGCTCTATCATGTTTCTAAAAGAAACAAAGCTGATAGTAACGAATCCTCGTTATGGCACCATAGACTTGGTCACATAAGCAAGGCCCGCATCAAGAAGTTGCAAACTCCTGGCATTCTCGAATCCCAAGATGCAGATTCCTTTGATGAATGCGAGTCATGCTTATCTGGTAAATTAACCAAGTCACCCTTCACCCACACAGGTGAACGGGCCCAAGGTTTGTTAGGCGTTATTCACACCGATGTGTGTGGACCCTTTCGAACCGAGACGAGAAATCGTGAACGGTACTTCGTGACTTTCATCGATGACTACAGCAGATATGCCTATGTCTATCTGATGAAACACAAACATGAAACTTTTGAAAAGTTCAAAGAGTTTCAAAACGAAGTACAAAATCAGCTGACTCGAACTATTAAAATACTTCGATCAGATAGAGGTGGTGAATACCTAAGCGCTGAATTCCTAAATCATCTGAAGGAATGTGGAATCGTTTCACAACCTACTCCACCTGGCACACCCCAGTTAAATGGCGTTAGTGAAAGGAGGAATCGAACCCTGCTTAACATGGTTCGATCGATGATGTGCAGGACAACCTTGCCGCATTCCTTTTGGGGATATGCCATCTTAACCGCTGCTCGCCTAATAAATCTGGCACCGACCAAGAAAGTAAGGAAGACCCCATATGAGATATGGCATGGTTCTCTTCCCAAACTTTCATACCTCAGGGTATGGGGATGTGATGCTTATGTCAGCAGTGATTCTGATAATAAGCTCGATCCTCGAGGCGAAAAGGTAACTTTCGTTGGATACTATGGTAATACCGGTTATTACTTCTACCATCTCGATGCAAACACTGTTTCCATCAAGCGGAAAGGCAAATTCCTTGAGAAAGAATTTCTTACTCGAGGAACAAATAGTGATCCAGTGGATCTTGAAGAAATTCAAGATTCACCTAACCCTGAAACAGTCGCTGTGTCTGACTGACAAGTTGTTGTCGCACCATCAGACCCAAACACAAGCACAAGCGTTCGTAGGAGCGAAAGAATACGACATGAGCCCGATAGATACCTTGGATATCATGAGGACTTCGATGTTCTGTTAATAGCCGATTCTAACGATGAGCCTATTAATTACAAAGCTGCTATATCAGATCCGGAATCTGATAAATGGCTTGAAGCCATGAACGCTGAGATGCAATCTATGCGTGACAATCACGTCTGGGACTTGATTGAGCTACCCCCCGGTACACGGGCAGTAGGGAGCAAGTGGATCTTTAAAAGAAAAACTGACATGCATGGAAATGTGCAAACCTACAAGGCACGGCTTGTAGCAAAAGGTTTCACTCAAACCCAAGGGATTGACTATGATGAGACCTTTTCGCCCGTTGTCATGATCAAATCGATCAGGATTCTCCTTGCCATAGCCGCATACCATGACTATGAGATATGGCAAATGGACGTGAAAACCGCCTTCCTGAACGGACAACTCGAAGAAGATGTCTACATGGTTCAGCCTGATGGTTTTGTCGATCCAGAGAATCCAAACAAGGTTTGCAAGCTTAGTAAGTCCATTTATGGACTCAAGCAAGCATCTCGAAGCTGGAATCTTCGTTTTGATCAGAAAGTCAAAGAGTTTGGCTTTGAACAAAACAAAGATGAGCCTTGTGTTTACAGAAAGGCAAGTGGGAGCGCTGTATCGTTCCTCGTACTGTACGTGGACGATATATTGATCATAGGGAACAACATACCCATGCTTAACGAAGTTAAGAAATGGCTTTCATCTTGTTTCACTATGAAAGACCTTGGAGAAGCCGCTTATATTCTGGGAATCAAGATTCACAGAGATCGATCTAAGCGCCTTTTGGGACTCAGTCAAAGCACATACATAGATAAGATCATAGCTCGGTTCAATATGAGTAACTCCAAGAAAGGAGCAGTTCCCATGACTAAGGGAACAATATTGGACAAATCTCAAGCACCTAAAACGGAGCGCGAGATAAGCCAAATGGCATCGATCCCATTTGCCTCTGCTATTGGATCTATCATGTATGCCATGCTCTGCACACGACCGGATGTCTCGTATGCATTGAGCGTGACAAGTCGGTACCAACAGACGTCAGGGCTAGCTCACTGGACGGTTGTAAAGAACATACTAAAATACTTGAGAAACACCACTGATATGTTTCTCGTATATGGGGGTGTCGATGAGGAGCTCACTGTAAGATGTTACACTGACGCCAGTTTTCAGACTGACCGAGATGACTCTCGCTCACAGTCAGGATTCGTATTCACTCTTAACGGAGGGGCTGTTTCTTGGAGAAGCTCAAAACAGCCAGTAGTAGCTGATTCTACTACTGAATCCGAATACATAGCCGCCTCAGAAGCTGCTAAAGAAGCCGTGTGGATGAAGAAGTTCATATCCGATCTCGATGCTATGCCAAGTATTAGGCAACCCATCGAGATGCTGTGCGATAACACAGGCGCTATAGCTCAAGCCAAAGAGCAACGGTCCCATAAGATGGCCAAGCACGTACTGAGGAAGTTCCACTACATAAGAGAAGTAGTCGACAGAAATGAAATTAAGATAAGCAAAGTACACACAGATCAAAACTTAGCTGATCCCTTCACTAAGCCTATGACTCAGGAGACTCATATACGCCACAGAGAAGCGATAGGGCTTAGATTAGCTAAAGACATGTTTTGATTCAGTATTTGGATGTATGAACACCAACAGTTATCTATATTATTCTTATTCCATCTGTTTTATGCAATAATGAATTACATAACTGTGTTCAATATTTGTACGTTTAATCCATGGACAATAAGTTCTTGTCCTAAATGTCCGTAGTCGATTAGTAAGTGGGAGCTATACTAAAGTAAGACTATTGTGACGAGTTGCACTTTAAAGTTGTTTAACGTTCAAACTCACAGACCTCATTGGTGAATGACGTTGGACGTAACTCGCATCATGCAGCGCAAACATGGAAACTTGCCTGCTTGATTAAATGCATGCTCTAATGTATCCTTAGACCTGAGACGCATATTCGAACTCCTCTCTACTAAAGAACATTCTTTGATTGTAGCCTAACGTTATCGCGTAACTGCCAGCCATAACGGCTACTTTTGGGAATGGCTCTGAGGTTTAGAGGGAGCTGTATGCCTCAACAAGGGATTCTGTACTCTTGCTTCGGCAACAGTTAGACATAAAGGCGCCCTCGTTGATTCCAAGTGATAAGTGTGAGGCCTCACCCAAACTTACTGTGTGTTTGTTGGATCACTTCGAATTGTATCGAGAATGAAAATCGATGAATAAAACATGGGAGTCCATGTCCCAAGATTCATCAGTGTCTTATGCAGAAAGGAACATATGACAATGAATGCACAAGTCGTGAGTCTGCTTGATAGTCAATCAGATATACTTTGGCAACCGACTTAAAGTGTCAATATTAGTTGGTGTAGCCATGCATAGCTAGAGTGCCTCTGGCTGCGCTCGTTAAACTGTCGCGTTCAGTCCAAGTGGGAGACTGTTGGATATATGGTGTCCTGACCCGACGAATTAACGAACCCGACCGATATTGACCCGTAAGAGTTACACCCGGGGCAATGGATAATAAACTAATTACTATTTTAATTAGTTAATTGAACTGATTAGCGGATAAATAAATATTGATTTATTTATTACGATGACATATTTAATCGGCTCGCGATTAAATGGATGGATGAGTTAAACTGTTAATGGGTTAACAGTCTAACCCATTGGTGGGCCATGGAGAATTCGCAGAAGACCATGGTGGGCCCATGGTCTGCGAAATTCTCCTATAGGGTGGGGAGGAGTAGAGAACAAGTCATAAGTTTTCAAAACCCTGATCTCCTCCTCCCATCTCTCTCTCTCTGCGAAACAGACCAGAGAAGAAAAACCCTAAGCCGTCGCCGCCCTTGATCTCCGGTGACACCACCACTGCAATTCCGATGGATCAACGATTCGCAAGCATCATCCAGCGACTCGATCAGGAAGCAGCCACCGCCCGAGCCGAGGCAGCGAGCCGAGCCGAAGCCGCAGCCGCCGCCGCAGCCGAAGCCGCAGCCGCCGCCGCAGCCAAGGCCGCAGCCGCCACCGCCGCCGCGTCCGCCGGCGCACCGCCGGTCGATCGCCGCCCGGTGGTTCTCGCGTTGCCGGCGCAACCGAGACCACCTCGTCCCGTACCGTCCTCGTGGCCCGCACCCCTTTATCCTCCGGCCACCGCCACCTCGTCGCCGCCGGTTTCCGGTGACGAGATAATCGTAGGATCGGTCCCCGTGGCGATCCCGTCGGAAAGGATTTTGTCGCCGCCACCGATGGTGAAGTTACCACCACCGCCGCCACTACCTCCGCCGCCGCCGATGACCGCCGGAGTTTCAGTCGCAGATCTGACCCGCCGATTCGAGTCAGAAGTTTCAGTTCACCCTAGCGCGAGTCCATTGAACTCGGGTGTCTCGAACGGTTGTTCGGAACCCGCTAAGGTATATCTAATTTATTAGATATTTAATTTATTAATGTATTTATTTATTTATTTAAATAAATATATTTTCTGTGTTTGTCGTGCCGGTGATTGATCCTGTTACAGTTGCGTCCGCGTTTTAATTCGTTTCCGCTGCTAAATTAATTTGGAATTAATTTTATTATCAAATCGGTTTTAATAAAATAAAAATCGGTAACCCGGATCCCACTGTAAATTCCAACAGGATTTCCATCACCATCATTGGGTAATAACCAGTCGAGACTTAACCTTGAACATTGAGTGACGTATTCACTAACTCAAGATAGCCAAACCCTAATACGTCATAACATTACTTTGTAGACGTTTGCTAGGCTAAGTTCAACCAAACATATCTGACATCCACCTTCAAACAAGTGAGTCTTCACGGCCCCTTTTTCATTTCAGTTTTCTAACTTGGGGGAGAATTCAATGAATGCCTTTCAAACTTCATTTTGCCTGATATTATGATGACTGTAAGACGTACTGATTACATGTTCTTTTCATTTCCCCAATCTGTGTATTCATGTTGATTCATGTTATATGCCTAAGTCCCACTATTAATTGGATTCAATTAGTTCATTCGAAACGATAGCTTGTGAAT
This sequence comes from Deinandra increscens subsp. villosa, assembly GCA_039602395.1. NCBI lineage: Eukaryota > Viridiplantae > Streptophyta > Magnoliopsida > Asterales > Asteraceae > Deinandra > Deinandra increscens. Next base: position 40,057,801 of record JBCNJP010000010.1, on the reverse strand, counting down.
AGATCTATTTGGGTTGACGACCCTACTCTGACTTGGTCGCTCCAGTCATGACTCCATGGTTATAGTCAAGGGGTACATTTGTTATTCTTGTCATTCGGTGTTCTTGGGGAAGAACATCAGGAGTGGGTAAACAGTTAGTTTTGAATTCAAGGTTCATGTTTGATCTTTACAACAACAGTGTCAACAAACTAATATCAAGACAAGCCAAACATTTTCAAACATGTTTTCAAACAGTTCAGTGTCATTAAACCTGTGAAACTCACCAACAATTCTGTTGACTCTTTTTATTCTTGAATTCTCAGGTGATTAAAGACTGCAACTCCATGTTTTTCTGTTCTGATCCTGCTTGTCATATCATGGTCTGCCTGCTGTGTGTTCATGCATTTCATTTTGGAGATTTAGACGCATTACGCCTTAGGGTAGTTATGTTTATAAATCTCATGACTTTGTCTTTTGGAAAACTTATCATGTAACCACTACTTTATTTCCGCTGCCACGATTTTAGATGTTTAATTAAATGTTTGAAACTTACGTTTTCAGAAGACAAATGGTTAAATTAAATGTTCATTAGACGTCATCATTCATAACCATGACCATGATGCCAAATCAGTCACATGCCCACCTTCAGTCATTTTCTCGGGGTGTGACAGACGTGAGTTTGGGCTGTTACACAGGCTGTTTGTCACTAAGTATAAATAGGTTGTGTTAGAATGATATCTTAACACTCTGAGTCATTCTACACTTTTTGTGTGTGTTTTCTAGAGAGAGAAACCACAGCGAACTTCTTTGTATCTTCAAGTGATTCAATAAGAATTCTCTTATTTACATCTCGTGTTCATTACATTGATCAAAGCATGCAGTAGTAAGATTGTATCTCGGTTTTACAAGTGGTATCAGAGCATTTGGTTGCTCTATTGTTGTGTTTTTGATCAATTTTCGGATTTTTAGAGTGAGAAAGTGTGGGTTTTCTTCATTTTTCATCAAATTCTTCCAATTCCGAGTGTTTCCGAGGTAAAAAAATGATTTCTGAGTGTTCCTAGTGAGTTTTCGCACCTTTCGGAAACAAATTCAAGTCCAAATCGTCAAAATTCGCGAAAATCATTCAAAATTAGCGTGGTACGTTTCTGGTCCGCCTCTAGAAAATTTGGTCCGCCGTTGGTCCGTGGCAGTTATTTTTTGGTCCGCCGTACCATTTTGGTCCACCGTACCAAATTTGGTCCGCTGAAATTTGGTCCGCTGAAATCTGGTTCGCTGGCAGTTTCTTCAAAGGGTCATAAATTTTGCATTGTAAATCCCTACGAGAGCCATAAGTACTCAAATCGATCGTCTCGACGAGCTCTACATTGTTCGTTCAAAGTTGATTTTCAAAATCAAATTCTAACACCTTCGTTTTTTAGTTTGAAGTTTTGAAGTATCATTTTCGGTGAAAAATGTCTGATTTTCAAGCGTTTGCAGCTATGCAAAGCATGGTACAAGCTATGCTCAATTTTGATAATGAAATAGAAACAAGTCAGAAAGTTCCTAAGCTGTTGAAGTTGGAAGATTATCAAAATTGGAAGCAACGTTTTTCTGCATACATCAGCCCAAATGATATTGATTTGTGGATTCCGATTCGAACGTTGTATGTACGTCCAACTGAAGATGGAGAGTATAAAGAAATTCAAGATTTTGATAAGGATGAAAGAAAAAGTTATGAGCTTGAACAAAAAGTTTATGGTTATCTTACCATGGCTTTACCTACTGAACTGTTGTATCAATTCAGCACTTGCAAGAAAGCTAAACAGTTGTGGGATGCTTTATCTGCTCGATGTGAAGGCAATGACCAATACAAGAAGAGTAGACGAAAAGTGTTGAACAAGGAATTTGAAAACTTTCAACAATATGAAAAAGAAAATATTTATGCTCTTGTTTCAAGATTTTCACATCTGATTAGTAAGATGAAAGTGGTTAAAATTGAAATGACCGAGGAGGAATTCAAGGAGAAATTGATGAAAGCATTAGCGGAAAAGTGGGAAAGTTACGTGTTATTGCTTACCCATGACAAAGAATATTCTGAATTATCATTTCATGATTTAACTGGAAAGCTTCATGCTAGGGAAATGGAAATGATGACATCAAACAAGTCAACTGCTTAATTACAAAATCCTGAATTGTATCATGGTCAAAATTCTGCAAGTATCAATGCAAAGTCTAAATCATTAGGTGTTGATTCATCAAATCCACCTCAAACAGCTTTTGTTGCTGGTCATGGTTCAGGAAATTCTGGAAATTCATCAAGAGGATGTAACTTCACTATTCCATATCATTCAAGTCAGACTTCATTTTCAACAAAAACACTTGATGAACATTTGGCATTAATTTCTGTTTTATTATCTTCCTATTATGGATCACTGAATGGTGGTTTGACAACATCTAATCTGATTGAAGAAGATTTTGATCAGATTGATCCTGATAATCTTGAGCAAATGGATATCAATTGGCAACTGGCGATGTTAGCTCAAAGAGTTAAAAGATTCAAAAAGAAAACAGGCTATCAAAGTTTAAATCCGGATGGCAAGGTTGGAATAGATAAATCAAAGGCAAAATGTTTCAAATGTTCTAATTTTGGACATTTTGCTCGTGAATGTTCAAAAACAAATGCATCTTCATCAAAGCCTCCAACAGCTTTAGTTTCTCAAGTTGATAAACAATATAACTGGCGACGAACTTCTGATGATTCTCAACCAATTGCTTTAACTGCTATTACTTCTGCATCAAAACCCCTGGCATGTAAATTATGATTGGGCTGCTGATGAACTTGATGATGAGTCTGCATTTCGTGCTCTGATTGCTCAATTTGTTCATAGTGATGATGAAGTAGAAGTAACTAATTCAGAATCTGAAATAAGTTGTTCTGGAAATAGTGGCTATGAATCTGTTTGTGAGTTTTGTTATCAGAAATACAAGAAGATTCAAGGATTGTTAAGGAAAATGGGTTGTTGATTGAGGAAAATAAAATAAGGATAGAAGAATTAGCAAATGAACAACAATAGTTAGAAGATCTAATTCAAGAATTATCTTCTCAGAAAGAAAACTTCTCAAATATTCAGGAAAAGGTTGTTGAAAAAGAATTGAAGTTTCAAAGCGTTGAAAAGGATCTTGAACAAAAGTACATAACATTGTCTGAAGAAAATGCTGACTTAGTCAAAGAAGTGAAGAAATGGAAAGATGAAGCTGATGATACTGCAAATGATTTTCAAAATCTTTTTGACAAATCAAAGTCCAGACTTGATACTAGTACTAAACTCTCTGATGATCAAGCTACTAAGATTCAATCCTATCAGCTTGATATGGAAAAGTTACTTAATGAGAAGAGGGAGTTGGTTAGAGTGAACAAGTTGCAAAATGCAAACTTAGATATACAGAAAAGAAATGAAGATAAGCTGCAGAAGGAATTGTGGGCTGGAATAGATGAGTTAAGATTGCAAAAGTATGAAACTCATAAAGTGGCAAAGAAGCTGATTACAACCGAAAAGGAGTTGGCTGAAGCTCAACAAAAGATTTCTGATCTGAAAGTAGAAGTCATTGATTCAAAACGTCTTTTGAACAATGTTACTAATTCACAATCTTTTACAAGTTTCTTGGTCAAAGATGACAACTTTGAGAAGATATTCAATAAAACTGTGTCACCACCAGGAAGTCTCAAAGAAGGAATATATGATTTGAAAGACAAGGTTGAGACTGGTGATTATTCTGAGTTTGTTGGTTCCAAATCTATCAAAGAAAAGAAAGCGAACAAAGGAAAGGATGCTGAAAATTCTGAAGTTACAAAGGTTATGTCTGGTTCTTCATCTAATGGCAAAGAGAAATCTGCACGTTCAACAACTGATATTGTTGAAACTATTGTTGATGCTCCCAAGGATATTACCAAGGTCAAAGCAGAGTTCTCTCGTCTTGCAAAAACCGGGCATAAAACATCTGGTTCAGAAGAGAAGGTTTCTGGAAAACATACAGGTTTGGGATTTCAAAAGAAATAAGTTAAAGTGAATGTTTCTACGGTTCAACAGCAACAAAATTTGAAGAAAATTGGTATGAAGCAAGTGAAGAAGGAGATTTTTCATGCTGAAAAAGTTCAACCGGAGCGATTTTATAAACTCAAAGGCTCAGATCAAATATTCTCTGATATGGAGTTTCCACTTCACTGTGTGGATTCTCAGAAAATAGCTGAGGTGTTTATCAAATTTGCTGATGCTCGAAAGACCAAGAAGAAACAAACTGCTAAGGTTTCTTCTGGAGATTCAAATTATACTCCAAAAAGCCCGACATCCAAATGGGTTCATGATCATTGTTATCAGGTATTCGATTCTTTTTATGATCATTTTGGAGATGTTGATGTTTGTGAAGCTTTGTAGATTCCCAAAAGGCGAAATGTAAGCAATCGCTTGTGTTATAATTGCCGACAAAAAGGGCATATGGCACAAGATTGTCCGGTTTCTGCTGCTTCTAGTTCAAGAAAAGGAAAGGTTCCACATGTTGGTAAATCTGCCAAAGAGCGATTCATTGACGAATATGGCAGAGTATTTCATGAATACTCACAACCTACATTTCTCAAAAATCCAGGAAGATTTATTCCTCGTTTTCAAAATATTCCATATGTAGGTTGTTCGTCACAATCGACTGTTACTGGTTCATCAGATACTGATTTACCAAAACAACAAATTTGGAAACCTAAAGTGGTTTCGAAAGGAAACCAAGATACTGGTCGACTAGAAGCGATTCGCTTCGGCTCATTTATAAACTGACGTGTTTGACCAGTGTGCAGGTACTTTTAGAAGATCTATCGGTGATTGAAAAGTTGCTGATGGAGAAGTATTCTGCTGATTTAAGTTAAATTACCTGTGATATCAATTTCAAAATTGAAATTTTTCTGAAAGCTAAAACTGCAAGGTATCCATGTCGAAAGGTCAATTTTCTTTCTTTTACATTTCGTATGTAGTTTAGGGGGAGAAAATTGAAATTACCAAAAAAATAGTGTCTTTTTGTTTTTTGTTAAAATGAAAATCCAAAAATAGAGTTTTCATTTTAAGGGGGAGAAAAAATGGAAAAATACAAAAACATTGAAAAACATAAAAATACAAAACATTGAAAAATAAGAAATTGTATCCGACATGATTGGGAAATGATGGTACATTAGCTTACGTGTCTGACTCGTGGATAATTTAGATGAAAAAGCCATAAGATAATTGTTCGATGTGCTTGGTAGGCTCGGCATTCAATCAGAAAGTATTCAGATGTGATAAACACATTAAATACTAATGCTTGACCAAGTGGACAACATCTTGATGCGTATTTCATGATATATCAAGAAAAAGATATGTGACAAAGAAAATGAGAAGTCACTGTGTATACATGTGTTCATTTTGCAAAGATTTAAACTTGTTTGATTTTCTTTATTTTGTCAAACGATCGGACTTTCTCTGCGTATCAAAAGATCGACCTGATTGTTGTTCGTTTGACGTTCTGCTTTATTTTCTTTGCTGTTTCATATAACTCATCGGACTTTCTCTGCGTGTACGGGAGTACCGACCTGATTGTTGTTGGGTTATACAATTTCAACTTGTTTTTATTTTCTTATTTTGTTAAATCCGAGGCCTTATCTGCGTATCGAAAGATCGACCTTAAGGTAGACGATTTAACGTTCTTATTTCTTTTTGCATGGAACACAGTTGACTAAATCATGAGTACAATCGTTATGTGATTAAATTATGAATGAAATCACAAAGTGTGATATAAAAGAAAATACATATCTGAGTATGTCTGATAGTGTGGGGTACACTGGTCAAAGCAAACCTAATCAATACATTAACATATCCAGATGTTATGAGTATGAGTGTGCCTGAGTTTAAGATGGACAAAACTATACCAGTAATCGACATGACTTATGTGCTGAAGTAATTGAAATTGAAGTGTAGTTCAGCATGTCATGTTCAATATGATCCCAAGTTATGATTTTTCTCGCAAAAGAAAAAAATAGTGTCTTATTCTGTATTGCATTTTATGTTTCATATCTGAAAAGTACAAAAAGATTTTAGATGTGTTTTGATATAAATTCTCAAAAAGCCAAAAAGATTTTATTTCTTATTTGTATTCGACCGATCGACGTGTGATACGATATCAAATTTCAAAATCTATGTTGGATTCTCGAAGAGAAGTTTTGCGCCAAGATTAAATCAACTTTCAAAAGAAAAAGGAAACCGCGTTTCTGTCTTCTGAAATTACAGGTTATGTGTGTCAAGACTCAAGTATGGTGAAAAGGGGAGTTTGTTATATCTTTTACAAGTGGATCTTGAAGACCACAGATGATTCAAGAGTGATCCAGCCATGCAAGCTCTATTTCTGACAAGATTTCAAGTCGAAGATCGGATGCAGCAATGTTGAAGATTGAAGACTGAAGTTTCGTTAGAATATAGATACACTACACGTTAAGGGGGAGTTTGTTAAAGCATATACCTACGCTATGATGTGTCTCGTGTATTGTATCTAGATTAGAGCGAGTCTATGAGTTGTAGTGGCAACATTCTAGGTGACGTACCAAATGGTACGCCGGACCATATGGTACATACGTACCAGATGGTGAACCATTTGGTACGCAGGCTGTTTGTCACTAAGTATAAATAGGTTGTGTTAGAATGATAGCTTAACACTCTGAGTCATTCTACACTTTCTGTGTGTGTTTTCTAGAGAGAGAAACCAGAGAGAACTTCTTTGTATCTTCAAGTGATTCAATAAGAATTCTCTTATTTACATCTCGTGTTCATTACATTGATCAAAGCATGTAGTAGTAAGATCGTATCTCGGTTTTACATTATGCCCAATTGGGCCTCATTATACCCAATTGGGCCTCATTATACCTAATTGGGCTTCATTATGTCTAATTGAGGATCATTATGCCCAATTATGATGATTTCGCCCAACTATGATTCATTATACCCAATTGAGGATCATTATGCCCAAATTATGATGATTATTGCCACTTGTGGTTTATTATACCCAACTTAGGATAATTACATCCAACTGAGGATCATTATGCCCAAATTATGTTGAATATGCCCAACTATGATTATCATGCCCAAATGTGGTTCATTATACCCAATTAAGGATAATTATACCCAATTGAGGATCATTATGCCCAAATTATGTTGATTATGCCCAATTTTGATTATTTTGCCCAATTAGGAGCAATTGATCTTGATTATACCCAATTTAACCTCAATTCATCTTGATTATAGCCAATTGAGTCTAATTAGATAATTACTTTATTTTAACTGTGGATAGTGAAATATTATTAATTTAAGTAGTATTATTAACTTTTATATATATATATATATATATATATTGTTCGTCCGGGATCAAAAACCGTTCACGATATTTTGATCTATTACAAGTGCGGAATCCTTGTACAAGATTGATTCAAGAAGAAAGTAGAAGAAATAGATTTGACAAAGAGATAAACAACCAAAGATCAAATCTTGAATGATAAACAATACTTTCTTGAGCTAATGACAATTGATCGTAAACACAAAGAGAATCTGAAAATCATAATCAAAAGCTACTCTAATCATAAACACTATGGGTTTATATAGTACCCATTACAAAGCCCTAAAATCTAATCATAAACCCATAGAAGCCGGCCCACTAAGCTCTAATCGTGAACTACAAGCCCAAAACACACGCCCAATGATCTAATGTTCATGCCTCTAAAATGTAGCCCAACAATCTTCCCCTAGGCATGAACCATTAGACAGTCTAAGGAAGGCATAAATCGAATCGGAATGTATGAGCCTCTTTCCTTGACCACCATCCTTTCTCCACAATAAGATTCGTTGTGCCATGGAACATACCCATTCGTATAGCATTTGCCATGTCATGTTCATCACCAAGTATTGGACGGGATGCTAGGAGCTTGATATCATTCTCTCCGAATCTCAGCAAATCAATGGGATCATACATGCGAAACTCTCTCATCTTCTTGCACACAACCACCACCTCATACGTTGTATGATCATAATACCAGCTATCAAAATTCTTTACAAGCGTATGGTCTTCTGTTTCATCGAGCATGTTGATAACTCGGGTTCGTTTGGTGGGAGGACACCTCATTTCACCTATTGGCTCATTGGTGACAGGATCTAATCTAGTTTTAACCCACTTTGCAGCCTTCAGATCAAAGTTTACAAAGTTTTCTTCCATTTGAGCTATCAGATTGTTGCGAATCAAATTACCATAATTGTTGTTCCACCTGTTAATGAACGGTGCCCTCAGCAAGTTCCTCAACCCTGTTTCAGTCCATGAGTGGAATTGACCTCTTGATCGGTAGTACTCGACTGGACTATATCCATCTCTCACTACAGCAAATAATTCCTTTTCAGCATCATAAAACCAACACAGAATTGGCTCTCGGCTCCCCTTCTTGTCTAAAGCATTTTCTCCCACATCTATGGAGTACAACATAGGGGTAGGACCTTTGAAGAATTCTTTAAACCAATTGACTTGTCCTTCAGGAGCCTTTGAAATAAATCTTCCACCACGAACGTACTCAGACATTTCAATTGTGTCATCTCCTTCATCTTCATGTGTTGCACTTACATCTTGAATTCCTTGAGATGAGCTTTGACCATGGTCACCAGATGCTCTTGACTCAACAACGCCTTTCAACTCTGAATATTTCTTCTTCAGATCCATCAAGGTTTCATACAAGTACTTAAGCCTTAGCTTGTTAGCAGCCTCGTTCGCTTTCAAAGTCTTGTTTTCATTTTTAAGTGCTTTTGTCTCATTTTCACGAATTCTGTAATTTTGAGACATAAGATAATTAATTTGAGGATCAGCACTTAACCTCATCTCAATTGGGAGATCAGATGTTCCCACAGCAGTCTGAAAAGGTCGGAAGCTTGGAACAACAGGAGGCTGGCTTGCTTCGGTTGAAAGATTGATCCTCACAGGACTTGACTCTATAATCATGCTGTCTACGTCAAAGAATTTCCTTTCATCATGAACTGGGCTATGTTCATTCCGAATAGGACTTTCAGTCTGTATGGGAGTTGATTCTGGTACATCAACCTGACGATCAGCCTGGGGTGTGCTCTTTTCATTGGTATGTGCATTGGCATGTGTAGGTTCAAATACCATCAGGCTTGAGGAAGTTTTCTGGAATTTAAACCTGATGGCTCTGGGATCTGACTTCTTCCTTGGCGATGGCTCACGTGCAGGAATTGGCTCTACTTGAACATCCTCCACTTCAAAATGAGCATCCAACTCTTGTGGAACTGACCCACTGCTAGACGAGGAGTTTAAGTCATTTCTTGTTCTCTTAAGGCTGATGGGCCCCAGATCCCCATAGATGTCATCATCTAATCTTTCGTTTTCTGGGAAGATATCATCCATTATATTTTCTTCATCAGAGGGTATGGCCTCAGCTTCTTCTTGCACATTCACAGCCGGAGTTGCTGTTATATCATGGTCTTCTGCCAGAGATGCATTGACTGGATGCACCTCTGGTTTAGCATCAGATTCTTCTTCAACTTGTTCTCTTGCAACTTCTGGGAAAGCACCTCTTTTTGACCATTCCAGTCTGACGTAGACAGCATGGTTTAGCATCAGATTCTTCTTCAACTTGTTCTCTTGCAACTTCTGGGAAAGCACCTCTTTTTGACCATTCCAGTCTCCCTTGATAAGTGCTCTTTCCCTTTTGATCTTGGGTTTGCAAGCCGAACACACTGTTATCCATTATCTTGATATCTAGCTTTTCTATTCTTTCCTCTATCATTGGATACTTCTTCATCACAACCATCTGTACAAACCTTGGCGTCATGAGGAACTGTTCTCTGGCACTTAAGTCAGCATTGCCGATCCAATCCAACAACATCATCTTGGAATAATTGAAATTCCAATCCAAGGCCAGAGCAACGAACGCAGTCCCATGTAGTTTGTTCAACTGATCAAAGCTTGTTCGCTTCCCCAAGAAGGACTTCTGTAAGTAATGTGCTAGACACCTCCAGTAGTGTGGCAGCAGCTTCTTGAAGATGGGAGGGAACTTTCCTTCATACCCCAACAATTGAGCACCTTCTAATACAGCGGCCTTTGAATATTCAATAGGATCTTCAGCTCTGTCATTGATGTTCAACCCCTTTCGGATGTCTTCTTCAAGAATCACAATCCGTCGATTCTGAATTGTTGCGGTGATACTTGTCTTATCTTCACTTTCTCTTGCTGTACCCCAGAAATCTCTTACAAGCTGCTCATCAATCAGCACGTTTGTTCTAAGAGCATGGTTTATCTTGCAAATGTTCAGCCCTGCCACCAAAGAGTAAAATAGCTGCATATGCCTCTCTGGTGGGTCATCAAGATAGGCCGGGATGCAGTGGTCTCTCTCAAAATGGATCTCTTCATCAAGCATATCGTCTGCCATCTGAGAAAAACGAGACAAATGCATCAGGCTTGAACGTATCAAGGTGCAATTATGTTTATTAACACCTTTTTGAAGTTCAATTGAATATCAAATTTATCTTTTTATGTTCAGAAAATCTCAATTTAAACTTTCAAGAAAAATATTTGATTTTGAATCACACGTTCACAAACACCATAAATTTTAACTTAAACATGATTAAGTTTGATGAGATTCTAAAAATATTAAGTGTTTATGATCTTAATACAATTTTAAGTGAGTCTACGATCCTACACATGTGATTACGATCCATAAATTGGGTTTACGATCCAGTAAATGGTTTACGATCCGGTTGAGATTTAAACAGTTTAAGCCCAATCGTAATCTCTCGATAAAACCTAAGCCCGATCATACTCTCCATCGAGATCAGAATATCGTAAACACTGGTCGTAAACGACGATCGTAATCTTCGATCGTAAATTACGATCGTAATCAACGATCGTAATCTCCAATCATCGTCATCTTCATCACGAAAGTCGTAAACGCAGATTTCGCCATTGATAAACCTGCAACTAACTCGGAAACACGTTAAAACCTCAAATAATCACAAGTAGATAACCAACACTACCTTTGATGAGTTTTAAACACAAAACCGATTTCAACTCTTCGAGAAATCGACTCGAAATCAGTAAGAACACCGAAAATATCACCGAGAAACAAAACTAAAAAAAAACTTTGAATGGGTCGACACACAGACGAGGAATCACTCGATTGAAGGAGGGTTCTTGGTCGGAAATTGATTCCGAAGGCGATGACGGGCTCGGATTTCACAGAAGATAGCCGGAGGTGGTCGGAAAACGTTTTCCGATGAGGGCAGCGGCGGAGGTTAGGGTTTCGGTGGAGAGGGTCGTAAACGTGAGAGAGACACAGGGATCGTAAATGGTGAAAAGAATCGGAATCGAGGGTTTTGTTTTAAAAAAATTTCATTTTGCCCCCTTCAAGTTTCACACACATTAAAAATACTCCCAAACCTCTAAAAATGATAATTCTCTTAAACAAAATGTTAATTTTGAAGGTTTTGAGAATTTACGAAGCTTCCCCTCAGACTCAAACCCCGAGTATCTGATCTTGATCATAAAATAAAAGAAAGATTAAATTTTAAACATTTAAAGACTTAGAAACATAAAATAAATCATAAAGCAATTATAACCTAATTACAGGAATTAATAATTTACTTGCCTTGAAGCTGATTTAAAATCATGGATCAAACCAGACATATCTTTGACTGAGGAACCCTTTTCAGCTTCCGTTACTTGACGCTCTAAACGAATGCTCAAAATTTTTGAAATCACATAAACTCACATCCAGAATTTTTTTTTAAAAGTGCTTAAATATGGTACATAATTACCGTCATGTTTAACAGTCCCCACACCCAATCGTTCATAGCAAAACCTACCCAACCTCAGAGTTTATTGAGGATTCACAAACCCCCAACTTGAGGAACCATGCAACACCGCTATGACTACCACTTATTTTCTTAATTATCAGTTGGTGATCAGGTCGGCCGTATAAGCACGCAGAGAGTGAATACTAGGTGAATACCACTCTCAACCCGTTTTTGCTGGGACTCAGTCTTTTAAACTATGTAAACCAGCATGGAAAACTAAACATATATAGAAGTTAAGTTTACTGCACTTACATGGATGATCATAGTTTTTGATTTAGCTTACCGAAACATCATCTTTGAGTCGTCTTTCACTTCTGCCTTACACGTGTCAGTCTCCGATCGTCTAATGACTCGATCGTGCTTTCATTTTTGTTACAAAACTAAAATTAGCTAAAATTCTCTGTTTTATATTTACAATAATTAAATTAGTTATTATCCTTTCATTTAAACAAGTTGTATAATGTGTTAATATAATAATTTTCTAGTTTGCAGTCTATTATATAAAAATATGGATTCACCAGTTCACACTAAACGTAAGAATTGCTAGAGCATTGACACCTACTATGCATTCATATTTGCATAATGTTTCTTACAAAAGGATGGATCTATATTGCAACTTTCTATTGTTTACATAAGCTAGATCAAAAGGTTAAAGATCTTATCCCTTGATGCCTTCAAGGGTCACATTCTAGTTTGTCACTTTTACTTTCTTGCTTTCTTCCTTTAAGTCTGTAATGAAATTTGAAATTGTCAGTTTATAATATTTTTTGTTTTGAAAACTTGGAAACATCTGTTAACATATTTCACCACCAAATCCTTTAAAGCCCTTAATCACCACCTGAACATCATAAACATTCAGTAAAGCATAAGAAAGAAAGTACCTAGAATGCAAGGATCTCAATGTGCAAAAAAGGAGAATCTCAAATAATGCACCTGCTGATTCATAATGTAGTCAAACTAATAAATACACTTCAATCTGTACAGAATGGCCATACTATAATTCTTATGAATGTATGCAATATTCTAGGGAAACATAAAGTAAAGACATGGTCAATGAGTTTACAACAATCCATCTACTTGTTTTGATAAGTTAAGTTTTATTAACAGAACATACCAAATTTATTTCTTCTTTACTTGGGAACCTAATAGAAAAGAAGGAATCATTATACACGATCCCTACAATACTCCAGAGGGAGAGACATACAAAGAAAGACAAATATATAGAAGGACATTGAGAAATATAGAGACATCCAAAGTATAAGCTTTCTTATCACTTGGATATCTGGATATATTCATGATTCCGGATATATTCATGGTTCCATTTGTTTATATACAAATTTGAATCCACAATTTTCAGTTCTGTTTTTTGTGGGTCCATATTCATACGTTGTCACATTGAAGTAAAATGACCATTAAATCATATCCTCTAGAGGTGACAAAATGGGTTGGGTCTACTCAAAATCATTATATTCTCTAATTTTTAGTTTCCAACTTTTCTATAAATAATAAATACGTTAGATAGGACTACAAAAAGTATATCATTACAATAAAAAACAAATTAATTTTTAATAAAGCAATTGAAGAGGTTGTATACAAACCCATTTAATCTTTTTAGCATTTTTTTTTTCCATTTGGTCCATTTAGCAAATAAATCTGTTCACAAATACATGGATCCAAATTTCGACCTCTAGTTAGATTCATTTTTTGACATGTCATATAAATCAAGAATCTTGAATGACAAAACATCCTAATAACAAAAAATAAAAAGTTAGTGTTACCCGTAAGAATAGCCACCCTTAACTATGCTAGATGAGGCCAAATCCAAATTTGCATCCCCAAGAATATTATAAGCATCTTTTCCACCCAAATCCAATTGTAAGGGAATCATACCTACTTTATTTTGAGATTGCAATACCAGTGGCTACACTTGACCAGCAAGCATTTTTTTTGTATATTTTAAAAAGAGATGTAAATAATTAATGCGGCTATTTGTGATTAAAAACGATATTATTGCGATGAAAATTTAAGCATTTGAGCAAAAATATTTTATGCATTAGAAGTGAACCTTGTTTGACCCGTTTTGCTTTTAGCTAAATTTGTCTATTTGTCCTTTTTGTCTAAATTTGTCTATAACCTATTGAAATCATGGAATGCATTGCCCCTTACCAGCTTCCTGTAGTAAAATACATTAACAGTTATGATTAAATAAGCCATTACCTCTGTCATTTGTCGTCCCTTCACAGCCCTGCATTTTGTTAACAAATTTTGGACTATGCAGCACATCAAGCTTTCTTTTGGTCCTTAGGTTAGCTCTCATCGCATATGAATGAGTAACTTCAACCACATCAGTGCTACCAGCAGACCCACACAAATCGATCACCTTGTTTCTATGCAAAATTTTCTTCATAATGCTCAGTTCCATCCGCCATTTTTGATGGAACGCGTAATTTTAGAGCCCATTCAGTATTGTTAACATAATGACAGGTGAAACAGACAAGGTAACACAAAAACAAAAATCATCAGTTATGAAACAGAAAATCATTAAAATATGAAATCAAGACAAAATGCTCAAACATGTTAAAATAAATGTGTGATTTACGGTCATACTTACCACATTTTAACTGCAATACTCTATTATTCAGATCCATAAAAATCCAAAATTACACACAAACCTGCATAAAAAATATATATGCTTAAACTACTTGGTTTTGGTGGTTGAATAATACAAGAACATGCTTAACTTAGTTTAACATGTGGATAAAGAAAGCAAAGATTGGTACATGCGTAAATCAGTTTAAACGTCTAAATTTCAAGAAACCCACACACAAATCACAAAGCACCAAAATAAAACCTGCAAAGCTTATTATTTATAGCCAAATATGAAGCGCATAGCAGCCTCTGCTCCACAAGCATCTGTTATATGAAAACAATGAAAAATATACCTATTTTTAGAACCAGATCCATCAACTTAGAAGCACAGGCAACAACCACTTTTAGTCCCACATACACCAAAAAGGAAATCTAAATACAAAAAAAAAGTACTAACATAAACAAATACACACTCATAAATTCATAGTGTGAAAAAATCAAACTACACCGAACAAATAAAAATTTGGCAAGTGATTATACTGTAGGGGTGTTCAAAACCGGGTACCCGGATTTTCGGATACCCGAATTTCGGGTACCCGGAAATTTCGGAATTTGGATTTCGGTTTCCAAGTCCAAGTCCGAATTTTCGGATACCCGAAATTCCGGGTATCCGAAAATTCGGACTTGGACTTGGAAATTAATCGGATATCCGAAAATGGCTTTTTTTTTTCAAAAACAACAAAATTTCAAATTTAAATAGACATAAACGTGACTTGTTTGTTACCTAAGTTCGAACTAAAAAAACGACAATACAAATAAACATTGTTTAAGTCTTCCAAATACAAATCAAATTAACAAAAAAACAAACATATTAGATAACTCAAACCCTAAATCTTTTATCTTTTATTTTTTATATAAAATATATTTAAATTTATTAAAACTTTCGGAAATCCGGGTACCCGAAACTTCCGAAATATCTAAAAACTAAATTCCAAGTCCAAGTCCGAAAATTCGGATATCCGAATTTCGGGTATCCGAAATTCCGGGTATCCGAAATTTTCGGAAAATTCGGATACGGAATTTCGGAAAGTTTGGATACGGGTTCGGACTCGGATATTTATGAACACCCCTAGATTATAGTATATCACCCAAAAGACCAAAGGCAATTATTTTGATGTATAGTCTGTTGATTATTACAGAAAGGAATGAAGTCAAGTATGGGATAAACTTAAATTTAGCTCAAGCTCATAAAAAAGAAAATAACAGTCCTCACCGAAGCAAACAATTCACTAAGCAACTTACCAAAGCTGAAAAATGGAAGTAAACAATTCACCAAAAACTCCAAATTGGCACCACAAAGTGAGCATCCTTACATGTATTTGCAACATAGTTTACTTCAAGTCAAAACTTATTAGTACCAAAATTAAATCACTTAAAAGTCAACAGTGGGAATTAAAAACTAATTAGTACCAAAGTTGAATCACTTCCGGTCAAAAATAATTAGTACCAAAGTTTACTTCATATATTAATTACTTATAACTACTTTCGAAGAAAAGTATTCATGGGTCGGTCCAATGGAGACTTGTTTACATGTGACAGAAAAAACCTAACCCATCCAATGCATATTAAAAACTATTAGTACCTGATGTGGATTTCTGTCTATAATTGATTGCTCCTTGAACTTGAGCTTGCAAGAATATTTAACTGCAGTTTAATAAGGTTTGGTAACATGTAGAGCAAATGACATTGAAAATAAGCTAAAATGAAGCACTAAGCTCATTTTATTGAGTAAGAAATTAAATGAACAACTTCCTTATAAAACAAATGACAAAACCTTCTACATATGATAAGTTTGATAAATCTTATAAAAACTAAAACTGAACAAACAAACCATAAGATAATGATCACTAACAGAACCAACCATTGTAATTCCATATTGCCCATTTTAACTTTGTAGATTCTTGTCTCCATAATTGCTACCATAGCTACTGCATAAGATTCCGGGTTAATAAAACAAACTATTTTATAAAAAATGGGCAATAATTAGTGTTGTCTTTCAACCCAACCCAACCCACATAAGGGAGAATGCAAACCTGATTAAGTAGGGACAGAACTTGCTTCATTGAAAACCTTCTACTATCAAATATGATAATCTCTAAAAATTCGCTCAAAAAACTTGAAAACTCAATTAGGGACTCGGACTGGAAAAATTACATAAAACATATAGAAATTAACTTTAGGAAATCACCAAATATGTAACATACTCTTTGTGGAGAGCCGCAAACCATACAGGTGTTGGCACCGATAGATGCTTGAACCATGGCTGAAGATGAATCTTAAACCTGAAAACAAAGCTCATCCAAAATAGACCAAACTATAAACAATTTAATGTCCACAATAACTTATATCTGGCTATTTCCAAATGAAAAACAGAAAAATATAAACATTCAAATAAAGTATTACCAAAAACTGAAAGGAAAATTGAAAGCCGATTGATATGGATGATGAATCTTGTAGCGACTTTATAGCATGATTCACAATTTGACCTAGGCTCCATCCTCGTCAAAATCAGAGACGAATCCGTGTGAAACACACAAGAGAACCGTCGGATTAGGGCTCCAAATGAGAGGACCGTCGGATTTGTGTTTCTTCATGGATCTGGCAACAACTGTG
Organism: Deinandra increscens subsp. villosa; assembly: GCA_039602395.1. Classification (NCBI taxonomy): domain Eukaryota; kingdom Viridiplantae; phylum Streptophyta; class Magnoliopsida; order Asterales; family Asteraceae; genus Deinandra; species Deinandra increscens. Next base: position 40,040,672 of record JBCNJP010000010.1, on the reverse strand, counting down.
AAAAGGAACGACAACTGTGAAAAGGAACGGGAGAAAGAACGCTCTGTGTTTACCGGAAATAGGGCAAGGGAGGAAAAAGTCTCTGTGGGTCACCGGCTTTTAAAAGGCCGGTTCTCAAAAAGGAAGCGGGTGGAAGGACCACTTTCACAAATAGGTAGGTTTTCTCTGCGACCGGATGGATCCTCTTATTCTCTTTCCCTTGGCAAGATTCGAACTTAGGACGGTTTCAACATACATTTTAAGATTTGAAGCTTTAATAACTTGTACACAATGCTTTAAAACATGTAAAACTCTTAAAAATTCAACACACACACTTTCTCTCTCCAATATATATATTAAGATAGTAGAGATATATATATATATATATCTTAATACTATACTAATAAAGCAATAAAATGGTTTCCACATGTCTTCTTTTTAAGGTGTCCACATCACCAATGCCTCATGTCAATACAAGATTCAATTACAATTTAGTAAATTACCAATCAAGACTAATTACCAATTTTATCTAAATTAAAATTTTATTTAAAAAAATGGCAAACATAATGTAGAGTTGATAACTCGAAAATTTAAGTCTTTTTAAGGAAACAAATCAAGAATTTGTCATCTTTAATTTATTAAATTATCAATTAATATTTTATAATGAATTATGTCATTTATAATTTTTAAATTTCTTAAATCTTTTTTATATTTAGTTAATATTGTGAACCTAAATTCAACCCGTGTAGTACACGGGTTACTAACCTACTATATATATATATATATATATATATATATATATATATATATATATATATTTAATTTATGTTATCCTAAAAATTAATTAGATTTTAAAATATAACACTTTAAATGATGGATTTATGTTATCCTATAAAATAATTATATAAAAAGATAACACTTTAAATGAGGGATTCTCATATTTAATAAAAAAACACCTTGATTGAGGGAATCGTATATTCATTAAAATAAACCATAATTAATAACCGTTAACCTATTCACAATTTGAGCACAACCCCTTCGAGCCAAAAAATGATTAACACATTCACTCACAGCAAATTCGGTCAAAAAAAAATTCTAAAGCCATTCGATCGAAACACAAGGTATGTTTGATTTCCCAATCATTTTATTACTTACTTGATTTTTTATTTTTAGTTTTCTTCGATTTAGTGAATTTATCTGTGGATACGATTTGGTACTGATGTTGGAGATGGACAAATCTTGGATGTTGAAAGATAGAAACACAAAACCTTATATCGATGGAGTTGGAGCTTTTATAGATTATGCAGTTCGAAACATAAAAATATCAAGAATTATGGACACACGAAAAAGTATTGTAAGGAATATTGCGCTTGGAAGATTTCCGGCTGAATGCCAATTTTGTATAGTTCCGGCTGAAGTTGAAGTTGAAGCGGAATTCTCACTTCAAGCGGAACTGGCAGTTCAAGCGGAAAGAAGCAGTTTTGTCCTTTAGCGAATATTCCTGGTGAACTCGATTATCCACCAGATAATGAGTTCAACCGGACTTTTCCTGAGATTTATTTTCAGCAAGTCCAATCCTGCAAAAACTTCTCGTATGCTTCTATATCTGATTCAAGCCGCTCTCCTAAAATAGTATGTTGCTGCAAACACGCAAGATATTCCAGTTGCCGATGTTTATTCTTTTGGTAGTTTGTATTTGAATTTTTAGTTTACGGTCTACGTCTAGATTAGATCGCATGAGATCAATGGTTGTCATTGATCTCATCAGCACTATATATAGCTTAGTTGTGACACCCGAGAATTTCAAGGTTAACTTCCGTTAGACAAATCCGTTAGTTACGTTATAAGTGTTAACTTAGGTAACTAATGCTTAAACTAGGCCGAATACGTCCACGACCTTTGGTTGATCACCGAACCCGCCCATATGTGTTATGTGCTTATTTATTGTCCTTATGTGCAATGAGATTTAAATGCATGATTTGATATTATGAATAGCATGACAAATTGTAAATACTTGATTATGTGAAAATTGCCTAATTTTGGTAGTCAGCGAAACTACCGAGCGAAACTACAAGTTCGCCCGGTAGTTGGCTAGACTGACCAATGTACCCGAGATCAGAGCTAGTTTCGCCTGGCCAGCGAAACTGCCAGCGAAACTAGCCTCTGATATAAATAAACTTAATAAACCCTAGTAGCCTCATTTGCTCAAACCACACAACAAACACACACACACTCTCTGAGATTTCTGGACCAGCTGAGATATCACTATTTGCTGCTATTATCACTGTTGGTAGAGAGCATCCATCGATCCTCGATCAACCGTGAGTCTCCAAAACCCATTTACATGCATTTTCTACATGTTTCTTCATAAAGCATGCTCAATCTTTCATGAACTTGTTAGATCTTCTGTATTTATGACTAGGGATGCTAGATCTGTGATAAAGTCTCCAACTTTGCGTATGAAATCCAACCATGATAGAGATTTATGCCATTTTAGTCATTTTAGGGTTTTATATGTGTTTTGGGTGATTTGATGACAAAATGCATGTTTAAGGTGCTAAAGCTTGTTGATTTATGCTGGTAAATGCCTATGTATGCTAAATAATGGATTGCATGTAAGATCAGAAGCTGTTAGGTTAATTTTTAGGCAAATCCGTATGTTTTTCGCGACCAGCGAAACTGCGTGTTCTCTGGGCGAAACTAAGTAGCGAAATTACATCTCCTTCCAGCGACACTGACCAGCGAAACTATAGTGTCGCCGGGTAACCTGACCAGACCAGCTCGAGCGAAACTACCGAGCGAAATACCTGAACGAAAGTTCAAACCAGTTTCTCTGCGAAACTAGGCTAGCGAAACTGCGTCAGCAGTTTCGGGCGAAACTAGCCTAGCGAAACTGTGTCACCGGGCATTGCCTAGCGAAAGTGCTGCCCGTGCACCTAGCGAAACTGCCTAGCGAAACTGTGCTAGCGAAACTAAGACCTGACCTAAAAACCAAACTTGTGAAATTTGCTTAAGTGTTATGCCATGATGATACATGCTATGATTACTGATATGTATGAACCCATGATTTATGATCAACCATCGGTGTCGTGTGTCGTTATGTCGAGTCGTAGTTCAAACGTGCTATGTTATGGGCCATAGTGACGTTAAGTTAAAGATAGACACAACCTAACACCTAAGACCTTAATGTGATTACTAGGTCTTCGTTAGCAAACACAAATCGGATTAACAAGTGTAGCTGCGCAACCTAAGGTGAGTTTCACAAACCCTTTACTTGTGAGCCCGTTTGGGTCACAACGAACATACTGAACGGAAAACAACGCTGACAAATTTGAGGTATTGCCTAAAGGGGATACCTGTTATGGAAGTTGGGGTGTTTTATGGGGAACACTTGCAACTGTCCATCCTCGGGGTTTCAAAAGAAATCCGGAACCAACTATTATGACACTTAAACTCTTTTTGGGATTTCAGATGAAATCCGAATTAAACATTTTAATATGACTAGCGTAGGTTAAAGTCTAAACCAAATGATATCACATGATTTCTAAGGATGCTTAAAAACTTAAAGACCTCAACTTAGTACTGATGATCTGGAAAGCGAGGGGATGTTGGGTAGATCTACTGAGGGTTTGACAAACCCTGCTCCGCGGTACACAAATGTGTAGCCAACCGGCCGGGGGCCGAACGGAGTGCAATATCAGCCTGTTCTTAGTTGTGGGCATCCCAAATGGGACACAACTGGAGGCACAAACCAACGGCAAATGCCGTACACTGTTACGTCAGCTTTCAGCCCTAGTACGACTTCCTTAGTGCATGGAAACCGGATTAGCTACCCGCGATATCGGTTGACTGCTTTAACTCTTACATAACTAGTGCATATTCGATAATCAAACTCTTGGCAATGTTTTGCAAAACCATACTACTTATATATGTTGATACATACGATTATTGAGACTGGGCCAATGCATGTCATGCCCACCGTGAACTCACCAACCGTTAGGTTGACACTTGTGTGGTTTTCACTTTTGCAGATCGTTGAAGAGTATCCGTTGAAGGTTGGCATGGCACGCGAAGACTTTTACGTTCATTAAACTCAAATTGGGAAATTGAAATTGAAATAACCATTTGTAAAGCACGTGGCTAGTGCTAAGATACTGATGTTTTTAAATTCCGCTGCGTATCTTGAAACTGTTTTTATTATTGATGCTTGGACTTTACTCTGATTCATTTAGTATTTGTAACTAATGGTTGTGGTCCTGGTCTAGTCGCGCCCCTTAACGGTATAAACTCCGTTAGTGGTTATTTGGGGGTGTGACATTAGTTAGCTCTTAGTTTACACACTGTTGTCATCTTTGTTGTTATTAGTTCTTGAACCACTTGTAATAGTGTAGCTTCGAGTTAATGCAAATAGTGCCGAGTATTTGATAATTTGTTGTTACTATATATTTGCAAATCAAGCTTTTACATTATACATAAGAACTTAATATTGCTTGAGTAAAGTGAATTATAACTTTAATTCCGCAGGGTTATATTTGCGAGTAAAGGGCTTTGTTTTAGTTTAACTCTAACTAATAACGATCCTACAAGTGGTATCAGAGCTTTGGCTCTTACCTTGAAGACTTCCTGTGCTTCAAGGTTGATACTTTACATGCTTACTTTACAAGCTTTGCTTTCTTATCTTTCTAAAAGTTTTCAAAATGAGTGATTTCAGTTTAAGTTGCCCAAATGGTTCTTCCAACAAACCACCAATGTTCACTCCTGATGACTTTGGTACCTAGAAACTCAAGATGGAAGGTTTTGTTAGGATTTTGGACCGTCGTATTTGGAAATCTTTCACTGAATGTCCCTACTCACCTATGGTTTCATCTGCTGATGATGCAGAAGTCAAAATACCTAAGCCACTAGATAAATATGTTGAATCTGACTATACTGCTCTTGAATTTGACCATAAGGCATATTGGACTCTACAGGCTGCACTTCCTAATTCCATTTTAAGTGGGTTCAAAGGATATAAAACTGCATTTGACCTGTGGAATGCCTTAAGTGAAATGTATGAAGGAACCAGTGAAGTTAAAGAAAACAAGAAAGATGTCTTAAAACAGAAGTATGAAAACTTTACTTTCAAATCTGGTGAAACAATGACAAACCAGTACTTAAGATTTGTTTCTTTGCTTGATGAACTCCAAAAGGTAGATGTAAAACTAGACCAGGTAGATGTTAACAGAAAGTTCTTACGTTCCCTGCCTTCTGTGTGGACATTTTACACAGTAAGCATCAGGGAATGTAAAAACTTGAAAAAAATGAGACTCAGTGAACTTCATGGCATACTCAGTGCCTATGAAATGGAACTAGATCTTAAACAAAACTCATCTTCTGAGTCAACTCAGTTGTTTTCATCTGCACTAGTAACTACTGATTTTAACAGTCAAAGGTCTTCAAACTCATCATCGTATTAGTCACCTATTGTCAGTTTCCCTGATACACCAAGGTGTGAAGAAAGTTTTTCAAACGTGTTTGAAAACTCTCACAATGCTCATGTAGCAACTGACTCATACCAACGCTTCATACCCGAAGATCTTGAGTGCATAGGTGTTGATGATTTGGAGGAAATGGACATTATGACTCAACTTGCTATGGTTTCTGTCAGAGCTCAAAGGTTCTACAAAAGAACTGGTAGAACCTACAAGGGAGCAAAAGGTGCTCACATAGGCCTTGACAAAAGCAAGGTGAAGTGTTATAACTATCACCAACTTGGTCACTTTGCAAGGGAATGCCCTCAACCAAGAAGAGAAGGACAGAATCAAAGTCATGTTCAAGGGAAAAATCATGGAGGAAGCAATTCAAACAACAACAACTCTGGAAACAACTCAGGTTCCAACCCCACCCCGCCAAAACCAACCGGAACTCAAAGCCACCAAAATGTGGTAGCTGCTGTTGCAAATCAAACCTCATGTGTTGAATGGGAATATTTTTTTGCTGAGTTTGAGCCTATCAACCATGCTTTGGTGGCTAAACAAGACTCCACCTCAGATCAGGTAAACTCTATCCCAGAGAAAGTCCTAGAAAATCTATGCAGCCCTGCCTGCATAGAACACGTGGCAAAGTACCGAAATCACAACACTGACTTGATTGATGAAGTTTCAAACCTAAATGAGTTAAAGGAATGTTTTAAGAAAACAAAATCTTCATATATTTCAAAAATTGAAAATTTAACCAAAGAATATGAACAGTTGAAACAAACCAACTCAGTGCTTGAAACTCAGCTTGATGACTTGCTTTCAAAGCTTGAGAAGTCAAGAAACGAAACCAAAGATGCTAAGGCTGAGGTTGATGTTCTTGAGATCAAACTGAAAGATGCTTTGTTTACTTGTGGTAAATTCCAAGCGGCAAACAAAAAGCCTGAGAAATTATGGATGGGAGGGATGTATGGTAAAGCAGGTGTTGGATATAACCCGTTTTGAACCACCAATTGAATACTCACCTGTAATCAAACCAATTGATGCTTTAAAATCTGAATGCAAAGTTAGTCTCACAGTTGATGACATTTCATCACATTCAAGTTCTAAAAACACTGTTGAGTCTAAGAAAACTGAAGTCACTGTTGTAAGCTCATCTGCTTCAGTTGACCAATCAAACATTTTGAAACCATCAATTTCTGTTCCTCCACCAACTATTTATGAACCTAAGGATTCAAAAGTTGGAGGAAAGCAACCTGAGCAACCAAATGGAAGTCAAACTCAAAGGCTTGGTCAACTAAATTTCAACCAAGTAACCAAACTTGAGTCTCTAGAAAGTTTGAAACCAAAGTTGTTGAATGTATGTGCTGTGGTGAACAAGGTCACCTAGCTGCTGTTTGCCAGTTTAACCCAATGAGTAAAGTTAAACCATTTTTGATACCAAAACCTGTCTTGAAACCAAAGGCTGACTTTCAAAAGAAAATCACAGGAAGAATTTCACCTGTAAAAAACCACACTTTGAAGTATTTTGGATCTGATTCAAACAGGGTCCTAATTGGTAATGACAGATATGGAAGTTTCTCTGTTTTAAAGCAAAATCGTTTTCCGGCTGAAGTTCAGGCGGAACATTTTTCCGCTCGAACTCATGTTCAACCGGAAAACAAAACTCAACCCAGATCAGCTACTGCTCCAAAGCAGAGACCACATGTACATTTTGCTGATGGGTTTGAGCATTTTGAAGCTCAAGGAAGAAGAAATCCTTCTAGAGGAAAGATTACCTCTAGAGAAAACTTTTCAAGAAACAGCAAATCTAACCAATCTGAAAAATTCCTTGCTAAAAGTTCAAGTGGAAATCACTGTGCTCCACTTCAGGGGGAGAGTTCAAATCAAAATCAACACTTTCCACAAAGATTTTCAAAATCACCTGAGAGAACTAAGTTGGTCAACCAAGAAAATGAAAAATTTAAGAAATTAACCAATAAGCAAAGGAAGTTTGAAGAATACAGGGATAGAAAAATTGCTGAGAGAAAGAACACCAAAGGTGAAAGGTCTTGTCAAACAAGTACTCAATATGAGAACTTCAGTCTTGATAATGATGATCTACTCAATGAAGCTCCAGTTTTAAATACTTTAGTACTCAAGGAGTATAAGTATAATGATGCTTATGGCAGACCCAAGACCGCTCAGGCTTGGGTCCCCAATAGAAATTAATCAATTCAGATATGTGCAGGTGCAGAATAAAGGCCAAAATAGCCTATGGGTAGTTGACAGTGGATGCACTTGCCACATGACAGGGAATAAGCACATTCTGGAAAACACAAAAAGAATCAATGGAGGACCAGTTGCCTTTGGAAGCACAAAAGGCCATATCACAGCACAAGGTGATGTGACAAATGGACTGGTAAAATTTGAGAGAGTCAATTTTGTTGATACATTAAATTTCAACCTGCTTAGTGTCTCACAAATGTGTGACAAGAATTTGAATTTAATGTTTAATGAGAAAGAGGCCATAGTCCTCAAACCTGGTGTCAAAATTCTTGATGAACTTATAATTCTTAAGGCACCCAGGAGAGATGGATTATACATTTTGGATATGTCAGTTGCTACACCCTCATGTGGCACTGCTTGCTTTGTATCCAAAGCCTCAGTTGATGAATCTGATCTATGGCACAGAAGGTTAGGTCATGTGAACTACAAAAACATGAACAGAATTGTGAATCTTGCCTTGGTTAAGGGTCTTCCTAACAAGCATTTTGCATGTTCTGAAAACTGTGTGCCATGTCTCAAGGGCAAGCAACACAGAACCTCCTTTAAGCCAAAAGTTGAGTCTTCTATTTCAAAACCTCTAGAACTTTTACACATGGATTTGTTTGGTCCAACTAGAGTAATGAGTTTAGGAAAAATATCATACTGTTTTGTGATAATTGATGATTTTTCAAGATATACTTGGGTTTTCCTTCTCAAAACAAAAGATGAAACTGCTGAATTGTTGAAAACTCTTGTAATTAATTTAGAAAATCAATCAAATCTCAAGGTCAAAACAATCAGATGTGACAATGGCACATAATTCAAAAATCATGTTCTGAATTCATTTTGTGATGAGAAGGGAATTGTGAGACAATTCAGTGCTCCTAGAACTCCACAGCAAAACGGTGTTGCTGAAAGGAGAAATATGACATTGATTGAAGCTGCTAGATCCATGTTAGCAGACTCCAAGCTCCCTGTGATATATTGGGCAGAAGCAGTAAACACTGCCTGTTATGTCCAAAATAGGATCTTAATTGTCAAGGGAAAGAATAAAACACCTTATGAGCTTTGGAGAAAACGAAAGCCAAATATTTACTTCTTTAAGCCATTTGGTTGTCCTGTCACTATCTTAATAACCAATGAATCCTTGCCTAAATTTGCTGAAAAGGCAGATGAAGGTTATTTTGTTGGATACTTTGGTGTGTCAAAAGCATACAGAGTATACAACAAGAGAACTAAGATTGTTGATGAAACCATAAATGTATCCTTTAATGAAAAATCTCCCAACAATTTTAAGTCTCAGCCCAGTTGGTTATTTGATATTGATGCACTAACTACTGCTTTCAACACAACTGTTGATAAGCCTGTAAGCTCTTTAGTGCCGGAACAAAATTCTCATAGGTCTGCTGATGAGCATTAGAAGAGTAATCAAACTGCAACTAAGAAGCCAATCTTTTTCTCTTCCATGAGTTCTCAACCTATCTTCCCAATAAATGACAAGAAACTGACTGAAATAATCCAAATTGAAGAAGAAATTGTTCCGGTCGAAGTTCAGGCTAAACCAGTTTCTCCGGTTCAAGTTCAACCGGAAAACTCAACTTCAGAAACTGAAGAGAATACTGAATCAAGGTCAAATGAAGCTGAAAATTCAAATGATAGCATATCACATGAGCTTAGTTTAGAGCATCTGACCTACAACTCAGACATCAATTCTCATGAATCAGTTTGAGTCTCAGATCCTGTGTCACAATTTGAAAATGTTGAGTTTGATCACAGACTTCCTCAGCTCAACATACCCTCAAATGGAAGAAGCCATGAATTTTCTATGTTTCTTGATAGAAGAATCAACAGAGATCATCCAGCAGGAAATATTATCGGAGAAGCTTCAGCCCCTGTGTTGACAAGGAGCAGATCTGCAAATGCAAATATTTGTTTGCATGCTGCATTTTTGTCTCAAGAAGTACCCAAGAAGGCATCAGATGCCTTGGAAGACAACAGCTGGGTAGAGGCAATGCAGGAAGAACTATTTCAGATCAATAAGCAAAAGGTTTGGGAATTGGTAGATCTGCCTGATGGAGCGTAACCAATTGGAACAAAGTGGGTTTTCAGAAACAAGAAAGATGATAGGGGAATTGTCATAAAGAACAAAGCAAGATTAGTTGTGCAAGGCTATGTACAGGAAGAAGGCATTGATTATGATGAAGTGTTTGCACCAGTAGCCAGGTTAGAAGCAATCAGAATCTTCTTGGCCTATGCTGCATTCAAAGACTTCCAAGTATTTCAAATGGATGTCAAAAGTGCTTTCCTGTATGGCCTCCTGAAACAAGAAGTATATGTCAACCAACCTCCTGGTTTTGAAGACCCTCACCATCCTAATAAGGTGTGCATGCTGATCAAAGCTTTGTATGGTCTCAAACAAGCACCTAGAACCTGGTATGAAACTCTTTCTAACTATCTTCTAGAGAATGGCTACAGGAGAGGGGCTATTGACAAAACACTTTTTGTTAAAACTGTTGGTAATGATATGTTGATGGTACAAATTTATGTTGATGATATTATTTTTGGTTCTTCTAATATTGTCTTGTGCAAGGAGTTTGAAACTTTGATGCAGTCTAAATTTGAAATGAGCTCCATGGGAGAATTAACACTCTTCTTAGGGCTGCAAGTGAAGCAAACTGCAGATGGTATCTTTCTGAACCAATCAAAGTACATCCAAGACATGCTGAAGAGATTTGATATGCTAACTTGTTCAAGTGCCAAAACTCCCATCTCCACTTCCCACAAGTTAACCAATGACTTAAGTGGCAAGCCAGTGGATGTGCACTTGTACAGAGCTATGATAGGCTCTCTGATGTATCTCACTGCTAGCAGACCTGATATCATGTTCAGTGTTTGCTTATGTGCGAGATATCAGTCCTCACCAAAGGAGTCACATATGCTAGATGTTAAGAGGATCTTCAAGTATCTGAAGGGGCAACCAAAGCTGGGTTTGTGGTATCCCAAGAACTCTGATTTCTCCTTTAGAGAATTCACAGACAGTGATTATGCTGGTTGTGACATTGATAAGAAATCAACTTCTGGTGGATGTCCATTCTTAGGAGAAAGACTTGTCTGTTGGCAATGCAAGAAGCAAACTTGTGTTTCCACTTCAACTGCAGAAGCCGAGTATATTGCCGCTTCAAGTTGTTGTAGCCAAGTCCTTTGGATCCAAAATCAAATGCTTGACTATGGGATCACATTCATGGAAACTCCCATTCTTGCAGACAACAACAGTTCCATCTCAATCATCAACAATCCAGTGAAGCACTCCAGAACCAAACACATTGACATAAGGTATCATTTTATTAGAGATTGTGCAGAAAAGCATTTAATTAAACTATTCAAAGTTCACACTGATCATCAATTGGCAGATCTGTTTACAAAAGCCTTTGATGAGGCTAGATTCTTCTACCTCATCACAGCCATTGGTATGATGAACTTTGAATAGGACTTTTCACAATTTTAATAAAAGAGAGGCATGTGCTCAAGAGCCCGTCTCTTGATACAAAAAGAAAAAGAAAATGAAAATATTTAGTGTTAATCAGACAACATTTCAGTTCATAGTCAGTAACTGCTGTTAAACCTATGGATAATTAGCACAAATTTTCAAAACTCATGTGTTTTGGATTTCCGGTTCAAGTTCAGATACAACCTGAGAAAACAACTTTTGAAATTCACCGGGTGAACTTCAACCGGAAAAATGCTTTAAATATGATGTGGAAAATTATTTTGAAAACAATTCTTTCAAGCGGAAAATCTGTCCGCTTGATGTTCAGACGGAAGAATTTTTGTTTTTAAAATAAAGGAGAAATGGGTTCCGCCTGAACTTCCGGGTCAACAAAGTCAAATTCTCATTTAATTACCCAGAAGGCACAGTTTTCTAGGCGGATATACATTTATTTACCCATTAAGTTTTTAACTGTTTAAAATCCGAGGTTTCAGTAAATTTACTTTTGGATAAAGACATGCTTTAACTAGTTGTACCGTATAACCCATAAAGCACCTGTCTCATCAGTCACTGAACCGTCTGTTTACAACCTCTCTCTTCCACATCAGCACCGAAAAACGTAAAAAGCCCTAATTTACCGTCATTTTCCCCATTTCTCTCAACCCCACTCAGAAATTACTCCCAAATTTCTCTCAAACCCTCTTCGATAAACTTCCGATTAACCGTCAATGCTCTCAAAATCTGTCTCAATAATGGCTCCCAAAGCAAAGGCGAGTGGCAAGAAGCCAATCGGTAATTCCAAGTTCCCCGTAGAGCATAACCTGGTGGCATACCTAGAACCACCAAGCAAAACTGATATCTACAACAGCATGATAGACTTCATCAAAAGGTCTCATCTTCATCATGCACTCACTGTTGAAGCCGAAATTTTCGAAGAAGTGATGGAAGACTTTTGGGTTCATGCTAGGGTTACCGAAGGCGAAAATGGTAGTGACAAAATTGTGTCAACTGTTCAAGGGAAGGAAGTGGAAATTGATGAAGCAAAAGTACGAAAACTGTTGAAGTTAAGGGACGAAGGTAGATATGAAGCGGTTGATCACACGAAATATCTCCGCTTGTTCAGAGATATTGGATACGGTGGTTCCCTGCAAAGCAAAACCATCAGGAAAGGGCAGTTACCATACAAATGGAGATTCCTGGCTCATACAATCTTAGTGTGCCTGTCTCCTATGAAGGGCGGATCTGACGAGCTTGCAAGTGAACATTCATTCTGAATATATCTACCAGTACCCTAGATTTTTAACTTACATTCTCAAAGAAGAGTACCCCCAAATAGTTTGGCTTGGTACAATTTTGCACCAGAAACTTCTTAATGAGAAAAAATTTTCCAACCTTGCTTTAAACAAGTCTGCATTTCTTGGAAGGGACATTGACTATCCCTTACCAATTCCAAGGCAGTTTCCAGATGAACCTGCTACTACAGAGGTTCAACCGGAAACTGTAGCAGCAACTGAGCCCCAAGCTCAAGATGACAGAGCTGTAAACCCAACAGCATCTGATCCCACATCTGTCCCAGCTTCCTCTTCTTTCAAAACTTTTCAATCCAAAAAGAGGAAAGCTCCCACAAACACTACCACTACCACCTCCTCATCCAACTCACCTCCAGTTATATTCAAAAGACAGAGAAATGTGGTCACTAGGTCTCCTCCACCTAGTACCACCAACCAACCCGAAGCTTCTAACCCCGTCCAAGGCAAAAAGCCTAAACGGAAACTGGTCAAAGTTGGATTTTCTCTTAGGGATGAACCTTCAGTTGAGGGGGAGTCATTAGAAGTAGATGTACCATCCCCATCTGAACATTTATCACCCCTACAACCCCTGTCACCTAGGAGTGACAGTGCTCTCAATCTTGGCTTAGATGAGGGTGTTATTAACTCACCAGCCTCATTACATGAGAACATCCTGATAAGCCAGGACCCTGTAGCACTGCAACCCCACTCCTCACCGGAGGTGAATCTCAGGAGTCAAGAAGAGATTCATGCAAAAAGGGCTGCTGTTGCCCAAGGATCCCCACTTGATCTTGGTGTCAGTAGTAACATCAATAAGACCCAATTTGCGGCAATTTTCTCTGAATCAGCACTTGGAAGTCCTTTATTGGAACCAAGGGTTGCTGAAACAGATGAAGAGAATCCCAGGTGCCAAGAAGCCATGGGTACCAATGCTGATCAATCCAGGATTGATAGTTTGGTTTTGTCCAAGGATACTGGTAAAAAGCCAGTTGAGGATAGCTATACACTACCCGAATTGACGAAATTGTACCTCTCTCTGCAAGAACAGGTTGAAACTCTCAACACAACTGTTGCTAAATTGGTTCAAGCTGCTCCTACTAACACTGAAGCATGCCCTTCAAGCCCTATCAGAGATGCTGATGAAGTTGTTACAACTGTTGAAGCTGATACTGTCAAATTGGGGGAGAAGATACCCTCAAGGCCTGTATCACAGAAATTGAAGAAGTTCAGAGGATACCGGCTGAAGTCAGAGCCACAGCTTGCCAAAGAATTGGTGTGAATCCCTTCTCAGTTGAAGACAGTTGGGTGAACATGAGATGCAGTCAACTGATTGCCATTTCTCCTTTTGAGGACCCCAATCTCACTGAACTTGTACAGTCATCCATGCTGATTGCTGGTGCTCTCCCTGAGCACATCAATTTGATCACGACACTCCTCAAAGATGTCATTTTTCCAGCTGAAAAAGCCAGTGATCAAGTGGCAGGAAATATTGCCTCCACCAGCAAGGTAGCAAATGATGTTGAAGAAAGCACTGCAACTGCTGCAGTTGCTACAATGACTGAAGGAGGAGACAAAAATTTGATCAGTGAAGGAGAAGGAACTGAGGTGTTGGAAATAGCCGACAAAGAACCTGAAGTCACCAAACCTCAGGTGGTGACTGAAGGGCAAATTCATGTTCAACCGGAAGTTCAACCGGAACTTTAACCGGAAGTTCAACCGGAAGAACAAAGGAGTGAAGGAGCAGAAGACATAGCCGAAACTTTGGTAGCCTTAAGGAGCTCAGAACCAGTTCAAGCGGAGACACCTGTTCAAACTGATATTCCAAAAACCATTCAACAGGTGGTTCAGACCCCTGAAGCTGAGGCTATAGTGAAAATGGTGGAAAATGCCAAAAGGATAGCAGAGGATGAAAGGCTAGCCAAAGAACTTCAAGAGGAATATGATCTGTATGTGCAAAATGGAGTGTTTGAAAACTTGCTTGAAGAGGCTAAAATAAGATCTTTCAACTGGAGATTAAAGGATTACGATTTGGATGCAGTGACTGAAACTGATAGGCAGAGGTTGATTACGATCGCCTCTCAATTGCCTACCAGGTTGATAAAGAATGATGAGAATTACATTCTATTGAAAAAGGTACAGAGGGCTCTTGTGGTTAGAAACTTGAAGACAGAGGAAGAGATAGCTCAGATGCAAGTTAGGGAACTGTGCAGCTTAATTGATACTATCTTTTATGAGCTTAAAGGAGAGATAGCTGCTGTTAACCCCAACTTGGTGATGCCTTCACCTTCAGAGCTCATCTCAGGTACAACAACTAATGTAAATGTTAAACCTGAATTTACTGATGTTGCAGATGTACAACCTCCATCCTCCTTCATTTACAACCCAAACCCTATACCTACAACTGTTCCATCTATTCTACAGTCACTTGCCATCACACCCTACAAACCACCCTCCATATCCAAGAAAGTAGCCACCAAGCTTGCCAACCCCAAGTACAGAACAGACAACTTTACACCCATCATTCCCCTCAAGAAGAAGCCTCCACCTACCATGGACTTTTCTGATATTTTCCCACCTACTCCACCTTCAAGTCCCACACCAGAAGCTATTAAACTACCAACACAAACTTCCCTACCTCCTCTCACCATCAAAGAACCTTCTACCACCATCACCAAACCTACTGAAGCTCAAACTGGCCCTTCTTCATCATCTGCCAAAGGCGAAAGACCTATTGTGCAAGAATATGCAAATGATTCTGATGAAGAAAGATGATGAGAAAAAGGAAAATGATGCATGCCAAGAACAAAAGAGATCAATGGCAGAGAAGAAAAGCTCCACCCAGAAAGAACATGATTGTGGGTTGGACAGTAGATGAAGCCACCTTTGATTTCACCTTTAATTTGGCAAATGGCACAACTCAGGTGGTAAATGCTCGCAAGGCCACTACATACCTTACTTTGCTGCAAATGACAGATATCATTCTAAAGCTTAGAAAGATTATGAGTCCTTCAAGAGCTGAGCATATGTTAAGGCTCCTCATTGAGCCAACTGTGCTAGACTGTGGAATGCTCTACAGAAGCAATTTAGATGGTGACTCATCAGAAGAAGAAGAAGAAGAAGAGCCTGCAAGTGAAATAAAATTTATCATTTGGGAAGAGGAACAGAAGCTATTTTATGTTCACAGAGCCGATGGCACCTTCACAGTTCATGAGTCCATTTCTGTTCAAGAAGAATGGAGCGAAATGGACTGGGAATCTTTCAAGCATGTGAAGGTGACCAAAACAAACTCAAAAGAGCTGTCTCAGAACCTTGATGCCAGCATCAGAACCACGGACAAGTAGGATAAGGAGAAGAAGATTTTTGGGTACAAGTTAATTTTTGAAGATAAACCTTGGAATTTGAAAGCATCAGCTTAGGGGGAGATTGTAAGGAATATTGCGCTTGGAAGATTTCCGGCTGAATGCCAATTTTGTATAGTTCCGGCTGAAGTTGAAGTTGAAGCGGAATTCTCACTTCAAGCGGAACTGGCAGTTCAAGCGGAAAGAAGCAGTTTTGTCCTTTAGCGAATATTCCGAGTGAACTTGATTATCCACCAGATAATGAGTTCAACCGGACTTTTCCCGAGATGTCTTTTCAGCAAGTCCAATCCTGCAAAAGCTTCTCGTATGCTTCTATATCTGATTCAAGTCGCTCTCCTAAAATAGTATGTTGCTGCAAACACGTAAGATATTCCAATTGCCGATGTTTATTCTTTTGGTAGTTTGTATTTGACTTTTTAGTTTACGGTCTAGATTAGATCGCATGAGATCAATGGATGTCATTGATCTCATCAGCACTATATATAGCTTAGTTAGCTCTTAGTTTACACACAGTTGTCATCTTTGTTGTTATCAGTTCTTGAACAACTTGTAATAGTGTAGCTTCGAGTTAATGCAAATAGTGCCTAGTATTTGATACTTTGTTGTTACTATATCTTTGCAAATCAAGATTTTACATTATACATAAGAACTTAATATTGCTTGAGTAAAGTGAAATATAACTTTAATTCCGCAGGGTTATATTTGCGAGTAAAGGGCTTTGTTTTAGTTTAACTCTAACTAATAACGATCTTACAAGTATTGAACAAATTAAAATTCCATGTCCATGTACGATATGTTTAAACCACATGTCTCTTGATGTGGAGGAGGTATCTCTTCACTTATTCAGACATGGAATAGATCAACTCTATACCTTATGGATTAAGCATGGAGAGAAGGCTAATGAGCCTTTTGAAGACAACTACACGAGTGATTTTATGTCGGGCATTCCAACTGATGCCACCGAAACAATTGAAATGGTTGAAGCTACGGAAGAAAATTTCATGAATCATGAACATGAGAAGTTCATAAAACTAATTGAAGATGCTGAGAAGCCACTTTACAAAGGGTGTCCCGACTTCACAAAGTTGTCCGCGCTGGTACACCTCTTCAACTTGAAGAGTAAGTACGGAATTTCGGATAAATGCTTTACAGAAATATTAGTTTTGGTAAAGAAGATGCTGCCCGAAAACAATGAGATGGTGAACAGTACATATGAGGCTAAGAAAACGTTCAAAGTAATGGGTTT
Source organism: Deinandra increscens subsp. villosa (assembly GCA_039602395.1). Lineage (NCBI taxonomy): Eukaryota > Viridiplantae > Streptophyta > Magnoliopsida > Asterales > Asteraceae > Deinandra > Deinandra increscens. The sequence continues at coordinate 40,023,609 of JBCNJP010000010.1, read as the reverse complement.
GGGGTATACGAAGATACACACATGTATCAACGACTGCATACTATATAGGAACGAGTACAAAGATTTGCAAATATGTCCTACTTGTGGAAAATCCAGATGGAAGGTGGACGACATAAAAAAGGTTATATACGAGAATGTTCCTGCAAAGGTGTTGTGGTACCTTCCCATAATACCACGGTTGAAACGTCTATTCCAGTCACTGACAACTGCATGTAATTTGAGATGGCACGCAGAAAGTAGAATACAGGACGGTGTTTTACATCACCCGACAGACTCAACCGCGTGGTCTGTTATAGATGACAGACATCTAGAGATTGCTAATGATCCAAGAAGTTTGTGTCTAGGCATTTCCGCTGATGGGGTAGACGTTAATCGAGGAAATCGAAACCACAGTGTATGGCCAATTTTATCGGTTATTTACAACATTCGACCTTGGTTGTGTATGAAAAGGAAGTTCATCATGCTTGTATTATTGATATCGGGAACACCAGGTAACGATATTGATGTTTTCTAGAACCGTTGGTTGAAGATCTACAAATCTTATTTGAAATAGGAGTCGAAACATACGATTCATATTTAAAAGAAACGTTTACACTACGTGATGTTGTGTTATGGACGATAAACAATAATCCTGCCCTTGGTACACTTTGTGGTTGTCCATATAGTGGATTCAAAGGTTGTGTAGTGTGTAGGAAAAAAAACACACTGTATTAGACTCCCTAAGTCAAAGAAACAAAGTTATGCTAGACACAGACGTTATCTACCCTATGAACATCCGTTCAGACGTCAAACTATGGCATTCAATGGACAAAAGAGCTAGAAATTGCAAAGGAACCAATGAATGGGGAAGAAATATATAACGAGGTATAATATGTTGTTAATAAATGGGGTAAGGCTGATAAGATAAATGATCTGGAAACACAAAAATCAAATGGAAGAGGTGGAAAGATAAAAAGGAAAAGGGGAGCAAAAGAAGTAGGTACATCAAACGATACCAACAAAGAAGACACGTACTAGAAGAAATTTAATATAGAGTAAATTGCTATTTTCATCCCTGTGGTTTGCTCAGAATTGCCAATTCAGTCTAATAGTTTAAAATTTGTCAATTAAATCCTTGTGGTTTGAAAAAATTGCCAATTCAATCCAAAATATTATAAAAAATTACCAATTTTGTCCTTGTGGTTTTGCAAAAAATGTCAATTCAGTCCAAAGAAATTGCTGGTTTTGGACTGAATTGGCAATTTTTGCAAACCACAGGGATGAAATTGGCAATTTTTAAACTATTGGACTGAATTGGCAATTTTGAGCAAACCACAGGGACGAAAATGGCAATTTACTCTTTAATAAACATAGGTTAGTTACTAAGCTGTGAATATTCCAAAATGAGATGAGATCGAGATAGACTGCTGGAAAATATTCTGATTCTATTAATTGGCTGAAAACATTACAAATCAGCTATTTATATACATAAACCAGAAAAAACGATGGTGGATAAATAACTGATAAAAGGACATCCCAATTATCAAACCCAACCCATCAAACTATTCGAGAACTTAGCATATTGTCCTCTCTTCTCATATTTTTCTTTTGATTCTTCCACCTCTGCAACACAATAAATTAAATATAAAGAAAGCCCATATTTAAGATATATATAATACAAGAAAAAAAAAGTTTCGACATACCTTTATTGTCATGACCCAGAATTTTATCAGGATCCTCTTTAGCAAGTTTGCAGATCATGTCAAGTGTCTTCTTGAGAAGTTTATTTTTAAACATCTTATTTGTGCTGCTGAAAAAGGTAATAACAAATTAATCATAGTTAAAAGTGAATTGTAGTTTTAAGAAAAAGGTATTGAAGTTTGACTTTGAGGTCAAACTGATATAGAGTTTTGAAGATACAGGAGTGAAGAGATTAACCTGTCCCACGCTTGTTTTATATGCAATATGTAAAAAAGAAAAAAGTACCAAATTATGCACAAACAGTTGTGATTTCTGATAGGCAAAATCTGCATCCGAAAACGCTATCCTGAACCGAGGGTTCATGACTTTTGGTGAGGCTAAAAATATGCATAAATCGTAGGCACTTGAACCAGGTAGAAGCAGAAATAAAACTTACTTGGATATATATTTCAGTACCTTTAACCAAGAATTGGCTATCTTACTTGAGCAATTACTTCACTATCTTGCTATTTCTATCACCAACCCTAAATAAATACCCAAAAATCAAAGGAGTAGAGTTGAGATAATAGTGAAATGGTAAACCAATAACCTGTGAATGAGCGGTAAACCAATCTGAGATAATCGACGGTGATGAAGCCGTAAGTTTATAGATATTATTCCTTATTTAAAAACCCATACCATTAAATAAAACAACTATCGTTTTCTCATTCCTAAACCCAAAAACGAAAAACACCATTAAAGATCAGTCCACTTTTACATCAGTTAGTTAGTTATGCATCCATGTGTTTACCGGCTGGCGCGCACATCATCAAGTATAGATGCTAAAAGCTTGAAAAAAATCAAAACCGACCCATGATCAATTACAACCTTTGTATTCTCAGAGGTTCCCAAGGTAATGTTTATGAGTTTCCAGGCAGCTTCAAACTGCTCCAAGATCAGATATTTAATATTAAAAGAAAATGTTCAAGATCTTGTGAATCCAGCCTCTGTGGGGTTATCAAATAAGTAATAGAACTACGTGACAGGTGAACATACTCACTGACAAACAGCTTGTTTCATTAAGATCTTGTGAATCCATCCTCTGTGGGGTTCTGCCTAGCCAAATCTACGATGCAACAATAAACAAAGAAATAAATTAAAAAAATAATAGCATTAGTCTTGCCCATTACTTTGTGATGCTACATCACTTGGCGTGACAATTTTGTGTTACTTTATACAGTTGTAATAATCTAAGAGCAACCTGTAAACAATGAATCGAAATTATTAAGGTACACATTTTTATTTTAATCTGTACACATAATCATGTGAAACAAAATGGATATAATTTCCTTCCCCTCAAAAATCTGCACTAAAAAAAACTGGTTGCTTACGTCAGGTTAAACTTTATTATTAAATAACTAAATCTGAGAAGTTCTAGAAACTGATGAAGTGATCCTCTTAGAAAGTTCAAAGATTTAACATACAAAAAAGGAATTTTCATAACTTGAAGAAAAGTATAAAGTGTTTGCCAGAACAATTTAATCCCAACCATTTCAACTAAAAAATGATCTATCTCGGCCCAAACCTATTTTCGACCGTTACCCAAGAAACCTTATAAGTTGGAATAAAAAATAAGTACAAATGTACAATTAACTAACCCGTCATAACCAATATTCATATTCATTTGCAACAAGTTCAGTCCAGTGTCTAGTATCCTCATGAAATATCCGTTAGGCATTTGGAAAAAGGTGTAGGCCATGTATATTTTACTGGAATTGTGGAAATCCAGCCATCAAGTGGTGTGTACCTAAATGAAGACAAAGAGAACTAAGATTAAATTTACTATGATGATGAATTGAAATAGTACAAACTTGTTTACATCTACCATGAAGTTTTAGGGAGGGTACTTTCATTACGTGATTCATAGCAGGAAGAAGAAGAAAGTGGTTTTCATATATAACCGACCCTACTCTAGATAAATCATAACTTTTAGCCACTTCCTTCTAGCACGTTTTAGGTTGAAATGCGGGTCATTTTGTGTAATGGGTCAACACGTTTTAGGTTGAAATGGGTCATTTTGTAGTTGTCTAAACATAATGAGCCATATAGGGTTGACTCATTAACAGTGTTCATCCAGTTTGTTTTTTAATATTGAATTAAAGACAATCTACATCCTTCAAATAGTTTAGAAGGTTGTATGGACAAAAAAGACTTTAGAAGATTTTCAACACATTTAACATGTTCTCTTTTTAGCTAATTTTTGCATTTGGCACACTTGAGATAAAACACAGCCCTAATAAAACCATTCAAGCAAACAAAAATTCACATATAACAGATTAAAAGAGAAGCTGACTTTTTTATTCCGTAGCTAATCCATTTCCCTTGCTCACTCTTGTTTCATGATTTTGGATTCCTCTTGCTCACTCTTACACCTGTAACGACAAAAAGAAAATACAGAACCTTGATCAAGACCCCTCGATGAACTGTAGCTAATCCATTTCTTTATAAAATTAGATAAGATGGACATAACCTTCTTGCATCATCACATATTTCTATCAAAATCTTAACAGCTAATAGCTGTTTAGCAAAGTAACAATCAATGATTATGCTTCCCTTATCAACCCATTCATGAATCCCTAGCCAAGAGTAAAAATTATGGGTGGAATCATATAACTCAAAACCCATCAAAACCCAAGAAGAAATCAGAGGGAGAGAGAGACGTACCTTACCTTTCGGAATGAAAGAAGAACAAAGATCCGTTTAACCCAAAATTAACCATCTCGGTCCCAAATTGTCACTACAAGGTCATTTGTCAACCGTCCATCAGAGCATCACCACTAAACACCGTTTTCTGGTTGTCGGCTGCCACTACCTCCATTATCTTAGCTCAGATCCCAGTCCACTGATTTAAGACTACAACCGCCGGAATCGCGACCATGGTCGCCGGATTCGCGATTGTGGTCTACTTCTACTCAAAGCCATTGCCGATCTACAAACAAAACCCACAAAATATTCATTCTCATCCCATTTTGAGACCATGGAGAAGAGAAAACCCAGATTTGTCACCCTTTATCGATGAATCGTTAAACCGAAACAAAATTACATTACAAATCTAAAACAAAATTAGAGAAGGAGCAACTTACCTGCGAAAGCAGACAAGGAAGAAGCAGCGAGAGTGGGAGAGAGAGATTTAGAAACCCTAAAAACTCTGAGAAATCAAGAAATCAATTTAGAAACCCTAAAAAAATTCTGTGAGATGGAAACATACCTGTGAGAGCTAGGCGCGGTGAAGACGTGGTTTGGGAGAAAAAACGACTTCATGTCTGGCTTTGAATTTCAAATGTTCTTCTTCGATTTGAGAGAGAGAGTGTGACTCCATTGCATCTAATCTAAAGGACGACCCCTCCATTGTACTATGCCTGTGTTTTGCGTTTGTGGTTTGAATTAGGGATAAAAGTGCTTGAATGATGGTGACAAAACGAAAGCGTTATCGGGATGTTGATGAATTAAGAGACTGTGAATCAGAGAAACGGGAAAGAACACTTAAACAATTCTAGAAATAGAGAACCAGGGATAAAGAAAACTCTCGATGAGCTTCCGATGGCCAGATTTAGTCATTGTGAAAAAGCAAGGGGATAAAGAAGATGAAAGCCTTACCAGATTTGGGGAATTCAAGAGCGGGAAGCCATAATTATTCTTGATTTGGGGAGTTCAAGAGCTGACCGATTTTTTGATGTGAGTCATCGATCTTTGTTGAGATTCAATCTCAACCATCTTTCAATCTAAAAATTAAGATTTTGTGCTTGAAGCACTTGTACATCATGCTTTCAAACATGTACAAATCTTAAAAATTCAACACATAAGTTTTCTCTCTCCAATATATATATTAAGATAGTATAGATATATATATATATATATATCTACAAATGTATATAAACCTTATTAAACGTATCCCGAGCCCTAAAACTAGTAGAATTATGTCCTATAATGTTTTGGTACATAAAATAATAGAAGAATAAAAGTTAGAGGGGATAAAGTAGAAAATAGTGAAAGATATATATATATATATATATATATATATATATAATATAAATATATATGTATATATATGTATATCATCGAGCGTGTCCTGAGCCTTAGAAACTTTTATAAATATGCCCCATAATGTTTTAAAGCATAGAATAATAGTTTGGTAGAAGTCTGGGGGCTGAAATGTAAATAAAAAGTACAGGGACTGAAACTGCCAATCTGTAAAAGTTGCATCGCGGTACGCGAGGCTGCCTCTCGGTACGCGAGTCGTACCAGGTCGCAGATTTACTTTTTTGGCTCGTTTTTTGCCACGTCCACTTACTTGCAGCCCAAAATTCTCCGTAAACGCGTCGTTTTTTGTTGGATTATCACCATGGCCACCTGGAGGACCCTTAGACGCTTCGATTGAGTATAAATAGCACCCATAACATCCATTATTCCTCACCAATTTACTGGATAATCATCACAAAAACCATAAACGAACCCAAAATCTTCTTCGGCTCAATTCTCTCAAACGATGAAGGCTTTAGATCTGAATTTCTGCAGTCAAGCTTCTTATGGTATGGTCTAAATTAACCTATCTCAGTTTTTAATAATATTGCCTCTAAGTATGATTTCTAAAAGTGCATAAAAATTAGGGTTCATGAGCTTGTTTTGCCAAAAATCGGGTGATCGGGTGGGAATTAAGGTCTGAATTTTTGTAGGTAATCCTAAAATAATGTGTTTTAAGAAATCTCTAAGTTTATTTCACAATTGGAAAAGGTTTGGTAAAGGTTTTGTTAACGGGTCAAATTAGGGTTTTCATAACGTTGTTCTGCCCAAATTGAGTAAACGGTATTGAATTAAGCTTTGATATATTAAAGCATATTATAAAATATTATAATGGATAATACCCTAAAAGACGGTTTTGAATAAAGTGAGTTTTGGTCAAGAATTGAGAAAAACGAGAAATTAGTGTTTCTAAATAAGATTATTTATATAAAATAATCGGAGGGTATGGGGACTTGATTTTTGGTATAATACCATGTCTACATATATGACGTTAAAATGGATAAATATTAAAGTATTGAATATACCGAGTTAATCGGATATTTAGAAGTTCGTGGGGACCGGAAGAGTAAGCGCCTGTACACTGGGGCTTCTGGCAAAGCGGGGGTGTCGCATAAACCCAACTGGGAACTGGCATACCTCAATTGGAGATCCCGGAGTGAGCGTTTACTTATAGGAATACGCGTCTTCATATTATCTTTAAAAGAAAAGGATAACTGCCTAAAGGGCATTTTGGTCATTTTGACCTTTAAAAAGGAATGAATTTATTAATTGAATATTATTAAGATAATAAGACGTTAAAATAAACATAGGAAGTGTTTATTATATTACACCTTGCGTTAACGCCATAGAATACGCAATTAGGTTTAATTGGAAGGCATAGCGGAGGTTTTGCCTGAATTAACTGCTTAAGAGTATAAGGTGATTTCTATGAGCCCACTCTTTAAATGTTTTAAATGTTTTCGGGCTGATATATATACAAATGTTATGAAAATATGTTTAGATGGTTTATAACCGGAATATTGCCTATTTTAACTGTTAGAATTGTTAAAAGGTTTTTGATTGATATATACGTGAAAGGTTATGAAAATATTATAATAATGATTATTGATGAAATATTTTACAGTATTAAACTGTTAAATGACTCTTGATTTGAAATATATGTGAAAAGACTATGATAGTGTTTACGGGTGAATTGTCCTAAAATGTTAAACACCTAAATTGCTTTAAGAATATTATATATGAGAAATGTTAAAGAAATGTATTAAAATGCCTTTTACATGTTTTATGCTGATACACATACGTGAAATGTTTTAAGACCTATAATTGTTATAAATGATGATTACCTGTTATAACAGTTTTCAGGAAGGTTATAATGAATGGGTAATATAAAGGATGATACTTTTAAATGAAGTTTTGAGGAATGGAAAATGTGAATGTTTGGTCTAAGCTTATGTATGTGAATAAGTGTCGGATAAATATGATCTTATTAGCCTTGTTGTGATTGTAAGATGTATTCTATACTGAAATGATTCTATATCATATCCGTTTGTATTTAAGGTGTGGTGGATATGCTGCAGTACTTCCTATATATAAACACCCGTAATACAATAGGAAATGTTATAGAATCAGTCCAGTGTAGGTTTCGCTGAAGGTTAATAAGACCCATAACATTATATATATAAAACGCTTATTTCCATATGCGGGTGATAGACTGGTGTTGAAAAGGTTATGAGTCCAAATACAAAGGTTATTTAAATGGACTTTTGAAAGGGATGAAAATGTTGAAAATGTTTTAATCTAAGCAGATATTGTCTAGAGAAAAGGGAAATGGTGGTTGTACAACTAGAAGCAGGGGACGACGGTTCTCCGGGGTAGCGACGACTGCTATATTAAAAAGGTATTGGGGTGGCGACGGTTGCCCGAGGAACTAACGTGGTTCCAATAGACAATGCTTAGTAAATAAATGACTGCTTATAATATTTCATGTAACTCTTTTATGTTTTATACCTAATGATTCTTTGCGCAAGAGAGTGTCTAGGAGGCCCAAAGTACTTTAAGTACTAAATGGTTTTTATTATGATTTAAATGTTATGTCTTGGTATAACACTGTTATGTTTATACCTGTTAAATGATTAAATGGTGAATGGTTAAAAAAGTTAAATGGTTAACGGTTAAATGATTAAATGGGTAAGTGTTTTGGTATAACTCTGTTATGTCTTATACCTGATAAATGTTTAAAGGTTATATTTTGGTATAATGCTTATACCTAATAAATGTTTAAAGGATAATGGTTTTAAATTTATAGTATAGCTCTGTTATGTTTTATACTTGATAAATGTTTGATAAAAAGGGGGCCGTTAGGCCCAAGCGTTTAAATAAACTTTCAAGGCAAAGGTAACGCTTTTTGAAAAACGTAGAACTCACCAGCGTAAGCTGACCTTTCCAAAAACATATTTATGTCAGGTGATGACGATGTTTAAGGTAGCAAGGAAAGGGCTTTGGTGAGGACAGACTATGTGGGCAAGCTATCAGGAAAGGACTCGGTAGTAGACTTGCAGTAGACATAGATAAGATCTAGTTGTTAGATTATGTTGTATCTTCCTTACTGTTGTACTTGGCATATATATATATAGGGAGAGGATCATTTGAGAACCAATTTGATTTGAGAACTAAAAAGAACTAATTTGAGCCACAAGTATATAACATGTATCCCCCCTCCCATGAATTGTAGTGGTCCCCCCCCCCCCCCCCCTGAAATTTGTGGTTGAGATTTAGTTCTCAAAAGTTCTCAAAATAAAAAGTTCTCATTTGAACCTAACCCTATATATATATATATATATATATATATATATACATGAAAAGTTTTTAATTTTCGCTGCTTAGTTATTTCTGTTGTACCATGTGTTCATGAGTAAATCCGTATAGTGACCCCTTCTGGAGCCAAGTTTGGGAGTGGGCGTCACAGTGTGCTTAGGGGTGTTCTATTTGGTTGTTGGTGTTCGATGTTGGTATTTTAGTTAGGGCTTTTAACTTGGCAATGAGGCGGGTCTCGCAGCCGTCATCAGTTTTATAGCCTGACCCCCATGACTGTGATGGTCTATGCAACCTAATTTTCCAGCGAGGCTGATCTCGCAGCCATTATCAATTTTGCAACCTAAGTTTGTTTTATGATTTGAAATGTATCATTCTGATCTGAGCCAATACTGATTCTACTGTTAATACTCGTATGTTTATTTTTCTTTTAATGATCTTGCTTGGCTGCTTAGGTCCCCGATGATTTTCCTTAAGGCTATGTTGATGTGCCATAGCGACCGGCGTGTCGTAAATGATTGGTTTATCGCAGCCTCACCATCATCCATGCCAACACTATGATGATAAACTACATTCCGAGCCTTCTAATCATGTTTTTTATTTTGTTTTTCTCCTGATTTGGAATCTTGCCACAAATAATCTCAGCTGCTTTGGGTTTGATCTCAGAGTCCAAGTCTCTAAGCCTTTTAGTTTTTGTTTTCAGATTTGATATGCAGGTGCAGAGAATCTGAGTTGAGATTTTCCTTATTCGAGTTTTGCTTGGAGATGTGCATTGGAAGTTCAAGATATCCAAGTTTTGCTGTTCTCCAAATCTTTTTTTAATTTCTTGAAATGTTTTTTAACTTCTTTACTAATGCTTTGTATCACTGACAGGAATTATGTTATTTGTTGTAAGCTTAGCTAAAAATTATGTTCGATGAGAGAACCAATGGGAATACAATGTAGTGACTTAGTCCTAAAACAAGGCTGTGACAATCCAAAAGAGCTGCCTCCTCAAATGATAGCAATGTTATCGGAACCAAAAAAATTCTTAAACATTCGCATCAAAACAAATGAAAATCCTATGAGAGACAGAAAGAAAACTCAAGTAGGGCCCATAACGATAACATCATTAACTCCTCCAAGTAAACAGTCAGGGAAGCATGCCTTTGAATCTCTAGGAAAGTTCCACATCTTAAATAATCTTTCTTTACATTCAAAATTATAAGATAAAACTAAAAAAAAAATACTATAAAAAAAAGATGGGAAGACAGAAGCCGCAAAGAGAGCAAACGAGAAGGCGTAGTGAAAAAAAATGAAGCAATGAAAAGTAATCTTTTAACATAGGCAAGAAAATCCACACATGTTTTCGGAAGCAAAGAAGAAGGAAAAATTATGCCTTTTTTGCCTAGTGGTTAATCAATTTGGGGGTCAACTCTTTAGGATCAACGTGTTGTGTAAATGTAGCTTGGAAAATGGTTGGGTGATAAGACAAACTTTAGTCTTATGAAAGATAAAGGTTAAAACTATAAAAGTATGGTACTTTTGACTAACCATGAGAATAGTAGCAATGATGGTTATACTTAGTACCATTGTAGAACTCTTGGTACATTTCATGTGACTCTTTACATCTATTTATATATGTAACAATTAGTATTAAAACCATTCTTATAGTACTTACATTACATAAAATACTATCCAGTCGCACCATGCGGGTTCACTGCCTTGTAATTCTTTATTATGGATACTTTATTTTGTATCATTTATTAGTTTTATTATATGATAAACCCATTTTAATTTTGTAAGGTTTTCTACTTATTATTTTGTCATACACTTTTTTATTTATATATTATTTTATTAGTTTTAAGATTATTATTATAATAAGATAAGAAGAAGTAACATTTCTTCTATATAATTAAAATGGTTTTCACATCTAAATATGTCTCGTTTGAATAAAAAATATGTCTTATGAAACTCAAACAAACTTTTGACTTTTAGTCTTATGCTATATCAAGTTTATTTACATTATTATTTTCGGACACCTATCTAAAAGTTTTGGTTCCGCCATTGCATCTAGTCATATTTCTTCTATATGTGTTAGGAATTTTGTTGTGTTTCCGGTCTTAATAGTGCTTTGTCTAGTCTTTTTAAAATTATCCAACTCATTTTCACCCAACCCGTTCTAATCTAACATGTTCCAATCTCATCTGTTCTAGCGTGACCAATTTTTGGCCCCCACTAACAAGAATTTCTGGATCCGCCACTGCCGCACGAACAAAGTAAACTTTAACGCACAACCATATGAACTAATTGCAACCAATTCATTGAATGCGCATGTATGACAAGGTGTCGAGAGAATTAATTGCAACCTGCAATTATTGGATATTACCACATGAACAAATGGGTTTCTAGCGGCAGCGCGCTAATAGTCTAACTTGTAGAGATTATTAGACGGATTAAACACCTCTCTCTCCTCTCTCTCTCTCTCTCTCTCTCTCTCTCTCTCTCTCTCTCTCTCTCTCTCTCTGCCTCTCTAAATCGTGAGACTCCTCCCACCTTCACCATCATCACCATACACCCAAAATAGGAACTCGATCAGATCAGGATGTCTTCTACAAGCATGACATCGGTCACCGGTCTCCCAAGTAACCTTTAGGGGGCGTTTGGTTCGTGAAATGTAATGGAATTGGAATTGCAAAATTTTCTTTTTAAAGTTGTGCTTAGTTGGGTAACAAAGAAATTTGAAATGAAATAAAATCTTTTAATCAATGAAATTTAATACTATTTCAACATTTTTTAGAAATCCTTCACTTTAATGTATGAAAGTTACATGGCCTCAAATTTCATCGATTAAAGATAGGGGTGGCAATCTTGACCCAAATAAGTTTTTGGGTCAGAATGGGTCATTTAATATTGGCTGAGGGTCAGAATGGATCATTTAATATTGACTGAGGGTCAAAATGGGTTATTTTAAAACAGAATCCCTAACAGTGCGGGTCATGCGGGTCGAGATTCTTGTTTCACGTATTCATCCGCAATTCTGCAAATCCCCAATTGACCTAACTGGCCGCATCTACGCTACTCCAATCCTCTCGTCATCTACGCTCATCGACCCATCTTCGCATCTCGTCCATCGTCATCTACGCTCATCGTCCTCGTCCATCTACGCTCATCGTCTACTCATCATCCTCTTGTCATCGCCGTTTAAGCTCGTCAAATCGTCATCAATTACAGGTTTGATTCTTCATTTGATTTCTTCATTAATTGCGTATGGAAATTCAACGAAGACATTTGAGTATTTGACCATTGATTCATGTTTTCAACTGAACACAGAGGCTATTGAACACAGAGAGGCTATCGAAAACAGAGGCTATTGAAAATAGAGGCTATCGAACACAGATTCATGTTTTCTTCATCAATGTCTTGAGGTTAGCCCTAATTCTTGAAATTGAAGTTAAAAAAAACTATTTTGCCCAATTTCGGTATAGAGATTGAAAATTGTTTTGTGGGTTCTGTATATAGATTGAGAATTTCTATAAGGAATTGGGATGTGGTCAGATTTTTTGACGCAAGTTTCGACTCCTTGATGATACAGCATTCTTGAAAATATATGAAACACTATAAAGTGATGCTAATCCTATATCAAGAAACACTATAAAGTCAGATATCTTGAAAATATATGAAAGAGAGAAGACGAATCTTAAAGAAGGGTTAGAAAAAGTGAGTAGCAAGATATGCTTGACTTGTGACTTGTGGAGTTCTATTACAACCGACGGGTATATGGCATTGACGGCACATTACGTAGATGGAGAGTGGGTCTTGAGAAAAAAAAGTGTTGAACTTTAGATTTATTCCACCTCCGCATAGTGGTTCAATTTTAGCTGGGCACTTGATTAGTTTTTTAGCAGATTGGGGCATTGAGAAAAAGGTATTTACCATCACACTAGATAATGCCAGGTATAATGATGTTTTAGTTGACAGTTTAAAGAAGCATTTGCGTTTGAATAACGCGTTAGTTTTTGATGGAGATTTTACTCATGTGCGTTGTTCTGCACATGTATTAAATCTTATCGTTCAAGATGGACTGAAAATAATTGAAAAGGCCATTCAAAAGGTTCGGGAGTCTGTTAAGTTTGTTAAAGGAAGTGCTACCAAAAAGTTTAAGTTCGCAGATTGCATACGACAACAAAACCTAAAATGCGAGAGACATGTGCATCAAGATGTAGTCACAAGATGGAATTCCACATATCTTATGCTTGATAGTGCATTGGCTTATCGTGGGGCGTATGAGCAGTTATCATTAGTTGAATCAAGTTATAAGGCTTTTCCATCAGAATCTGAGTGGACCAGAGTGAAAATGATCACCGAATTTCTGAAACCTTTTTATAACATCACGACTTTGTTTTCCGGAAGCTCTTATCCTACTTCCAACTTGTACTTTCATGAAGTGTTTCAATTACATATTAAAGAGGGGATTGGTAATGTGGATGAGGTTATGAGCCAGATGGCAAAAGAGATGAAAATTAAGTTTGATAAATATTGAGAAAATTATAGTATGATCTTGTCTATTGCGGTTATTCTAGATCCACGTTATAAGTTTAAGCTTGTTGAGTTTTGTTTCTCAAGACTGGACATGACACAAGAAGAATACAATGATAAAGTGGATAGTATTTTAATGGCCATGTAAAATTTATATGATGAGTATGTTACTCGTTTAGAGACAAAGAATGATTCTTCAATAGTCGGTAGTTCCAATGCTCGTGTGGATGTGGTGGATGAATTGGATGGATTCGATTCATTTAAAAGCAAATTTGAAAGTGTTGCGAAAGAAAAGTCAGAGTTGACAACTTATTTGGAGGAACCTAAACTTGATAGGACTATAGAGATTGATATTTTACAATATTGGAAAGATAATGAAGGGGAGGTATCCAAATTTGGCTCGAATGGCACGCGATATTTTAAGCATCCCAATCACCACGGTTGCTTCTGAATCATCATTTAGCATTGGAGGTCAAGTGTTAAGTAAATACCGATCCTCACTACGATCATCAAACGTTGAGGCACTGCTATGCACACGTGATTGGTTGTTTGATTTAGAAGGTAATTACATTAATTGTTTATATATATTGTTAATAAATAATATACTGATGATGATATATCTTTTACTCTGTTTATGTATTAAGATGAAAGCGAGAAAAAGATGGAGCAAAAACTTGTTGAAGATATTGAAGCATTGATTCCTACATATAACACGGACATTTAGGTAATATCATTGTTTTTGTTTTAATTTTTACATTTTGTTATAAAATATCGTATTGATAACATCCCATTTGGGTATATTTTTTGATTTCGCAGTTGGGTAGAAACTAGATCAATGGACCTTTGTGAGTATTAAACTAGTTGCTATCAGATCGTCCGACTGTTTGAATTGAGTTGTAATCGGTTTGATTGAATTAGGTCGGGTTTCGAACCGGTTTTGTTTCCCGAACCAAGTTTTATTATCCATGTCTACTTATATTGTTCATTTAATTCGGATATCGTATATTGAGAAATCTCAAACTAACATTAAACTAGTGGTTTGAATCAAGTTGTAACAACTTTGACTAAAACGGGTTGGGTTTGAAACCAATATTGGGTTCTGAACCTTTTTTTTTCATGTTCACTTATATTGTTCATTTGAGTTTTGATAAAAAATGAAATTCCAAATTAGTAGCGTGTGTATATATATATATATATATATATATATATATATATATATATATATATATATATATATACTAGGATAGAACCCGTATGTTATACGGGTTGAATCATTAAAAAATATATATAGCTGATAATTCATGCATACTCTTATTACCGGAATAACGTATTACAATAAAAAGTTAAAAATATAATCCATAATATGGTATTGTTAACTTTACTCTCTTTATCTAAAAATAATATTTAGATCATGGCTCTACTTGTATATATGAAAAATACAACATAAACATTTAGGGATTTTTTACATATATCCCTTTACTAAGCCCCTTAATTACATATATACCCAATGCTAAACTTTAATTACATATATACCCATTTCCTATTAAATTACCCATCTACCCTTCTAATTTTACAAAAAAAAAATAATAAGAATTTTAATCAAAAACATGAGTTCCTACATTAGGCAGTAGCCGCGTTGCTTTCTCCAAGACATTCCCAACCGACCGCCACCTCCATTCTTATTATTTTTTATTTTATAAATAAAAAATAATAAGAATTTTAATTAAAAACATGAGTTCCTACAGTAGGTAGTGGCCACGTTGCTTTAGTACACAAATATGTGTCTCTGTGTGTGTGTTTAAGATTTACATTACATAAAAAGTAAAATGTTAATGTGTGGTAGGATCAGCCACATCTAATTCATGCTCACTAAGTTTCTCGATAGGGGTTTCTGCAAGTTGCTGTATTTGCGTTGTGACAACCGGCAATTTCCCACGTTAAACCCGTTAATAACTTGTGTTATATTTCAATAACGTCCGTCACTTCTGTTGACTAGAATAGTTACACGAGCATTGCACATGAGTCTAGACGTCGGTTAATCAACTCGAATAATTATAATTTATAATTTTATATAAATTATAATATGATTTCATGAAAACGTTTCGTCAATTTATGTGGCAATTATATTTATTATTACGTGGTATATATGTGTGTATATATACCCGTGTCATTTTATGATTTTGTGTGACGATGCGTCACGTAATCGTTCGAAACGTTCCAATAATTTTATAGGAATTTAAAAACTTATAGTTATGGGTTATAACTATGATTTTTATGCGAAATATATATGAGTTATATTTTTATAAAACTTCGTTCGTTAAATACGTTTTGACGTACACTCGAATAATCATCGTCAAGTTACCTCCGTCAACTCCGTTAGTGAGTTCGTTAACATTTTTTTAACCTTGAGGGGCCTATTCCGTTAATTTTGAAACTTGTTGTATCTATTTAAACTTGGAGGGACTGCACTTGTAATTACCAGAATCTTTGTCCCTATTTTATAAATTATGGGGGACTGTTCTTGCCAATGCTACAAACTCAATTTGAAACTAAAAAAAAAGAGAAACCGTCGACAGTAACGGTTTCCGACTCTCGACCGACCATCGTAATCAATTCCCCATTTACTCGCCGGTTATGAACTCGAATCAATTAACAATGATTTTTGGATCCAAAACCTTATGTCCCTTCAATCATTTGGTGTCTATCACGATCCCTAAACCTCTCGAGTTTCACCATTTCCGTTGCTCTCCGGCGAACTCGAATTCCGGCCAACCATCGTTGATTCACCACCTGTTTCGTACACCACTGTGGTCGCCTTCCTCTGCCAATAAATCCTATAGCAACGATTCTGTGAACAGAGCACTATCAGGAGGTCCGAGTCGAGGTTTTTCGGTTTCGTTTCGGTCTCAAAAACGCATATAAACTCATCTTCAATTCAAGGTAACTATTCCCTTATGTTAATCGCACATATACCTTCATTTTCTTTCTGGTTTCACGATTTTCCGGTGACCGGAATAAAACTCCCGCCACCGGAGTTTTGGGGAAGAAAGGGGGGACGGGTCTGAAAGATATATATATTCATCAAACGGGTTCAGAACACAAATGGGCTTTTAGCGCAGCTGGTAGGCGCATGTGCTGGAGGTCTCGAGTTCGACCCCCAGCAGCCCCAATCTTTTTATTCATTTTCTGTGAACTGGTTTTTCCCACAAGACTGAGTACACAAAACGATTGCTGGCCAAAACTGTTAGCAAAATAGCAAACTGCCCCAATGGTAATGATGTTGTGTTGCAAACCAGAGGTCACGGGTTCGAGCCCCGTGACCCTCACTTCTATTGTTTTAATTTTTTTAGGGATATTAAGCATTCTTTGACCCATAACCCAAAACTACCATTTGTTTTCTATAAAACCTTGATCCGTAAATGTTTTCGTAGACCCCGTTAGGGTACTCGTTGAATTCTTATTTTTTTATGAAAACGTTATGGTTTAAATGGATTAATTTAAATTGTCTCGTTATTATTATTATTATTATTATTATATTTTCTTTTTGATGTTATAGAATAGTTTTATAAATATATATATATATATATATATATATATATATAAATATATGATTTATTATCAAGACTTCTATATATGTGTATATTGCGTAAATTTTTGATGGCAAAGTAAATAAATATATGCATTTGAATTTTTGACACGAAAAATATATATATGCAAGGTATACATATTTTTATGGTTTCGCCATGACGTTTTATACATGAATTTACACGTTTCACCCGATCGTCTCAACATATATTATTGGAATGATACACTCGTACCGACTTTTGTAAATTCTTGTCTTTATGGCTAAACGTCGTCTCCGACTCATTTCGAATAAACGATTTTTATCACGTATTGATTTTGCCACCTATGTTATATTTGGAACCATTTGTTATTATACCGTCGTCTAGGCTATGTTACTCATGTGCGAACACACACACTTACATATGTAAATTCAATAGGTGCTTGGTAGTTACGCAAGACTCGGAGTCTTACTAAATTGTAGCAGCGCACCCTAAGGTGAGTTACACAACCTTTTACGTTACGTCCGGTTTTGGACGATAACACACGCAAACACGTTACACCCGGGTTAGGGTGATAACACGACAACTATTATGTATGATTAAAGTAGAAATCCAACATATATCATATGTTCACGTAAAATGCTTATCTTTGAAAGTCCTTACTTATCGAACCGTTAATAGCAAATAGCGAGGGGATATTGGGTTGTACTACTGGGGTCTGACAAACCCCACTCAGCGGGCACGAGATGCACCACCCGACTGGCGGTCGGACTGAGGACAATGTCAGCCTAAACTTACCGTGATCGAGTAGACACGGGGAAGGCAAACCACGTAAGGAATTATTCCTACAACTAATTGGTCAGCTTCGGTTGCGAACGTTTTAGTGACATGAACTTAGGCTCGCTACCTATGATATGGATTGTACTGTTAATATACATGCTTACATACGAATAAAAACTGTTATATTCGTACTGCATAACTATACTAGTT
Organism: Deinandra increscens subsp. villosa; assembly: GCA_039602395.1. Classification (NCBI taxonomy): domain Eukaryota; kingdom Viridiplantae; phylum Streptophyta; class Magnoliopsida; order Asterales; family Asteraceae; genus Deinandra; species Deinandra increscens. The sequence continues at coordinate 40,005,487 of JBCNJP010000010.1, read as the reverse complement.
ATACTTATGTGCTTATGTGAACTCACCAACATTAGTTGACACTTGCTCTTATGCATGCTTTGCAGGACGCTAAGGAGAATCGGATTTTGGGCACGTACGTTGGTTAAACTTTATTTTTGGGAACTCGTTTTTAAAACCCTATACTTGAACTTTATTTACTTATCAGGTGCTTGTTTTGCGCGACATTACTCTAATATGCTTCCGCTGGATTTTTAAACTCTGGTTTGATATTTCCCGTTTGGAAATATATTTACATTTCGAACCCTTAACTTATGTTTGATGTAAGTAATGACTCGGGTCCTGGTCTGGTTCACACCCCACACGGTAAAACTCCGTTAGTGGAAATTGGGGGTGTGATAGATTGGTATCAGAGCCCTTAGTTGCAGAGAACTAGAATTTTCAAAAATTCTAAACTGTAACTGTTTTTAAACATTAGTTACAACAATTCCCAAAAACATTCTTATTCTTGTGTGCCAAAAAATCGATTACTCACATTAGGTTGTTTTTCCTTTGTTTGTGTCTGTCTGGGTTTTGACAGTATGGCACCACACGATAACACGAGGGGTAAGGGAAAGAAAATTGCCAACGAACAGTCATCATCCTCCAACCAGCAAGGTCGCGAGCCTGAGCAGCCTGAGTACACGATAATGGATTTCCTTCGGGATCAGCACATACGTCCTGATAGGCGTGCACCAAACGATTACAGCTGGCTGAGTCCGACAACATATCGGTTGCTTGACATGTATCATGTGCCGACCAGAGTTAACCTACCATTTGATTTTAAGCGGGTCATTGCGGGACTGATAGCCGCCTATGACAACACTCTTGGAGAAACCAGACAAAATTCCATCAGCAATCGCACACGCGATAGAGAAATTGAGCGATTGCGGGCCGATCAAAGAGAACAGGATACCTACCACTACAACTTGTCCCAGGGAGTAATGGGTATCCGTAATAGGGTCACCGAGCTTGAATCGCGACCCAATCCAGCAGATTTGGAGCATGAACTGCATCTAGCACAACATCAGATTGCTGAACTCCAACATTCCAATGCAATGCTTCACCACTCCAACGCGACACTTGCGGCGCAAGTTGCCACCCTCCAAGCTCAAATGGCAGACCTACAGGTTCAAGGTGCTCCTATTCAAGAAGAAGAGGAGGAACCCCTTGAAGAAGAACCTTTTGAGGAGGAGCCTCAAGAGGCCATGGAGGAAGAACCAGATGTTATTGATCCATGATCAAATCTGTCTTCTTTATCTTTTATTTTGTTACTTCGAATAAAATTGACTGGGTGTTCATTTTATTTTGAATGTTTCAAATACTGAGATACATCATGGTTGGATTTAAATTTTGTAATGGATATTACATCTTCATTTTCCCAATGTGTTCCTAAAAATTATGTTGTGTGATGGATGAATGCATGAATAATTGTTTAGTGCTTAATGAAATTTATATTGGGTATATTAATCAATAGAATGTCTTTCATGACAAACGGAATCATGGTTGAACACCTCACAGCAGCCCAGATCCAAGCGTTGATAAAATGAAAACGTTGCGGCAGCACTCGCTGCGACTCAAGTGCAAGGAAACAATAACGGTGATAAGTAAAACAGACGAAAAATTGACTACATTTTTTTTCTCACTCTCTAAAATTATTCTCCGACATAATTATATGAAACAAATCCAGGCCCAGCTCAGTGCACCTTCAAAACTTACATGGATTGTAAGCCGCTCACGTTCCAGGGTGATGAAGGAGCCGTGGGTCTGCTGCGATGGCTCGAGAAATCAGAAAAGGTGTTCTCAATGTGTAACTGCCCAGTTGCGAATCGGGTCAATTTCGCAACCGCTACACTCGAGGGAGCTGCCGTCGCTTGGTGGAACGCCCAAATCCAAATGCTAGGGCTCGACGCAGCGAATGCTATGACTTGGCAGGAATTAAAGGATGCCATTATGGAGGAGTACTGTCCACGCGACCAAGTCAAAAGTTTGGAAGGTGAGTTCAGAACTAAAATGTGATAGGTTTTGAGGTTGAACAGTACACCGCTCGCTACCACGAGTACGCGGTGCTATGTCCTACGATGGTTGATGCTAACTTCAAAAGGATTGAAAGGTACGTGGATGGGTTAGTTCCACAAATCAAGGGAACGATTACTCCCTCAAACTCTGCAAATGTGCAGAATGCTATCAGGTTGACTCAAAACCGTCCTAACCAGAATCAGAATCAAAATCAGAATTAGAATCAGAATCAGAACCAGAGGCAACAACAACAACCACCGTAACAAAAATAACAACGGTGGTGATGGTGGTAGGAATGGTGGAGATGGCGCCAAAGGGCGAGCTTTCGTATGGTTTCTGGTGAAGCAAGAAACGATACCAAAGTCATTACCCGTAAGTTTCTTCTAAACAACTACTTCGCAAATGTCTTATTTGATACTGGTGCTGAGAAAAGTTTCATCTCAACTAAGTTCTGTAAGTTGATTAAGGCTACTCAAACTCCACTTAAAGCTAGGTACACGGTTGAATTAGCAAATGGTAAGCTTCTTGACACCACTCACTTAGTTGAAGACTGCACATTAGAACTATCTGGTCATAAACTAAGTATAGACCTTATGCCTTTTACCATTGGTAGTTTCGACGTGATAGTAGGCATGGACTGGCTATCCAAACATTAGGCCGAAATTGTATGTCAAGAAAAAGTCATACGATTACCCGCAGTAGGTGGAGAAGTACTCTCAATTCAGGGCGAAAAGGGAGGTGTTGTCTTCGGAATCATATCATACCTTAAAGCGCAGAAGTGTCTTCGGAAAGGGCACGTGGCAATCCTAGCCATAGTTACGGACCAAACTAGGGTAGAGAGAAAGATCGAAGACTTCCCGATCGTACGTGATTACCCGGAGGTATTTCCTGAGGAACTACCTGGTCTCCCTCCGCATCGGCAAGTAGAATTTGGGATTGACCTTACTCCGGGAGCAGCTCCGATCGCGCGTGCACCATATCGTCTAGCGGTGAACGAATTGAATGAGCTATCCACACAACTGCAAGAACTGCTAGATAAGGGTTTTATTAGACCTAGCTCGTTACCATGGGGAGCACCGGTATTATTCGTCAAGAAGAAGGATGACACATTTAGGATGTGCATTGATTACCGCGAACTCAACAAGGTCACTATTAAAAATCGATACCCTCTTCCTCGAATAGATGATCTTTTTTATCAGCTTCAAGGATCCAGTTATTATTCAAAGATTGATTTAAGGTCTGGCTACCACCAGCTTCGAGTCCGTGAGGAGGACATAGAAAACACAGCCTTCAGAACACGCTATGGCCATTATGAATTCTTGGTCATGCCTTTCGGGCTGACAAATGCATCAGCTGTGTTCATGGATCTCATGAACCGTGTGTGCAAGTCCTATCTGGATAAATTCGTCATAGTGTTTATTGACGACATCCTCATCTACTCCAAGACAAAATTGAACACGAGGAACACCTGCGGTTAATCTTAGAATTGTTAAAGAAAGAACAACTCTATGCTAAATTCTCAAAGTGCGATTTCTGGATCCAAGAGGTTCAATTTCTGGGTCACATCGTCAACGAACAAGGTATCCACGTTGACCCCGCCAAGGTCGAAGCCATTAAAAATTGGTCTACCCCTAGAGCACCTATGGAAATTCGCCAATTCCTAGGTTTAGCGGGTTACTACCGTCGTTTTATAAAGGGATTTTCTCAATTAGCTTAACCATTGACCGCTCTTACGCACAAAGGGGTTCAGTACAGATGGGGTGACAAGGAAGAGGCAGCCTTCCAAACTTTGAAAGAGAAACTTTGTACTGCACCTATATTATCTCTACCTGATGGGATTAACGACTTCGAGGTCTATTATGACGCGTCAATCCAGGGACTCGTATGTGTGTTGATGCAAAGAGGTAAAGTCATCGCATACGGATCAAGGCAACTAAAGTCCCATGAGAAGAATTACACAACTCATGACCTAGAGTTGGGCGCAGTTGTGATTGCCTTGAAATTTTGGAGACACTACTTATATGGCACCAAGTGTACGATATTCACTGATCATAAGAGCCTCCAGCACATATTCGAACAGAATGAACTCAACATGGGGCAACGTAGGTGGTTCGAATTGCTAACTGATTACGATCTTGTGATAAAGTACCATCCAGGCAAGGCCAACGTTGTGGCCGATGCCTTGAGTAGAAAGGAACATGTTAAACCTAGAAGGGTTCGAGCTCTCCAATTAACGATCCTTACGGGGCTACCAGATAGACTCCGGGATGCTCAAAAAGAGGCCCTAAAGGAGGAAAATTTCGGGTCTGAATCATTACGTGACATATATGGAACTTCTGAAGTTAAGTCGGATGGACTTCGTTATTACAATGACCGTATATGGGTACCTTTTCATGGAAATCTTAGAGAACTGGTGATGGACGAGGCTCATAAGTCTCGTTATTCGATCCATCCAGGTTCTGACAAAATGTATCAAGACTTAAAGGGGCTATATTGGTGGCCTAATATGAAAGCTGATATCGCTAGATATGTCAGCAAGTGCTTGACGTGTGCAAAGGTCAAAACGGAACATCGAAAGCCAGCAGGATTACTGCAACAACATAAAACTCCTGAATGGAAATGGGAAGAAATCTCGATGGATTTCATCACAGGATTGCCCCGTTCTTCTGGTGGTTGCGATATGAATTGGGTTATCGTTGACCGGTTAGCAAAATCCGCCCATTTCCCAGCTATCAAGGAAAGTGACAAAACAAACAAGCTTGCAAAGTTATATCTCAAGGAGATTGTCAAGCTTCACGGAGTGCCTTTATCTATTATCTCTAACCGAGACCTTAGGTTTGCTTCAAAGTTATGGAGAACCTTACAAGCGGCGATGGGCACTCGCTTAGATATGACTACCGCGTATCATCCTCAAATAGATGGACAGACTGAACGTACCATCCAAACTCTCGAGGATATGCTTAGAGCATGTGTGCTCGACTTCGGGAAAAATTGGGAGACTCATTTACCACTGGTAGAATTCTCTTATAACAACAGCTACCATACCAGTATTAGAGCCGCTCCATTCGAGACTCTTTACAGACAAAAATGCAGATCGCCGGTCTGTTGGGCCGAGTTCGGTGAGAGCCAACTCACTGGACCTGAACTAGTACACGAGACCACTGAGAGAATCGTGCAGATCAGAAACCGCACGAAAGCGGCAAGAGACAGACAAAAGAGTTACGCAGATAAGTGTCGAAGGCCTTTGGAATTTGAAGTCGGTGACAAAGTACTACTGAAAGTCTCGCCTTGGAAAGGCGTCGTGCGCTTTGGAAAGCGCGGGAAGTTGAATCCCCGTTATGTAGGGCCATTCGAGATCACCGAGAGCATCGGTCCGGTGGCTTACCATTTAAATCTACCTCCTGAATTGGATGGAGTACACAACGTGTTTCACGTTTCGAACCTGAGAAAGTGTTTAGCTGATGACACTCTTAGAGTTCCATTAGAAGAATTGCAAATCGATGAACAACTGCAATTTATCGAACAACCCGTGGAAATCATGGGGCGTGAGGAGAAAACATTGAAACGAAGTAAAATCCACATCGTCAAAGTAAGATGGCAATCTAAGCGTGGACCGGTGTTCACGTGGAAACGAGAAGATCAGATGAGGAAGAAATATCCTCACCTATTTTATCAAGCGTAAAAATCTAATTAAAGTATGAGTTAAATTTTGGGACAAAATTTCCTTAACAAGGGGATGATGTAGCAACCCTAAAATTTTTCTATTCCTTCCACAGAAACCGTAGCAACTTAAGGCAATTTTCGGGACGAAAATTCCTTAACAAGGGGATGATGTGACAACCGGCAATTTCCCACGTTAAACCCGTTAATAACTTGTGTTATATTTCAATAACGTCCGTCACTTCTGTTGACTAGAATAGTTACACGAGCATTGCACATGAGTCTAGACGTCGGTTAATCAACTCGAATAATTATAATTTATAATTTTATATAAATTATAATATGATTTCATGAAAACGTTTCGTCATTTTATGTGGCAATTATATTTATTATTACGTGGTATATATGTGTGTATATATACCCGTGTCATTTTATGATTTTGTGTGACGATGCATCACGTAATCGTTCGAAACGTTCCAATAATTTTATAGGAATTTAAAAACTTATAGTTATGGGTTATAACTATGATTTTATGCGAAATATATATGAGTTATATTTTTATAAAACTTCGTTCGTTAAATACGTTTTGACGTACACTCGAATAATCATCGTCAAGTTACCTCCGTCAACTCCGTTAGTGAGTTCGTTAACATTTTTTTAACCTTGAGGGGCCTATTCCGTTAATTTTGAAACTTGTTGTATCTATTTAAACTTGGAGGGACTGCACTTGTAATTACCAGAATCTTTGTCCCTATTTTATAAATTATGGGGGACTGTTCTTGCCAATGCTACAAACTCAATTTGAAACTAAAAAAAAAAAGAAACCGTCGACAGTAACGGTTTCCTACTCTCGACCGACCATCGTAATCAATTCCCCATTTACTCGCCGGTTATGAACTCGAATCAATTAACAATGATTTTTGGATCCAAAACCTTATGTCCCTTCAATCATTTGGTGTCTATCACGATCCCTAAACCTCTCGAGTTTCATCATTTCCGTTGCTCTCCGGCGAACTCGAATTCCGGCCAACCATCGTTGATTCACCACCTGTTTCGTACACCACTGTGGTCGCCTTCCTCTGCCAATAAATCCTATAGCAACGATTCTGTGAACAGAGCACTATCAGGAGGTCCGAGTCGAGGTTTTTCGGTTTCGTTTCGGTCTCAAAAACGCATATAAACTCATCTTCAATTCAAGGTAACTATTCCCTTATGTTAATCGCACATATACCTTCATTTTCTTTCTGGTTTCACGATTTTCCGGTGACCGGAATAAAACTCCAGCCACCGGAGTTTTGGGGAAGAAAGGGGGGACGGGTCTGAAAGATATATATATTCATCGAACGGGTTCAGAACACAAATGGGCTTTTAGCGCAGCTGGTAGGCGCATGTGCTGGAGACCTAGAGGTCTCGAGTTCGACCCCCAGCAGCCCCAATCTTTTTATTCATTTTCTGTGAACTGGTTTTTCCCACAAGACTGAGTACACAAAACGATTGCTGGCCAAAGTTGTTAGCAAAATAGCAAACTGCCCCAATGGTAATGATGTTGTGTTGCAAACCAGAGGTCACGGGTTCGAGCCCCGTGACCCTCACTTCTATTGTTTTAATTTTTTTTTAGGGATATTAAGCATTCTTTGACCCATAACCCAAAACTACCATTTGTTTTCTATAAAACCTTGATCCGTAAATGTTTTCGTAGACCCCGTTAGGGTACTCGTTGAATTCTTATTTTTTTATGAAAACGTTATGGTTTAAATGGATTAATTTAAATTGTCTCGTTATTATTATTATTATTATTATATTTTCTTTTTGATGTTATAGAATAGTTTTATAAATATATATATATATATATATATATATATATATAAATATATGATTTATTATCAAGACTTCTATATATGTGTATATTGCGTAAATTTTTTATGGCAAAGTAAATAAATATATGCATTTAAATTTTTGACACGAAAAATATATATATGCAAGGTATACATATTTTTATGGTTTCGCCATGACGTTTTATACATGAATTTACACGTTTCACCCGATCGTCTCAACATATATTATTGGAATGATACACTCGTACCGACTTTTGTAAATTCTTGTCTTTATGGCTAAACGTCGTCTCCGACTCATTTCGAATAAACGATTTTTATCACGTATTGATTTTGCCACCTATGTTATATTTGGAACCATTTGTTATTATACCGTCGTCTAGGCTATGTTACTCATGTGCGAACACACACACTTACATATGTAAATTCAATAGGTTCTTGGTAGTTACGCAAGACTCGGAGTCTTACTAAATTGTAGCAGCGCACCCTAAGGTGAGTTACACAACCTTTTACGTTACGTCCGGTTTTGGACGATAACACACGCAAACACGTTACACCCGGGTTAGGGTGATAACACGACAACTATTATGTATGATTAAAGTAGAAATCCAACATATATCACATGTTCACGTAAAATGCTTATCTTTGAAAGTCCTTACTTATCGAACCGTTAATAGCAAATAGCGAGGGGATATTAGGTAGTACTACTAGGGTCTGACAAACCCCACTCAGCGGGCACGAGATGCACCACCCGACTGGCGGTCGGACTGAGGACAATGTCAGCCTAAACTTACCGTGATCGAGTAGACACGGGGAAGGCAAACCACGTAAGGAATTATTCCTACAACTAATTGGTCAGCTTCGGTTGCGAACGTTTTAGTGACATGAACTTAGGCTCGCTACCTACGATATGGATTGTACTGTTAATATACATGCTTACATACGAATAAAAACTGTTATATTCGTACTGCATAACTATACTAGTTATACTTATGTGCTTATGTGAACTCACCAACATTAGTTGACACTTGCTCTTATGCATGCTTTGCAGGACGCTAAGGAGAATCAGATTTTGGGCACGTACACTGGTTAAACTTTATTTTTGGGAACTCGTTTTTAAAACCCTATACTTGAACTTTATTTACTTATCAGGCGCTTGTTTTGCGCGACATTACTCTAATATGCTTCCGCTGGATTTTTAAACTCTGGTTTGATATTTCCCGTTTGGAAATATATTTACATTTCGAACCCTTAACTTATGTTTGATGTAACTAATGACTCGGGCCCTGGTGTCACACCCTGGACTTTCGGGAGCGGAGGCGTGTGACGTCATGAAATCATAGTCGTGGATACATAGAACTTAAAATGTGGTGATAATGACATTGTCTTACAAATCGTACTAATAGAAATATGTCTTTGAAAGGAAATACTTAAAGCACTTAAAATGTTTAATAAAAGATAGAGAGGCTATGATTTCATTGTGAGCAAGAGGTCCGATAGAGTGTAGAATACCCGTTTGCACCGCGTTCGTCATCTAGTTACCTGAGAAATCATGAGCTTAAAAGGGTCAACATAAAGTTGGTGAGTTCACAGGTTTAAGACTCTACAAACAGTTTTGTAAAAGGTTTAAGGCATACAAGATAAATAACATGGTCACCGTGATGTAATGATTAACAATGAACTTTGAATTTGAAACTAACAGATTTACCCACTCATAGCATCTTCCCTAAAGATACTGAAATGGAACAATAATAACTGGCGTATACTACTCGACAAATGCACACGTCGGGATTGGAGCTACCAATCAAGTAGGGTTGTTAGCCCAAATAGATCTATTCACTAGTTACCGTTTCGAACAAAACTAATCAAATTCAATTAATAGTGGGATTTGTGACAATTCGTTATGTAACGAGATGTACTCATTTGTAGGGTAAGTAAAGAACATTTAATCATACGGCAAGTTACAGTTCGACCGATATATCAAGTATAAAACAGTTTTGATTCATGATTTCTCCCCCAAAGTATTAAAACAATTTAAAGGAAAGGGGCCGTGAGACTCACCTCAAGCAAGGTGAAATGATAGTGCACGTGAAATGGAAAGTCCGGACGAAAGCACGTAACGTCCTAATAAGTATAAATAAACAAGTTGCATGTATAAGGTCTTTGATCATTGAGTAGACGTTTCCGTCACCCAACGACACCGGTCAAGTCTTGATAATAATGTCCCGTTTGTATATTTAGGAAAAGTCCATCCGATTAATATTTATTGTTCAAATAAAAATATAAGTATTTAGGCAAAAATACTAGACAAGGATTTATTATTTAGAACAAATAATAAATTAAATGGATCATAAGTTAATACAAGTCTTTGTATTAAACTAAAATAATTTATAAAAGAATTTTATAAATGTACAAGTCATTGGATGGTTAAATTGGTCAACTTTTAATAAATTAAAAGTGTATGGATGTTTTTGGGAGAAAAATTATATGTGCAAATATAATTATTAGTTTGTCGAAACGTTTAACGTCGTTACTTAAATTAATAAAATTTAGTGACGTTTAGCAATTGTAAACAATGACTTCTCAAGTTAAAACGATTACTTGGAAAGATCCATAAATATTTTAAGACAAAATATTTATTTATAGTTTTTAGAGATCGTAGTCACCGGTTTAAGTTTGTAAAATAGTTTTTAACGCATTTGGACTTTATACAAGTTAAAGATTATGTTAAAATATTCCCTAAAGTCGTTTATAAGTTTAGAAATATTACCTTGGTCGGTTTTTAAATAAGTTACCAAAACTACGTTTTCTCGTCGCGTAGTTAACCGTTTTGATCCCGGTTTTCTCCCTAAGCGACATATCAACGTTTTGGTCACTTGGGTTTATTTAGAAACTTGAAAATATGTTACAAAAAGTTGACGGGATCAGATCTGGTCCGTGAACTATTTTTCATGATTTTTATGTCTTAAAACATGTTGTAACTTATAAAAGTCACCTAGTTTGTAACTAGTCTTTTTTTAGGGAAAGTTTGAACATTTATGATAAGTCTTTTAAGGTATAAAAATCCATGTATTTAAGTCCAAATGATTGTTATAAATGAAATGTTATTAAATGTATTTTTACTAGATTTAGTAAAAATAAAACAAACTATTTTTATGTTTTGGTGAAATAAATTCACCAACACATTAAGTCATGGTCTTTGGTGACTAACTTTTTATAAAATGTGATATATTTTATAAAAGATAAGTTTAAGACATAAACTTTAGGTTAAGACCTTCCAAGAATCTTTGATTTACAAAATGACCTTCATTTACCAAAGTTTCTTGTATTTTTACCAAGTTATTAACTAGTTAAGTTTTATAAGTCCATGTTTTATAAAACTTAGGTCCATGATCACCCATTTTTGTCCAATGTAAGCCTTGTGATTTATAAGATTTAAAGATTAGAACATTATGTTTTAACTATGTTTTTTTCAAGTCTTTTGTCCAAGTTTAAATGTTACTAGTTAGTTTGTTAACATAAGTTAAACAAATAAACATAAGTAAATATAGATCATCAACTAGCAAAGCTAGGACATTTATGTTCAAGGATCTTGAACAAATCTACTAACAACTTAGTTGTTAGGACAAAATAATATGAATGACATAAATGTAATTGCAAGGAATGTAAATAACAAGTATTTAAATTGCATGAAAGTAAAGAACAAGTAAGTAAACATGATAGATCTTGATGGTTAAAATGATCTAGATCTTTGCATGATACTTTCATAAGATTTCTCAAATGCAAAGTCCCAAGAAATGGCTAGTTTAAGTTCTTAAGAACACCAAGACTTGTTAGACCAAGTCACTTGTATTATTCCACCCAAGTGTTGGTGATTAGAGGGTTAGAGAAAGAATGGTTGGTCTAGACTCTTGAAGGACCAAGTGTCTTGCATAAAATAGAAAAAGAAAAGATAGGTTTTTGATCTCAAGACTTGTAGGTGATGTTGGGTGAAACATAAGTAAAAAGGGGTTAAAAGACTCACAAAGGGGTGTGGGTTTGGAACCGTGAGAGATGAGGAGAAAGAGGGAGGAGTTCCGGCGGTCTTGGGTTCTTCGGCGGCGGCGGAGTGGTGGTCCGGCGGTGGCCGGCCGGCGGCTCCAAGGGGGTGGCGGCGGTGGCCGGTTTTAGAGAGGGAGGGAGGAGGAGAGGAGAGTAATTCTATTGAGTGTTTGAGAATGGTGCAAGTTAAAATGTGATCCCAAACCTCTCTTTTATACTAAAAAGGTGATTTATTAACCTTTGGTTAATAACTCTTAAGACAACTAGCATTTCAATTTAATTTTGATTTAAGATAATCAAAGAAATTAAGTTGTAGGTGACTTGAATAAAAGATGGAGACTTTTATAAAATTTGGAAGTGGTTTAAAGGTTCATAAATTTATAAGAGTCCATGGGTTGGTTTAAATATAGTGGATTAGTGTTTATAAAAAGTTTGGAGATTAAACACTAATTTTAGTTTTTATAAAAACTACAAAGGTGATGGGTTAATTTTTATAAAGTTTAGTGGGCTAATACTTATAAAAATTTGGGCTAAAACTAGAGAGAAGTGGGCTATGGAGCATGGGCCGAAAACCCAAGGGAATGGGGTTGGGCCGGGTTCGGTTTCTGGGCCGAGAAGGGGACCGGGTCGGGTCAGGCGGGCTGTGCTGGGCCGGGCGGGTCGGGTGGCTCAGCGGGTCGGGCGGGTTAGCGGGCTGGGCTTGCGGGTTGGGCTAACGGGCCGCAAGGGGGGGCGGTTTGGGTAGTGGGCCGGTTAATGGGCCGGTAAACGGGTCGGGTTACGGGAAAACGAAAAGTGTCGAAACGTTCGAAATGTCATTACGAGTGTTCGGGTAAAGTTTGGTGACGAACGGAGTTCGTTTGTGACTGTTGGGCTTACGAGGCCCAATACGACACTTTCGGTTCGATTAACGGGACAATTGGTTGGCAATTTGGAGAAAGTATCCTGACAAAGTGTTTTGGGAATACAAGTCTTGAATAACCTTGAAGAGAAAAATAATATTTTTCAAAAGTTTTTGTCGTGACGACAATTTGGTTAAAATATATAAAAGTACCATTTTTATATATATAGCTTTTGTTACAAAGGTTCCATCTATTATCAAATGGATTTACTTGGTTTAAAAGATTGGCAACGGATACAAACTCGGGAATTATTCTAAGCATGCAACGATATATATATATGTACCAATATATATAAATAAGATAAACACATAATTAGCATATAATGACAATTAAATACGGATTAATTACCGCTAATCAAAGTCAAAGTAACAAGGGTTGACCTGGTTTTGTGCGAGGTGTTACATTCTCCCCCCGTTAGAAGAATTTCGTCCCGAAATTCAGTCTTGTCCATTGGCGGGTGCAACGTTCTCAAACAGTTGGGGATACTTTAGACGCATCTGGTCCTCGCGTTCCCAAGTGAATTCCGGTCCTCGTCTTGAGTTCCAACGCACTTTGACGATGGGAATGCGGCTCCGTTTAAGTCGTCTGACTTCTCGATCAAGTATCTCCGCGGGTTCCTCTACGAAATGAAGTGTCTCATCTACTTGAATTTCGTCGAGAGGGACAACAAGTGTTTCGTCAGATAAACACTTCTTCAGGTTACAGATATGGAATACATCATGGACACCGTTTAGCTCGGGTGGTAGGAGTAATTTGTAAGCGACCGGTCCAATCCGTTCAAGGATCTCAAAGGGACCAATGTATCGAGGATTTAACTTTCCTCGCTTACCGAAACGAATGACACCTTTCCAAGGTGCTACCTTCAACATCACACGATCACCGATCTGGAATTCTAGAGGTTTACGTCGATTGTCTGCATAACTCTTCTGACGGTCTCGTGCGGCCTTGAGACGTTCCTTGATTTGATGAATCTTCTCGGTAGTCTCGAATAGGATTTCGGGACCAGTGAGTTGACTATCTCCAATATCAGTCCAACAAAGAGGGGATCTGCACTTACGTCCATAAAGTGCTTCGAATGGGGCGGCTTGAATGCTAGTGTGATAACTGTTGTTGTAAGAGAATTCTGCAAGGGGCAGATGTTCATCCCAGTTACGTCCGAAATCGATCACACAGGCTCGTAGCATGTCTTCAAGCGTTTGAATCGTCCTTTCGCTTTGGCCATCCGTCTGAGGGTGGTAAGCGGTACTCATGTCAAGACGTGTCCCCAAAGATTTCTGAAGTGATTGCCAAAATTTGGCGGTAAATCGACTATCGCGATCAGAAATGATAGAAGTGGGCACTCCGTGTCGTGAGACGACTTCCTTCAGATAAAGCTTAGTCCTTCTCTCCATACTATCAGTTTCCTTAATCGGCAAGAAATGAGCAGATTTAGTCAGTCGATCAACAATTACCCATATGGCATCGCAGCCAGATCGGGCTTTTGGCAACTTCGTGATGAAGTCCATAGATATACCTTCCCATTTCCATTGTGGGATTTCTGGTTGGATCAGCAAACCGGAGGGTTTCTGATGTTCCGCTTTGACCTTTGAGCAAGTTAGGCACTTGCTAACATAAGTAGCTATCTCAGCCTTCATGTTAGGCCACCAGAAATGTTCCTTCAAGTCATGATACATCTTGTCGGCTCCTGGGTGGATAGAATATCTAGTCTTGTGGGCTTCGTCGAGTACTAGCTTCCTCAAATCTCCATAGCTAGGTACCCATAACCTGTTCGTGAAATTTAGGGTTCCATCAGGTTTCTCCAACAAATGCTTCTCCATACCTCGCAAGCATTCATTCTTAAGATTCTCCTCCTTGAGGGCTTCAATTTGTGCAACGCGGATTTGCGAATTGAGGTTCGAGCGTATTGTCATACTTAATGCTCTTACTCGGAGAGGTTTCGCGCGTTCCTTTCTGCTTAGGGCATCGGCTACTACATTAGCCTTACCAGGATGATACCGAATCTCACATTCGTAATCATTAAGCAACTCAACCCAACGACGTTGCCTCATATTCAATTCCTTCTGATCGAAGATGTGCTGGAGGCTCTTATGATCGGTGAATATGGTGCACTTCGTTCCATAAAGATAGTGTCTCCAAATCTTGAGGGCGAAGACGACGGCTCCAAGCTCCAGGTCGTGGGTTGTGTAGTTCTTCTCATGAATCTTCAATTGCCGGGAAGCATAGGCGATGACTTTCTCTCGTTGCATTAAGACGCAACCTAATCCTTGATGCGAAGCATCACAATAAACTACAAAATCTTCGATTCCCTCTGGTAGAGATAAGATCGGTGCATCGCAAAGCTTCTGTTTCAACTTCCGAAATGCTTCGTCTGCTTTGGCATCCCAAATGTACTTCTTGTCCTTCTGAGTTAGTGCGGTAAGGGGTTGGGCTATCTTTGAAAAGTTCTCAATAAATCGACGATAATAACCTGCGAGACCCAAGAATTGGCGTATCTCGGTTGGAGTAGTAGGAGTACTCCAGTCTCTGATAGCTTCCACTTTGGCTGGATCGACGTGGATTCCCTTATCGTTGATCACATGACCCAAAAAGTGTACCTCTCGAATCCAAAAATCGCATTTAGAAAACTTGGCGTATAGCTTCTCTTTCTTTAGCAGTTCCAAGATAAGTCTCAAATGTTGCTCGTGTTCTTCTTTGCTTCGAGAGTATATGAGAATATCATCGATGAACACGATAACAAATTTATCCAAGTACGGTTTGCATACACGGTTCATCAGATCCATGAATACGGCGGGGGCGTTAGTCAAACCAAATGGCATAACGAGAAACTCGTAGTGACCATAGCGTGTTCTAAACGCTGTCTTTGACACATCTTCATCTCGAACTCGTAGCTGATGGTATCCGGATCTCAAGTCAATCTTGGAGTAGTAACTTGATCCTTGAAGCTGATCGAACAAATCATCGATCCTCGGTAGTGGGTACCGGTTCTTCACTGTGAGTTTGTTCAATTCTCTGAAATCGATACACATCCGGAAGGTTCCATCCTTCTTCTTTACAAACAAAACAGGAGCTCCCCATGGCGAGTGGCTTGGTCGAATAAAGCCTTTATCTAACAACTCTTGTAGTTGGCTAGATAACTCTTGCATCTCTGAAGGTGCTAGTCGGTAGGGTGCTCTAGCAACAGGTGCGGCTCCAGGCGTCAAGTCGATGCGAAATTCCACTTGTCGAGTTGGTGGGAGACCAGGCAAGTCTTCGGGAAAGACTTCCGGAAATTCGCGGACAGTAGGAACATCTTCGATTCGCTTCTCCTTAGGCTTCCTTTCCGTAACATGGGCTAAGAGGGCATAACATCCTTTTCGAATAAATTTGTGTGCCTTCATACATGTTATGATGTTTAGCGGTGTTCCACTCTTTTCGCCTTGTACGATAAGAGTGTTGCCGTTTGCAAGTGGTACTCGTACCAATTTCTCGTGGCAAACAATTTCTGCGAGATTCTTTGACAACCAATCCATTCCAATAACGACATCAAAACTTCCTAAGTCGACAGGTAAAAGGTCAATGTGGAAAACGTGATCTGAGAGTTCAAGCGAGCAACCTCGGTATACTTCTTCTGTTTCTATTAAGTCTCCATTTGCTAATTCTACGGTGAACTTAGTGTCTAAGGCAACAGGAGTGATTCCTAGTGTTTTGCTAAAATCAGTAGACACAAAGCTCCTATCGGCACCGGTATCGAATAATACAGAAGCAAACTGGTTATTAAGTAGAAACGTACCCGTCACGGTATTTGGGTCGCGGCGGGCGTCTCCAGCATTGAGCACGAAAACTCTACCCTTAGCCTGGCCGGGATTCTGATCCTTCGTCTTCGGGCAATCCTTCTTCAAATGACCGGTAGCACCACAACCAAAACAAGCACGACTTGGGCAGTCGCGAGTGATGTGGCCCTTGGCCTTGCAATGTCCACAATAAACGTTCCCACAATCAAGAGTGTGGTGGAGATTGCACTTGGAGCATAAAGGTGCATTGCCGGTATATCCCGTCTTCTTGGGTGCTTGACCCGGAGTGGTAGCAGCATAAACCTTGGCTGGTTCGGGTGCTTTCTCAGGTGCTTTCTCAGTGTTCCTGTCAGGCTTGTTCTTCCAGAAACTACGTTTCCTCTTGTTATCCGGCTTCTTTCCAGACGAGGTGGCAGCACCAACCTCGGGAGTCTTGACTTCAGAATTCTTCTTGCCAAAGGTCACACCTTGTCGTGTGGCCTGGTACACCAAACTGTGAGCTAAACGAACAGCATCTTGAAAAGTGGCCGGGTTTGATGAAAGAACGTTCCCTTGAATGTGAGGTGCGAGGCCCCAAATATAACGTTCAATCTTCTTGTACGGTGGAGTGACCATCGTCGAACAAAGGTGAGCAAGTTCACGAAAACGCTTCGTGTAGCCAGCGATATCAGTCCCATTCATTGCTAAACTCCAAAACTCAGCTTCCAGTCTCTGCAATTCTTCTCTCGGGCAATACTCGTCACGCAGGAGTTGCTTGAGAGCATCCCAAGTCATTGCATACGCCAATTCGGTTCCCATGGCATCGGCGTGGGAATTCCACCAAGTTAAAGCTCCATCGGTGAAAGTGCAAGTAGAGTACTTGACCATGTAGCCTTCGGGACAATTGCTTATACGGAAAACTGATTCCGTCTTTTCAAACCAACGGATTAAACCCACGGCACCTTCCGTGCCTCTGAAGTTGGTGGGTTTACAGCTCATAAAGTCCTTGTATGAACAGTCGCGTGGTCCTGCAATGTTAAAACGTTGAGTACAAATCACGGTTGATTGTAGTCACGATGTTCTCTAACATTGGAATTGTCAAAATCTTACCACGTGGTGCATTCTCAGGTTGTCGATCATGATTTCGTTTGACTTCGCTTGCGGCTATGATCTCAGCCACACGGTCATTGATCATTGCCTCAATGTCAGCAGCAGTCAATGGTGGTGGGGGTGATGAGGTCCGGGCACTACGTCTAGGCGGCATGTTTCTGCTTTAAGTTACAATGTCAACATAAAGAAACAGTCGTTTTAGACAACATGAAAATGGGGTTATTGCAAGCTCGAGAATAACAACCACGACACATCATAGATACCAATATATGCAAGTAAAATCACAACACAACATGAACATAAGAATAAACACAACCACATAACATGATAAGATAAACCAAAGATACATACCATATCGCCATATTAGTTATAAATCATACAAAAGATGAAGTTAAAGTAGCTAGTGGGAGTGCAATCCCAACAAATACATACATGATTTACTAATAAAATGGCGGCCAAAAGGGGTTAGGGTAGGTCCATCTAACTATCTAGAAGTGAGGTCCGGGAGGTGGGGCAAATGCGCCAGCAACCAAAGCCAAGAAGGCTAGGAAGGAAAGGAGATGTCCTGCCTGAGCCTCGAGAGTAGCAACTCTCATCTGTAGCAACTCGACGTCGAGCGAGTTGTTGGCGGTAGCGATGCTGGTGCCGGTCAAGTTAGCATGAAGGGAGTCCATGGCGCCCTGGGTGCCAGTCCTGGAATCCTCCAAGCTGCGAACTCTGGCCTCGAGGAGGTCAAAGCTCGTCACGGTCGCGCGTTGGTCGACGCGCTCCTCGACAGTCTCTAGTCCTCGCTCGTAGTTGATCAAACGAGTGACCAGGAGAGGGACAGTGTCCTCTAGAGGCTCTCCCGTGAATGGGCAGAACCGGACGGTGGCGGCCTGTCGAGTGGCTCCCATGGATGATGACTCTCCAAGCTCATGGGTGCTCGGGAGTCCCTCGCGCGCCCTCCAGAGGCGAACGGAGTCGCGCATCCTGACGAAGCGAGGAAGCATGGAGAGGCGCTGCCTTTTGAGGGCAGGCCCCTCAGGGGAGGGAGAACGGCGGGGAAGACCAGTCCTCTTACGGGCAGTGAAGGCCCGTCGTCCACCGCGAAAGCCGCGGCGATACGATCGGATGGACCTCGCACGTCCCGGGGTGAGGTCGGGATCCTGTGCAGCAGCAGGTGGCATCTCTCCAGCGGGGTCGGCAGCAGTCGCGTCAGCAGCTACTTCCTCGGTTGGCTCCTCCGAATCATCGGACACGTAGGAATGAGGGTGACGAAACATAGCAGCAGCAGTCCCTAGCGCAGGACTCTCAGGTGGGGAATCTGGTGGGACATAGTCCATCGGTGATGGTGTGTACTCCGGTGATGATGGCGGGGTCTTCTCCCCAGAGCTCGTGATGCAAATGACTTCGCGGCCGGAAGTCATCACTGCGAATACAAGTTCCAAGGAAAAGTAGTGTTAGCACAATGTAACCATAAGATGCATACAAAAATTAAGCAAGGATCTTAAATCTAACATGTATGGTAATGATTAAGTAAACTAAAGTAACTTGTTACCAATAGCGGCGGTCTTGCGTGCAAACGGTATTCTCAGAGCGGGTCATAGTCCAGGTTTTGTTTTTGTTTTGTTTTTGAAAACCTAGTTCGCTATAACCACGGCTCTGATACCAATCTGTCACACCCTGAACTTTCGGGAACGGAGGCGTGTGACGTCATGAAATCATAGTCGTGGATACTTAGAACAATTTGCAAATATAATAAAGATAACAATACGTCATTTAGATTGCAGCGGAAAATGTGGTGATAATGACATTGTCTTACAAATTGCACTAATAGTAAAAGATGTCTTTGAAACGATAATACTTAAAGATACTTAAAATGTTTGATAAATGATAAAGGGGCTATGATTCCATCGTGAGCAAGAGGTCCGATAGAGTGTCAGAATACCCGTTTGCACCGCGTTCGTCATCTAGTTACCTGAGAAAATCATGAGCTTAAAAGGGTCAACATAAAGTTGGTGAGTTCACAGGTTTAAGACTCTACAAACAGTTTTGTAAAAGGTTTAAGGCATACAAGATAAATAACATGGTCACCGTGATGTAATGATTAACAATGAACTTTGAATTTGAAACTAACAGATTTACCCACTCATAGCATCTTCCCTAAAGATACTGAAATGGAACAATAATAACTGGCGTGTACTACTCGACAAATGCACACGTCGGGATTGGAGCTACCAATCAAGTAGGGTTGTTAACCCAAATAGATCTATTCACTAGTTACCGTTTCGAACAAAACTAATCAAATTCAATTAATAGTGGGATTTGTGACAATTCGTTATGTAACGAAATGTACTCATTTGTAGGGTAAGTAAAGAACATTTAATCATACGGCAAGTTACAGTTCGACCGATATATCAAGTATAAAACAGTTTTGATTCATGATTTCTCCCCCAAAGTATTAAAACAATTTAAAGGAAAGGGGCCGTGAGACTCACCTCAAGCAAGGTGAAATGATAATGCACGTGAAATGGAAAGTCCGGACGAAAGCACGTAACGTCCTAATAAGTATAAATAAACAAGTTGCATGTATAAGGTCTTTGATCATTGAGTAACGTTTCCGTCACCCAACGACACCGGTCAAGTCTTGATAATAATGTCCCGTTTGTATATTTAGGAAAAGTCCATCCGATTAATATTTATTGTTCAAATAAATAATATAAGTATTTTAGGCAAAAAATACTAGAACATAAGACGATTTATTATTTCAGAACAAATAATAAATTAAATAGGATCATAAGTTAATACAAGTCTTTGTATTAAACTACAAATAATTTATAAAAGAATTTTATAAATGATCACAAGTCATTGGATGGTTAAATTGGTCAACTTTTAATAAATTAAAAGTGTATGGATGTTTTTGGGAGAAATAATTATATGTGCAAATATAATTATTAGTTTGTCGAAAACGTTTAACGTCGTTGTTTAAATTAATAAAATTTAGATGACGTTTAATAATTGTAAACAATAACTTCTCAAGTTAAAACGATTACTTGGAAAGATTCCATAAATATTTTAAGACAAAATATTTATTTATAATTTTTAGAGATCGTAGTCACCGGTTTAAGTTTGTAAAATAGTTTTTAACGCATTTGGACTTTATACAAGTTAAAGATTATGTTAAAAATATTCCCTAAAGTCGTTTATAAGTTTAGAAATATTACCTTGGTCGGTTTTTAAATAAGTTACCAAAACTACGTTTTCTCGTCGCGTAGTTAACCGTTTTGATCCCGGTTTTCTCCCTAAGCGACATATCAACGTTTAGGTCACTTTGGTTCATTTAGAAACTTGAAAATATGTTACAAAAAGTTGACGGGATCAGATCTGGTCCGTGAACTATTTTTCATGATTTTTATGTCTTAAAACATGTTGTAACTTATAAAAGTCACCTAGTTTGTAACTAGTCTTTTTTTAGGGAAAGTTTGAACATTTATGATAAGTCTTTTAAGGTATAAAAATCCATGTATTTAAGTCCAAATGATTGTTATAAATGAAATGTTATTAAATGTATTTTTACTAGATTTAGTAAAAATAAAACAAACTATTTTTATGTTTTGGTGAAATAAATTCACCAACACATTAAGTCTTGGTCTTTGGTGACTAACTTTTTATAAAATGTGACATATTTTATAAAAGATAAGTTTAAGACATAAACTTTAGGTTAAGACTTTCCAAGAATCTTTGATTTACAAAATGACCTTTATTTACAAAAGTTTCTTGTATTTTTACCAAGTTATTAACTAGTTAAGTTTTATAAGTCCATGTTTTATAAAACTTAAGTCCATGATCATCCATTTTTGTCCAATGTAAGCCTTGTGATTTATAAGATTTAAAGATTATAACATTATGTTTTAACTAGTTTTATATCAAGTCTTTTGTCCAAGTTTAAATGTTACTAGTTAGTTTGTTAACATAAGTTAAACAAATATATACATAAGTAAATATAGATCATCAACTAGCAAAGCTAGGACATTTATGTTCAAGAATCTTGAACAAATCTACTAACAACTTAGTTGTTAGGACAAAATAATATAAATGACATAAATGTAAATTGCAAGGAATGTAAATAACAAGTATTTAAATTGCATGAAAGTAAAGAACAAGTAAGTAAACATGTATAGATCTTGATGGTTAAAATGATCTAGATCTTTGCATGATACTTTCATAAGATTTCTCAAATGCAAAGTCCCAAGAAATGGCTAGTTTAAGTTCTTAAGAACACCAAGACTTGTTAGACCAAGTCACTTGTATTATTCCACCCAAGTGTTGGTGATTAGAGGGTTAGAGAAAGAATGGTTGGTCTAGACTCTTGAAGGACCAAGTGTCTTGCATAAAATAGAAAAAGAAAAGATAGGTTTTTGATCTCAAGACTTGTAGGTGATGTTGGGTGAAAACATAAGTAAAAAGGGGTTAAAAGACTCACAAAGGGGTGTGGGTTTGGAACCGTGAGAGATGAGGAGAAAGAGGGAGGAGTTCCGGCGGTCTTGGGTTCTCCGGCGGCGGCGGAGTGGTGGTCCGGCGGTGGCCGGCCGGCGGCTCCAAGGGGGTGGCGGCGGTGGCCGGTTTTAGAGAGGGAGGGAGGAGGAGAGGAGAGTAATTCTCTTGAGTGTTTGAGAATGGTGCAAGTTAAAATGTGATCCCAAACCTCTCTTTTATACTAAAAAGGTGATTTATTAACCTTTGGTTAATAACTCTTAAGACAACTAGCATTTCAATTTAATTTTGATTTAAGATAATCAAAGAAATTAAGTTGTAGGTGACTTGAATAAAAGATGGAGACTTTTATAAAATTTGGAAGTGGTTTAAAGGTTCATAAATTTATAAGAGTCCATGGGTTGGTTTAAATATAGTGGATTAGTGTTTATAAAAAGTTTGGAGATTAAACACTAATTTTAGTTTTTATAAAAACTACAAAGGTGATGGGTTAATTTTTATAAAGTTTAGTGGGCTAATACTTATAAAAATTTGGGCTAAAACTAGAGAGAAGTGGGCTATGGAGCATGGGCCGAAAACCCAAGGGAATGGGGTTGGGCCGGGTTCGATTTCTGGGCCGAGAAGGGGACCGGGTCGGGTCAGGCGGGCTGGGCTGGGCCGGGCGGGTCGGGTGGCTCAGCGGGTCGGGCGGGTTAGCGGGCTGGGCTTGCGGGTTGGGCTAACGGGCCGCAAGGGGGGAGCGGTTTGGGTAGTGGGCCGGTTAATGGGCCGGTAAACGGGTCGGGTTACGGGAAAACGAAAAGTGTCGAAACGTTCGAAATGTCATTACGAGTGTTCGGGTAAAGTTTGGTGACGAACGGAGTTCGTTTGTGACTGTTGGGCTTACGAGGCCCAATACGACACTTTCGGTTCGATTAACGGGATAATTCGGTTGGCAATTTGGAGAAAGTATCCTGACAAAGTGTTTTGGGAATACAAGTCTTGAATAACCTTGAAGAGAAAAATAATATTTTTCAAAAGTTTTTGTCGTGACGCAATTTGGTTAAAATATATAAAAGTACCATTTTTATATATATAGCTTTTGTTACTAAGGTTCCATCTATTATCAAATGGATTTACTTGGTTTAAAAGATTGGCAACGGATACAAACTCGGGAATTATTCTAAGCATGCAACGATATATATATATGTACCAATATATATAAATAAGATAAACACATAATTAGCATATAATGACAATTAAATACGGATTAATTACCGCTAATCAAAGTCAAAGTAACAAGGGTTGACCTGGTTTTGTGCGAGGTGTTACACCTGGTCTGGTTCACACCCCACACGGTAAAACTCCGTTAGTGGAAATTGGGGGTGTGACATGCGTGATGGTGTCGAATTAAGAAAGTTGCTTGTATTGTCGATTATAGCTTTGTTTTATTTCTCAGTTGTTAACTTTTAGAAACTTATTGGGATATGCTATGTTTGTATATATTGTTTATATGCCTCAAAATGTTAGAGAAAACAAGTGATTATATCTTTCGAGCTACCTTTTTTTTAAGCTATTTCCGAACGAGCTTCGAGTGATGTCCGAGACACGAGCTTTTTAAACAGCATTTAGATTGCTCAATGTATACAATAAATAAGAAGGTTAAAAGAAAGTAGCCCTCCATTGTATATTAGCAACTTCAAAATAATCAATTGTTACATATGAAGGAGTAAACCAAGATCAATCCGAAAATACCCTTATTTCTTTTAGCGAAAAAGAATATGAATGTAAAATATCTTGTACCTATATATATGTCCGTATAAGTTGATGAAAATTTTAAATATGAGATATGTAAATATATAATACAGAAGGTGAAATGTGTACACTTTTTTATTTTTTATTTTTTTAGATAAATATGTAACTAATGATATTAGAAGGGAAAAATATATGTAAATACTCATTAAGGGTATAATAGTCACTTAATTAGTTTTTTTTAAATGAATTGGGTAAATTTGTAATATATATGGTTTAGGAAGGGGGTATATGTAATTAAGGTTTAAGCTTGGGTATATATGTAATAAAATATCTTACTAAGGGTATATATATAAAAGCCCCAAACATTTATTGGTAAATAAGTGTTTATTGGTATTTATAAGTTTTTTTAAATATTTATTAAAATAAAAACAATAATAGTTTAAAGAATAATTTTAAATAAAAATAAGATGCAAATTAATATGTGATTGTTATAATTCCATAAATATAATGATTCTATAATAGGATAAAATTTCCAATCAAAAAGAATTTATTATGGAGTGGATTTGGAGGGAAAACTTTTGTGAGAATGAATGTAGTGTTGACATGTGTCAAGAGTTGTAATTGTTTATTAGAGTAGGAAGATATATATATATATATATATATATATATATATATATATATATATATATATATATATAGGGGAAGGATCCTGCGAAAACACCCTTTTTTTGTGAGAACTGCGTAAACAAATCTTAAAACCTACATAACTTTTTCATACGTTAATATTTTTTTTAAAAATTTGCACCAAAAGTCTTAAAATTATATTATCTTTAATCCTATAAGAGTTTTAAAAAACTTAACGCTTTTTAAATTTTTTTAAATATTTTTTTTTGTGTGGTGCACATGTGCATCACAAAAAAAAACTCATACTTTTAGTATGAGTTAATATTTTTTTTTCTTAGTCGCACCATATGTCATATATTTTCATCATTTTTTTGCGTTTTTATTGAATGATGCACATGTGCATCATACAAATAAAAAACGCTCATAAATGTGATATACATTAATAGTTTAAAAAGAAATTGCACCCTAAATCTTATAGTTGTGTTATCTTTAGATTTAAAGAAAAAAATTGCATTTTATAACTTTTTTTAATTATATGATGCACATGTGCATCACACGGGAAAAAAAAGTTCAGTTTTTTTTTAATATTTTGCACCAGATTTAAAGATAACGTAATTCTAAGACTTTTGGCACAAATTTTATGAAAAATCGTTAACGTATGAAAAAGTTACGCGAGTTTTAATATGTGTTTTCGCAGTTTTCACAAAAAGATGTGTTTTCGCAGGATCCTAACCCTATATATATATATATATATATATATATATATATATATATACTAGGATAGAACCCGTATGTTATACGGGTTGAATCATTATAAAATATATATAACTGATAATTAATGCATAGTCTGTTTACTAATGTGATAACGTACTACATTACATTAAATAAAATTATAATTAATAATATGGTATTGGTGACTTTACCTTTTTTTTATGAAAATGCAATATTTAGAGCATGTCTCTTCTTGTATATTTGGAAAATGCAACATAAACGTGATCATGTATGAAAAATGGTTGCTTATAAAAATCCAGCCATGAATAGCGACTAACATTAATTTATGATTTGACAAATTTGAGACTTTAAGTGTGTATAGAGAGTTAGGCGATTATAAAGTTTTATCAAAATTATAATGAACATATTCTGATTGTTGAATATAAAATCTAAATTATAATTAGAATATTATAATTATAATGTTATATCAATAAAAAATGTTATCTTGGTATATATTATAAAACTTGCAATTGTATTAGTCACTATGTTTAAAATTTTCAAATTGGATAAACATGGATTATCTGATATATTATAAAAACTATTAATATTGGATATTATGAACAGGATTTTTGTCGTTTATGAATTCTCTATAAATAGTATCATCCACAATGTTGATTGAATTTGTAAAACAATATTAGTTATTCATTAAATAAATATGAAATATGATTTGCTCAATTATATTTGAAAACACACTAAATAAGTGTTTATTGGTATTTATAAAATTTTTAAATATTTATTAAAATGAAAATAAAAATAGTTTAAAAATAATTTTAATAAAAATAAGATGTAAACTAATCTATGATTGTCATAATTCCATAAATATGGGAGGGAAAAATTTTATGCGAATAAATATATATATATATATATATATATATATATATATATATATATATATATATATATATATAGGGTTAGCTTCAAATGAGAACTTTTTGTTTTGAGAACTTTTGAGAACTAAATCTCAACCACAAATTTCAGGGGGACCACTACAATTCATGGGAGGGGGGATACATGTAAATAAACTTGTGGCTCAAATTAGTTCTTTTTAGTTCTCAAATCAAATTGGTTCTCAAATGATCCTCTCCCTATATATATATATATATATATATATATATATATATATAGGATTAGAATCGTGTGAAAACCCATTTATTTTGTGAAAACGTGAAAACCACTTTAAAACCTTTATAACTTTTTCATACGTTAATGTTTTTTCATGAAATTTGCGCCAAAAGTCTTAGAATTACGTTATCTTTAATTCTATAAAAACCAAAAACAAAAAAAAAACGTTTTTTTATTTTTTTTTTATTTTTTTTTCCGTTTTTGGTACACATGTGTACCACAATAAAAAAACTCAAAATTTAATATGAGTTACTAATAGTTTTAAAAGGAAATTGCACCCTAATTATTATAGTTTTATTATCTTTATATCTAAAGAAAAAAAATAACATTTTATGATTTTTTAAGTATTGCTACACATGTGTACTATGTTTAATTATCATTCGTAACATAAATGTTTTATTGTTTTTAGTATGTTTTTAATATATTTTTAACATAAAGAGTGTTTTTATACTTTATAATTCGTTTTTGTGTAGTAGTAGTGATGATGGTACACATGTGTACCAAAAACGAAAAAAAAAACGTTTTTTTTTTACGTTTTTTTTTTATAAATATTGTTTTCCAGAGTTATAGATAACGTAATTCTAAGACATTTGGCGCAAATTTCATGAATAAACATTAACGTATAAAGAAGTTATGTAGGTTTTAAAGTGGTTTTCACGTTTTCACAAAATAAAGGGTTTTCATAGGATCCTTCCCCTATATATATATATATATATATATATATATATATATATATATATATATATATATATATATATATATATAGAAAATGTTCTATTTTATGAGTTTGTTTATATTTTGTCTACAAATGGATAATTTAGGTCATTTTTAAATCGACCCGCTCTGACCCGCACCCGTTTTGACCCGCATCAATTTTTACCCGTTCTGACCTGCACCCATTTTGACCCCACCCGTTATGACCCGCGACCCAACCCGACCTGACCCGCACTTTTTGCCACCCCTAAATTTAAAGACATTTATTCTAATTAAAATTTGTTCATAACCCAACTAAGCACAACTTAAAAAGAAAAACTTTATAATTCCGATTCCATTACATTCCATGAACCAATCCCCTTAATTTATCATATTCATTATATTATATTTGAGAAATCGTCCAACATCTATTGCAAAATCCTATTCCTATGAGATCGTGCTTGGTTAATAAAGGGATAAACTCTATTTGTGTCCCATATGCGCCAACAACTTGGAGAATTCTGTTCGTGTCTTTGGGGAATGTAGTGTGGCCAACTCAGTTTGGATTTTTGTTTCTAAATGGTTGGACGTCTCCTTAGGCGTTCAAAATCGCCCTAAGGGCTCTACAATTGGATTGACTCGCTTTCAGCCAAGCTCTCGTGAAAAGTTCTAGTGGATGCTATTGTGATGATGGCTTGGTGGGTCTTGTGGATGTTTCATGATGCTTCAGTTTTTAAGCAGCAACGTCATAGAAAGGAAGCTATTTTATGGTTATACTAAACAAACTAGCAAATTTATGGACCAAATTGATTGACCCCTTGGACCATTATTTATCGACCCTAATAACGTTTAGTTGTTTTAGTTGTGATGATATGACATACCGTAAAGGATAAAAATATTGTATACACTGCGACTTATATAGAGTTTATGCATTTGTAATATGCGTTACTCTTGGTTCAGTCAACCCCTTACTATCAAACAAATATTACACATCGTAGTTTACAGAAAACTGTATGATCAATTTGTGCAAGCAGTCCAATTCGAGGGAAGTCGATTCGAGGTCAATGTAAGCATGTTACGGACATTGATGTCAACAGGTAGCATGCGGTATTCAATATCGAGGTCTCTAAAGATTTTAATCGTTTCTTCGACTAAAAGGGCTCTGCGTTGCCATCTTTCACCCATGTCTTGGAAGTTCATACGGTGAGAAAGCCATATTGATATCTTTAGCCGGTTCATGTCTTCAACATCCCTCACCACAATCAATGGTGCAGGGTACCAATGATCACTCTTCTTCTCAATGTAGCTGAAATGACAACAAACCCTTTGGTTTTTAGATTTTTTTCTAGCACAATGAATGAAATATCTTTTGCTCCGGCTACAAACTAATGAAGAATGTACTAAACGATACTAAACTAGATCTTGGGTCGTTCAATCCATAACCAATTTTAAGCAAAGAACTGTGAAAACTGCATAATAGTATTTGCATTTGGTGCTAACCAGACCAGATATAGTGAGAGAGAGAAAGAAAGCTATGTATACATTTTAAGAACCATTCTAAAACCACTCTTAAGGGTGAAAACCACTCTAAGTTGAAAAAACTATGAAAACTCTTTAAAAATGGGGTCAAACTGTTTTTATTTCCCTTCAATTTTTTTACGGTGATTCTCTATGTTATAAGCTACCTATAGGTGTAAAAAAAATCAAAAAAATGGCGAGGGGAATTTTTTTAAAAAATCTTAAAAGACGGTGTTGTTACATATGTAACAATCTACGCACAAATGTGTTACATATGTAACATTGCAAACTTGTTTACATTATTTAAAAAAAAATCCCCTCGGCGTTTTTTTTCATTGTTTTCCCAACGCGGAGTGGTTTTCATAATAACCATCCCCTATATATATATATATATATATATATATATATTGAAAAGTTCATTGTAGACATCCCTATAAGTGTAGACAGGTAGACACCCTATTTCACATGTGAAATTACTCTATTTCGCATGTGAAATTTAATAAAAAGAATTTTTTTTAGATTTTATGTAAATAAATAAATAAAATCTAGAGTAAATTGCACGGGAGGTCCTTGGTTGCTAAGATAACATATAATGACACCATCTCCATCGGTAATCCCCACTTCCACCTGAAATTCACTCCACACTTTTAATTTTTCAACTGTTAAAGAATATCCAGTACATTACCTTCTAGATAAGTCATTATATGTTATCTTAGCAACCAAGTCAAGGTCATTAGTATGGTAGTTGGGCAGCTAGAATAGTGTTAGTTATCTTGTATATATATCTGTATACTCTATATGTAAATCATCAAGAAAATAGAAAAAGCATTCAGTAAATCTCTTGATCATCTGATTACCAATTACATGGTATTTGAGCCAACAGCTCAATCCAGTTCCAGTTCCTGAATCCAGTCCCAGCTCCAGTTTAGTTCCTCAAGTCCAGTTCCAGTTTGTTTATCAGAACCATCTCTGCTTCCTGTCCTCGTCAACAAAATCCTTGTTCCAGCCACTTTCAGATCTCACCTCCACCACCATTGAACTCGCCACCCCTCGAATTGCCGACCCACTAAAGTTCGTCGCCGGAAACAGCCCCACGCGCCGCCACCGTCTCCGACGCGCCACCGCTGCCCAGCCTCTGTTAAGCGCGTGGAACATCGGAAAACCGCCGGAATCCTCCTGTCGCCGTCGCCGACCATTCTGAGTCCATCTGGAGCATCAATTTCAGGTTTTAGTGCTTCCCGTTATTTTACAGACTCGGTGCAGAATTTCTGCACAAGTTCTGTAAAATTCATTTTCTACTGTGAACAGATCTCTGTGCGTTTCTGTGGGTATTCGTAACTCAGTTGGTCTGCATTCAGCTCCTCTTGACTCCTGATTCCGTTATTTTCTCGATTACATAAGCAACTTCTGTCTTCTGTGTGAATTCTGTGTATCAAAATGACAGACACAGAGGGTGATAAAGTCAAGAATGTTAACACCACCACTAATGCCTTTGATGTTCTATCAATGGCACCAAGACTCACTGATAATAAGCTTAATGGCTCAAACTTCTTTGAGTGGAGCAAAACTATTCGAATTTACCTCCGAAGCATTGAAAAGGATTCTCACCTCGAATCTGATCCTCCCACTGATACAACTAAAACTCATTGGATGCAAACTGATGCAAAGCTATTTCTACAAATCAGAAATTCCATTGATGTCTCTGTTTTGTCACTCATCAATCACTGTGAGTATGTCAAAGAATTGATGGGATATTTGGAATTTCTATATTCTAGACAAAGTAACATGTCTAGAATATACACTGTTTGCAAAACCTTTCATCGGGGGGAGCAAAGTGATAGGTCATTAGCATCTTATGCTATGGAATTCAAGAAGACATATGAAGAATTAAACTCTCTTCTACCCCTTAGTACTGATGTTAAGGTTATGCAAAGTCAGAGAACAAATAGTTGTGATGAGTTTCTTAACAGGTTTACGACCTGAGTTTGACAACATCAGATCTCAGCTTCTGAATGAATCGAAGATTCCAACCCTTCAAGAAACGTTTGCTCGAATCCTACGTAATGAGAGCACTCCAACTCATATCTCTACAACACCTAAAAGTGCACTGGTTAGTAGAGGAGGATTTCGAGGAAGCTTTCGAGGAGGATCACGAGGTGGCCATCGAGGTAACTACAGAAATACTTCTGAATATCATGCTCCTGCTCAAAATGTTCCGACAACCGACCAAAGCAACATGGAATGTTACTACTGATATGAACTTGGTCACACCAAGTACAACTGCAAGCAACCAGGAGCACGCTACTCAAAGGGATCTCATGCTCATGTTGTCACTACTTCAGACAACGACCCTCAGGCTACACCAGCCAAATGTCTTGTATCCTCAACCTCTAAATGGGTAATCGATTCTGGTGCATTTGAACACATGACGGGTAATTCTCAACTCATATCCAATTTCTGTAATCACGCACCTTCATCACACGTTACAATCGCTGATGGATCAACTCCAAAAGTAATAGGATCTAGTAGTGCTACCATTACCCATTCGGTTCATTTATCCTTTGTTTTAAACTTACCTAACTTCCCGTTCAATTTGTTATCTGTTAGTAAGCTTACACAGGGATTAAACTGTAGTGCCTTG
Organism: Deinandra increscens subsp. villosa; assembly: GCA_039602395.1. Lineage (NCBI taxonomy): Eukaryota > Viridiplantae > Streptophyta > Magnoliopsida > Asterales > Asteraceae > Deinandra > Deinandra increscens. Next base: position 39,974,598 of record JBCNJP010000010.1, on the reverse strand, counting down.
TTTAATCCTAATTTCTGTGTTCTACAGGAACTGTCGACGAAGAAGATTAATGGTAGAGGAAAGGAATCTGATGGCCTATATATACTCGAAGCTCAAACCCCTTACTCTCTAGCTTGCCCAAGTTCATCCCCGTTTGAAACACACTGCTGATTAGGTCATCCATCCCTCCAAAGCCTAAAGAAACTATGCCCAGAATTTTCTAGTTTGTCGTCTTTACAATGTGAGTCTTGTCAGTTTGCAAAACACCAACGTGTCCACTTAAGTCCTCGAATAAATAAACGAGCTACATCCCCCTTTGAGTTAGTTCATTCTGATGTTTGGGGTCCATGTCCTGTTACGTCCAAATCTGGTTTCAAGTACTTTGTTGTGTTTGTTGATGACTACTCCCATGTAACTTGGCTTTACTTAATGAAAAATCGTTCTGAAGTATTCTCTTACTTTTGCTCATTCTTTAGTGAAATTAAGACATAGTTTAATGTCTCAGTTAAAACATTGAGAAGCGACGATGCAAAAGAATACCTATCAGAATCTTTTCAAACTCATTTCTTGAAAAATGGCATACTTCATGAGTCATCGTGCGTGGATACACCAGCTCAAAATGGAGTTGCCGAACGTAAGAATAGGCATCTTCTTGAAGTAGCCCGAGCACTTTTATTTCAAACAAAAATGCCAAAGACATATTGGGCTGATGCGGTATCCACGGCTTGTTTTCTAATAAATCGTATGCCATCCGTTATCCTAAACCATGACATCCCATACTCGGTTTTGTTTCCAACAAAACCTGCGTTTCACATTGCCCCTAAAATCTTTGGCAGCACATGTTTCGTTAGAGACACTCGGCCCCAGGTCTCAAAATTAGACCCCAAATCTCTCAAATGTGTATTTGTAGGATATTGTCGCCTCCAGAAAGGTTACCGATGTTATTCTCCTACCCTTCAAAGATACATTATCTCAAGAGATGTTACCTTCCATGAGAATGTTCCATTTTTCGAAACAGTATTCACTCCCCAACCAGACTCGTCTGAAGAGTACCTTCAATACTCGTTTGAAGAGTACCTTCAACCACCTCCTGTACCTAACCTCGTACCTGAACCTATACCACCACAAGCACCAGTTCCTTCAGCTCCGGATCAGTCTCTTGTCATTCGAGTATACGAGAGGCGAAATCGCCTTCCATCAGATTCTGCTCCTGAACCAATACTTTCGTCGACAGATCAACCCAATAATCCTTCTGATTCTGACTCTGATTCTGATCTACCCATTGCTATGTGAAAAGGTAAACGTGCCTGTACACACCCAATTGCTTCCTTGGTTTCCTATGATAAATTAACAGCAGCCTCTCGCTCGTTCATTGCCACTCTGGATTCCATCACCGTTCCTAAGACTTTGGGGGAGGCTCTTGCACACACTGGCTGGCGTAAAGCCATGATTGAAGAAATGGAAGCACTTGACCAAAATAACACTTGGAATCTAGTAAATTTACCTACCAACAAGAAGGCAATCGGGTGTAAATGGGTGTTCACGGTTAAGGTCAATCCAGAAAAAATCATTAGCTTGGTTAAAAGCTCGCCTAATAGCCAAAGGTTATGCTCAGATTTACGGCATGGATTACTCAGAAACCTTCTCTCCTGTGGCAAAGATGTCTTCGATACGTCTCTTTGTTTCCTTGGCTGCCACATATAACTGGGGTTTGTATCAGCTCGACATCAAAAATGCCTTTCTACATGGCGATCTTCAGGAAGAAGTCTACATTGAGCAACCACCCGGGTTTGTTGCTCAGGGGGAGTCTGGGAAGGTATGTAGACTCAAAAAGTCCCTGTATGGTCTCAAGCAATCCCCCCGGGCTTGGTTTGGAAAATTCAATATGGTAGTAATAGAGTTTGGGTTAAGAAGAAGCGCTTACGATCACTCAGTATTCTTTGCATCGTCTGCTGCTCGTTGCATTTTACTTGTTGTATACGTAGACGATATAGTAATAACTGGAAGTGATAAAGATGGGATACAGAGGTTAAAATCATTCCTTGGAAACAAATTCCAGATCAAGGATCTTGGCACGCTAAAATACTTCCTGGGAATCGAGGTATCACGTAATCGTAAAGGAATCTGTCTATCACAAAGAAAGAATTGTTTAGATGTACTAAAAGATTCTAAGATGATTGAAGCAAAGAATTGTGATGCACCGATGATACCAAACGGAAAGTTAGGAGCACATGAAGGTGATCTTCTTGAAGAACCAGGGAAATATAGGAGAATCGTTGGTAAGTTGAATTACTTGATCATCACTCGACCTAATATCGCATTTCCAGTAAGCGTGGTAAGTCAGTTCATGTCATCTCCAAGAACTACACATTGGGAAGCCGTTCGTCATATCCTCAAGTACCTTAAGAGTGCCCCGGGTCGTGGAATCCTATACCAGAACAATGGCCATCACACGGTAGAAGGATTCACAGATGCAGACTATAATGGGGATCCTACAAGTAGACGATCTATACCGGGTATTGTATTCGTGTAGGTGGTAATCTAGTATCATGGAAGAGCAAGAAACAGAGTGTGGTCTCCCGTTCAAGTGCCGAATCAGAATATAGAGCCATGGCACAAACCACATGTGAACTAGTATGGATTCGGAATCTTCTTGGTGAAATTGGGTTTGCTCAAACTAAACCTATGAATCTATGGTGTGACAATGAAGCAGCTATTCACATCGCCAGCAACCCGGTATTTCATGAAGCAGCTATTCACATCGCCAGCAACCCGGTATTTCATGAAAGAACGAAACACATTGAAGTCGTAGTGGTGATCAGCTAGCCGATGTTTTCACTAAAGCCTTGCCTGGATCTAGAATTAGTTATATCTGTAACAAGCTGAGCATGATCAATATATATGCTCCAGCTTGAGGGGGAGTGTTAAAGAATATCCAGTACATTACCTTCTAGATAAGTCATTAAATGTTATCTTGGCAACCAAGTCAAGGTCATTAGTATGGTAGTTGGACAGCTAGAATAGTGTTAGTTATCTTGTATATATATCTGTATACTCTATATGTAAATCATCAAGAAAATAGAAAAAGCATTCAGTAAATCTCTTGATCATCTGATTACCGATTACATCAACAAAATCACCACACTCACACACTCGCAGATCACTCAAACCAAGGGAATGGACTTTGATCTACCAACAGATCTCATCGATAAAACTCGGATCGGATTCCGACAAGCCGCTGGACTGTCATCGTTTGACCCGTACAACACCAGATCTCTGGGGAATTCAAACAGGGGAGAGACACCGTCGCGAACCAGAGGAGAACTGAGCTGGTTTTACAGGTTGTCGGAGGGGTGTCGGAGATCGAAGTTGGTCGCCGGAGATTGTTGGGTTTGCGTCGTAAGTGGGTCGGAGAGGTTGGAGGGGGTGCGGGGTTCGCTAGGTTCATCGAACAAGGGGTGTCGGGTTGCTGGAGATGGAGTCTAGAGGTCTTCGGGTATTGTAATAGGAACCATAGCAGGGTTACCGCCGTTGCTAGGGGTTGGTAGTCACCGGAAGAACGACGGTAAGGGTGGGTTGCTGGGTTCGACCGGAGAGGTCGGAGAAGAGGAACGAGGGTTGCTGTTGCCGTCGTGAGATGGAGCAAGGGTTCACAGGGGAATGTCACTGGCTTGCGGCGACGATGCAAGTGGTCGGCGGCTTCAGATTTGATTAGAAGAAACCAAATGGGTGGGGGTTGGGTTAAATTAATTGTTAATGTATAACATTTTTTATTTTTTAAAGAGAGGGGTATAACGGTTAATTAACATCAACTTAACTGAGTTTTCTAACGGACGTTAGACCCACTGACTCCCGGTGAGACAAATATAAAACCCTTAGAGGACTATTTTTGCAATTTTGAAAGTTTAAGGACTATTTTTAAAAATTTGACAAACCACAAGGACTTCCCGTGCAATTTACTCTAAAATCTAAGATAAACAATACGAATTGTGAAGAATTTAATTCATGAATGATGCAGATTACGCACACTCATTCTGATCCTTTCGTTTTACTCTTTTTTCCAAAATCTGTGCATCATAGGTTTCATTACGTAATCATTCATGAATTAAATTTTTCACAATTCTCATTGTTTATCTTATATTTTATTTATTTATTTACATAAATTCTAAAAAAAAGTTTTTATTATTTAATTTCACGTGCGAAATAGAGTAATTTCACATGTGAAATAGGGTATCTACCTGTCTACACTTATGTGGGTGTCTAAAATGAACCTCACCCTATATAGTGAAAAGTTATGTTCAGATGAGAACTTTTTGTTTTGAGAATTTCTGAGAACCAAATCTCAACCACTATAATTCATGGTGTTTTTCCATATATATAAACTAGTGGCTTAGATTGGTTTTTTGTAGTGGTCCCCCTTGAAATTTGTGGTTGAGATTTAGTTCTCAAAAGTTCTCAAAACAAAAAGTTCTCATTTGAACCTAACCCATATATATATATATATATATATATATAGAGTTCGGATCAAATGCGACACTTGGTTTTCCCTAAGTCCAGTGCGGCACATTCTAGGCCTTTAGATCAAGTGGATGGATGGATAAGATTGAAGGAGATGAGAGAGAAGGAGTGGAGGGAATATTTAAAGCTGGAAGGGTAAATGTGGAAAAACATATTTATTCAAGTTCCCCCCAATTTTTAAACGACCATAACTTTTTCATACGACATTATTTTCGAAAACGAATTTCACCATAATTCTAGTCGTGATTTTATCTTTAATTTGAGACTAGGTTTGTTCGATTTGGAGAAAAAAAAAATTCACGTTTTTTACGACGTTTTTTAGAACGTTTTTTTTTTTTTTTTTTTTTTGAATCTCCTAGTAGCGATTTATGACCCTGCAAATTTTCAGACCTTAATTCGAAGTGTAGGCATTTTTTTTTAATTTTTTAGTTCTTTTTTTGCACACTGTGCTGGTCTATGCTGGTCAGTGCTGGGTCAGTGCTGTGCTGGTCATGCTGGTCTGTGCTGGCTGTGCTGGTGGAATTGTGCTCTTGTGCTGGTCTGTGCTGGCTGTGCTGGTGGATTTGTGCTGTTGTGCTGGTCTATGCTGGTGTACACTGTCAATGTTTTTAAAAAAAATTAAAAAAAAGATATCTACGCTTCGAATTAAAATCTGAAAATTTTTAGGGGCCTAAATCGCACCTAGTACTACTCAAAAAAAAAAAAAAAAAAAAAACCTGGAAAAAACCCGGAAAAACGTCAAAAAAAAAAGTTTCTTCAAATCGAGCAAACCTAGTCTCAAATTAAAGATAAAATCACGACTAGAATTATGGTGAAATTCGTTTTTGAAAATAATGTCGTATAAAAAAGTTATGGCCGTTTAAAATTTGTGGGGGAAATGAAATAATTACTAAACATACAAATGGGGGAGGAATCTGGATATTTACTTATCTACCCCCTGCCGCACCGGACTTAGGGAAAACACATTGCCGCACAGGAACCGCCCTCTCTCTCTCTATATATATATATATATATATATATATATATATATATAGGGAGATGATCATTTGAGAACCAATTGGGTTTGAGAACTTTTGAGAACCATTCTAAGCCACTACTTTATATATATGGAAATCCCCCCCATGAATTTGAGTGGCCCCCCCTGAAAATTAGTGGCTCAGAATGGTTCTCAAAAGTTCTCAAAACTAATTGGTTCTCAATTGAACCTAACCCTATATATATATATATATATATATATATATATATATATATATATATATATATATATATGAAAAAGATAAATTGGAACTATTAGACTATACTAGGGTTGATATTACATTAGAGTATAGGGTATTAGAGTGCAATATTATTCTCTATATATAGAGACCCTATGTAACCCTATTATTCACACCGATATCAATAATACAATATTCTCTGGTTTAACTTGGTATCAGAGCCAGAGAAAAACCACCGGAAAATAACACCGGCAGGGCGGCCGGCCACCGCCGCCGCCCTACCCACCACCACAATTGTTTTTCTTCTTTTTGTTCTAGTTTGGTACTTTTCGTTTTCTTTACCCATTCAGATCCCAAAAAAAAAAAAAACACAAACAGATCCATCATCCTCCAACTGTCCAACACAACCATACAACCATAACCATAGCCCGCCACCGCAAAACACTAGCCACATCTGCCGCAAACAACCCCATTCTCAGTCGTAAACTACCAAAACCCTAACCCTTATTTTAAACCGTTGCTGTCTCGATCGACTCACAATTGGTTGACAGCATCACCATCCTCATCCACAGCCACCACCACCGCCACAGCAAACCGTAACCCTAGCCGCCGCCACTGATAACCCTACCATCGTATATGGAAATCCCCCCCATGAATTTGAGTGGCCCCCCCTGAAAATTAGTGGCTCAGAATGGTTCTCAAAAGTTCTCAAAACTAATTGGTTCTCAATTGAACCTAACCCTATATATATATATATATATATATATATATATATATATATATGAAAAAGATAAATTGGAACCCACCTTGAGTTGGAGAATCGTTGGAACCCGGTCAAAAACGCGGTAAAAAAAATGTTTTTTTTTTCTGAATTTTTTTATGGTGGTTCTTTATGTTATAAACTACCTTTAAATGAAAAAAAATCAAAAAGCCGCCTAGTAGATTTTCAGTTACGAAAAAAGTTACATCTGTAACTTTTATGCATATATTTGTAGTTATGCAAAAGTTACATGTGTAACCTAGACATTTTTGATATTTTTTTAGGAAAATTGGATTTAAATAATCCCAGGTTTTAAGTGTTGGACGACAATAATCCCACTTTTATTTATAACCCTCAGTGGTCCCAACTTTCACCTTATTTACTGATAGTGGTCCAGCCGTTAAAAATCTTAACACCGTTAAGTTTTTAATGATGTGGCAGCTGACTTGGATATTTATTTATTTTTTATTTTCTTAAATTCATGCCACATCACCATCTTCATCCCCCAAATCATTTTTCACCACCCCACCACCACCTGCAACCCTCCCCACCACCACGACTCCTCCAATCGCCATCTTCTACCTACTACATCACCATTCATCTTCCCTTTTTTTTCCCGACGGGTGAACTCTCGCCTTCATCTCCTTTTCTTTTAACCTGAAATCGAGTTTCCACATGTTAATTACCAAAATCATATACCCATTCAAAGTCTCACATGGGGATAGAACAAGTTCAGTCGGCATCATCGTCACCGGAATTCATGTCTGAAACGGGTTTTATACCCAAAAACCGCCGCCGCTGGCATCAACGTCACCGGAATTCATGTCTGAAACGGTTGCTTTAGTGAATTCGAAAGGCCACCGCTGGGTAAGTCGACCGGAGAAGAAAGGGAGTCACGACAAAAATTGGAAGAGAGGAGGTTGATTGGAGGTAGCCGATTGGAGCGTGAGGTCGCCCCCGCTCAGTGGTGGTTTGTCGGAGACATCGACCGCCGCTCGGTGGTGGTTTGTCGGAGAGATCGACCGCCGCTCGGTGGTGGTTTGCCGGAGAGATCGACCGCCGCTCGGAGGAATATCGGCAGGGTGTCGCGTCGGAGACATCGACCGCCGCTCGGTGGTGGTTTGTCGGAGAGATCGACCGCCGCTCGGTGGTGGTTTGCCGGAGAGATCGACCGCCGCTCGGAGGAATGTCGGCAGGGTGTCGCCGACCGCTTTCCTTCTCCTCTCGTTTACTTTTCTGATTGAAATTGAAAGTATTTTTTGTCTTGTTCAAAATTTAAAAAAGTAAAAAATAAATGATGTGGGATATGAAGTTTGTGATTTGGCATTGGTTTAAAATAAATAATAATAAATATCCATGTCAGCCACCACGTCATCAAAAACTTAACGGTGTTAAGTTTTTTAACGGCCGGATCACTGTCAGTAAATAGGGTGAAAGTTGGGACCACTGAGGGTTATTATTAAAAGTGGGATTATTACCGGCCAACGCTCAAAACTTGGGATTATTTAAATCCAATTTTCCATTTTTTTAAAAAAAATCTAGTAGGCGGTTTTTTGATTTTTTTCATTTAAGAGTAGTTTATAACATAAACTAACACCATAAAAAAATTAAGAGAAAAAAACATTTTTTTAACCGCGTTTTTGACCGGGTTTCAACGATTCTCCAACTCAAAGTGGGTTCCAAAATACCCCAACCCTATATATATATATATATATATATATATATATATATATATATATATATAGGGTTAGGTTCAAATGAGAACTTTTTCTTTTGAGAACCATTCTGAGCCACTAATTTTCATGGGGGGGAGCATTCAAATTCATGGGGGGGATTTCCTTATATATAACTTGTGGCTAAAAATGGTTCTCAAAAGTTCTCAAAACCAATTGGTTCTCAAATGATCATCTCCCTATATATATATATATATTATATATGTGTGTGTGCATGGTTCTTATATCTCCCTACTTAAAATTGGTTATGTATTGAACAACACTCATTAGACCTATGGGTTAATAAATGGCTCGTTACGTGGAAACAAACAACCGAAAAGCATATGGTTAAAAAGATGAGCATCAACAAATACCTTGTTATTCTTTCCTTCATGAGAGCAACCTTTTCTACAGGAGTTGATACATGTATACAGAAATCAATGGCATCTCCCATATCCGGGCTGCGGTAATAATTAGCGATTGGTTTCGTGGATAACACACTATTCGGGTATATGATTTTTTGGTTATCATACCTCAAGAAAACTGTTGTTAATATATTCATCTCCTCAACTACCATCTGCAATTATTGCAACGTTGAAATTATTAACCATAACAATAACAAATCCATAATTCGAAAAAGGGAGAATTTCCCCCATTTTGGAGTAAAATTGCATATTTCTCCAAAATACAAGTTTTCAATGCATAATATACAATGCTCTTTAAGCATGATATGCAATTGCCCCTTGGAAATATACTAAAAGGTGACAGAAAGAATCAGGAGGTAGGGTTACAAGTCGGGTTGGGTTGGCCAGTTTATTTTTTAGGTAGTTTTTTAAGCTCTAGGAGAGGTTTTATGCACTCAAAGTACACTTCAAGCAACTTTTGACCCATTTCTTTTAAACTACTTTTTCACCAATTCGACCAGTATGAGATAATACAACCCAAATCAATGTTTTCATGAGTAAATGGGTCAAGATTGTCATGTGTAAAATGTATATGTTTAAATGTTTACCTGAACAGTGTCGATTTCACATCGATCGCCCACATCAAATGGATGCATTACAAACAAGAAAATAATGGCCTCAAATGTTGTCTTGCATGTGTTACCGAACACGAACACTACCAAGAGTAGTTGTGAGCTTAGAAAAATAAAGAAATGTGTAGTTGCCACTTTTAGTATAAGGAGCCAGATCACGATTATTAAGATTGCGACAACTATGTTCAACATTTGATGGAGTTTGTTTACGGCTGTCTTTGTGTCATTGAGAGATAATGCAAGAGCTCTTCGTTCTCGGAATACGTTAACCTGGGGAAAAACAGATTTTTAGATACTCCCTTAAACCGCATCATTTATACTAAACGAAAAAAAATTAGATCGACAAAAAATAGAGGCAGCAATTATGACCCATTTCCACGATTCAAGCTATGTTTTATCTTTGACGATTCAAACGTATAACTTTAGAATACTAGTTCACCATGGCCAAAAGTAGCCCGGCCCATTCTGTCTCACCCACCGGCCCAGTGACCCATGAATCTTCAAAGCGGGCAGGCAGGCCGGGTGTAGGGGAACGTTAAAGAATTGCCTCAACGCGCCGCAGCCGCTACTTCTCCTTTTAGGCAATTATGAACTCCACCTAACTTTCTCGATTCCAAGGCAACTTATCCTTTTCGAATTTTAAAAATGAATGCCTTAGAAATAATATAAAATAAAATAAAAGATTAAAATCTTTCTTTCCAGTAATACACAGAAGAAATAAATTAGAGCCACTAATACAATTATACTGTATTTTTTATGCATAAAACCTCCTATATCACATTCAAAAAAAAAACATGTCATTGTTTAAATAATATAATATTTCTTCTCACAATTGACACGCTAATAACTAATGAGAAAATGAAAAAAAAAATGGACAAGTGTAATGTGATATGATCTGTTTCACCCTGTACCAAGCTACCCTACCCATTTTGCCACCTCTATCAAGAATAGAAATATAGAAATGTCCATACCACCCAGTTTTTAAGAGCTCCTTTGCTGATTCCTTTCGTTTCACTTTCTCCCTCGAAGAGTCTAATTGCCTTCAAAGCTTCATCCTCTCTCAAAAAACGCATCAAGTCCTCTAAATAAATGCGCCTGCCCAAGCAAAACGGTAAAAAGACGATAAAACATGAACATAAATCCGGGTCACACGAGAAAACCCTTAATCCTTCCATTTTATAAAATTGTTTATGGGCAACACAGGTGGATCGGGTTGAGTAGTAGATCAAAACAGGCTTCGGGCAAGATGACTTTGCACAATATGGGTTCACCCTGAAATGGGCGGTAGTGGGGGTGACTAGTAGGTGGTGATGGCACACAATGGTGGCGGGCGGTGATCGTCCATTTGGACCCGTTTAAGTTAGTAAATATTATAATAATGACCTGAATTGACCTGTTGTATGATTTGAGTAGACCAAAATTTGAGTCCAAAAACTTTGAACGCAAAATTGACTAGAACAAGATTAGAACTTACTTGGAGCCTTGTTTAGCAACATTGCAGAATAGTTTCTTGGCTGCAACCTTAGCCTGCTTTTCGTTTGTGATCTGTACTGCGGACTCATCCTCATCACGAGTAGACCCCTCCAATTGCTCGTCTAACGTAGACAATACACCCGTGCGAACAATATTCATCAACCTCTTCATATTCCAAGCCGATATATTCTTCTGGTTTAACCTATGCAAGTGATCAATAGTAATCCCCTCGTCAACTTTTTTAGGCGTAGCAGCTTCTGAAAATTTACCACTTTTACCGGCGGCCATTGGAGTGTTAGTCCTTGGAGTTCCGATAAACCTCCCACTTTTCTTGAATATATTATTCGCCTTAAGATCAGGTGGCAAAGTGGCCCCGGCTTTCTTAAGCTTATGAACTTCTTCTATCGCTCTGTCTTCTTCTTCCCGTTCATTTTGAATCTCAACCAATGGCAGACCAGAAAGCGTCTCGATTACATACTGGTTAAACAAAGATTCTTGAATTCGGTCAAAAAACGTGCTCACGTGGAAGGAAGAAGCGAGAACCTTCACGAGCAACGTTTTCAATAGCCAAACAATCGTACCGACCAAAAGACAAACCCAAACCTTTGTGACATAGGGCAAAACATCCTTCCCGTATCTAGTCATCCGTTCGACTTTCTGATCGAATATACATTGCCAAGCGATCAAAACTAATGTTAACCAAACACAATTTTGAACAGCTTTTCGCAGCCCGTAGACAAAATACAAAACCCTTTTTCTCAGTACAAAATTCCTTTCTATCAAGATCACTATAAACCTGATCACCCAACCAGAAACCAATCTTCCAGAGATCAAAACCAAGATCATAACCCCCCATTTCCATAGTTGAAGATCAAACAAGAACTTACGCTTCAGAAATGGAATTGTGAGTGTGCATACTAAAGCAGCAATAATCAAGATTAAACTAAACAACTGAAGTAAACTCCACTTGCTATACCTCAATTGCTTATATTCGTCTGGTAGATCATCGTCAAGAAATGGATCATCTTCATCGATTTCGCTGCACACCCCTTTTCCTAAAACTCCGGATGATTTCGAAAACCTACCGGATTTCTGATCTGTCTCCGGGGGATCTGCTAATCTCGACTTGGTCTTCGTCCGCATCAAGCTTGATCTCCTCCTAAACGAAGCATTCGCCGAGCAAACCAGCACCTCATCTGTGACTCCGGCGGTACCATACGACCGCTGCGGCTCAATCACCTCATCATGAAACGAAACCCTAACTTCTTCCTTGGGCGTAAGGATACCGTAGTTATTCGGACTCTCGGGGATCTTGGACAGCGCCGGAGACTGCTGCGCCGACGACGTATCAGACGTACCGAAATCGAACTTATCACCGTCGTTTAAGAAATCGTAGCTGGGATCTCTCCATATGTTGTTGTTAGAGTTTTGCTCAGAGTTGAACTTGTACGCAGCAGCAGCAGCAGCAGACACTTGCGACATTGCCGTTTCTACCCGTTCCAACGTCGTTTCGATGTTCGCCGGAATCCGCTGGAGACGAAGGCATGGCGATAAGATTAACGGTGAAATCGATCGATCAGCAGGAGGCTTTGATTGATTAAACCCAATTATTCTTCATTCATTCATTCATTCTGTGGGGACACGACAGACAGGTGATATGAGTCACCAACAAATTTTGTAAGGTTATGCAACTCACGCCACGCCACTCACACTCACTAAACTAAAGGTGAAAATGTGTTGATTAAATTTGTTGGCAGACTTTTAGAATATCTTCTTTTCATTTTTAAACGGCATAATTTATTAACACTAAAAGCACCTCTATAGATTACATGAAACTACACTTGTTCCAATCTATCATGTGATTACTTCTACTATCTAGCCAAGTGTGACTCCAAATTTGAATTTCCATAATAACCTTGTTATTAATTGAAGGGGCAATGCCGTTTCGATAATCCAAGCCCACCCCCCTTTTTGTGAGTGCAAACTGTGTCTCTTTTAACCCAATAGATTATTTTCTTTACATTCGAACCTCTCCAAAGAAAATTGAATCTAATCATCTCCAATGTTTGAATCACCTTTTTAGGAGCCTTGTATAATGAGAAAAAAAAGTGGGAAGACTGTCAAGGACTAATTTTCTACCCAAAGATAAGTTTTTAGCTTTTCACCTTGTTAGCCGTTTATCAAACACTTCTACCACAACTTGCCAATTAACCATTCGATTCGTGTTGGCACCTATAAGCATTCCAAAGTAAGGGAATGGGAAGCTACCTTCTTTACACTTTAGTTCGGTGGCCTTCCTTTTGAGATCCTCATCGTCCACATTGACACCGTACAAGGAGCATTTTCTCAGATTCAGTTTGAGACCTGAAACAACGAAGAAGCAACAAACAGGACGAGTGGAATTGTTTTAACTTAACATGTCATTGAAAAAATTCCAAGCAGCCATTTTGATTTTAGTAGGGTCTTCAATCCATTTATTGTCAATCAAAAGTCCATTTATTCTGTTGTTCGCAAGATTGGAGTTAATATATCCATGGAAAAAACTTATATTATCGTCTCCCTCAACCGCCCATTGAATTCGAGCCTTTTGCCGAAGGTCAAGATTTTTACTTCTTTCCAAACCAATGAGACATTTCTTTTTTCTGACCCATGTGTCGAGTTCAACCCCATGTATATTCCGAACCTCACTACAAGCGTCCATCCAATTGCAAAAATCCTTCAAGTCATTGAGTTCCTTGTTCATGGTTTCTTTATGATTCATGATCCAATCTTTAACCATAAATTTTACAGCTAATATCTATCTATCTATATCTATATCTTCTATATCTATACTAATATATAAACCATAAGTTTTAGGCTAAGTGTTAGAACTTATTTATGTTGGCAACACAAACTATTTATCCTTTTGATGTTTATTTGTAATTTTACTTTGGTTTGTACTTTACTTTGATTATGTACTTTCTCATCTTTGATTATGGTTATGTATGATGTTTTTGACTAAGTGTTATCGTACTTGTATTTCTCTTTAGCGAACTTCTTGTATATTGAACTTAGCGGACTTGATTAACTCTTAGCGAACTTGTCATTGTACTTAGCGTACTTGTTTGTTAACTGTCCTAGCGAACTTGTTTTTGCTCCTAGCGAACTTGATTTGTTCCTAGCGAACTTGATTTGTTCCTAGCGAACTTAAACTGTTCCTAGCGTACTTAAGTTGTGCTTAGCGTACTTGTTAGCAGACTTGTTTGTATCTAGCGAACTTGTTAGCGAACTTGTTAATGCTTAGCGAACTTCTTAGCGAACTTCACAAGTTCTAGCGAACTTGTTTAATTCTTAGCGTACTTCTCTTATATGCTTAGCGTACTTATTATTCTGTTAGAATATTTTGCTGAATTCTAGGTAATGATTGGTTTGTGTCAAACATTCTATTTGTCCCAGGCTCTCTTGTAGTATAAATACCAAAGTGAAAACCCTAATACGTGTTCCCCCTGGTCATTTTCTACAAGAGAGCCTTTGTGTGTGTGTTCTTGGGGTATTTAGTGCGTGTTTTCGAGTTTCAGAGATCTATGGGGTGAAATCAACCAAGATTGATCATCACACTTGTTTTCCGCACCTGTGTGATGAATCGAATGAGAACATTGTGCTCAAATCAGGTCCTAATAATTGGTATCAGAGCCATGTTCTTCATTTTTTAAAGTTTTCTCAAAAATGAAGAAATCTCATTTGAGTTATCAATTTTGGTTGTTTTTGCTAGATCTAAGAGTTGATTCTTGGTAGAAATCACTCTAGGAACTCAAAAACATGCTTAGATTTCTGTTTATTTCAAGTTATGATTGTTAATTTTTGAATTCAGTGAGTTTTTGGTTCGGTCCGAATATTCACTGTTCTTGAGTAAAAATTTTCAAATTTGTTTTTATGATGATTCTTTGCTGAAATTGATGATTTTTGAGTGTTAGTATAGTAAAACCGAAATCATTGGCACTGATTTCGCTTTCTAACATCATGTTTTGAAGATTTATTGGGCAATTTTTCGAGATTTTGAAACTTTTTCACAAAAAATCACTGTTTGATCGATTCTCGGTCACTTAGAGTGATTTTTGAGGTGTGTGTTAGTTGAAGCAATTGATCCTAACATGATTTCGCATCTAATGATGCCATCAAACATCATTTTTATGAACCTTGATTTTTGGTGATTTAAACTTGCTCAAGAACAAGCTGTTCAAAATTTTGACTAAGTCCAAAAATTTGAATTTTTAAATTTTTGCTGTTTACACCTAAATATTAGTGTTTAATTGCTTCATTAATGTTTATGATTGCAGGATTTGTGTGAATTCAAGCAATCTTCGTGTTTACAAGCAATTTGGAGCTCTTGTTCTTCGTTCGGCCCGTTTTAGCAACTTGTGCTGAAATTTTGTTTCTGTCTCATCTGAGATGTCTGAAGGAAATCATTTCACTCCGGTCATGCAAGGAAACAACCGCCCTCCAAAACTCATGGGTGCTAGTGACTTTGATGACTGGAAAGGGAAGTTCATACTGTTTCTGGAATACGTGGATTTTGACCTACTTACTTCAGTTCTCAATGGTCCAGCTGTGTTTGAAGTTGAAGAAGCTACAACACCTGCTGCTGGTGTTGCAGTTCCTACTGTTGCTGACCCACCTAACACTAAGAAGAGGATGCTCCCAAAGCCCATGGACAAGCTGACTGTAGCTGAACATGCTCAGCTGAAAATTGATAGGCGTGCATTGGGTTGTATCAAGATGGCCATAAATGATGATCTGTTGCATCAGTTTCGGGATGCTACTTCTGCACATGAGATTTGGGAAGGCCTAGAGAAGAAGTATGAGGGCAATCCAGCAACAAAGGAGAGAAGGCTTGAGAAACTCAAACTCGCTTTCAATACTTTTGCTCACAGGCCTGGAGAGTCGTTTGAGACACATGTCACACGATTCTGCAGGATCATCACTGAGATGACCACTAAGAAGATTCGTCCAGATACTGGCGACATCATAAGGAAGATTCTACACTCTTTTCCTCAAGAGTTTGCCTCCTATGTCATCTATCTGATTGACAGCACTGATCTCCTCAACGCTGATTACATGGACATGATTGATAAAGTTCGTGATTATGAGGTTAGAGCAGTTGAACGCACAGGAAGGTCACTCATGGGTAATGTGACCTCTAAGGGTTCGTCATCCAATGCTGTGACACCTCGTCCGAAAAACCTAGGTCAAACCTCTCTCATTTGACTTTTAATTAAGTTTTAATGTGCATTAACCGATCTGATTACTGTTTAAACTGTTAATTACTGTGCCTGACTGATAACTGATGACGTAAACCTAATCCCGCGTTTGTACTAGAAGCGTATACCCGTAAATTTCATAGAGATTCCATGGTTTAATCTTGGAATTTCAATAACAAGAAGAATAAATATAAAATGTATTTTTATATTTTATCCGGAACTGGTGTCGTACGTTTATATAACCGACACAGCAAACTGATAAGCGATCGTATGTTTAAAACTATTCGGTTTTAAACAATCTGGACGGTCGAGCTTAAAACTATTACGAACTGACAAAACTGAAAACGTTAACCGTAACCCGTGTACAAAACTGAAAACTATATCCGATTTTAGAAAAACTGTTATAACCGACTCGAACAATTGTTTTTATGAAATAAAAACATCACAAACTGAATTTGTTGTCAAGACTTAAGCCAAACTCTAACCGAACACCCAATTGGGCCCGACTTGGCCCAATAGGCCCAATAAGCCTAAAACAATTAAACCGAACCCGAAACCTTGACCCGTTACTCAATCTTGATGAACCCGAATGATCGCGGCGATCCGAGAACCCAACTGATACACAATGGGCCCGGGCCTCGAACCGGTGCTTCATTTGGACCCGTACAACCCAAAACCGAAAAACGAGCCCAAATACATTTCCCTTTTAATCGTTTAGGCCCAATATAAATCCCAAGCCCAATGGGTAAATTTTAAATAATATTGGCCAATCTACTTTGCAACTTTTATACAAACTTGTTACCACCTTTTATTTTTATAGAAATTAGTCACCAACTTGTATAAGTTTTACACTTTATTATTTATAAAAGTTATGAATTTCACCTTTGCCATCCTTATATATTTTATAAAACTTTACACTACACAAACTATTTTATAAATACATGGCAATACTTTATAAAATAAAGTCACCTACTTGCTTGTTATTTTTATAAAAGATTTAGGAGAAACCTTTTAATGAAGTGTGGTGATAACATGGACACACCTCCTACCTCCACACCACACACCTTACCAACCTACCAATCACCAATCACCTTTTCCTTTTGTGAGCTAGAAAGCAACCACCTACACTCTTCTTTCTCTTTCTTCTTCTCCTTTCACGTGAACCACCAACCACCACATATCCTATTCTTCCTTTTTGCTAGGAAAGACAACCAAACCATCACCACCTCCTTTAAGTGCCACCACCGTAACCCACCGTGAAACACCACAGCCACCTTTCTTCCTTTCTTTTTACGTGAATATCACCCTCTCTCTCCCTCTCTTTGCTGCCGGAAAAACTAACCACCGCCACCCTCCCTTTTTCTTGTCCGGCGAAGCAACACAGCTATCCGCCACCACCACTGCTGCCATAACCGCCGCCCCTAGCCACCACCACTCCTTTATCTTATGCCGGTAAAACAACCAAACACCACCACCGCCACCTTGTCCCTCTCGTTTTCTTTCCGGTGAAACAACCCAGACCACCGCCACCCCGCTGCCACTGTCGTGGAGCTGTTACCACCGCCGGCCTGCTGCTACTGTGCAGCCATGAACCACCGGCCACCTTGCCGCTGCCACTGCTGCACTGCTGCCGCCGCTGTTCTGCTGCACCCGCCACCACGGAATGGTGCCGTACGTTTATATAACCGACACAGCAAACTGATAAGCGATCGTATGTTTAAAACTATTCGGTTTTAAACAATCTGGACGGTCGAGCTTAAAACTGTTACGAACTGACAAAACTGAAAACGTTAACCGTAACCCGTGTACAAAACTGAAAACTATATCCGATTTTAGAAAAACTGTTATAACCGACTCGAACAATTGTTTTTATGAAATAAAAACATCACAAACTGAATTTGTTGTCAAGACTTAAGCCAAACTCTAACCGAACACCCAATTGGGCCCGACTTGGCCCAATAGGCCCAATAAGCCTAAAACAATTAAACCGAACCCGAAACCTTGACCCGTTACTCAATCTTGATGAACCCGAATGATCGCGGCGATCCGAGAACCCAACTGATACACAATGGGCCCGGGCCTCGAACCGGTGCTTCATTTGGACCCGTACGGCCCAAAACCGAAAAACGAGCCCAAATACATTTCCCTTTTAATCGTTTAGGCCCAATATAAATCCCAAGCCCAATGGGTAAATTTTAAATAATATTGGCCAATCTACTTTGCAACTTTTATACAAACTTGTTACCACCTTTTATTTTTATAGAAATTAGTCACCAACTTGTATAAGTTTTACACTTTATTATTTATAAAAGTTATGAATTTCACCTTTGCCATCCTTATATATTTTATAAAACTTTACACTACACAAACTATTTTATAAAAACATGCAATACTTTATAAAATAAAGTCACCTACTTGCTTGTTATTTTTATAAAAGATTTAGGAGAAACCTTTTAATGAAGTGTGGTGATAACATGGACACACCTCCTACCTCCACACCACACACCTTACCAACCTACCAATCACCAATCACCTTTTCCTTTTGTGAGCTAGAAAGCAACCACCTACACTCTTCTTTCTCTTTCTTCTTCTCCTTTCACGTGAACCACCAACCACCACATATCCTATTCTTCCTTTTTGCTAGGAAAGACAACCAAACCATCACCACCTCCTTTAAGTGCCACCACCGTAACCCACCGTGAAACACCACAGCCACCTTTCTTCCTTTCTTTTTACGTGAATATCACCCTCTCTCTCCCTCTCTTTGCTGCCGGAAAAACTAACCACCGCCACCCTCCCTTTTTCTTGTCCGGCGAAGCAACACAGCTATCCGCCACCACCACTGCTGCCATAACCGCCGCCCCTAGCCACCACCACTCCTTTATCTTATGCCGGTAAAACAACCAAACACCACCACCGCCACCTTGTCCCTCCCGTTTTCTTTCCGGTGAAACAACCCAGACCACCGCCACCCCGCTGCCACTGTCGTGGAGCTGCTACCACCGCCGGCCTGCTGCTACTGTGCAGCCATGAACCACAGGCCACCTTGCCGCTGCCACTGCTGCACTGCTGCCGCCGCTGTTCTGCTGCACCCGCCACCACGGAATGGTGCTGCTGTCACAGCTGTTGTGCCGCCGTGAACCACTAAGCGACCACCTATCTTCTCCTTGTTCCTCCTTCTCGACAGCCCACAACCACCCCGTCACCTCCTTCCTTTCTCCTTTCTTTTTCCGGCGAGACAGCCCCCACCACCGCCGCTAGCAGCTGCCATCACCACCACCGCAAACTGTCTGAGTTGCTGCTGTTCCGCCGCTGCTGCTGCCACATGCCGGGACTGTTGCAGCCGTCGTCGGGCTGTCGCTGCTGTCTAGCCGAGACCCGCCACCACGCCACCGCCTTTCTCTTTTCGGTTTAACCCTCTCCGTTGTGAGTCCTTTAAACCGGTTATCACCTAAGTTTTTATACGTTATTAACATCCCAAAAGATCCCTCAAGTCTTGACAATCAATCCTTTAAAAACCCGAGTTTTTTTTTTAACAATCACAAAAGTGTAGTGTTTTATTAAACATAAGAACCCATGGTTAAATTACAAGATTAATTGTTTAAATTAATCATTTGGTTATTTCGTGATTGTTTAACGTATTTTGCATGGTTAGATATCGTTATTATCATGTTTTTGTATGTTAATAATTGCGAGAATTGTTAATTATGATTTTAGTAGTTAATCATCATATTTACGGATTTATGTGCGCCAACGACTACTAACATGAACAAATGACGTTTAGTGATATACATGAGACTAATATGGAATTTAGATGTGTTTACTAATCTTTGGACATAAAATCATAGCTTAAAACATTTTAAATGAATTGTTATGGTTTAATAACAAAGTTGGTAATTTTATAAAAATTACTTGGATTTTAAAACCATAAAATGACATCATGGAATTTATATATAAAATGGTTACATTTTATAAATATATATGATTTCTAAGAAAACAAGACTTAAAATGCTTGTTTTGGATTTCATAGAAAATAAAATGGATAAAAATATATAAACATATTTTTATATCAAAAATGATGAAAAAGCATATTTATGTCACTTGACATAAAAAGTATAAAACATTTGGATTTTATACAAATGGAAACATTTTATGTAAGTGAATTTCTATAAAAAGTCTTTTATTTAAAACCCTAACTTTGTTTAATAAATAAAGTTATTTAAAAATGATTTTATAAAAATAAAATCAAAAGACTTATAGAAACTATGAAAAGCATATTTTAAACATTTTTGATTATTTTAAAAGAATCAAAATAATCAAAACGTTTTAACCGGATCAAATGTTTAGTTTTAAACGTTTGAAATTGAAACGAAATCTTTAAACGATTTAAAAACGTTTTACGACGTAACGAATCGTAAATAATTATTTTCAACAAATAATTATCTTTACGAATTTTAGAAACCCTAATTTGAGTTAAAATCATTTTGGTTTGTTAATATAATTATTTTTAATAATAATTATATTTACATTAACTCAAAACCCTAATTTTCAAAACATGAGTTTAATATTAAAATAACCTTTAATATTTACCTACTTGTGTTTAATCATTAAATCTTTAACTTGTGATAATTTAATAAATTATTCCGACAAGTTATAATAATTATTTCAA